>CM067522.1:13376667-13976667 GCA_034509495.1 Acestrorhynchus altus | reverse complement strand
CAGCTTTTAGAGCAGCAAGCTTATTTAACTGGAAGAAGCAGTTTTTCCACATGCATTTGGAATCTTATTGAGACCATAAATAAACCATTTAAATGTATTCAATGTCTGATTATATTCATTTAATGATTTTTAAATATAATATAAAGGGGGAGGATGTTGTTTTGATTGATGACATTATTTTTAACCATTAATTAGAATGATTTTGGACATAATCAGTGCATCGTTGGATAATTGAGCCATAATATATTGTTTTGCCTGGTTGTCTTTTAATTTCTATGAACACTTATAGGTATAACACTTTCATACAGTAGCAATTCAAATGCTTCAAAAAAATAACAGCATTAAAATGTTCCTGAGATGCAGCACCTCAGAAAGGCTTTTTGCAAATAGTTACAATTAAAAGGTTAAAAAAAAACCAAACAGATAAAGTGCTTTAAATAAAAAAAACAATAAAACCATTTAAAAATTAAGAACCAAAACAATTAGAATTAGGTTTGTACTTCTTGCATATTACACTTGTACATCTAGTTTATGATTAATTGTAGCTCTAGTTGTAAGTTCTCATATATTTGCTGTTAAACATCCTCATTGTTGACAACTGTTGGGATTAGGATCTGCGGGCTCTACTCTGCAGCGTTCCTGCTGTATGTTCTGGCCTCATTTCTTGGTTCTGTCGGCTTTGGAGCGACGTGGTGAATTAAGATGGATGCAGTGATGGAGCATGGCTAGCCATGTTTTCCTTTCAGTTTGACCACTGCCTTTGTCACACTGCTGCTTTGCAAACTGCTCTGTGGCCTCGGGCCTTAAGAGAAAAGGTTAGTCCACGATGATTGAGGAGAATGGATGGCCTTCATTATGGTTCGGCCCTACACAAGTATTTCATCACCCTGGGATAGGGGGCTAAGATGTAGCATCATGTTTATCATATGCCTTCAGCTTGATGTGGACAAAAGCTCCAGCCTTAATCTTCTTCTCCTTTCTTTACTCAGTGTTGGTTTTCAAGAGTGGAGTGATCTTTATAACAGTGGCTCCCAACCCTGGTCCTGGAGGACTGCTTGTTAGTTTTAGAACACCTTGAACTCCAGGAGGGCCTGTTAATTAGCTGAATAGCACTGTTGGAAGCAGGATAAACACTAATGACCCCTGGTCAGGGCAGGGGGTCATCTAGAGCCAGGGTTGGGAGCCACTGCTGTAGAAGGCAAGCCAGTTTTTCTTACATTGATGTTTATGGCATTTATCTGACGTTCTAATCCAGAACTTACACATTACTCATATTACAGAGGTGGACCTGAATAATGTCAGGATGTACTGGATGGAGCACCATCATTCCGGATAGCACAGTTCCATTGGTCCATAGCTAAAGGCTGGGGGGCTTTATACATCTATAAACCACACCTGACATTAGGCACTTTTGGCAATAGGTTGTTTTCTATTGGCAGTACTTCTCTACAGGGAATAGACAAGCTGTGTCTGTGCCCCCTCTAATTTGGAAGTTCCAAATACCCAACCCCATTACGACTCTCCCCATCACACACGATGCTCCGGACACTAGAAGGGTGAAGACGACCACGTGCTTCCTTCAGTACATGTGAAACCAGCCATTACCTCTTTTTCGAACTGCCAGCCACCCTCGTTTGTAATGTGGGCAGAGACGGCCATGTACCCACTCAGAGACTGTCATGGCCATTTTTTCTCATCTAATATCATTGATATAAAAAATATAAAACCGGTTCCAAATTGCTCAGGTTCGATTCTCATACTTCTGCTGCTAGTCATCGGCAGCCGAAGTCTGAGAATCGAACCTGAGCAATTTGGAACCGGTTTTATATTTTTTATATTAGATGATCATAACGTCAGCTTTAATTTCCTGAAATTTTCATTGAAATGTGTTAAAGTTCTCTAAATTTACTGATCCCCAGTTTTCTTCATGGTTCTACTTCATAAACAGTTTTAACAGTTGATAAGAACCTTAAGTGTCCATTCTCACTATACATCGTTCTGTAGAAACAGGCTGACTAAACTTGAACAGAGACTAACATATATACAATCAGTGCTACCCAGAGACTAATATGAAGCTAATATGAGTGATTTGGTCTGTATCTTGCAGCACCGTTTCACACTCAGAACCTAGCAACTGCTGTTTTTTTTTTTTTTATGGTGTTACCTCTGTATTTGTCAGTGCATGAAAAGAGAAAAGGGCATCATGCTTGCAAGGATTGTCTTAGATTTCCCAGTGGACCCCAGTTGGGTTGGAAACAGACAAGGAGGCTTTGAAGCAGAACAGCTAAACTTCAGTTGGACATGAAACCACTTCATCTGACGAGAAGCTTGAGCTCGGACTTGGTGTTTACTTTCTTGTTTGCTTTCAGGAGTCCTCCTGTTGTGTTCTTTGACAGTGATTTGCTGTCAGCAAGCTTAAGACATTGTAGCTGGTGAGCTTTTAGCCTTACCCACACTTGATTTATGAGATTTGACTTTCTTAAATTTAAGTCTTAAAAATGCTGGATGTGTGTTTATCTCCAGTTCGGTTCAGCTGAGGTAGCCCACGTGTTTTCAAGGAGGTGTACATCAGAGGGAGTGTAGATAGGGATACACCAACTTTTTTTGGCTTAATATGAATAAATTGAAACATTTGGCATCTGATTTTTTTTTGTTTTACCTTGAAAACATTTTTCTTATATTTTCATTCATCATTGCAGAAATCTAGTTAGTAAATCTATTATTGTACATGCTTTTTTTTTTTTTTTTTTTTTTTTTGCAATTTTGGTTGCTGAATATTTGGTGCATCCCTAGTAAGCTTATAGGTTATTGTTAGCTTTTAACCTAGTGCAGATCCATCTTTGCTTCTCTTGCATTCAATGTATTCTGAGTTTGAGCTCCTGTTTTGTGGACACTGGTACAGGAAAAGCTGTGGCAACAAGGGCTGGTTATATATGAACCTGTATTTCACTAGCTAGAGCCTTGTGATCATGTGCTGCTCTCCAGTCTCAAAAACACACCACACTCTCATGTTGGGTTTTACTGTTATGTTAGGTCTGATTAGAGCTTTTGATGGTTGGCTGGGGTCATATCAGTTTTGGGGATCAAGACTGTAGTAGTTTTGGGGTTTCGATTTTTTGCTGGATTTTGTTTTTAATGAGGAGACAACAGTTTGAGGTTCACTGCATGTCACTTCCATGTATATGTAAAATCTGATTCCCAGGTAGCTTTCAGAAATAGATATACAACTGACCCAGTGGCAGATACTACACATCATTTAGTGTAGCTGAGCCAAGCGTAAAGTATGTTGCTCCACAAGAGTATTCACTTACTTGTTTAAATAAAAACAAATGAAATGAGTTTAATCAGTTCCTATTTTAACAGAATGCATCATATTGACTTTTTCCATTACCGTGACTGTAGTTTCTAGTGTTGATTGACATGAGTCATAGACAATGAAACACCTGTGAGGTGTCGGCGTGTGTATACATGTGTGATTTAACAGAAGATTGTCACAATTCTAAATAAGGAAATATCAGGGAAGGAAGATCTGAGATATTGCTGTAAACTGACAGCGCACAGTAAATTCCTGTGTTTGATAACACGTGTGATGAGTACCTGGCCATGCTTGAATACAGCATGGCAGATTGTTCTGATTATCAGGGCTGTAATATACATTTCAGATAATAAATGTTTAATTGTGAAGTTCCAAAGTAAGTATAGTAAGCAACATTATATCTGCTTTATGTTCACCATATCATAATTAACATTTACCTCTGTTTAGCATGTTTCACTGGTAGTTGGATACCCATGCACAAGCACATAAAAAAACAATGATGTGGTGGGGATTAAAGATATTTAACTAAACAAATGTAACATGGCCACTCTATAATGAGGATTTTATTGAAAGTCACATGCTAACATAAATCATGTGAACATAAGGAGTTGAGTCTCCAGATTTCAGTGGCATTTTAAACTATGGGCTCCGCCTCAAACAAAGAGTCTGGGGGGCAAAATGAAAATGAATCCTTAATCACAATTGTTTTAATCTTGTAGCTGTAATGCATGAATTAATGAATGAAATCAGAACTCAGCTGTGTCCTTTAGACCCAGCCTGTAGCAGTCCAGTACAAAGAGTGTAACTGCATAAATTAAAGGCGGTCTAGTCTGAGATCCCTTCACACTACTTGAATTTTTCGAAATATTCTCTCCTGTTTATCCTTCTCCATTCTCTTTCCCACACTTTTTTAAGCCCAGTGGAGCCCAAAGGGCTCCATTACTGAAACACATTTACACATATTGGAAACTGTGCTGAGGCCTCATGACCTGTGTTGGTTATAAGCTTAGAATGTCAACTGATGTCACATCTCCAGCCAAGAAGGACTGATCTGGACACTCCAGTCTATTGGGCCAAAGTGTCAGAGAATTTCAAATGATGCCCACCTGTGCTTTCCAGTACACAACACTGGGTTTAACAGTATACTCAAGAAGACATTTAGATAGGCTGCTTAATTATAAGTTATTTAAAAAAATCATTATTTGCATAGCCTTGGGATATACATGTTTGCTTTTTAATGTGTGTAAAGGGTCCAGTTATTTTGGATGCTCTCCAGCTTTCCATAAGGCACACTGAAGAAGTACAGACTGCTGCACACCTCCAGGCTTGGAAACCAAAGACTATGTAGTTGTCTTATTTAGGCTGACAGAAAGGATCAGGTTAGGTAACCAAATGTGTCTCTTGTGGTTCTTATTTCACAGCATTTAAAGCAACATTATGTAGGATTTTTTACCTTAAAATACAGTCAGAGTCCTTGTGATGGCTTATAAAAGACATGCTATAGGGATGCTGATTTTACATGAATATTACTCTACCACATCAGTTCACATTTCTTTTTCAGTGATGGTTCTGTACATCTCAGACCATGAATTCTACTTCCCAAGTGTAGCGGTAACCCCCGATCAATAAATGCCAATTCTCACACAATGCCGCTTTAACCTAGTCCACTTTTGTGGGATGTTTTTGTAGTTTGATATATTTCTATTCACCACCAAAAAAATTAAATTTACTTATAGGAGACATTAAAACATGCTAGATATTAGTTTCAGGAGGTCCTAGGCTACTCCAATATGTCTTCATTTGAGATGTAAATGACCATGTTTGAGCAATAATTAACTTGTGCCTACAATTTTTGTATTTTTGCTTATAAGGACAAAAAACACTTTACATTTCAGAAAGGAAATGTTTGGAACTGATCATCCAGAGTGTTTTTGAGGTGAAAATGTAATAATTGGTAAGTTAATTGTAACAATTAGATTGACCAAAATACTTCTACAATACTACTGAATTCTGAACGTCCTTTATTATTTTTATTATTTATGTATGTTTCAGTGTTATTCCTTCTAAGGACTTTTATTCTGAAATTTGAACACTGAGACCAAAAAAGAGCAAACTCCTGCATTCCACTATAACTCAATATCTGGGTCAGTGACATCATTAGCCCCACCTCTTCTCATTGATCAGTCAAAGTCTGCATACAGGTTAAGCATGCACATGTGGACAGAGCAGTAAACAAGCACTGGACGTTGATTGATGAGACTGACATGGCTGTAAAGGGTAAGTCTTTGTTTATGCGTATTCTGTTTGTAGATTACTCTGTATGTATCCTGAGATGTGAAGCTATGTAAGTTTCTGCAAAGTGCAGGTTCTAAGAGTTAATGCAACAGGTGCTTGAAAGGTGATAATCAAGTGAGAGGCTGCACATAGTAATGCTAAAATCACATGTGGTGCCAGTTCTGTGTGCCACACATCTACCGTCCTCTGTTTGAATGGCACTCCTTGTGCGAGCATATGGGCGCTGTGTTGTGGTGCTATGTATCATTTGGTGATGTGACAGGCCTGCTAATTCACTGATCATTTCAGAGGAGAGTGATTTAAGTGATGAGGATTAGACTGGATTCATTTAACAAGCCTCTCTCTTTCCCTCATCGGTTTTGCTTCTTATCATCATTGTCCTTGTTACATTCCTCATTTTGGTTTACCCTCTGACCCTGCATTTTGCTCAGGTTGATTCTCCTTGTTTGTTTAGATTGTCATATCCAGTAGGGTTGGGTACTGTTCATGTTTGAATCAACACAGTACCAGTAGCGGTGCCTGCTCTGTAAAATCCACCTGCATTTCTTAATGATAAGATAATCCTTTATTAGTCCCGCAGTGGGGAAATTCACATTTACAGCAGCAAAAGGATAGCAAGAGATAGTAAAGCATAGGTGATGGATAAATATGCAGTATATACAGTATAAACATTGTACAAAAATGCACCCCAAGAAACATTACTTGCAGAAAATTTATGGGTAATTGCTCATCGGGAGATGGACATAAATACTGCGCATTGTTTTATTGAAGGAGTCCAGTACTGTGTAGCGTGAACCAAGTAAACAGATCTTAAATACAGGAAGTCGGGAGTGAATAGATGAGGTTCGCACTCCTTCAAGTAAGATCATATTTTTTGCATAGTTTAAGGTACAATAATTCAACCGCGTTATACTTATTGAGTTATATGGTGACATTTAGGGTGGGCCTTATGTTTGGGCAGTTCAGTCTTGATGAGTAAAACGTATTGACTCCAGACATCATCTGCTTGCGTAGTGGGGATGTGTTTGCCTCCTCACTCACCATCACTGTGTAGTCTTCACCCAGGTCACCTTGTATTATATTTTCTATTACTTGCATGTTCTCAGTGTTTTAGGTTGTAAGAAGTTGCCACTTTCTCTGCTGTTAATGGTGGTTGAATGTAGGTTAAAGGCTATATTAACCACTGATTGCATTGAAAAAGTAAAGTTAGTTAATTACATTTTACAGTGTAGAATTTCATACTGGTAGCTAATTTTAAGCTCAAAATAAACACTTAATAAGCAATATATTTGAAATGCATCTCACATACAAAGAAATACACTGTTTCTGTCTTGTATGGGTTTACACACCAGAGTGATTCACTTCAGATGTGTGGCCGTGATTGAGGAGTCCCCACTGGCATATAAAGACTGACCAATAAGGGTTTTTGCTGCTGGTTGTGTTCTGTCAGTTCTGCTATGTCCTGATACTGTACTGGAATGATGTTCTCTAAATACAGACCTTGTAACCATTGGTATCCAAGATGTCTAAGATGTAAGATAACTTTGTAGGTACTTGCGCAATAATCTCAAAAATGAAAAATCCCAATCTGTATTCACTGTTGATCACGTTAGTGTAACACAGACCCTTTACTCTGCTTCCACAAGAGACATAATTAGTTTTACACATTTTACAGCAGTTTGAATTTGTCAGATATGTAAAAAAAAAAAACTGACCATATTTTCTATTGAAATGTGCATATTTATGAAGTCCTCAAACTTTCCACAGTATTTGTTTCTGGTCAGATGATGGTGTTTAATTACAAGCTGCAAATGACTGTGTGAAAAACTACACAAGCTGTAAAACTATATTTGACATGATTGTTTAATGTTTGGCAGTGAATCTCCGATCACCAGGGTGCTTCCTCAGCAGTGGCTGCAACATGCAGCCAACATTAGCAGCAGCTGTTGTGAGAGACTGAGGTATTCAGTTTTCTGGCTTTGGTGATTTGGCATGAATCTGTACTCTGTAGTACCAGTTTAATTTTGTCATTACCATTAAAATACCCACCACTAATAGCCAGTACTATTAAAACCCTTTTTTCTTGCCACACGGCCGATTGGACACTCTGTCTTTTGCTTGTGGCTTAGTTGGCTCATCATTTACCATAACCCTGCATAGCCAGGGGCATTTGCTCTACCACCTTACTTATTAGTTGATTGATTGGTTGATAACCTCAATAATGGCCTCTCTGTTATATTGAATCGGAGGAAACTGACCCAAAACCAGGTGAGTTTCTTGCTCGCTTTACAGTCTTTGGAGATGGACAGTCACCCTCAGAAGTGTCGTTTGTGGCTATTAGCGGTATACCATCACTGTCGCTCAAATTCTCTAAACTGTTCAGTAGTTATTATTAGACAGACTTTGAATCAGGTTTGCTTAAAGAATATCATGAGATTGAATCTCTCCAGGACCAGAGTTCAACACCCCTGGATTAGGCCATTCCAAAAGAGAGAGGACCTGACATTCCCTTGAAGATACAGGGCAGAATTAATATTTCCCAATAGTAGCTAAGCCTTTAGGTCATAATGTAGTGGAGTGTCACACTATCTGCACTATCACCACCATGCTTCACAGTTGGTATTGGGTGCTTGTTTTGCTAATGGGCCCAATGTCTGCCTAAATTTTCCCTTCAGGGTCACGTGTCCATTGCACAATTCTTTTTTTTAAATGTGCCCCCTGAATGTATTATATCCACCTTGAACATCCCAATTTAACAGGAAAACCACAAACCACCACGAGGATGAAACGACTAAGTCTGTTACATGGATATCATGGGAGTGTTTCTGATTGCCATAGTATCTTAAATTCTTTCTGTTTTCACATTGTTTCTGTTTTATTTGTACAGCTGTTTTGAGATTGTTTTAGCTGTTTCAGCCCCTTGGCTATTCTCAAGCTTAGTGTTAGGATTATGGAGACATCTGGGGGGGACAAATTATATGCCAGCGCAGGTTGTAGCACTTTTCAGCACCCCTTTGGATTACACCAAACCCATTTTTCAGACTTAAGAACCTGAAGGTGTAAAATGTACTTTTCCCCAGGGTTAGATGGGTGTCATAGTGTCAGATTGTAAGCGTAACCACTGTCAGCTTGTCAGAGTGTAATCAAGGACTCATTTGCCTGCCATGAGTGGAGGAAGTTCAAGGTTTCTGTGCCTTTCACCTGAACAGCTGTCAAATCAGTGCGTGGGCATCTCTACATCCGTATTCACTCTTTAAAGGGCACTTCAATTATGCAGCTTGGAATTGAGGCTTGCTGAGCATCAGCTACCTTGTCATGCTTCTGAAATTTGTGTTTGCATTCTTGTTTGACTCTGTTGCTTAGAGGTATTTGCCCGCTGTGCGAGAGACAGGAAAACGGGCAAGCTGCTCAAACTCACTTCATGCCAACTTTACTGGGTGAACCACAGTCACAAATGTTTTATTGGATGTAGCATTTTTCTAACTTTAGCCAAATTTACATATGCCAGTTACCCAACCCTCTTAGGACTCTCCCCTTATCACACATGATGGTCCGGATGGTCCGGATGCTCCTCCAGATGCGCCACCTCTTTTTGATCTGCCACCATTGCATCTTTGCTTCACAGGCAATATGGTTGGCCAATGCTCTCTGGCTGCCAATGGTGATTTGATCCTTGGATCATAGTGCCAGCACATTAGATCTAGTCTGACATCTGCTCGCATCACTAATTGTTCTTGCATTATGATTCAGTGTCATATACTACATATTATACCACAGATATAGATGAGATGTTTGGAGTGGCAGTACTGCACAATAATGTGTTGGGAAAACACAACCTTATTTTTTAACAGGTTGAATCAAAAGACATTTATGTAGATGGGGATATGTAATGGTTGTGCTTTGCTCCTTTGCAGGGCACCCATGGGTAGCCCAGGTGGCTGTCATAGCAACCATTGCCTACAGGTTGCAGTGGTGCATGTAATGTGGCTCTCCAAAGGGAGGGGGTTCCAGCTGCTGTGTCATGGGTACTATTGCTATTTACCCCAGTGCAAGGTAGTTAGTGTTTATTGGATTAAAAGGTTCCTTGGGGCATTCTGCTCTAAAGTCTTATTGTGGTGGGCAAAATAATGCCACCACTTGCCAAATGTTATCTTCCCTGGAATTAACCTGCCTTTAAAGAATGGCTATGTGGAAGACTGGAATTGAAGTTCACATGGAGAATAACTGAAGAGCAGAGTCGTCCACCTCTTTTTTTGGTTTGTTTTCATTTCTAAAAATGTGCATTAACTCCTTAAACCCAGCGTATAGTCCCACACTTTAGTTCATTACACTTCAGTACGTTACTGCCACTCCCACCGAACCCTGTGGGACTCCACAGAATATGATCCAGCTCTGAAGGATACTTTGTCCATCAGATAAATTTACTTTTGAGCAGCGGCCATGTTGTGCATTGTAAGACCTGCATCTGAAGTGGTGATTTTCATTTGTTCAGCTAAGTTTGCCTGTTATTTGTGTCTGTTGGCGTGGGCGGTTTTGTGAGACTGGATGCTCCCACAGTCATAAGTGGTGGGGCATGTACTTTGAAAAGCCACGTTCCTGCTTTGAAAGGGAGGAAAATGGAAAGCAACAAATGCCAAAAACACCATCCATCCTCCACCCATCCTCCATCTATCCTCCATCATCCATCATATTCAAAAAAATACAGAACAGTAAAGTGTCCTGCCTGCATCCCCAGAGTTACACAGTGCAGTTTCTGCCATATCAATAATAAAGACACTATTCTCCTATTTACAGGTCAGTGGGGCATCAACGTGAGTTGGAAACTGCTATTTGAAGCTAAAATGCTATTTGATGATTCTTTAAACCTGTTATATGTTCCAAAATTAATTTAATGAATTCTGTTTTTTTTGTTTTTATCTCTGACTGCTAGTTAACATTGGCCTGCTCACAGATTCCCCTCTAGCATTTTGCATTTGTGTTATTTATATAGTAGGAGAAAAAAGATGTGACCAGGCTTCTTGTTCAGTGATGCTGCTTATATTTTAAGATATTTTTCAGACTTGTTTTGAGCATATGGATCAAAGCTTAATGAAACTAGAAGCATTCTGGTAGTTATGGAACAGTGCTCATTTTTGATATCCAGAGCCAATACTCTCTACACTCTGTGATGGTCTTAATTTGTCACAAAACAATGTGATACAAGCCTACTACTGAGCATCATCCAAGAACATTTGTAACAATATGGATCTGCGAAGCAGACCACCTGCTGACTACTCTCCCCTCTGTGTGTAGTACAGACTGCTGATTGGGTATCTTAATTTGTTTCTGTAGCTCAGTAGTTAAGCCATCAGTTTGTAGGATTTATTTTAACATCTACTTTACCTAAAATGTAGGTTTGGGAAGTCTCTACAGTTTTATACAACATTCTGGGCAGCCTTCACTATTTTTTTTCCTTTTTGTTTGTGTAGCTCTGCAAACATTTAGAACAGTAAAGGTAAAGGTGCACATAGTTGCTTGCTTGCACACGGGAGAATTTTTCCTCTACATTTAACCCATCCACACACAGTGATGCATACACACACTAGTGAATTCACACACTAGGAGTCAATGAGCACACATGCCTGGAGTGATAGGCAGCCCTTTCCACGGCACCCAGGGAGCAGCTGGGGAGTTAAATGGTCAAAACGAAAGCAATCGATGCCCGAAACGGGGAGACTGTAAGAAGATAAGAAGCTTTCAGTTTGTAGTTACATTTACACTGTAACTTTTTTCTTTTTTTCTTTTTTCCTTGTTATTCTCTTTTTTTCTTTGTTTTGTTTTGTCTGTCTTTCTTTCTTCCATGCTGTCCTATAATGTAAAATATTGGTTTACACTGTTAAAGTAATTCTGTGCAAATTGGAGGCTATCTTATTTTTTTCCACACATCAGCTAATACTACTACTTAAAAGTATAACATTTTGAAATTGGGACTAAAATCAGCTGCATTATCACTGCAGAGTTTAAATTCAACAAGATTCCATATATTTGGTTCAGATGTCCTTTGTGACCAAAACATTTGTTTTGCTTGTTTAAATAATTAAACACTTGTAGCTACATCTAAACATCTATATGCTGCTAAACTATATTGTTTTTTCTGCCCTTTAATGACATCACTGTTTAATATTAATTATGGTCTTTTTAAAATAGTTACACTTAAGACCCAAAGTGCCCCTTATTGGAACAGTTCTTTGAAAGGTTCTGGAAAAAGGTTCTGTTTTTTTCTCACATAGAGCTGAAAGGACCAATATACTCAGCAGTGCAATGAATGTCAGCTCTGTATGTCAAGATAAGTGTAGCGGGGAAGAACCTTGTGTATGTGATTGTATTGATGCTTTCTATTGACTGGGGGGGGTTCTTATCTCGTCTTGCGGCAAGGCATCGATGAGCTGTGTCAGCTGTGTTGAACTGATTCGAGAACAACAATAAAACGGTGCCATTAAACCTGATTAAAAAGAATAGCAAAGATACTGGTGAGCTAGCCTTTGGAATAATGACCATAAATACAGTTCCATGAGGGGCAGGATGTTTTATAGAGACCACTGGGTTGATGGGTGTGTATATTCAGTGGGTTTGGAGGCTCTGTACTGTTCTGCTGTGTGTTCACATGTTTCCCCCTCTGAGCTTTTTGTGTGACCTCATCAAGGAATATGTCATTTATCTTGTCAGAAAATGTGTGGTGACGCATGTTTCTGCACATTCAGAAAAGGAGCATTCATGATTGGTTCTAGACAAGCCAAAGTTGTTGGTGGGGGGTTAGGAAGCTTGAGACACACTCCATCACGTGTATGTATGTGCGCTTTGGTTGCCCCAGCAACTGCAAGGAGATGACAAAAGACAGTGAGAGTCCTTGAGATTGTGGCGGTGTTGAATGGAATGGAGGCAGGAGTGAATGGAATGATGGCAGAACTTGTGTGTGTGTGTGTGTGTGTGTGTGTGTGTGTGTGTGTGTGTGTGTGTGTGTGTTACCAATGTGCACCTGTTCTCTTCTGATAGAAATGCATGGCAGCTTCATGTCTGTGATATAGCCTTGGCCATGAGGTTTGAAGGTGATAACGACGAAGACATATTTAAGCACTTTTAACAGGAGTCAGCTTTATGAAACGCTGACCGTCAAGCTTAAACATTTTGAAAGTTTAAAAAAAAACGTACCTTCGGTTCCCAGTAACTGTTCAAATGTTTATGGACACCTCTTCTAATGAATGCATTCGGATATAAACAGAGTGGGATATGGATTGAGGCATTATTGTTTAAATAATGTTGTTTGACTTGCTGAAACCTTTTTTTTTTTTTTTTATTGTATACCAACATTTAGCTGCAGTTTAGCTGCAGTTTTCTTTTTTATCCATATCACCCAGCCCTACTGTGCTTTGTATTGCTCTTCTTTGTGTCCTACTACAAAGGATTGTTTATTGAGAGATTTTCTTTTTTCGTTCTTTCATTTCCCTCCATGACCACAATACCCTGACCTCCAGTGTCCAGGCAGATGATCGCATTCGCATTGAGAAGCGGGAAAGCAGCCATTTTGAGTATCCCACTGCCATGATGACTGTCCGAGAATTCTACACCACCAGGACTTCTCAGACACGGGAAAACTGTGAAAAGGGTAAGCTTTAGCTGTTTTGTCTCGTAACTGAGTGTTGTATCTGTATGTGTGTATGGCTTTGGATACACGTCCCCTTGCATTAATGACCACACTAGTCAGGTCAGGTAAGATTTGTTACAGAATCTGTGAAAGAGGTACAGTGGGATCAATGCTACTAGTTTTATTCTGGTGATCTCAAGAATCCTTTGTTATGGACAAATGATCCCATTCTGTTTGCTGTGCTCTGTGAGAGTGTTCACATTGTGTGGGTTGGATTGTTGCTGGATGCAGCACACTGTTGGCAGCAGTGGATTGAAGAACACACACCACACCAGCAACATATAGGATCTGGGAGAGCCAACGAATTGTCTGACATGCATGGAGCGGCCCGACATCCACGAATGTAGACATTCAGCGAACCCTCCACAAGTCATCCTGTTAGTGCACCATTGCAAGACGACTGCACGTTATATGTGCACACATATGCTCGCAGAACGTTACGAAGACTGCCCTTAACACCATGTCAAATTTGCCAAATACTGTGATGGAGTCACTCAGAAGGGCAGGGGGTCATCTTCAGAGATGAGTCCCGTTTTTGTATTGGTGCAGACGACCAGCGAATCCATGTTCATGAATCCACTGTGGTTTGGGTGCAATTTTGTGAAATCTGCAGGAAGTGCATGAGAATGTTCAAGCTGCATGGGATGGATTATTACTGGACACCGTTTAGAACCTATACAACTCCATACCAAGATGTCTGGCATGTTCTGGTACATCTCTTACTGAGAGACAACGCTAAATAAATATTGGTCCATATCAGTCAAAAATTCATTTATCCTTCCTGGTGACCTTTATCTTGCAACCCTATAGTCTTATAGGATGGTTCCTTAAGGGTTCTTTGGATTAGACAATTATTTTGTAGAGAACTGTGACAACTGAAAGAGACAGTTGCATACTTCAGTGGTTGTTCATGTGGTTAACAGGTTCTTCTCACTAATGATGAACCAATAAACAATATTCTAGATGGATATAGTTTAATATAGCACCATAAAGTGTTCTGTATCATTGCCAGTATATTAAAGTGATATAAAATGCACTTCATGTGATGTGGTTAGCTGGCCAGCATTACTTTGACTGAAAGGATTTCATATCAGAAAATATGAAATGCCTGATTAATCAAAACACCCACATAAGCCCATCTGGAATATCTGAGAAGGATGCTCACAGCACACGGGCTATGGGGCTCATTTTCATATTGCAGCCTTCTGTAGTATCACTGTTGCAAAAGTAAATGTTGTGATAATGATTAAAGAACAATATATTGCACAGCTCTACAGTCTTAAAACAACTGTTATAATTTAATTTGCATGGGTGAAAACCAACATCCAGTGGCTTGAATCAAATAAATCAAATAAATCAAATTAATAGTTGCTCCCAGAATATGATGGGTAGGTTTGACATCATGAGTCATGCAAATGACTCCAGAATTGTTCAACCGTGCATGTGACGTAAACAAGAATGGGCCTTATCGCTGTACCTGACCGATTATGTAATGTTGTATTTACTTTCCATTCTGCCTCAGAAGAGGTTGGAAGAAATATGATCATTTGGGAAAGTTCAAGAAGGGTTACATTATAGGGGTTGTATGGTGTGCCATGCCAGTTTTGCAGATAGTACACTGTTGGGGCAGTGGCTAGAAGAAGGTACATGCCAACAGCATGAAGGATAAATGAGAACCAATGAATTATCCAACGTGTGGAAAGGTCAAACTGCTACGATTGTGGAGATTCATTAAGCCCTTCACGAGTCATCCTGTTGGTCCATTGGCAAACAGCTGCATAACACAGAACTATATGCACATAGAATGTTATGAAGACTGCCATTAACACCATGTCAATGTCAGCCAAGACTGTCATGCAGATGCAGAGTTTTCAATATCACTCCATTTGGGATGCTGAACAAGAGTGGCCTTCTGACGGATCTTCAAGATCCTCTGACAAGTGTTTGAATTCAGACACCCAAATGTGTTTGCCAGATCTAGATCCAGCTCCAGATCAGGTTGACTTACACCTGCCGTGTAAACCGTGAGTGTGATGCTTATTTTGAGCGGTGGAAATAATAAAATATAATTTTATTTTAATATTTGAAGATCACAATAATCTTCCAATTAAGAACTAATTAAAAAAAAAATACTAACACAAATTACACAATTACTTCAATTAAATACTTATAATTTATTTCCCCCAACCACTCGGAGTGTATTTGTGTGTTTTACGGGGTTGATGGGTTAAATGCGGTGGATAAATTTCCCTGTGTGCAAGCACAGTGGGTCTATGTGCATGTTTATTTGACTGATGCTCATCTGTTGATTTATCAGTCACTATCAGCTCACCTCTATCTCATCCGACACCACTGGCCACACATTATTGGGATTGTGGACGATTTTCAGCACCGCAGTGGCACCAGCTTTACAATGGTATGGTAGTGTGTCACACAGCATTGTGGGGTTTTTATAGGCTTGTCTGTCTGGCTGAACTTCTGAATGTAGACTCTCTTGGCCAACCTGCCATGGGCTTCAGTGTGTGGGTTTCATCCTGTAATTGAAAAATCATTCCCTGAGGGATGGGCAGCGGTGAGATCAATAGCTGCTGTCTATGCTGGAGGTGCGGAGGATGAGCTGAGGTGGCCGTATCTGTCACATACAGGGGCTAAATCACCAGGCTTTGGCCTGAGCACCATGCTGTAGACACCAATCATTACCTCTCCGTATCACCAGCTCTGATGCGCTCTGCGATGGTGCCCGTTTTCTGCCTGGCACATCTTCAACTCTGTGATAAACGTATGTTGACAACAGCCTGAGGCTGTCGTTTCTCATCTGCTCTGGGAGTCTCGAAAAAGCAAATTTTTGTCTATGGTGAGAACCTCCCATTGTTGTGTCTGAGTTTAGAAGCTTCCCACCATATTACTTTCACAGCAGTCAAGAACCCATTTTCTTTCTGATTAATTTTGGAGAAGTATGAGGATTTTTAAGCAGATGTTTGCTTAAAAGAACTGTCCATCAATGGTTTTGGCCTTATTTGTGTGCAGAGAGACAGATGCTTATCTGTAGTTATGATATGAGATACCCTGTTTGTTCCAATGCAGAATAAACTACTCTTACCGAACATCTACTCTGGATATGGACTCAACAATTTCAACAAGATATCCATGAATTTGAACAGTCAGTGATATTAATATTAATAATATTAGCAAGATTGCTTACACCATATGTACAAATGCTTTGGGACACTTGCTTGTTTGTTTCTTCAAAAAATCTAAAGTGTGTGTGTGTCTAATATATACACACACTTCAGGATGTGAATGTCCATTTTTGGAGCATTGCTGTAAGGGGTTTCCCAAAATTACTGGCTGGAACACCATCATTTCAGAGATGACTGTTCATCTGCTCCATGGCTCAGTGCTGGGGGGTTTATACCCTTCTAATACCACTGATGGTTGGCTTCACAGGTATCTAAGGAGGCATGAGCTTGTCTTCACCCTCCTAGGGCATCCTCCAAAGCATTGTATGTGATACTGTGATACCCTGTAATGAAGTCTAAAGGTGAATTCCACACATGGATTCATTGGGCTTATCGACAAAAACACAAGCAGAACTTAGATGACTTGCTGCCCTTCTTAGTGATTCAATCACAGTCTGGCATGACACCACTGCAGTCAAACATTGCAGATGGGTTGATTCCTTCTGGGTGCAATTATTTTTTTTATGTGTATGTCAGCACTCATCATCTCTCAAACATTGCAGGTGTTTAAGCCACCTTTGGGCCAAATAAGAAGGTATTAAATTTTCTCACAGACTTGAAAAATTTGTATTTGCCTCTGTTTCACTCTGTTGGGAGAAACTTCTTCTGAGTGAATCCTAACTGGTGAGTTAAACTGGCAGAGAGAAACAGATAAGGCCACCCTATGATCGTGTTTTGGTTAGCTAGGTCACCCATCCATCCAACTTTCCAGATTTTTAAGCATTTGCATGCCTAATGCACTATATCAATAGAAGTAATATTCATTCATTTTCTGAAATTAAGGGCATTAAAGAGTTTTTCCTTCTTTTACTTTGGAGTTACTGTCTCTGCTGTCCAAGGAAGGCTTGCTAGATTTTGGAGCATTCCTGTGAGGATTTGATTCCATTCTGTGACAAAGGTTTTAGTGAGGTCAGGATGTTGGATGATGACTACCCCACCTCATCTTCAACTCCTCCCAAAAGAATTGAATTCAGCGCCATCATTCTAGAGAACACAGTTCCTTCATAGCTCCATAGCTTCATGTCCCTCTAGCCCACACCTGCCATTAGTCATGTTGCCAATATGTTCACGTTTATCTGCTCCAGGGAGCCCTCATCTGAACTTGTGAAAAGACACTGAATATACAATATCAGTTTGTCTTTAAAGATTAACTAGGAAATGTGTGTTTTGCTTGCTTTCATGTTCTGTCTCTGTGCAGGTTCTGGATTCTATTTGAGTTTAGAGAGTCCTGTGATCTGCTGTCTGGGCCCAGTGATCCAGTATCTGACTGAATTTAAGCTGGAAAGAGTTTTGCTCTGTCACAGGTACTTAACCAGTGTCTATAATCCCAAATATTTAATGTTTATATGGAAAGGTGTGAGGGGAAAATATTGATACACATGAGCATTGCAATATTTTCAATATTGTAATAAATGGCTAAAATCCACTTGAAAACACACACACACACACACACACACACGCACACACAGAGAGAGCTCTGAGTTTACTATGAGTATAGAAGGGCTGATGTGGGCAGTTACAGAAAGCCAGTGAAGGGAACACAACAGAGGAGTTACATGACTGAACTTAGGAACATTAAAAGTAGCAAGTTGCAAGGGCCTGATGATACTCAGAGGAAGGCCAACCAGAAGGTGAGTTGCAGTAGTCAAGTCTTGAAATGACAAGAGACTGAACAAGCAACCGATTGGCCTCTAGACAGAAGATAGAATTCTGATATGTTGTAAAGGAGAAATCTGCATGACTGAATCTGGTTCTCAGCAACATGAGCTGAGAATGATAACTGGTCATCCTCAACTACACCAAGGCTCTGTGCTGTGATGGAGTGACCAGTGAGTTCTCAAAAGAAATGGCAGGACTACTAGTTCCAGGGATGCATAGCAGTTCAATGTTGCTGCGGTTTAATTTTAGGTGATGGGCTGCTTTTCATGATATGTCAGTGAGGCATGCTGAGATGTGAGATGAAACCTAGGTTTCAGAAGGTGAGAAAGAGAGGATGTGTCATCAGCATAGCTGAGGTAAGACAACCCATGAGAGGATATTAGTTTGCCAAGAGAGTGAGTGTAGAGAGAGAAGGGGAACAGGTGCTGAGCCTTGTGGAACACCAGTGGAAAATCTTAATGGAGCTGATGGCCCCTGCCCTGTTACCTGGTAAGAAAGCTCCTCCAGGTGTGGTGCAAACCATTGCCATGCAGAGATAGTGATTCCAAATTTAGTTAGGGTGAACAGTAGGATTTTGTGGTCTTACCACGTGGTCTACAGTGTAGAAAGGGTTGGCAGATCTCGTCAACCTTACCTCAAAAAATTGTCACTTTCTTTGAAGAGAAGGGTAGTGGGTGGAGGAGATGTAGAAGGGGGTTTAGGAGAGAAGAGAAGATGGAGAAGAACTTGGCTGGATCACATGGTGATGCTTCCAGTTTCTCCTTGTAAAAGGATGATATGCAGAAGTTACTTCCATTTAAATTCAAGAAAGGAGAGCGCAAACATTAGCAGCCCTAATAGTATCTAGAACTTCTGCCATCAATACAATGAAACAAAGACCACGATCAGCTTCTCTTCCAAGATACAGAAAGCTCGCATCTTAGTTATGACTGGTTGGTTGATTAAATAAAGTCACTCGTCATGTCTGAAAGTGGATCCTGTTTGCAGCATCATTTTAAAACCAGGAAGCATATACATCTTATTACATAGATGCTCCTTTCAAAACCCTGTTAATGACCTCCACATCTTTTTTTATCAATCATGTTTCAACGAGGTACTAATTAGGAAGTCATTATGTGAAAGTATAGTCTTTTATTAGCCCTTTTCTTCAGCATTTCCAAAGCTCAACCGCCATGCTTTGAAACATAATGCAGCTGATTAGTCTCTTGATTTACTGTTTTCCTCTCATAATGTGTAGATGTACCTCACAGCTGTTTCACTAAGATCTTTGCTTGAAGGCCTCAACACAGCCTCTAGTTGTTTTAAGCCGAGACGAGGCAGTGGGAAGAGGGGAGGCTGATTTGGGGTTTGTGTGGCAGTTTAGGGTGGTAGAAAGTTGTCCTAATCGCACTATAATTAAGGGTTGTTCAAGGGCATTGTTTAACAAGAAATAACAGGGTCTTGACCTCACAGAATGAGCCTTAATTAGCATGCATCAGAGTCAGAAATGAAAGCCTTTTACTGTGAAAACCTTGTACAACTCTTCCTCTGGCGGTTTAGATTCCCTTCCCTTCAATTGTGTAGAGTCTACAGAAGCACCTGCAACAGAAGCTTGTTTCATTTAGGCAATTCTCATTAGAACACACCCAGATAATCCTCAAATATGTCTGATTAGCTGTTTCTAACAGTCGATTTCAGTTTTTCCCCCAGTGCTCTGTTTAATGCTTTATATAATGCAAAATGTAAAAAATGAACTATTAGGATATGTGCATGCGTCAAGAAAATTACTGTAGCAGGACTGTTGGCTAACATGATTGAACTTAGCCCTTCTTTGCTAATTGCTCCACCAGCTAATATTAGTTAGTTCAGCCACTCTTCTGTGAGAACTTCACCGCCTAACTTCAGCAAATTCAAACCTTCTTCCCAGTTAACATTAACAAATCTATCCCCCTCCCCCGATACCTCCACCAGCTGACATAAACAAAACCATGTCCCTCCCCTGATACCTCCACCAGCTGACATAAACAAAACCATGTCCCTCCCCCGATACCTCCACCAGCTGATATAAACAAAACCATGTCCCTCCCCTGATACCTCCACCAGCTGACATAAACAAAACCATGTCCCTCCCCTGATACCTCCACCAGCTGACATATAAACAAAACCATCCCTTCTCCAGTAAAGCTCCACTGGTTAACTCGAGCAAATTCAGCCCTTCTCCACCCATAACTCAACAAATGTTTAAACATGGTGGTGAATGGACCAATAGCAATGCCCTGAAATTACTTGGTTTCAAGTCTTTACGTTGACTTTAATTGAAAGTTAAGAGAAGCAACTTGATAAGTTGCCGTTTATGGATGTGAAGCAGTTTCTAACATTACATCATATTTCCACCCCTAAACTCCTTCATCTAGTGTGTTTATCCCCCTCCACAGTTCATTTAGAAGGCTGTCGAGTGATGCAGACCACATGACAATGAGTGCCACCACAATGAAGAACTTGGAAATCTTTTGTAATCAGGTAAGCTATGGTGAGAAACTCACAGGGGCAGAACATTGTGATGTAGTTGGTAATATTGTTTTGTTCAGTACAAACACATGCACACTTACTCACATTGCTACACTCAGTACCCTGTGACTTGTTCATATTCATATTCATTTCCCCCAGCAATGTAATGACCAGACCCATGCAAAATCACTGTGCTCTTTGTGTGGACCCCCCCCCTCAAACTTATCTCAGCATGACTCACTTAATTAGCACGGCTGCTGTGAAATCATAACGATCTTTTCTCGTTGCGGGCATTTGTGTAATGTCAGTGCCGGTGCTGTCAGCTTAATGACCTCCTGATCTTTTCTCCCAGACCACAGGCTCAGTGAAGGGCAGTCTGCTCTGGGTCCTGGACCATACACACACTCCATTCGGCAAAAGGCTGCTGAAGAAATGGGTCAGCCAGCCCCTGAAGTCTGCATCGTAAGTTACTACATCCTCCAAAACCATGCATTTCCATTCTCAGCTTGGGAAATGATGCACTATTCTGGGCTCTGCTCCTCTGCAGATTGTGTAGAGTTGTCCCTAAGGGATCGCCACTGTCTGTGTACCATTGGATATTGATGGGTTATTGTTTGAGGTGGGAGTCAGAAATGCAAAGTACAGGCATTTTAGTTGATGTAACAGAACTGGCAGTTAACAGTGTCCTCCAAGTTCTTCAAGAGGATAGCAAGCAAGCAAGCCGCTAATGGAGTAGGGTAATTGGCACTTTCAAATGAAGGTGGGGGGTGATATTGAGATGTAGAGTAAAAAACTTCTTCAAATCCATTCAGCTGTCCAGTGACTGGGACAACTGGCTGTGATTTGGAAATGACTAAAATTGAGTAAATTTGGGTTGAAAAGTCCCAAAACAACTGAACCAAGTGATGGACACAATCAACACATTCAAAAAGTAATTTAAATTAATTTTATAAAATAAAACATAATAATTCACTATAACATTATACTTCTTGCGTTAATAATAAATATTTATATTTAGTAACATTTTATTACATACACTACACATGGAGGCATAATCAGGTACTTGGATCGTTAGCAGGTGCACTTGCCTAGAAGAGGTTAGAAGTTAATGACATGCCTATTGTTAGTTCCAACAGGGTAATTAGGTGTGTGCGTGAGGGGCAGCGTAATGGAGAATGAGCACAGCGCTCGAAAATTGTCAATAAATGGGCCTGATGAGATTGGAAGTTGTTGGTTGATGTGTAGGTAGTAAACTACAGGTCCCAGAGTGCTTTGCGGTCACAACCTTGAGGCCGGATGTAGTGTTGTACTCTGAAAGCAAATAGATAGTGCATTGTATAGAGTTAATGGTTGCGTTTGAAGATTAAGTAGATCAGGCATACCAGAGGAAATGCTGAAGTATGCAGAGTTCTGGCTGAGGTAAGCGAGCGTGGGTGGCAAGCATATACAGTGCATCTGGAAAGTATTCACAGCTCTTCACATTTTGCACATTTTATGTTCCAGCCTTATTCCAAAATCGACTCAATTTATTTTTTCTATAAAAATTCTACAGACAATACCCCACGGTGGCAAAGTGAGAAGTTTGTTCGAAATTTTTGAAACACAAAAAGTTATCATGTACAGAAGTATTCACAGCCTTTGCCATGACAGGAGTTGCCTATGGACAAATGTAAGGACTTAAATGTAGACCTCCAAGACAGGATTGTATTGAGAGACAGATCTGAGGAAGGGTACAGAAAATATTTCTGCTGCATTGAAGGTCCCAATGAGCACAGTGGCCTCCGTCATCCATAAATGGGGGAAAGTTTGAAACCACCAGGACTCTTACTAGAGCTGGCTGCCCAGCCACTCTGAGTGATTGGGGTAGGAGGGCCTTTGTCAGGGAGGTGACCAAGAAGCCAATCATCACTCTGACAGAGCTGCAATGTTGCTCTGTGGAGAGAGGATTAACCTAATAAAAGAGCAACCATTTTTGCAGCACTCCACCAATCAGGTCTGTATGATAGAGTGGCCAGATGGAAGCCACTCCTCAGTAAAATGCATGACGGCCCATCTGGCCACCTAATGAACTTCCAGAACATGAGAAACATGCTCCAGAGCGCTCTGGACTGATGAAGGAAGGTGCCTATCTGATGATCCCTGTGAAGAGCTTACAATTCAGTGGGTGTTTAGAATATGGATAAAGGGAATGAGCTGGATGTGTGTGCTAGGTATTGGGGTTTTTTCCCTCACTGTTCTTGTAGTACTTTGGTACATGGCTTTCTATAAGTCTGACTTCTGCACTTTGTGCTTCTCCTGCCCAAGCACACCTGATTTACCTGTTAATTACCAGGTTTTGTGGGTCTGGTAGAGCAGGGAAATCAGTAAACTCTGCAGGATGCTGGTACTCTAGGACCTGGATTTCCCTACCCCTGCTAGTAGTGTGATTATGCACTGCTAGTAGTGTGATTATGCACTGATTTGGATTTTAATTCAAAGGAAGAGGCTGCCGAAAATATAAATTAGGTTTTCAAAAAAAAGAAGAAAGAAACCTGGGAAGAACTGTGACATTCCAATGTCATCCCAGTGTCATCCTTTATTAATCAGAAATACAGAACACTCTCTATTTTTGTGTTAAGGTGTCATAAACTCTCGTCTTCTTTAATGTACAAGTTGAAAGCAAAAGGAGAGTAGAACCATACTTAATACGATAATATTAATGTACTATACTATATATAATTATATACTTAATATGAATGCTATGTTTTGTTGTGTGTATCATGCAGTCTGTGCTATCATGCAATACTGTACATCAATTAGTCTTTATTTTAGTCATATGTGTGTGTTGTACTTTGTACCTTGTGTGCTTATATTGGTGATTAAAATACAAACAACTTTTATATTGTCATGTTTTTGTTTCTGTGATATTCAGTGCATTTTAATTTCCAGAAAAAGTCCAATAAATGAATACATTGGTGGATCATACCTATGTCACATAATAGAGGCCATTTTTTTATTTATTTGCTGTCTTTACGTTATAGAGAGTATTAATTTTGGGCTGTTGAATTCAGGCTGCCTGACTCTGATAAGCTTGCTATCTTATACAATGACTACAATGATATTGATTGAAGATTGAAAATAAAATATAATAGTAATGCTGTGTGAGGGCAGACAAACTGCCTCTTTTCTTACGACACATGATTTCACATGCATAAGCAGAGGCATGTGTTGGGAGTTTCCTTGAACTGATATTTTTGCTGTTATCCTCAAGGAATAACTAGTCTAAGTGAATTTGGGCGTTTATTTTTAATCTTTTTGTGTTGCAATTCAGTATTGGAGCTTAATATACAATAAAAAATCCTCCTGCATCCTAAAATTGATAATGGATTATGGAGATAAAGCATTATGAATTGGATCCAAATAAAGCCTAAACACCTAAAAGCTTTTTTTGATGTTCATGTTGTTGTTTTTGTGTGGTAGTGGGGTGGACTTTGTAGTTGTTAGTTCACCAAGTTCAAATATTTTAACAATGCAGAAAGTACAGATTCACTTGGTTTATAATCTACTGTCAGCAATAATTAAGGTCGTTGCTGTCACACACAAAACTTGTATCTCCAAAATTGCAACTTTACAGGAGAAGGAAAAAAAAATTCTTTCACATCGTGTTGGATTATTTCTGTTTGTCCATTTATTCATGACATGTTGACACAATATAAAGAACTTCCATATTCAGGTTATGTCAAGAAATCAAAAACAGCACAAATTGATATCAGTTTTTTTTGCATTAGTACTTACAGTTGACATCACTGACGAGTCTGCATAACCCTTTCATAAATGCACTTCTCCCTGTATGTACATTTATCAACCATAACATTATGACCTTGTTTCTACTCTTACTGCCCATTTTATCAGCTCCACTGACCATATGACTTTAAGTCTCTGACCTTACATAAATAAGGTGGAGGAGAGTCTAATAGCATAAACATTGTTTAAACACTCCAGCAGCACTGTTGTGTCTGATCCACTTGTACCAGTGCAAAACAAACTAAGACCAAAATCTTTAATTATAGAACTACAAAGTGCTCCTGTATGGTCACTGATCACTGATAAAATGGACAGGGCTTAGAGTAGTAGAATGGAAATCCCAGTAAATTGGAGTTCGGGTGCCCAGGGGGAGCATCCTGGATTTTGTGTGTAAAAAGGACTCTTGTGTCACGCCCTAAATCTTTTCTTGTCCTGATATGGTCCTCTCATGTTCACTCAGTGAGATCCTGTCTCGTCAGGAGGCGGTGGCAGAAATCTTATCGTCTGAGTTCAGTGTGTTACCCTCCACCCAGGCCCTGCTCAATCGCCTACCAGACTTGGAGAGGGGCCTCTGCAGCATCTACCATAAGAAGGTACGACTAATAAAATCTTGAACCAAGTTGTCAGGACAGAGCAGGCAATTACCCATTCTGATAACACCAATGTGTTTATAGGTTATAAATGAAATCTTCTTGTCAGATTTAACCTTTCAATGAAGAACATCTCATTATTTTTAAGTTTAAAATCTAAGGTTTAAAACAGGAGAATTTTAAGGCGTTCCCAGGCAAGCCAGGGGATCTCTCCAGCATGTTCTGGGTCTTCTCTTGAGGCTTCCTCCCAGTCAGAAATGCCCATGTCAACCAGATGCTCAAACCACCTGAGCAGACCCCTCCCAACATGGAGGAGCAGCAGCTCTACTCCACACATTGTGTGTTGAACACCTATACAATGTACAAGGCTCAGCTTGGGCAGTATCTGGTGAAAGACATGATGGAAATATGTTTTCCTGTCCTTTGGTGAACTCTTGAGGTGCAGATTATATGTTTTGGGCGAACCTGATTTGCCTGGGGCGCCTGATCAGAATTTAACAGCCCTGAGTACAAAATAGTCACCACATGGGCACTAAACCAAGGCAATCGGTCCCTCATTGAAGCCCCATGCAGCCTTTTCCAAATATATCATTCACTTCAGTTGACTACCTTCACATAGGAAGCACTTGTTCAATAATACCTGGTTCGAAGGTACAAATTGCTTAGTTCCTGAAGACTTGCTGACCTCGCTTAGAGGTGTTTCATTAAAAGAGCTATTCACAGTGCTCAAAGTGAGGTTTCAGGACTCTGGAGGCTTTCAGCCACTGAATTATTTATATAGCACCTTGAGCATATGTTAGATGATTGACTGCAGACATGGTTGTTCGCAAAAATATGGCCAGTTTCAAATTGTTGAGCTACTCTTATTGAGCTTCATGCTGCTTGAAGGTCATTTGTTCAGAAAGGTGGAGATGGTTTAATTACAATTAAGCTTTCATCACATTGTTGAATACAGAAATATATAATATATTGGGAAAATTAAGTCTTAAATCAACGTTTTTGTGAGATTATGATAAGATTTTCTTGCCTGACTACGTGACATGCACAGAGTGACCCAACAGCCACAAATGCAGATGTACAGTGAGCAGTGATGCCCTCCATGATTCATTTACTGTTAATGCCCGCATCATTGTCAGGAGGCCGCATGGCACAGTACTACACATACAGAGACTGATGCAATGAGTGCCAGACTCATGGAGTCACTCAGAATGGCAGCAGGTCATCTAAAGTGATGAATTCTGCGTTTACTTTGGTGAAGTTGATCAACAAATGTGTGTGTGGAAGCACTGTGATTGGTGCCAATAGTGTGTTGTTGTGTTACACGTCACCAGAAGGCTTAGTGTCATGGGGTGCAATTTTTGCTAAATGTGCTGGAAGTGAGTATGAATATTTAGGCTGCATGGGATAGATTATTGCAGGAACCATTAGGAACCTCCATTCCGAGATGTCTGCCATGTTGCATTTTACTCAACGCCATACTGAGAGATCTACTTCTGTGTTGCTCAATAAACATTGCTAATATCATATATTGAATATACACACCCAGTGTGATGTATAGGAGCTGGGATCCGGTGCTTTTTCTCCAAGTACATTGGCTGCCCAGCAATGATTCAGTGACTGCACTTCAAAATGAGGTGGTGGCTTCATGTATCGGAACAGGCATGTGCTTGTCTTCACCATCTTACTGTTGGGGGTGTAGTATGTGATGGGGGAGAAAGTCCTAACGGGGTTGGGAGTAAAAAAATACTTTTAATATGTAGGGTTTAATGGATACTGCAGCAAAGTTCAAATCTAATCTAAATAGACTTCGCATTGCATACATAAACATGCAAGTAAACCAGAAATGGAATTTAAATATCCTTGTCCTTAATTGATGCAGACACTGAATTCTTTACCACACCTTCCTGATTGCTGCTTTGTCTTAGCACCTGACTCCTAAGGTTCCCATAGCCTGTAAAAGACTTGCCCTTCATAATTAGGAAGCAATTTCTCTCCCTTTGAATGTCTTCTCTTTAATGCATTCATTTCCAGAATGAGGCAGGCAGGCTGAGGGGACCGTGTTCAATGGTGTGTTTCCTTTGAATTGCTCCATTAGCATAATGAAAAGCGGGCAAACCGGATGGCCATTGTTTTGGAGGTGTGTGGATGCTGGGAAGCAGTCAAGGAGGAAGGCCATCCTCATTAACCTGCCGGGTTCTGCTGTCATTCAGCACTACGTGATCACGAACTATGTTTTTGCCCATGATAGGAGATGAAATTAACTCTGGATGGAAGTGAGAGATAGCCTTTGAAAGTTAGATTTAGCTCCAAGACAAAGCCTAACTTCACATTTAATCAAATCAAATGTATTTGTATAGCACTTTATAGAGCTGATCTCACAATCAGCTTTACAGAAACCAAAAATAAGATACACAAAACATAAAGGATAAAGGAAGAAACCCTGGAAGGGATGGCAGGGGACCCTGAGATCAGCTTCTAGCCGGTCTCTTAAGGGGCACAGGACCATTTTACTAAATACTGCTTAAAGATGTTTTTAACAAAACATCGACTTTACATTCAAAGATGAAGCAACATTTCCTCTGTGTTGAAAAATTTGCACGTGTCAAGCTTTCTGTGCACCACTATATAAAGATGTCATGTTGCCCTTATTGTTGAATGCAAATGCAATAGTTTGTGCTTTATCAGAGTAACAAGGGGCCTAAATAGCATTGCTGTACTAATACTAACTAGGGCTTCAAAACTGAGGCTCTCATAACAGCTCTAACAAGTTCTTAGTGGCATGGATTCCACAAGATGTTGGAATTTCTTTGAGTTTCTGGTCCATGCTGAGATGCAAATCACACTACAAATCTCTTGTTCTGCGACATTTCAGAGGTGTTTTATTGGATTTATATCCAGCAACTGGCAAAATCACTGAACAGCACTGAACTCACACTGAGCAGTCATGTTCATGAGTTGTTTTTTTATTACACTGAATAAAGTAGCAATTTTGAGCATTGATCTACCTGGAAAATGGAAAGGCTTGCTTACAAAAAGCTTTCACCCTGCCTGTGCTGGAATAGTCATGTGATGGGGAGTCTTAGGTAATAGTTGAGAATTGGTTATGATGAAATTGAAGGGCAATATGTTGGGAACAACATACAGCTGATGTGATCGGTCAAATGGGATTAAAAGGGTGGACCTAGAATTAGCCACGTTCCCAGCAAACCATTGTAACAAAGCCTGATGTGACTTTTTCAGCCGACTTTCCTGTTTTCATCACGTTCTTACCGCAGTAGGATTACGTGTGTGAATACATATAATAAATGAAACTTGATGGACCCACGGTTTTATAATCCAGTACATTAGACTCATGAAGTTGCTCCATTGGGCTCTCTGCCTGTTTTTCTTGCAGCCTACATGAAGTTACTGCACTCTTGAATTTTAATGAATGCAGGGAGGGAGTGTTTCTTCCTCATCATTATGATTAGTTGGGGTGACTCGTTGTGAGCTAGATATGCCTTTGGGAAATAAGACATGTTTATGAACAGATGCAAAGTTTAGGCTAAGTTTTAATTGGCTGTTGACATGTCGCTGGTTGGATCAAATATGGGTAGGAGTGGTTTGCTAGTACACTGTCCATTTTACAGAGTTTGCTCTTGATAGGATTTAATTCACACACAAGTGCATGCTGGGAGTAAACACATGGTGTGTCAATATGGTGGTGGTTGTTTTTTATTTTTTATTTATTTTTATTTATTATTATTTCTATTTTTTTTTAACCCATCCAAATTTTCAAGTGTGCTTTTCCTTTTCTTCCATGTTCTTATTCTGTATGTGGTGTTTTTGTACCAGTGTTCCACACAGGAGTTCTACCACATCAGCAGCACATTATCCCGCTTGACTACAGAGTTCCAAGCCCTCATCCCTGCTGTCCAATCACAGCTCAGTTCTGCCCTCTTAAAGAGCCTTCTTCTGGACATACCTCAGCTGCTCAGTCCCGCCCACAACTTCCTCAAAGTGCTCAATGAGAATGCTGCCAAGTGAGTATGTGTTAGCAACAGCAGGCATTAATATTCCAGGCAAAGAAAAACTTATGCTGGACTAAACTCTAAAAGACAAATATGTGTTACAGTTTTTATCGTTATGCTTTATTTAACTTTCTTAAACTAGATGAGAGGCACATTTGTGTTGCGTAAAAACCTTTGCAGTACAGGCTTATAGAACACAAGACAATTGATGGGAACTGATCAGCCATAACATGATAGACATGACCGTTCAGGAGCACATTGTAGATCTATAATTACAAACTGTACTCCATCTGTCGCTCTGCATACATTGTTAGCCTCATTTCACCCTGTTTCTTCAGTGGCCAGAGCCACATGTGACCACCACAGAGTAGGTATTATTTGGGAGGTCATTCTCAGCACTGCATTGACACAGGCATGGTGGTAGGGTTATAATGTGTGTTGTGCTAGTATGAGTGGGTCAATGCTGCTGGAGTGTTTAAGCCCCAGTCCATCAACCAGTAATATCTAGCCAACAGCATCCTGTGACCACTGATGGACATCTAAAGCAGGGGTACACAACTCCAGTCCTAAAGGGGTTTGTAGAAAGAAGGAGGTGGTATTAATGATATGGCTGATCACTAGAATGTTCATGCTGGGTGTTAAGAGAGGATACAGTGCCGTTCATCTTTTCCATTACATGTTAACACTCCAAAATATGTTGACATCAATTTAAAGATTTTTTTTTCTCCTGTAAGGTTTTTTTGTGTGAGTATGACTGAGAACAATCATTTTTCAGGACGGGGAATAAGACTGAGCTGTTTGCAGACCTGACAGACTTTCCTGTAATCCGGCAGCGGAAAGATGAGATTCAAGACGTTCTCTCAGACATCATGGGGCATCGGCAAGAGCTTCGCCTCATCCTTCGTAACCAGTCACTGGACTACACCACAGTGTCTGGACAAGAGGTACAGGAAGCAGGCCATCAGAGAGATCAGTGTTCTTTCATCTCTTTCCCTTTATCTCTCTCTCTCTCTCTCTCTCTCTCACATATCTTTTCACTTCTGCCATAAAGAAAAAACATCAAAGCCAAATGAACCTAGATGACCCCTGAAATGACATTGTGAAAAGAGTGAATGTGTGTTATAGTATCAACTTTGCTGAGGAAGAACGTGCAGCAGTTGTGAATGACCTCATGAATATTGATGTATTTTGGCTCTTAAAAAGGGTAAAAAACCAAAACCAAAACATTTGGGTAATGTTAGTTAGTACTGGCAATATCAGATTTGTTATAATTTTTGATTCATATTTATATTATTAATACACAAGACATTTAAATATACAATAAGAACCCAGTCTTAAAGGTTTCAAATAATACATTTGAGTATTGTTATAAGTATTTAAGTTGTTATTTACTGTACAAATACTATGTGATTTTGCTTGTAGTGGAACAAAATTGCTCAGCTACAGTTTTTATGACAAGTCTAGTTTTGACCCTTTTATTTTTACCCCAGAATGAAACATGCTGATTTTTCTTTTTGTGGTTGGCTCCTAAACGAAAAAAAAAGTGGATTTTTGGAGATGGCTCACAGTTGCATAGGCAAAATTAATATAGATTCGAACAGATAATCAGATGAGCAAATGAAAATAAACGTATTTTTGTAATTATTACCTAATCTTTTTTTATTTTAATTTGGCTATGTAAACAGGTGGTAGCTATTTGGCCTAGCATTAGTTTGGGCTTATCCTATTGTATGGCTCTATTACATGGATTTTGCTTTCGTAAGAGAAGACGAGGGTCTTTCATGTTCACAATATATCAATTCTGTGTACCAAACTCTCATTTTTCAACTATGACAGTTTTCCTTTCAGTTGCCTCTAATAAAGATATTTGGAACAAACCACAGATCTCCAATATCAGCCAATATTATTAGCTAAACACATTAGTTGGGCCCCAGTACAGAAACATATTTAGTACCAGTTGCACATTTGGAATCTTATGACAGAATTTCTCTGATTATTTCAATAAGCTGGAGGTGAGAAATAATTTATCAAATGACAGTGCAGAAGGTAAAAGGACAGTCTCTGAAATGTCACGGTTTGTATGCAGTCCCAGACCTGCTTCTCCATCTGTTCCCTGTACTTACCACTCATGCATAAACAACGGGCTTTTCTCCTCCCACAGTGTGCGGACACTGGCTCTTCCTCATCACAGTCTCTCACCAGCCTAATTCATTCTCGCTTGTACAATTACCCTTTTTTTCCTTTTTAACCACTTCAGCTCTGTATGCCGTCCGTATGTTTACGTCAGCACCTGTGGCTTGAGCTGCGACTCCCACTGTGCTCAAGCTGTGGCCCTCGCTCTCCTTATTAAATGAGGGTCAGTGCTTGAGTGAAGGAGCTTGCGTTGTGACACAGCAATCAGCAATCAGACCAACCAAGCTGGGAATAAAGCTGTGTTCACACAAACTTTAGCGCAGTGACGAGGAACACTAGATTACATCATTTTGCTGCAGTCTTACTTTGTGTGTAATGTATTACAGGGTCTTTTTTGATGCTGAAAACTAGAGGTGTAGCAGAGGTTACAGATAGATTAGAGATTAGATAGAAATTTAATGAGTCTCAAGTGTAGTATTATTGTCACATAAGCTGAGTAGGTGTTGGATTTTGTCACTAATAGTATACATGTTGTCCAGTCATCTGACAATGGTGGTGGCACTCATGGAGGGCATCATCGTTAGGTCACTCTGTACAAGTTGGAAAATCTGTCAGTCGGTCTCCCAGATCCCTCATGTCACTGGTGGTCCTTCTATCGACTGTCGCCCGTCAGGATTCCACATATGACGACCTGTGTCTCTTCTTGCTTCTTCATCTCCTATCTGTTTTGCTCTTTGTTGTCTGTCTCAACGTTGTCATTTCCTTTTCCCCATCCTCTTTTCCTGCCTCTGTTTACCATCTGGCCTTTCATTTTGCTCAGGTCGAATCCCTCTCTTAATTTTCATGTTTCATGTTGTCTCATGTTCCTCCTATGGGGTCCATCTCAAACAAAGAGTCTGGGGGCAAAATGAAATGAATCCTGAAACACAATCCAGTCTTATATATTATAGCAGAGGGTGACAGATATAGACGTGTGTGTCTTTGGACACTGTTTTTAAAAGGAATGTTTTCACTTTCCAGCACTTACAAAGAGCAATGCTCAGAAAGTGCTACAGCCTTCATAAATGGAAAGTCCCCAAACAGCTCTATATGGCAGAGAAATGGGATCTCTCACGTAACTGTTCCATTGGAAAAAAAATAATATAAAGTGAAATAAAAAAGGTTATGGGGATGTCAAGGATGTGAAATCCAAGAAAAGTTGCAACATAGATGAGAATAGAGATGGAAACATCTTTTAAAACATTTTATATCCCAGTATTTGTTTATAATATTTTTATATTCTAAAAGTTAAAAAAAAAAGTTTGAGAGAAATAAGCTGCTGCTGCTAGATTTATTTTGCCTTTTAATTTCGTCAGCTAGTCCAGGGTCATGCCCTAACATAGTGAGAGGGGGAGCCTGAACTAGCCTGTAAGTTATGTAGTGTAAGGGCATCCGTTATTGGCCTGTCCAAACAGTTCCCCAGTATTGGCCATTTGGGTGTAAATGCTAGTTTGCCTCGTTTCTTTTGCCAATTGATTTGAGTAAATTGGGAACTCCTTGGGAATTCATTGGAATTTCCTCAAATCAATTCCTTAATGCAGAGAGAAGAATTGTGAAAGACCTCATAGTAACCGATATTTGGACCGATGATGACGAGAACCTGATGCTTATGATTTTTCAGGTTTGCATAGATGAGTATTATTGTAGCCCAAGACAAACTACAGTCATAACATAAAACATGAGACCAGAAGAAACTCCTGGTAACTTCTTCATATGTTGAGTATTTTAAGCTGTATTTGTAGCTAAGTATTTGACTCAGAATGAAGCACGCTTATGGTGTCCTTTTCTAACTTCTGATTTGCTCTTCTCTGGTTTACATAGGTAAAGCCTAGCTAAGCCTGGCACAGCTTTTAACACTGTAATAAGAACTTGTAATTATTTCTGAGCTGTCCCATCTTTGTTGGTAGTTTGTAGTTGGGTAGCAGAAGTGATTGTAGCAGGGTCTAGAGGAGCTTTTAACCTAGAAGCCAGCTATTCCCTGCTCAGTTCTTTGCTTGCTTTACTTGCTTTTCTGTGATGCACAGATGATGCCATTCTCAGAAGCACACTGCAGACGACAGCCTTTTCAACCGTGCTTCCATATTCTCTCCAAGAAGCAGTTGTGTTTAACCTCAAGGCTTGTCGCTAGTCTCGGCTGAATGTGTGTGTAAATGGTTGTTGCTAAGACTGTTCAGAAAGAGGTTTGGGGTTTAAGAATTGGCTTATTAAAGGCACATCAGTGGTTCCACGTGCTGAATTCTCATTATTCAACTATGCAATGGAACATACAGTTTTCCCTTCTGGGGCACCTTTAACCACAGCTGAAATTACTTTAGGGTGGATGGACATCAAATTAACGTTGCATTGCTGTTTGTTTGCATTGTTTACACTGAACGCAAACAAAAGAAGATCCATCAGCTTGCCCTAATCAGCTCCATAGCTGGCCATAAACAGTACGGCTAAAAAGAAACAGCAACTTCTTGGATGTTTTTTTTTTTTGTTTGTTTGTTTTTGGATAGATTCTTTTGCATTTATAATAATTTTATATTCTTTTTTTTTTTTTTGTTTGTTTACAGTCTTATATGCAACAAATGACTATTTATTACATTCACTGTTACATTTATTAAATGCTGTAATGTGTATCAAATGTAAATAAAAAAGGGACAGCAAAATCTACAGATTTTTAATAAACACCATTTTAAGATTTTAATGTTGTAAGAATTTTGTAAGAATGCGTGAAATGTGCCAATTCTGAAACTCAGACTTTACACACACTCTACCCACAAGCCAAAGTGTTGAGGTTTAAACACAGCTCCTACTTTGAGTGAATGTGAAAGTAAGGCTGAAAAGGCTGAAAGTTAACACTAACACAGAAGGATATCTGTGCAGAGGAGCTAGACTGGTCCCTGATCTCTTCAGCCAGCCAACTACAAACCATGTCAGCTGAACAAAGACAGGACAGCAACACAATCGCTTTAATTAGTTAAAACTAGGCTATGTCTGTGTAGAGCAGAGCAGAGTAGGTGTTCAATACAGATTTTGCCATTAATCATTGCATGAATTTTAGTATAATGTGATTGGATACATAAGTATAGAAGTATATAAGGTAAAGCATAGATGTGTAAGACTTTCCCAAAAACAGTACACTGAGCAATGTAATAAAATGTAATAATTAACACAAACTGTAAAAAATACCCCTGAATATCGTAATAACATTTAAAATGTAATTCTAGGGCTTAACGTAATGTTTTACCAAAAAAATAATTTTATTAAATTTCTCGGTTGGTCATTTGTAATGTTATTGCATTATTGGGATTTTTTGTTACATGTTCAGGTTGGTGATATGTATTTTTTTATTACATTATTTGACTTATATACATTTTTGACTCGGTTAAATGTAAACGTTTCATTACATTTCTGGATTGAAACCTTGTTTCAAAATTACAATATTGAACTACAAACACAAAAATATATATTTGCAGCTCAAAGTAAGTTGCCACACAGGCTTAACATCAGGTACACAAGTGGTGAGAATATTGCATAATCATAGCTGTGACGTGTAACCCTGTTACACTCACAAATGCATTCTTTTTGATGACACTCAGTTGTGTTTGCAATGTAAATGCATCAGCATGTAAAAGCTCGGGCACATAACATTCACTGCCCGGACTCCGAGAGTGTGTATCCTTTGATGCTTAAGCTGGGGAGGTAATGGATGCCTGTGCACTGTGAGCCACTAATCCTCAGTCTCTGTGTTCATTCATCTGTTGAAACAGAACAGTGGGTTTGAATTCTCTTTTTTAAACCCTTTAAGATGTTTACAGGTTTTTTGTCGAACTGCAGAATCATGTCAAGCAGATGGAAGCTTTAACAGATTTAATCTTATTCATTCTCTCTCTCTCTCTCTCTCTCTCTCTCTCTCTTGCTCTCTCCCTCAGTTCCTCATTGAGGTGAAGAACAGCATGTCCTCAGTTGTCCCACCAGATTGGGTCAAAATCAACAGGTGGGTGGGGATAATCTGATCGTGTGATGGAGAAACATACATTCACCTCACTGCCATCAGATATTGTGCCCTGAATGCAGTTTAAATCCATTGATTCTCTTTTTACTTCTGGATCTTTAGAAATGGTTAAGAGCAATACTATTTAAGCCCATAATTGACAACAGGAACAAAATGGGCTCATTTTAAATATATTTAAGACTTGTGTTTTGCTTTTACCCCTTATTTTATCCCCATTTCATCAGCATAGCAATGTCAGAGAAAATGCTGAATCTTTTAATTGTAACAATGAATGAATATTAAGATAATAGCTTGAATATTTTCAAGCTGGACTCACAGATTTGTAAAAAAGCCTGTGATTCAAGATACCCAGGTGAACAAGCAGTTACACAGTGCAACGAAATTTTCCCGGACTACAAGTACTAACAATTATAAGTACCACAAAATACACAAACACAACTTATATCTGTATGCTGTGCAGGCTGTGGGTGTTTGTTGTTCAAAAGGTATGGGAGCAAACGTGCAGTTTAAAAGAAGTGCATGTGGAATGGTAGTAAAACACACACACACACACACAGATATATATATATATATATAGGCAGATATATGGATATTTATGTGTATAGATCAGTTTTCAATATGTTTAAATATAGTAAAAATGATGGAGCCCTAATCTGAACATCCGTTTCAGTGGAAAGAAGTCTTCTGAAATTCAAATTCTCAAATCTGACCTACAAAAGTGTTAACTTTTTTTTTTTTTTAGTTTTTATTATTTACAGATTCTGACTGGCTCAGTGGACTAAGGCACTTTGATCCAAGGATTAAATCCTGGAGCATGCTGCTCGTCATCAGCAGCTAGTGCCTGAGAGAGCACAATTGGCTATGATCTCTGGGTGGGGAGATGGCGCTGTCTCCCCCATCACTTCCACTGTGATGCTGGCTGGCACAAGCATCTTTTGGCTATGATGCATGAGCCTTTCCTCCTATGTTTCCTACTCTGCCCAGTGAGGCTGCATTGGCAGCAGTTCAAAACGAATTGATGGTTGACTTGGTGTCGAACGTTTACTTAAATTGTTTCATATTTTGCCTTACTTCTCTCTTCTTTCCCTTTTGTTTGAATTGAATCGTTTTTTTCTGCTTGAGCGTTTCACAGTATTTCTCCAGTTGGCTGGAGCAAGATAAAAGAACAGATAATAAGGTCCTGCTGACATGGCATACTGACATGTGCATATTACACCAAATATATTGTTGCTCTCAGTGGAACAAATTCTAATGGCATCAGGATAAAAAAAAATGTTCCAGTGCAGACCTTTATCTTGTGTCTCCATTTAAGTGTTTTTTAATTTGTTTTAAATTTAATTTCAGTCACACTGCTCGCCTTTACACGGTCAGATTTCTTCTGAATAAAAGCTTTTTTACATTGACTGCCACTGAATCATAAGAAGGTGTTTTTTCAATCATAGTGTATTTATGTAACATTTTCTACAACAGTAGCATTCTCACAGAGAATGTCTGCTTCATCACTGGATCTGCACCATTGTCTTAATCCATTTAGCTTTGTTTTGCTCCTTTGCCTAGAACATTTATTTTACTTGGAGTTGCTGCTGTTACTTCGGTGGAGTGAGGGTGTTATAACAGCACAGTTCAAACATTTCTCAACCAATCAGATTTCATGTTTGGAATGAATTGTTCTATAAAACAAAATAGTACTGTTAACCATATTAGGCATGTTAAACCTTGTTTACTATTTTTGATTTTTCAAGCATTGTTTGTCAATGAAAAACGCTTTGGAAAATATTTGTAATATTCTGTGTAAAGCAGTGCTCATTTCCAGTTTTCGTTTTTTAATTCTTATGACCTGATTCTGCACATCTCACAAGTCTTTAAAATGTTTCCATTTCCAGCACTAAAGCGGTGGGTCGCTATCACTCCCCGTTCATTGTGGAGAGATATCGGTGTCTTCTGCAGCTGCGAGAACAGCTAGTCATCGACTGTGGCCGGGAGTGGATCAACTTCCTCCAGTGTGTACTTTTTCAACTAAAACCTTTCCCTGACTGGAACAAATCCTCGTGTCCTACACTTTATTCAGGCTACAGTCTTTTAGCTGAAGCTTCTTTAATTGCTGTGCTGTTGTTTGCATGTAGGATGTCGCATTAACTGTAAATGTCACCACATGCCTGTGGCCTCTGCAGATTCTCCTTGACCAGTGAAGTTTTACCTCATACTCCTTGTTCCTGTAGGCTATTTGGGGAACATTATTACATCCTGAGGAAGGCAGTGGATCACCTAGCAACCATGGACTGTCTCTTCTCATTGGCCCAAGTTGCCAAAGAGAACAATTACTGCAGGTGGGTAATAAATCCAGTCAAGTTTCTGTCACCTTTCATATGATGCTGTAATCATTCACACATGTTCATATTCTTTCATTACCACCATGTTAATGGATTAGAGTTTGATCAGTGAAGTGGAGTGCCAGAAGGGAATTTTGCGTTTGAGATTGGGGTAATGGATTGTATGGTACTATTATTTCTGGTTTTAATTTTGATTTAAAATCAAAAATACTGGGTATATATATTATTTTCAAATGTTAATTTTATTGAATTAAACTCAGAGGCTGTCATACTTTCTGTGAAATTAACATATTTAAAATGGTCTCTAGTCTATTTGTTACAATTTACAGGCTAAAATGATCTGTAGCACAAAAAGTTAAGAAGTTGTGAACCAACACCTGGGGGAATAGCAGCGTGGCCACAAAGACCCAGCAGGAGGCAGCACAAGTGACAGACACACAACAACGTGCACAACAGGCGCCAGCATCAGTCATATAAACTGAGCTGTGTGAGCCATGTCTAAGTCCTGAAAAGACACACAGTGTGCTGCATGTTTACTATAAATTTCCAGGGAATTGTGGGAAATTATAGTGGCCTCAATCATGTTTGAATTCCACTTTATGGTTGACACGTTTATTAGTGAATGTGTTTGAATCATAAAACATGGGTATGGAGTGGCCCTGTTCATAGCCAATGAGTTCTGTGCTGTTTGAAAACGGTCATTTGGAATATAGGATATGAATGGAAATAGTGGAGAGGCACAGAATCAAAGGTGTCTGAAGCCCAGTGTGAAGTTTCTGCAGTCTGCCCATGACATTTGCTGGTGTTGGTCCACTGGGTTTTTATCACGTACAGAGTCATTCAGCATCTACCAGGAGAATTTAGAGCATCTACCTGGAGATATTACCTACTATGTCTAATTCTGTAGACACACTAACACACCACAACCATGCCAGTGTCACTATGCTGAGAGTGACCCACCATCCACCTAATACCTGCTCTGTGGTGGTCCTGTGGGGTCCTGATCATTGAAGTTCAGGGTGAGAGCACAGTAACAAAGTATGCAGAGAAAACAGATGGACTACAGTGGACAAGCAGTGTTTCTTACAGAAAACGGTATAGCACTAAGCTGGCTGCTTTTGTCAGGCTGTGTGTATTATTGTTATCTTGTGCCTTCCCTACTGTTCTTTGAAAAGCTGCAGGCCAAGTTAAGACACTGTCCTTGCAGCTCCTGGTGCCGTAAAAAGCGCATTTTCGCACCTCCAGTCGGGGCTGCTTTTCTCTGTTGTGTTTTGCGGGAGGTGTTTGAAGCTCCTTACATAAGCTTTGATGGAGGACTGAGAGTGGGGGGGACCCCAGAGGGCCCTCGCTCCAGCTCTCCCTGGCCAGCAGTAGGCTCCAGCCCGCCCCCGGAGCGCACAGAGCTGACTCCCTCAGCTGCTCACAGGCTGTGTGGGGGAGTGGATTTGACTTTGAAGGCCGAGGTTGACGCCAACTACACCCCCTCCACTGTGCTCCTCCACCCCCTCCCTCCTGTTCTACTGAGCACCAGAGACGCTCCTTACACTTCCAAACCTTTATATATATTTAGCCCTACTGTATAAAACTATATATCACTCTTCTTTGATTCCTCCATGTGTTTCTTGAGATTTGTAGATGGTACACTGCGTACTTTCATGCACTGCCATGTACACAGATTTACAGTCTAATTTCATTGCGTGTGAAAAAGGAAATCTTATTTGATGGCTGCATATTCTGTATTTTTAATATATGAAGGAACTGGATCGAGTGAAGCAGTGGAATGGAATTTTAAATGGAATACAAACTTATTTTTACACAATTAGGTATTAAAAATGTAAGAAATTTCTGCTGTAGCATACTGTACTTATTAATACATAGTATGGACAAAAGTATTGAAACACCTGCTCATTCATTGTTTCTTCTGAAATCAAGGGTATTAAGAGTTGGTTGTTGGTTTGAGGGCTAATTGTAAACCGTCCGTGAGTATCTTTAAAGGGCTTGTGACCGTCTCACAGACAAGGTGGTCAGCAGCACAGGGGCCCCTCAAGGAACGGTCCTTGAACCGTTCTTCTTCACCTTGTACACTGTAGACTTCATGACTTCATGTACAGCTCACCAAGGGATCGCTGGTCTCATAACTAATGCAGTGTGCTCTCAGCAGACCATGGACACACACTTAACTCCACACTATTAGAATTGTCCAATTCAACACAAAGGACAATTCTTCTTCCATCTCCTTGCATGTAAATATATTTTATTACCTGTAAATATATACAGATACTGTATCTGTATAAATTTATTTGTTTATTATTGATGGTTGTAGATATTATACCCTATATACTGTATTTATTCTTTTACTGAGTGCCTTGTTATATTTTTGCTGCTGCAACCTTGTGAATTTTCTCACTGCGAGACTAATAAATTATTGTCTAATCTCATGTTTATCTGCTCATGGTTTTCCCTCCCAGTTCCTAATAATCTCTGGTTTTCTATGATTTTCTGAATGCAGGCCTGAGGTTCTGGAGCAAGAGTGTCATATCGTGATCAGAGATGGTCGACATCCCATTATCGATATGCTGATGAGGGAACATGACCAGTATGTGCCCAATGACACTGAGCTCCAGGTAGGATCCCAACATTGGAACTACACACTGAATCAGGCTAGTGCAGACATTTTGGTGAATAGTAACAATGTGTGCCTTTACCTCTGACCTTGGTTACTTTTATATATTTCAGAATGAATTCAGATGTTAAATGGAAGACAGTGTTCCATTTTGGAAGCAAATTTGCTTGATTTAGACCACCACCGTGTCTGCCATTCTTGTCAATGTTTATAGTAAATTGACGTTTCTGAGTTATGCTTTGCCTAATGAAAGAGCAGCTCGGAAAGAGCTTCTATTACTTTGAAATGTGGAGTTTCATCAGGCAGCTTCTTGAGGTGCCCTGTACCAGCTGCTGTGAGTGGATATCCATTTGGCAGTCTTTCTCCTTCCGCACCTGTGTTTAGTGTAATGGGCAACAGGCAACACAAAGCTACTGTAATGAACGTAATAGAAAACACTGTGAGCTTAAAATTGCCTGATATCGTTCCTAATATATAATACGATCCAATATAGTGTGTGGCAGCCTTGGAAAACTTTTCTTTTCTTTTTATTTACTTAATTTTTACTTTTTCACCGTATTACAATACAGTTTTACAAAGGTACCTTTCCATTTACAGCTATATCTCATATTTTCCATATTCTTAACACTTTCTCTCATGACAAAAATGAATCCACTCCAAAAGAAATCACAGTCATATAAACAAGAGTAGAGCACAAGAGACAGAAACAAAAATGGAAAATAGAAAAAAGGGCCAAAGAACCATTTATAGAAATCAGATTGACACCCCTCATTGCACCAGTATATCCATGACTGGGCCCCATTGCATAGCAAGGATCCATTTTAATGTAACATGTTATTTTTCCATGTTGTAGACATCCCATATCTTTTTGATCCATAAGTTAAATGCGGAGGGCTCTGGATCCATTCCTTATCCATTCCTTCAATTGTGATACATTTCAAGGCTGCTGTAAATAATATTCCCTGGAGATATTTCTTCGACCTCCCCTCCACACCATCAGATTTTTTCATTGTGTTTTCCTGAATAACCAGGGATAGTTTGTTTTTATGTCAGAAAACAATACAACATTCACATGGTATCATAGTGAAAAAATGGCTTTATTAAGTTAAAATACAATACAACCTTCTTCAGTGGCAAGCTCTTTTTTTTGTCTTAATTTTAGGCTAATTGTGGTGTTGTAGATGGGACACCTTGAGCAAGATTTTATTTAATGATAAATGTAATGAAAGAGCACAGTATTCTGGTATGCCATAGTGCAGGAGTTCTCAACCTTCTCAACCTCATGACCCACATGTTCATGACTAGAAAGCATAACGGCCCTCAAGAAAACAAAATGAAACTTTATGTAAAATTGTTTTTGCTTTTTATTTTTTAAGTACTGAGACATGAGAATTGGGGCCGGAACAGGAGCTTCAAAGAAATAGCATGTCTTCATGAAAACATCTGCCCTAATTGTCCCTCACAAACACAAGCAGGAAAGATGTATTGCTAATATCAGACATCAAGTCTAGTTGTAAAATGTGGACTTGAATTCTGTGTAAAAGTGGTCTCTATATGTCAGACCCCATGTTGACAATCCATGTACTTATGCCATTGCATCATACCTGATGTAGTCTGCATTCTACTTATGGAGGAGTTGTGTGTTTTGAGGAGCAGGGTCCCCATTCTTTCTTCATTTAAGGAATTTCTATGTCCTCTGGTTCACTGTCTGCATCAGGCACCTAAGGCTCTGTTAACATTTCAGATGTCTTACATTACTTCTGCAATATGTTGTTAATTGTGCATTTCAATGAATACTTAGTGTTTTAGTTTGGATTTTACTCGCACCAAATCAAATATTTGACCTTTTACTTTTATTGTATATTTAATTTTAGGATTTAAAATCCCGCTACTGACACTATGGAATGCTGCATCCTCATGAAGATGTGCCTGCAAAACACTAGCGCTTCAGTTTTTTTGGGATTGACTTATTCATTTAATCATTATTCTAACATTCAAACATATTAAATGTTCTGTTCAATCCTCAGTTTATTCATTTCTTACCTTATTTTCCAAAAGGTTGTAAAAGCTGTAGAACACTCAAGGTTATTTTATCTTTCCTTCTGCTCGTGTCTGCTTCATCACACCCTGCTGTTATTTCATGATAACACACTCCCTCTCGTCTTCTGTTGCTTTAATGATGTACTGCACAGATATAGTCTAGCACTGGGTCTCTCACAGATGCTATCAGGTGAGTCCTTATGACTGGGTTTAATCTGTTTTCATTACAGATATCGTTATTGTCTGCACTAGCCATTCACCTCTCTGAAATCCTGTTCTCTGTGAATGTGGGGGAAGTTGTGAAGCTTGCTGAGGCGTATAGATAGCAAATAGAAGGATGTGGGTGGCTGTACCCATGTCAGAGGCTGCCCTGTCTTTTTTACAGCAGGTTAATCCTTTTTTTGCTAGTGAGGAAATGGGATTGAAATATAGTCCACTCTTTTGAATTGTACCAGTGTGCCTCTGAGTCTCTCGCTCGCTCGCTCGCTCTCTCTCTCTCTCGCTCTCTCTCTCTCTCGCTCTCTCTCTCTCTCTCTCCTCTCTTGCACTCTCTCTCTCTCCTCTCTTGCACTCTCTCTCTAGCTCTCATTCTCTCTCAGTAGTATGGATGTTTCCACTCCGAACTAGATGAGATGAAGATGAAATTCATCTGCCATTTGAAATAATGTCATGTTGGCCTGTTTGTGCTCTCTCTCATTATCTTAGCGACATGACTAAGACTAGATGGAAAATTACAAAATTTAAGCCATTTTAATCTCAAATAGCTCGTCATTTGGGAACAGTTCAGGGATTGATTGATTATTTATATTATATTATTTAATTTTGTAGTATTGTGAGCTTGATACTTAACCTTTGTGTACACATTTTGAGAAGTATGACTGTTGTTTTTCTTCACTGTACATTGATAACTACATTGCATCCAGAACGTATTCACAGTGCTTCACTTTTTGCTGATTTTGTTACAGCCTTATTTCAAAATGGATTAAATTCATTTTTTCTCTCACATTTCTACACACAATACCCCACAATATCAGTGAGAAGTTTGTTTGAAATGTATTTATTAAATATATTGAAAATATAACATGTACATAAGTATTCACAGCCTTTGTCATGACAAAGTTGTCAAAATTGAGCTCAATTGCATCTGTTTCCACTGATCATCCTTCAGCTTGATTGGACACCTGTGGTAAAACCCGTGGAAAGACACACACCTGTTTTTATAAGGTCCCATAGTAGACCATGCATTTCAGAGCACAAACCAAGCCATGCAGAAATTATCTGTAGACCTCAGAGATAGAATTTTATCAAGACACAGATCTGGGGAAAGCACAGAGCACAGAGGCCTCCATGATCTGTAAATAGAAGAAGTCTGGAATTTTGTGGTAAGAGGATCTTAGTCAGGGAGGTGACCAAGAACCCAATGGCCACATTGACAGAACTCCAACATTGGTCTGTGGAGAGAGGAGAAACTTCCAGAAGGACAACCATTTCTGTAGCACTTCACCAATATAGTAGAGTGGCCAAATGGAAGCTTCTCCTCAGTAAAATGTACATAACGGCCGTTCTGGAGTTTGCCAAAAGGGACATAAGGGACTATGACTATGAGAAACAAAAATAGATTGCACTTTTTGGACTGAATGCCAAGCATCATGACTGGAGGAAGCCAGGCACTGCTCATTACATAGACTTCCTACAGTGAAGCATGGTGGTGGTAGCATCATGCTTTGGGGATGTTTTTCAGCAGCAGGAACTGGCAGACTACTCAGGGTCAAGGGATAAGATAACTGGAGCGATGTACAGAGACATCCTTGATGATAACCTGCTCCAGAGCGCTCTGGACCTCAGACTTTTACAAAAGGATTATTTTCCAACAGGACAATGACCCTAAGCACACAGCCAAGAGTGGCTTTGGGACAACTCTATGAATGTCCTTGAGTGTCCCAGCTAGAGACCAGTTTTGAGCTTGATTGAACATCTCTGGAGATATCTAAAAATGGCTATACTCAGACACTCCCCATCCAGTCTGATGGCAATTGAGAGGTCCTGCAAAGAAGAATGGTAGAAACTTTCCAAAGTACAGGTGAGCCAAGCTTGTATCATCATAATCAAAAAGACTTGAGGCTGTAATTGCTGGCAAATGTGCTTCAACAAAGTATTGAGCAAAGGCTCTGAATACTTATGTACGTTATATGTTTGTGTTTTATTTTTAATAACTGTGTGCAAATATATAAAAAACCTGAAGTTTGAAATTTGAAGGATGAATTATTACATAACGTGGAAAAAGTGAAGCACTGTGAATACTTTTCCGGATACACTGTACATGCCCACCAAGATATCATGTTTAAAAACTCTTTAATTGTTCATCAAAATTAGTTGGAATAAAATCGTGTTACATTAATGTACATTGCAGTTGCCATTTCTTTATGTCAAGAGAACAGTATTATTTACTAACATTTGTTTAGCAGTGTAGATTTCTGATGGTTTCAGTACAGTAGTCGAGTCTAGCCACTAGATTAAGACCAACTGCCCAATCTGCCATCTTTGTTTACCCCCTTTTTCCTCTCCTCAGGGTGATGGTAAGCGTACCATGATCATCACTGGACCCAACATGGGGGGCAAGAGCTCATACATTCGTCAGGTAGCTCTGGTTACCATCATGGCCCAAATTGGGTCCTTTGTACCAGCCAGAGAGGCATCGATTGGCATTGTGGACGGCATATTTACCAGGTACAGTTTTTCCTTTTTACATCTAATAATTTCACAGATAATCAAATGTATAGTTATCAGTTGGTAATTTATACCAGAATTTGGTCATCTTTGTTTTGTTTTGTTACATCAACAATTTTTTGTTGATGTATTGTGCTAATACTTTTAGGACCATTTTATGACTCACATAATACAATTGTAAAGCAGAGAAATTTCTAAAATATTGCATTTAGTACATAAAATTAAACTGCTGACTTTAAACAAAGTAGACATACCTGCTCATTCATGTTAATGGGCTCTCCTCGCTAAGTAAACAACATTTATTAAGGTAATGTCCATATATTTTACGATAGCACAATAACATAATTATTATGACTGGTATAATTGCATCTCTTTCATTTCCACCGCAGGTTAAAATGCTCCTACTGCACTATGTAACTTTGGTAACGCTGCTCGAGACCTCTCACAACTACGTAACACTGTGTAACCAGAGTATCCATGTATACTCCTGTAATATTTTTTTCTGGCACCTCAGTCTGCTACTGGATCTCTCAGCTCATCAAGATGGGGAAAGCTCAATGCATTATTTGTATACACATTACACTCCCTTAACTCTAAGGGGAGAAAAAATACCAATTCTCTCATAATGCTGTTTTAATTTCTTTATTATGATGTCTTTGTTTATATTATGTTGTATTGTGCCATCACATGAGTGCAAAGACATGACTGAGAAGTCTGTGGTAATACAACCGTTTGTATTGTTCCTATAGTTAGGTAGTCACCTATAATATTTGATAATATATTAACGTAGTTGATTGTTTAGTTTGACCACAATTGATCTTTAGATTTTGACTAAATATTTTTTTTCACATAGACATTTATTATTTATAGTGTTGTTACCAGCCCAGTACTGACTATGGTCTTCCCCCAGAGGATGAGCTGGGGGACACCTAAAGAGTGCTTCATGGGCCCCTGGTGGTCTCCAGTCCATATGTTGAGAACCCCTGCATTTGCATTTGCAACCATAGTGCAGTAGAATCATTATTCATATAGACTGTAATGGTTAAGGTTTTGGAACACATTGCATTATTGTAACTAGTAAGTTTAGCAGTATTTGCATGGAGCTGCTTGCGTGGTTTGTAATAAATGCTCAGAATTTCACTCTGATTCCAGAGTGTGTAAAGTTATATTTGTTCTGGCTCTGAAGTTAAGAGATGGAAAATGCTTCACTGATCTGCTGTGACATTTGAGACTGAACTCTGGAAAGGTCGCAAACATGTTTTTTTTGGGCCAAAACAATGCAGTTAGTGTATTTTAGTGTATTTTAGCTTATAAAAGTAAACTGAAGAATCAATGAATTGGTCAAACTGGTCATCTGTCCAGACCAAATCAAGCTGACAGACGCCCCGAAGCTGAAAAAGATCGAGTTCATATGCGCTGGAATTTATTTTTTTTTTTTTAAGAAAATTGTTTTAGAAAACAAAAAGGTAATTTCATTTAAAAAAAAAAAATTAAATGATGCTTTGACTTTAAATATTGATGTTAATGATGACAATCAAACTTGTTGATGACATCATTGATTATGTCTATGCTGATAATACAATGTCAATATTTTTCAATTTATCAAGCAATACATTGATTGTGGCAGCTTTTATTGAATACATGTTGATCAATCCATCATCAGTGACTATTCAAGTATTAAAAGTAGACATCATTTCATAATTATAAACACAAAAAGACATACATTTGTTCACCTCCCAGCACTTGAGCCTATATTTGGTAAGTATCTGACAAATTCAGTTGTGTATTGTGAGTGCCGCAATGCACTGCACCAATCTGTTTGTTACATAATCTTTTCTTCTAAGATTCCCAGATCCCTCACTTTCTCTCCCATCTCTCTCTCAGTCTCCAGTTTAGACTTTCCTATTAAGAACTCTCCTCTCAGGGTGTGAGATCTGTTTCAAAGAACATCGATCATTTCCGGCCACCTGCTCTCCCCTAATGGAGAACCAAGGCTTGCTCCTAATAGCACCCGCATTGGGTAATAAAACGCTCAAACAGTGGGGCCATGATCAAGCATTCTCAAATGAGCGCATTGAAATATTCCCCTTCCGACCATCTACTAGCCATTCCCCTTGAATAATCAGACACGCGCTGTGCCATTGTTCCTTCATTTCCTGGTCATTAAATGGGCGGGTTGAGGCAGGACAGCTGACAGTTCGAGCTCCAGTGGCCATGACAACACTTCAGAGACCATGCAGACTTCAAGCTCCTGTTGGAATAGTCTGGAGATGGAGGAAGGGAAACCATGACCACCAGCACCTCTGCAAGAGCTCACTGTAATTAGTCTGAATGCAGAATGTAGATAGATGGAGAGAAAGAGAAAGGTAGAGCAAAGTGGTGTGCATAGAAAGGGTACCCCATGTAGAGTGGCAGCTAAATGGAGTGAAAACCTTAGTGTTTAGTGTGCAGACTGACCTATTTGTGGTAACTGGCCAGGCTGGACAAGATTCATTGAATTTCATCAGAAAATCCCATTCAGTTCCATTCATGAAAAAGTGCAGAATTCCTTCCCAATCCCTAAAGATTCCCCCCTTCAGTGCATGATGTTAAACCCTACTGCATTGATTTTTCTTATTGAAAACTGCATAATTAATGGAAATCATGGAGAGAGGTGATTTCAGTTTACATTTATGTATGCCAGGGTTTCAGAATGCAGAAAACGGAATATAATATGTCCTGTCCATTGTTCCCAATTTATTAATTACCTGTCATTATATGCATTGCAGGTTACTATTGTTGAGTGCTGTAGACACAATTCCTCAGTCGGTTGAGGATTTATACTAACATTTTTGTAAAGCATCTTGGCAACAGTTGCAATGAAAGAATGCATATGTGGGCACGACATGGAAAGGTCAGTTGACCTTTGTGCTCTAGGAGCATGGCTTTCTGTTGAGTGATATATTTATGTAAATGTATGTGTGTGTGTGTGTGTGTATATACATGACAGACATGCATTCACTCACATATACACTGATTCACACACACCATAGTCCCTGGAAAACTATACATATAGTGTATATACATTTTGTCCAATAGAAATGATGCAACTTGACTTGGACTAAAGTCTTTCTTTTTGTTTTGTTTTTTCCTTCTCTGGAAAGTTGCCATCTTGGAGATACAAGATTTTTACATGAAAGAAATAAAAGTACTGAAATATTTTACTCTCTTCAGCAAAGTGTACAAATGTACATATGGCAGCATTACAGCAAGTCTGGCTGAACAGGATGGAGATAAAAGCATTTGGACTTCATATTTTTTTATTTAATTGTTGTTAATGTTATTGTGATATCGCTAATGTAGGTGTTTCCACTGAACAGATGTGTAGTATGAGGAGCTTAATCTGTGATTTAATGATGATTTAAGCAGATCAGAATATTCACATCCACATTTCCACTGAATGCTATTACTGTTCGGAACTGAATGAAAAACATCTCGCATCATTCAGCTGATTTATTTTCTTCATCAAGATGAAGCTGCTCAGATGTAGTTTGTATTGTGGGGGTTCTGGTCCTTTTTTTTAGTGGCAAGCACAATAATCTGCTTTAAACTTTGAGTGTTCCTGTTGGACCTAGTGTCCCTTTCCCACTCGTTGCTGTTTTGTAGATTCATGCTCCTCTCTTTTGTCCTTTATTTTCTAACAATTAAGACATTGAACAAACACTGCATTTCAGTGCCCGTTACAGAGGAAGTACAGTTATTACATTCTATTATCTGCCAATGATGTTAAATTGCAGAGGTACAGTTTGGCAGCAGCTTGTTTACCAGATGACTTTGGTACATTTGTGCTGACTGCATGCTGCCGTAATTAGGCTCACAAAAACACGCCCGTGGTGATCCACTAATTAGTATCAGGTGTGACTTGTGCTTTGCTTAGCATGTTATTGCCCAGCTCAAATGCTGATGGAGATTCCTGACATGTATATTTTACAGTAAATATGTTCCATTAATGAATGTAGTGATTTAGTGTGTGCCTAAAGTTCTGAATTTCACTTCAAGCTGAGGACAAACTCCATTAAACATAAATAATGAAGATTTGACACCAGACATTTGAGCTTTGGAACAAACACAGGGTCACTTAAATGCCTGAGTCAGTTTGAATTTCATTGTTTAAAACAGAGTTTTATTGTGTCTCAGAGGTTTAATGCGCTAGTACTATGATCCGAGAATTGCTGGTTCTCTCTGCATGAAAATGTAAGCCATTGTATCGGAGCTGGGGACCTGGTGCTTTCCTCAAAGACCGTTGGCTGCCCAGCATTGATGCAATGGCAGCAGTTTGAAAAGAGGTGGTCACTGGCTTCAAATATATCGGAGGCTAAAAAATCAAATGTGGTTATAAAATTAAAGTTTTTGCTTTTCAGGTTAGTAAAGCTTTGTTAACTTAAGGGCTGCATGTATGGATTTCACACTCCTATATTTGCTGATTGAATAATTGTTTATAATTTCATCTAGTAAACGCTTGGTCACTGGACATGGTGAGCTTGGGTTTGTGTGGCTGCTGCACGGTGTCATCAATGTTTACTGAAAATGTTAAAGGCCCTTGATTGTTTAAAAATTTCAGGCAATATAGTTGAAAGCCAAAGGTGTAGCAATTGCATGAGGTGTAAGGGTGATTTGATTTTGGCCGTTTCTTAGCCATTGTTCTCCAACCTGCTGCCCAGTGCATTATTCCTGTACACATTGGTGGCTAATTGACTTCCCTCCCCAGAGATGTATCAGTTTGTTCTAATTAACAGATGAAAATCACATTCAAACAGCAGCCAATTAAGCCTGAAGGGTGCATTGGCCCGTGGTGCTCTTTACCAGGCAGAGGAGTAAATACGTAATGCTAATTGCATTTATGTCATGAAATTCAAGCAAGTAATTACAGATTTCAAGGTGTTGTGTTGTGTTTTTATTTTTGTTTTTTTGTTTTTTTAATTACCACCACCTCACAGTCACTTTTTAGTGGTCAACAAACCACAGACCCCAGAAAAATACCTTTTTCTTCCAGTGCATTGTCATTGAAAGCAGATTTAGGCCTTGTGAGCATAATGCTGGAACATGGCTTTGGGAATTAAACCAACTAACCTTAACACCACGTGAACATTCTGCAGTGATGTTATGCCAGACTATGATAGAGTTGCTCAGAACTGCAGCAGGTCATCATTGACCAGTCAGTTTTTGTTTTTTTTTCCCCTCTTTGTCTTGTTTTACATCACATGTTTAGAAGGCCTTGTCATGCTGTGTGGTGCAGTTTCATATCAAACCTTAATTACAGGCACTTTGACACCCCAATGTTAGCTTAATGAGGTCCTGCAACCAGTGTTTCCACCTTTTCGGGACACAGTCCACCCCCACGGCAAAATCTGCAGGAAGTGAGTGAAACTATTCAAGATGTATAGGTTGGACTGTCAAATTTTCACTTTTTCTTAGAACTGTTTGGTCAAGCCATGAACGCATCATACACTTTCAACTTTACTTTTAGTTAGGAGTATGTATCAGCTGCACTAGAGATAAATAAAAGTGAGAAATGTGTATATATAAACTGCTTTCTTCTAGGTATAATACATCCTTTGTGCTTCAAGCCTCTACATCAATCCTTCATTATTTTGGGGTTTTAGACGAGCAAGTCTTTGAGTGAGACCTCCTGAAGTCCAAGTAGCAGGAATGAACGTGAATTAGAACCTCACAGAACCCCCTAGAATTATTACTTCCTGAAATGTTCTCAGTTGCAAACTTTTTAGTCCGTCCTTGGTCTGGAAGTTGCCACACGTTCATCGCTCATGTTATGCAAACACTGATGGACTTTTATTGAATTATCAGCAAGGTTACTGAGCACTTCTTCTCTTATCGTTTTGTGGTTGCTATGGAAACAGGAAATGAAGTGGAATGCTAAAAAAAAAAAATAGAAAATCAAAAAGCCTTAAAGGGAAGAACCCATTCAAACCAATAATCTGTCAGCCCAGGGCCTCCCTGCTGCAGCTTCTTTGGTATTGGATCACCTTTTTGGAATTAGAAGCTTCATTTCCAAATGCTGTAATTTGTGCTGAATTTCTGAATTTTCCGTGGGAGAAGAGGCTTAAATGAAAAAGTGATGTTGAGCAGTGCCTATAATGCAGCAGAATGATAATAAAAACACTTTGTCTTTAACTGAGCACATGTCAGAAGTAAGGACGTTGAAGCTGACCAGCTTCAGCTAAAAGGATTGCATTGTAAATAGGTATTTATTCAGTATTGACTTGTGTGGTCAACAAAGGGTTAAATGATATGTGCACTATAGATATTGATTGCTACAGCTTTTGAAGCACCATTTGAAAAATTTGCTTTCAAGTTGACTTGACAGATTGTTTTTGAAGTGTTGAGTTGGACCCAATTCTAGATATCATCAGCTTATCTGCGAAGGATCCTGTGGGAATTTGGTCAGTTTACTCTAATGAAATTAGTCAAGAACACATCAATAGTCCATCCTGTAGATGAGAGGTAAACATGTGTAGCGGAGCACTACTGTTACTTTTGATCTAAATAAATTAAAATTATAAACTCCCTTGCAAATTAGGTTTATTTTGCATAAGGGCAAAATCAGAATTGATCAACCCCCTGATGAGAATTAAGAACTAACTAGAGCACCCTTATGCTGTTATGACCTGCTGCAAACATGATGCATAGCTTAACATCAGCTTCACAGCATTTCTGAGGAATCTTAGCCCATTTGTCATGAACAGTGGTCTCCAGTTTGCTAATATTCTTGGGTTTCCTTGCTGGAACCACCTTCTTCTTATTAATTATTATTAGTATTATTGTTATTATTATTATTATTGAGTTGCTTGTGTTGGTGTAGTAATGAAGGAATCTGGAGGCAAAACGTTGATGATGATGGTAAATGAGGAGATGAGGAAGAGAATATAAACAACATACTAGAACTATAAATAGAAGCAGAATCAGCATAAACTGAAACTAACCTGGCAGAATAGAACCAAGATGACACCCATGTTCATGGCAGTGATAGGAAGGCAGGACAAGAGTGTAGATGCATAGAAACACATGGACACAGGCACATGGATTTGGGGTGTGTGTGTGTGGAGTGTGGGTGGGGGAAATTGTGAAATTGTGTCTCAAGTCTCTGGAGTGCAAGTAAAAGTCTGGTCTTGAGTCTTTGATGTCAGTCCGAGGCCCATCTTGAGTCTCTGCAGTGCAAGTCAGAGTCAGGTTTCGGAACTCTGAAGTGAGTCCAAGTCCGGTCCTAAGTCTCTGGATTGACAGTCTGAAGCTAGTCTTGTGTATGAAGAACCTGAATCTGACTCTGGTCTCAAGTCTCTGCAATGCAAGACAAAGTCGGTTCTTGAATCTTGAATCTCTGGAGTGAGATTGAAAATCCAGTCTTTAGTCTCTGGTGTGAATCCAAACCCAGTTTTGTGTCCTTTAAGTAAATCTGAGTTATAAATTAAAAGATGCAGATGTGAAAATGTCTGGTTGCTGAATTAGTCTGAAGAGACCTCTGACCACTAGTTGTAATCAGATCACAACAGCATACAGTAAAATGACTTTTGGTTGTTTGCCTTGACCCTGAATAAAGCACACGTTTCAGGTTTACAGTGTTCTGTTTTCGAGATGTTTGAGAGTGGTATAAATTAGGAAGCATCGTTTTCTCTTATTTTTGGATTAAAGATGCAAACTCCAGAGCATAGCTGCTTAATAATTTATAAGAACAGTTGCCATTTTATGTGTTTTCATTTAACTGGCTTGTTCGGGTGAAGTTTATGCTAGATTAATGAGATTATATATCCACTGAACATTATTGCAGTGGTCCCGTAAGGCCTGCTGTAGGCTCGAGATGTTGTCAGACACTGGCCAGGTTTCTCAGAATAATTGGCTTCAGCAGTTTGATTGGTGTAGCATAATGCATTATATTTGTTCTAACACTGGTACAACATAATTTCCCAACTCATAATGGATGAACGTATTTGGTCTCCACTACATATTCTCCTAATAATCAAGCGCTTTCTCTTTTTCAGTTTGATATATTTAGAACTAGCTTTTGTATTGCATGCATTATCTTCCATTATCTTCCTCAACTCAAAGTATAATTGTTGCTGAGATCAGCCATTATTAACCGACTCTGCCATCTGACCGTGGTTATATCATGCTTGATGCTGCTGCCTCTGGTCTGGAGCTTCTGCAGTGCTCCCAAAGTGCTTTAATTAGAGTTATTAAGCAACACACTCTTGTTCTCCAACCAGGGAACCAGTTACAATGTTACAAAATCTATGATCATAGAGAGAGGAATGAACAATATGGGATTTATTGCCGTTCTTTGAAGCATATTTCATGTGATGGTTGAGTTAGCAGTGTGATGACTGTTCCAGCTGAGAATATCTCTGCAGGTCTTTTGTGCTGCAGAGCTACCGCACTATTTTATCTCCATTAGTCATAATCTCTCAGTATGTTGCATTTAATGTTTCTTGCTAGGATGGGAGCCTCTGACAATATCTCGAGAGGCAGGAGCACCTTCATGGAGGAGCTGCTGGAGGCCTCAGAGATCCTCTCCCATGCCACAGCTCACTCTCTGGTCATACTGGACGAGCTCGGCAGGGGTACCAGCACACATGATGGGATTGCTATTGCCTACGCCACCCTGGAGTTCTTCACAAGAGAGGTAAGTCACTGTCTTTAGTGCTTTTTAACATGTCCTCACCTAATGTTTCAGCTCATGACTCTCATTACAAATGTAGGATTGGACAACAAGGAGGGGACATATTGTCTCAATGGTGCAAGTCTAATCTTGATTCTCTGACTACAAGACTGAATCAAGTTTCGAATCTCTGGGCTACAGGCCAAAGTCCAGTCTTGTTTCTAAACGTCTAAATCAAGTCTCTCTCTGTGTTTATTCAAAGTCTTAAGTCTTTAGTAGAGATTTTTTTTCTTTTATTAGCTACAAGCATTGTGCCCTCTTAGTACTACACCTTAAGAGTCCTTGCCTCAAATAATTTTTCTTTATTTGAAAACAGCAGCTGTCCTTTACAACAGTCAGTTAGGGATACATACGTATATGACCATGACATTGGACTACAATGGTACTTTTATTTTTCTGCCATTTGAAATGAATTCCCATAGTGTCAGTGTGAAAGCTGAACACTGGATGTCACCCTCTTTTTCAAAATTGCACTGTTGTGAAGCATTTTGCTAAACGTTTAAAGAGCTTAAAGGGAATCTATAAGCTGGGAGGTTTATATAAGAAAATACAATTGGGGAATCATTCCTGCCTAGAATGAATGTAATGGATTTTCACACTGTTTGCCTTTGAACAAACAGCCTGTATTTTGAAAAATTCACCTTTTCATTAATATTGATGACTGCTTTAATATTGGATTATTAAGAGCTGCAGAGTGCAATCTATCTCTGTAAGTAATCATGTTGTTTTGGCTTTTGGGGTAAAACCTCATGCAATATTCTCTTCCATGTTACTGTGGTGGAAGCAAGTTGTGCTATGGGACATTAACTTTTTCTTTGTCTGTGGTGAAGGGAAATGTGTCACTTTTGAAAATTCCAAGCATTATTGTCTTAAACTTGTATAATTGTTATACACTCAGTGAAACCTTTGATACTGTACTTACAGTAGCATTTCTGTAATCACCTCTCTTTCACCAATAATACAAAACATGCCCCATATCATCTTTTGAAGAAAGATGAACGTAAAAAATGGCCTGTGTGCAATTGTCAAACCTTGGCGTGGATGGGCTACAACAGCAGAAGACCATGTCAGGTTCCACTTTTATCAGCCAGAAATGGAAAGCTGATCCGTTGTTCACTTTTGATACATTGATTGCTGGAATTCCACATCCTATTTGAAAATGGTTGTTGACCATGTGCACTCCTTCTTGACCACAATTTACTTATCTTCTCACAGCTAGTGCCAACATGATGGTATGCCATGTCACAAAGCAAACTCATCTGAAGCTGGTTTCATGAGCGACAGTGAGTTCAGTGTTCTTCTGTAGAGAATGAAAGGAATTTCACCAGATACAGATAAACTTGTTGACACAATAATGCAAAATTCCTTGTATGGACAGAAAGATATGTTAATGATAACAGGTGTGATCTGATTCGACACTGGGCATAAAATTACTTATCTTACTGCCCTATAAATAGGCTCTTGACTACTTTTGGGTAGTGTACCTCTTGGTGAGAGATTGTCTCCTAGACATCCCTCTAAGATGCACTCAGAGACATTTGCCAAGTTGATGAATCTTTGGACTGAGAGAAGCAGGATGGTAGTTTCAACAAATTGCCCACCGTAGGCCATTCTTACTAAGCCACCATTTCCTTTGTTTGCAGTGGTTTCATGAGCAAGAATCCTGGACACCTACAGAATGGAACCATATCATCTTTAGTGACGAATCCAGGTTCATTTTAGGATCTGACAATGGTCAGGTTTGAGTTTGGAGGCCTTGTGGTGAGCACTTAAACCCTGTCTTTGCTATGGAAGAGACAGACTCTCCCACCTTCTGGTGTGATGATCTGGGGAGTCATTGTATACAACATTCTGTCACCCTTAGTGATATGAGGGACATTAACAGCTCAACGATATGTGCAGGAAAATCATGCAGCCATGTGTTGCCTCTAATGGCCGGGCTTCCAGTCAGCATTTTTGAGCAGGATTCACAGGGATTTCTGCCAGGTTCACCCAATTTATCGCCAATCAAGAATTTATGGGACCAGCTGGGATGCTGGCTTCGGCAACCTATGAGTGTGCAGGATCTACAGGCTGCATTTGCAACATCTGTGGGAAAATGTTCCTCGGGATGCCATGCATAACCCTTATGCCCAACCATATCTCATCTTTAATCCAGGCTAGAGGCTCCCATCAGGGTCATTTTGGAGCATTTGGTCCATTCATCATGAAATTCTGATGGGAGAAGAATGTGAAGAACTAAAAACACAATAACAAAACAACCCATTTCATTTCAAGGGATAAAGAGTTTGAGTTTTTCTATAGCACTGCATCCACTGGCTTATTGAACCTCCAGTTTTGCAGTTTTGTGTGGAGTTGTGATGTTAGCCAGCAGGCTATCCAGAATAAAAACTACACCTACACCTGATTTTTCATGTATGATCCAAAATCATGCCTTTATTTACGGGTTTTAGTTCCAATTGCAGACCAATTGTGATACTTATTTTTTCATGTTTAGAAGTTAATATATCAGCTGCTCAAATTACATGTAGCTCACAACTTCTTTTTGAGCTACATGTAATTCCCTGAATTGAATTCCCTGAACTGATTTTCTTAATTTACTCTGCTGCAGGGCATAACTCAGTCTCCTGGGAGTTGGATCTCATGGACACGAGAACTCTCCCTCTCTCTCACAGTAATGCAGAGGGATACACCTGTAGCTTGGATACGCAGTCTTCCTCTCTGTCTCGAGCGCAGTGTGCGCTATCTCTTTGAATACAAATTGAATAGCAGTTTGTCAGCAGGCTTTGTTTGAGGATAAATAATGACACAGACAGGCCTGAGCTATTTTTAGGATTGATGTGGAGCAAAGAAATTGTACTTTTCACCAAGGGATGGTAGATTTCAGTCCTGTTTGACTGCTTGAAATGGTTGCTTGTGTGATAGTAATAGCACAATAACTCACCCATTGCAGTCAAAGGTATAAGTGCTGATTAGGCAGTGATACAGTACTACATTGGATACAGTTGCAGGAGTCGCTGGAGGTGAAGCGAGGCTGTTTTTGGCATCTCCCTCTGAATATTGCACACTGTTGCGTGTATTTGCTGAAATGGTTCAGCTGGATGTGCTCGCTCTCCCGTGTTCTCTCTCTCTCTCTCTCTCTCTCTCTCTCTCTCTCTCTCTGCCTTTATCGCTTCTGCATTCTCCCTGTCTTTTATCGCATTCATGAAACTCTCTCTTACTCATGCTCCCTGTCTTTACCTTTCTCCCTCCTGTGCTCTATCCTTATCTTTCCTACTCTCCTTATCTCTCTTTATCTTCCTGTATGAACAAAAGTATGGTCCAATGCTCATTCATTTTTTTGTTCTGAAATCAAGTGCATTACAAAGAGTTCATCATGCTTGTTTATAGTTTCTGTCTCTACTGTCCAGGAAACAATGCTCTGAGGATTTGATTTCATTCAGCAACAAGTGCATTGATGAGGGCAGGTTGCTGATCACCGACCCACCTTACCCCAAAAGTATTGTATGCAGTGCCATCATTCCAGAGAGCTGAACTCAGTACTGAGTTCACAGCCAGTGCAATACACTTCAGGGCAGCTATGGCCTGATGGTTAGGAAACAAGCCTTGTGACTGGTTGTCCGTTCGATTCCCTGAACTGGCAGTGACATAACTGAAGTGCCCTTGAGCAAGGCACTTATCTCCCCAGGCGCTATGGACAGTAGGGCTGCCCACTGCTTTATATACCCCTCAAGCCCATTCTCATTTATCTACTGCAGTGAGTTACACTCTATTAGCAGTACTTCACTACAGGGACTAGACAAGCATTGTGTGCATTTGCACATCTGTGTCAGCAATCTATTTATTCCTCTTTCATCTGTCCTTAAAGTGAGGGTTAAACTGAGATTCTTTGACATTTTATGTTACAGCCTTGTTCTTAAATGCATTAATTTCTTTTTTTATCTCTCAAGACCTTATGGCTTGCTCTGACATGCTCTATCTACTATGGGACCTTATATAAACAGGTGTGTGCTTCTTCTAAATCATGTCCAATCAAGCTGAAGAAACATCTGAAGGATGATCAGTGGAAACTAGATGCATCTGAGCTCAATATTGAGTGTCATGGCAAAGGCTGTGAATACAAATGCACACGTTATATTTGTTTTTATTCTTAATAAATATGCAAAGATTTCAAACTACCTTTTCTCACTTTATCATATTGTGTGATTACTTTTGGAATAAGGCTGTAACATAACAAAATGCATAAATAAGTGAAGCGCTATGAATACTTTCCCGATGCACTGTATTTATTGGTTACATGTGACTGTGTATACCACACACACAGCTGGTATTAAGGCGTTGGATTTCTCTGACTGTGCCTTCTCCTCTCTCGCTTTCCTTACCTTCCCCTGTTTTTGCTGCTCTGTAGGGTAACCATAAGCCACTGCAGTCAGGCACAGAGCAAAGCTCTACCACCTGCTGTCTTTGTGTGTATGTGTGTGAAGGGTATGATTAGCCTGCATGTGTTTTGTGAAAGTGCATTGCTTCGAGGCTCTACAGATGGTGCATAGAGTCGCATACCTGCAATTTTTCCTTCATTGTTGATAAATGAAGAGCAAATATGCCCTCATATTTAGAAAATGAGGTGTCATGTATGTTATGGAATTAAACACCTGACGTTTTATACAAGAAGATTTTAAGAGAGTAGAATTGACTTTTATATAATTTCACCTGGTAAAATAATAGATCTAATCTCTTTTTGAAAAGAAAGAGCTTGATGTATTAGACAAATGTCTAATTGGCAAGTATCACAGCTTGTAAACACTTTTTGTAGCCAAGAGTCTTTCAGTTCTTTTTGAGCGATTTTCATCCATTCTTCCTAATAAAAGTTCCCGTTCTGTGAGATTCCTGGGCCATGTTGCATGCACCTCTCTGCTCTATCCAGAGATTTTCTGTGATGTTCCAGAATTTGCTGGAGTTCCATTGAATCCATTCTTCCCTCTATCTGTGTAATGTTCCCCGTGCCACTGGCTGCAACACTGCATGATTGATTAAAGCTGGTTTAATCAAAGCATGATTGATCCACCCCCCATACTTAATGATTGGAGAGATGTTCTTTTCATGAAATTGTGCCTTTTCCTCAAAACATATCTTTGCTCATTGCTACCAAAAAATTCTATTTTTCCCTCATCAGTTCTTAGGGCTTCTGATTTGCCTTTCTAGCGATCCTGCGAGCAGCTGTCTCTGATAAATGTCTTGGTCCTCCAGACCTTATTTTGACTAAGGAAGACTAAGGAAATGACATCCTGAAAATGCTTTGCTATCTTATAACCTCCTTCTGCTATAAAGCTTTCAAATGTTAATCACCTGGCCTTTCGTATCTATGGATGTGAACAAGTCTTAACCCTGAGAGAGTGAGAGAGTGAGAGAGAGAGAGAGAGAGAGAGACAGTGAGAGTGCTGTAATGGTTTGCCGTGATTGAACTGTGTGACAGCGGCTGAAATTAACCCATTCAAATGCTTTGTGCCATCGCTGCTGTCTCTTCCTGGTCATTTACATGCCTTCTGGACTGCAGAACCATATCCAGAGTGGCATAGTGTGCATCTCTGCTGGTTGGCATAGCAACAAAGCCAGTCCCTCTCTTGTCCATTCACCTGTGCGGTATCTGAGGATGTAAATGTTTGTTGTGTAACGCTCCTGAATGCAGTGCTGTGCTCTGGCTGCGTTCTTCTGCTGATCATTGCTGCATTCTGGCTGTGGGAGAAAAGGCCGGTTGCCATAGCAAAGCTCTTTGCTTGCGTGCAGGAAGCAGAGCTGGCCAGCTCTTTGCTGGCAAAGCGGCTCCTTGGTTATCTGGATCGAACTGATCTGAGATGCATGTGTACGAATGAAGTGTGAGGAGCAGAACTGGAGTTATTTTTGGTAAAAGCCATAATAAGACAAACAGAATGCAGGAACTGGGGATTACAGGGTTTACCTGTGTTTAATACAAGCAAATAAAGTGTATTTCTGACAAATAACAACTTTCCCTTCCTCCATCAAGACACAATTGGAGCATATAACAATTCATTCATTGTGATACATGACAGTTTATAATGCAGTGTCAGAATCCCCTTAAGACAGGCAGTTTGCTCAGTGAGGTTTCAGGCAGGTGGGCTTTATATTAAACTTGTCACAAAAACGTTCCTCATTACTTGCTGCGATCCTCATTTTTTATTTATTGAGAGTGAATGTCATTTTCAATGTACATGACTACCGACAATAAGCAGGGATTTAAAGAGAAAATAAAATCTAACCTAAATTTAACAAATAAAATAAATGTTAAAAAGAAAATCAAGATGTTTGAATAATATGTACAGATTATGATTCACTGTGGAAAAACAATTACATTTAATTTAGAAAAATAATAACCTTTAATAATAAATAAACACAAATAAAACAAGAATTAGGAAATAAAGCTCTGAAATAGAAAAGGTAAAATATGAAAATATAAGTGAATGTTTATAAACAAACATTAAGATAAAAAGAAACAATAAAATTGTACTTTAGAATGATGAGATGAAAAATGGAACTAAAAGCTATATTAAATAAAATCACCAAAATAATTATGATTCTAATAAAGGTTCTTAAAATAAAGGTGGCAAATCTCAGTCCAGAAAGAATCCAAGTTTGCTCCAGCTGCCTGGATGGCTCTGCTGCAGAAGGATTTTTACATTCTGGGTGTGGATTTGCCACTTTAAAAATAAAACATGTAAAATAAATATAATTTTAACATAAAAAGAAAAATCAAGTGCCACCAGACAACAGAACTTTACTGTTTCCTGTATTGAATTCCAGTTTGCTGCTGCACTGTCACTAAAAGCAAATTTTTCCAGTAAAAACACTTGGTAATTGGCAGTTGATCCAACCACTGGAGTGAGTCTGATAATTACCATTATTTATAGTCATCATTGATGCAATCTACCCTGGCATTAAATCTAGGCTTTACTATGTTGTACATTTTGTAGGAGAAGTGCATGTGTGAGTAGAGCTCATTATGTATAATTGTAGGAGTACCAGTAAAAGGCATTATTTCCCCTACACTGACATGGTGGTTGGCCCTGTGCTGCAGGTAGTTACACCACTAGGATGTCCGAAATCAGACTGGCCAGTAGACATGAAACGGTTAGGTACTTGCTTCACATTAAACCAATGTAAAATTCACAATAATTAATTTTTAAATTATCATTAAAACTGTGGTTGTACTCGGGGAACGTAGCTTGGTTTGTGTCAGGGTAAACATGGCAAAGCACACCGACGAGGGCTTTTCAGCTTTGTAAAAAGAGTTTTGGTCCATTCGAACCGAAACAAAAAGCTCAGTTGATATAGCCACCCATGACCAAAGCTACAAGAGGCATGACCACAGAAACCCAGCAGTGCTCTCCTGTTTACCACAGTGGCCAATTCACTGTTTCCACTCCTTAGTTGATTTGGGGTTTTTTGTTTGTTTTTGTTTTTTTCTTTTTGGACAAAGAACCAAGGTTAAGGCAGCTGCCTTCTGCCTGAACACGGTTAAACTATTTGCATGTAATATTTGTGTGTATGGCTGCTAATGATAGCTGATTTCAGTCTTGACCGTAGTCAAAATGAACTGGGGAAGCTTTTTCCATTGCTAGCTCTGGTTTTCCACCTATTCTGAGGTGATACCCACATTCCCACTGACAAAAATGTGTTAAGCAGGTATACAGACTATTTATTACAAACTTGAACATAAAACGAGTAAGATAAAAACAACTAATGCACCATAATGTGATAACCTTAACGCTTTCAACGAATTGTCCAGTGATGGAAGAATATCTATAATACACTCAAAAACAGAACTGTTTCAAAGAAGTAAAATAAAATATTTTGGGGTTTTTTCAATGTTCATTGATAAAATTGATACAAATCCAGTGTTTAATATGGTATTTTAATGAGTATTAGGATGCTTGGTTGGTGTTCTCTGCTCTTTTGTTTCTGCAAATAAAATCTACATAGTGCTGCTAATTATGTATGTTCTCCACAATAATACTCTCTCTGTACTGCCCAGATGTTGCAGCAAAACGAGTGCACAGAATAATACTGCAATTAACACCCTCTTTGGGTGAACTGAGGCTCTTAATAAGCTTGCAAACGTTTTTTGTAGCAGCTAAAATGTTTGTAGCTGGAATTTGTCCTATTCTTTGTTGCCAAAGACCTCTCATTCTCAGATATTCTTGGATTGCTTTGCATGGATTTGTTTATGGTTTACAATGTTTCTACCATGTTTAGGTTTGAAGATTATGAGGGCAATTCCAAAAACTTGGGTTTGTGTCTTTTCAGGTAGCCCATGGTTGTTTTGATATTTGTTTTGGATCAGTACCCTGTTGTGTAAGCCATCCTTCATCCAACTTCAGTCTTTTTGGGTTTCTTTATTCTACAAATGTACCTTTGCTGTTGTCGTGTTTTGACTACAACATTTGCTTTCTGAGTAATTTGTATTTTTGAAGGTGTATCAACACTAAATTACTGTGCTAAAAAAAATACCAATATAATATACCACCAATACTGGTATATTAATACAGACAATGTAGCCAATCACTCGTACCAAAATGGTCACCTGTACCCAAGATGTGTACAACAAAAAGATTAAGGCCTCTAATCTCAGTGGCTCAGCTGGTTTTTGGGTGAACTTGGGTTCTCGGTTATACGCTACATGGCCCATCATCTCAAAGCTTGACATATGTTGTAATCTTCAATCAGACAATTTTGGTCAATAAAATTCACATCTGAAAATGCCCGAGGCTGTCTGGATCCTCATTCTTCAGCTCCGTGATATTCCCTCTGTATGTTCCTGCTTGCACACCTGCTCAGCATCCCCCTCAACCTGACTTTAAAACAAACACTATTCTCTATAGTATAGTTTTCTCTAAACTCATCTCTATAGTTGTATAGACACATGCATTAGAAATATGAATGTGTGTGTGTGTGTGTGTGTGTGTGTGTGTGTGTACACACAGCCTGCAAGAATGGTCATTATTGCCATAAATTTAGTACATGCGGAGGAAGTGTCCGTCTGCTCTTTGCGAAGCAGGTTTAACCAGCACAGCTCCCAAGAAGGTCAGACGCAAAATAATCAAATGCAGCACTCCAAACTAAAGTGCTTGCCACACTCTTTCAAAACAATTTATATTATTCTTCCCCCTCTAGAATACTAATTAACATTTCTCGAGCCCTTTAGATGTTACAGTAGACATGTTGCTTCATTAGGTACATGATGGCTCTGAAGGAATGGCCAACACCTGTTGCTGAATTTTAATGTTCAACAAACAGGCTAATTAGCACCTAATTTGCAAAAAAAAAAAACCTGTTTGCTCACTCTTTTCGTATTATTGCATGTTTTACAGGTGAAGTGTCTGACCCTGTTTGTGACCCACTACCCTCCTCTATGTGAGCTGGAGAAGCTCTATCCACAGCATGTTGGAAACTACCACATGGCCTTCCTGCTTAATGAGCCAGAGACTGCAGTTGATGGTATGTATTTTTTTGTGTACCAGTTTTCCTTCCAATTTGGAAGTGCCAATTACCCAACCCCATTAGTACTCTCCCCATCACATACAATACTCCTGACACTAGGAGAGTGAAGACAAGCACATGCTTCCTCCTATACATGTGAAGCGAATGAGGAATACAGCGGGTAATGGCTGCAATGCATAGGCTAACTGATGCCTGTGTCGATCAGGTATCGTTGGGAGAGAGAACGTCATGTACCCACCCAGAGAGAGCATGGCCAATTGCTTTGCTGACATGTGCAAATGTACACACAGCTTGTCCCTGGAAATACTGCCTATAGAATAGGACTCTCTGGAGAACATAAACATGAAAATATTGGCACTATGCCTAATGCCAGGCATGGGCTAGAGGCATATAAAGCCCCCCAGCATTGAGCTGTGGAACAGTGGAACTGCATTCTCTGAAATGATGGTGCTCCATCCAATCATTTTGACATGAGTTGGGGGAGAGATCAGAGATGGTGCTGGACCACAACCTACTGCCTTCTACAATACATCTTTAGCCTGCAATTTAATTAAATTAAGCCATTTTCACACATTACCTCTGCAGATTGAGGTCCAGACATGCCCTTTCACGAATGCAGAGGCACGGGACAACTAATTCAGACATTTGAATTCACACGTACATTAGGGGTAGGTGATATATCAATATTAAAATCTATATTGGGATATAAACGGAATAAGATATGGGCTGAGGCAATATAGTTTATATTGAGTTTTAAAGTTTTTAAATAACGTTCTGTTTCAATCTCTGCTCCCATGTTCTCCGCCCCTCCTATACTCTGCTCCCCTCCACCCTCATTCATGTTTTCATGTATACTGTGGAGGGTGCATAAAACGTAGAGTATTATATATCCTATATAGCCATTCACCTAAAATAAATTGTATAAACATATTATATATTGATATATTTTTGTCCACATCGACCTAGCCCTCAAATATATCTCCAGGTCAAGCCCGATAAAATTCAGGGTTACCATGTGTTTGTAAAATGGGGTTTAGATGGCTCAGTGTGGTCGAAGGATTGGTTAGTCTCATGCTGAGTGATGGGTGGTGGTCATGCTACCCAGCCAGAAAATGCAAGCTAATTTGTTTATCTTGGTCCCAAAGCAATGGATTACCATTACCAGAAACATTACCATTGCCAGCAACAGTAACACCAGTGAAAATACTGAAAAGTGCAGGTTTGTTTTTGATAGTATTTGCAGATCTCAGAAAAAGTCTCAGCATAGTAATCAGTTTATTTCCCATGACATGAGTGAAGATAAAGGCCCAGCTTGAAAGCCATGCTAATTATGCCCATAGCCAGCACACTAATGCCACAGTGGTGGTTTTGGGTGAGGGCTGTAGCTGGAGTGTTAAAGCCACAGTAGGGTTTTGAGAGGAGGCTGGGAGCGAGCATGCTAATTCTGTTACTGTTGTATTATCACGCTGTCTGCGACCCATTTCCAAAACACTCTAATGCAATGTTTCACTGTTAAATTAGATAGCTAGCTGTATGTTGTTTGTGTTTTTCAAGAACGCCACAATGTTGCTCTTTAAATACCAATAAAAAAAAATCATCTACCATCAAAATGATTTCATATTTCAGTGGAAGCCATTTTTGTTGGACATTTCATTATTAAGTGTTCACAAAGTATAAAGAGCACCTTTTTTTTCATCTTCACATCCTGACATCTAATAAAATAAACCTTCACAAAGGAATAAATCTTGTGATCTGCAAAAAGTACTGACTCTGTCTTTTGAATCAGAGCCTCAAAACATTTAAACTCTTGTCGCTACAACCAGACCTGTAGTGTTTGCTGCAGTATGAAAATATAATGGAAGGCAGAAAGTGCTCTCTGTGATGCTTAAAATTATACATGTTGAGTGGAATAAATTGAATTTACAATAGAAAATATAATTTGAATGGCAAGACTGAGACTCCCAAAAGCACAGTCAGCAAGAGTGAGTTATGCATGGCCTTTAGCCTGCTGCATAATAAAATGTACTTCTCCTCGTCCAGTGAACAGTGCACATATCCTGCAGTCAACAATCGGCTCAGTTATTAAGTAGCCTTAAGGTCGTAAGCTGTGTTAGTTGGTCACAAAGCAGTTGACGAAATGATTTCAGGTTCTAGGAGAGAGTACTTAGTTACTTAGTACTTAGCTCTCTGTCAGTCAGAGGCCTTTTAAGGTCTTTCATTAATCATTACTGTCAAAAACAAAACTTAATATTGCTATTTTGTCTTTTTTGGTTGGTTCATTATTCAAAAGCACCAATTTAATTTTTTTATTGATCCAGTTTGTCATAAACTTTTATAATAACTGGATCAATATAAATAATCCAAAATGAATTGATATTCATATAGTATCAGATTTAATAAAACCTTTCTGAATATCATCACTGTCACTCACAAATACGCCTGTCATCATAACTGTTTGAATAATGTTGTTCCAGAAATAATTGAAACTATATTTGTCATTTTACAACCAATTTATGTCATTGATATTATGGTATGTTAATAGAATACTAATGCAATTACACCATTTAAAATAGCGGTTAACTTTAAATTATTAAGAATATTCATACATTGGATTGGGAATATAACATGTTAAATACCCTAAATAAATAAATAAACACTGTTTTTAAACAAAATCAATATTCTCTCTTGTTCATGTTAATGGGCTCTCTCTGCTAAGATAAACATAATGGGCAAGTTCAGCAAAAATTACTGCATGCATTTATTGTACAATACGTTGATAGCATAATTATGGGGATACACTCTGGGATGTTGGCCAGCTGCGCCACATTCAGCCCGTAACTCTGACCCACTGTTCCTTCTGTCTCAAAAATATTGTTTCAGGTTTTGTTGTTTTCGACATAATGTGGTGGTGTTCACATTGTCAGCATTTTATGATGAATGGACCAATAGAAATTGTCCAAAATGAACCAAATATTATCCAAATTATTCATACTTTTTACAATGACTTTGAGGTTTTTGCATGACAGCAAGGATATAGTGTTTTTCAACACTGTAGAGTAAATTGCGGTGTATATATGGAGGCACTTAATATGAATGACAAGAACAATAATAAAGTTTAAAATGAAGTAAATAAATAAGTGAAAAATAAACAACCAAAGATGCCAGGAATAAAATTGGTTGAAAAGGAAACACAAGCATCAGAACTGAAACTCAACTTCAGAGATTAGATTTAACCACTTCTGATATAGAGGCTGTTATTTCTTCCCTTTCTTGAGTTCTAACCTCCTGAAGTGATTTTATAACACTTTCATCTCTCTCTTTTTTCCATACAGAGGATGAGGTGCAGCCAGAGTTCATCACTTTTCTGTATCAGCTGACTGAGGGAGCAGCAGGCCGGAGCTACGGGCTGAACGTGGCACGGCTGGCCAACATTCCCGAGAGCATTCTGAGGACAGCCGCACTCAAATCCAAAGAACTGGAGGCCATCGTCAATAGCCGCAGGTACAGTATGTGGGCTGGGTGCCCTTATACAGCTTTCTAAAGCTCTGTGTATTCGACCTGTTTCTTTTCCCCAGCTTGAATCACATAACTTTCAAAAGCTACACCTGTTCTTCACAAACATTCCTGTTATGAAGTTACAGCTCCGGTTATTCTATTGCATAATTGGTTAACATTACATAAGTGTAATGAACCTTAACTGTTAACTTTTAAAAATAATAAATATAAATATGTCTATAAATGTCTCATATTTTACATGTTCGTTATTTAATTTTTTTCTTTCTGAAACTCTTACAAATAAAAGTGCTTCAAATGGTTCTTTGAGTGATGTCATTGAGAACTACTTTCAGTTCCATGAAGAACCATGGCTGTGGCTGAAATGGATCATGTACATTTTATGGCACTAATGAGTATGTAATCTATTTTATTTTGAGTGTCTGAATCATAAAGTGGATTTCAAATGTAATTTTGAGGCATTATAATCTCTTACAATTCACTGGTCATTTATAGTAAACATTGTAGCTCAATACATGAGTTAAATATGCAACAGAGTGCAACTGTGAGCATCGTATGTGATGTCCTAATGGGGTTTGGGTAATTGGCTCTTCCAAATAAGGGAAAGTGGGGAAAAAATGTTAATGATATGAAGGAAAACCAAAAGTGGAATCCAAATTCCAACAAAATTTGGGCACTTTTATTTTTAATAAAAATAGACTCAAGTTCTTCTACTTAAAGATGGCAGGATTTGTTTAAGTTCTACTCCTTTAAGATTGACTAGATTACTAGTGTGCTGATCTGAACTTGACCAATTGAATTTGAACTTATTAAACAGAATGAGTGTTGATTATGTGCTTTTACCTGAACTTCGCTGTTATTTGTTTGATCCAGGTTTGATTGTGGTTTGCAATTTATATATTGTTCATGTGAACCGAGCATATCGCATTGAGTAGAGGCCTCAAACTTACTTTAAAGAAAATAATTCTGATTTCAAGTGCTGTGCACACACTTATTGTTGCATCTGCATGTGGCATGTACAGCAGTGTGCATCAGAGTGGGAGCTTTGTTCGCTTTATTATTAATATCACGCAGCTGCTTTCGACTATCATAACTGCCATGGTTGTATTACCCGTTATCTCTGAGCCATTGAATTGTCTAGATGCAAATTGGGTCATTGCTGTGAAGTGCTAAATCATAATGTCAGTGACAAAGCAAATGTGTTCCTGCTGCAGCAACAAGCAGTGCAGACTGCTTTTCATAGATCATTATCACTTACTGTGTGTTCGGGACAGTTGGACTTGTTGCATGTACTTCCCATTAGAGCTGGCATTTATCTTGGCTGACATCAAAGCGCCCAGATTAGCAAGAGTTAACCAGCTGTAGTCATGAATGAGGGGACCAGGTGTAATCAATTATATTTGTAAAGCAATATAATAATGATGATGATGATGATAATAATTAATAATAATAATAACTAGCATTGAATGGCGGTTCTGTACATTGAATGTACAGAACTATACATGTCAGAAATGTACAGAATTACTTTTCCTCCCCAATTTTACCCCAATTTAGAAGTGGGACTCACATACTTTGTTCACAACTCAACACTAGGAGGGTGAAGACAAGCACATACTTCCTCGATACATGTGAACCCAGCAACCACCCGTTTTTGAAATTCACTCTTTGAAGTTCACTCTTTTTGAGTCATTGCTGGACAGCCAACATGCTTTGTGCAAAGCACTGGGTCCCAAGCTCTGAAAAGTACAGTTTTTACAAAGATGATTCTTATCTTGGGTTTGTTTGATTTACCAGAATAGTATAAGAGCAGAGCTATGAAGGGCTGCAGTTTAAAATTATTTAGGACTTTTCTCAAGAACAAAAAAGTTCTTAAATATTGAAAGATAATGGTGACTGAGACCCAATGATCTGCTAAACACTGACAAAGTTAAACTGGTTCATTCTCTCTTCCTCTAGGAAAACTGTGAAACGTCTGTCTGAAGCTTGGAAAATTTCTACCAGGGGAGCACTGCTTGAGTGGAAAGAATTAAACCTTAAATGAAGAAGTGCTAAGCTAGCGAAATAAAAACAAAATGCATCTCCACACTCACAATCACTTCACAGTTACGAGCTGCTGCTATGAATCCCATTAACTTCTCCACCTCTTTTTAGTCATTAGAATGTTATCGTAAAGCCATCTTTTCAAGGTGCTAACTTGTAGAACCAGTGCATTCAGGATAAGCTGTGCAGTAAAATAGTGTGTGCACAAGATAAAGAATAATGATGTGTAGAAGTTCACAATGATGTTGGAAATGATGATTAAATCAGAAATGCTCATTTGTACACGGTCGAATGTCTGATTTATTTAAGTGTTATTACTTCTTTTTGGAAGGGTATGAAGCAGTGGTCATCCGCCTTCCTGTATAGTTCAGCTCTAATCCTAATCAACTCCACACCTTACATCATCTTGGTTTGGTGGTTAATGCCTCCCAAATGCATGTGGTAGGTGAATTGACCATGCTAAATGTGCCTTGTGATGAACGGACCTGTCCAGGGGGTTTTCCTGCCTTGCGTCCAATGATTTCAGAGAGGCTCAGGATCCAATGTGACTCTATTTGAGAAGGAGTAGTTAAGATAATGACTGACTGACTTCAAATAATAATAAAATAATTCCAAAGTCCTTAATTATCGGAATCAGGTGAGATAAATTTGGGTTGAGGTAAAACCTGCAAGAATCTAGCTCTCCAGGAGGAAGTTTAGTGGCCACTGCTATAACTTGCAGAGAAGTCGAGTAACTTTTTCATACAGTTAGATTGGAAATGGAACCAATCTGATACCTCGTATTGGGATTGAAAAATGCAAGATTGGACATCAGAGAAAAAAAATCAATAGCTCAGAACTGCTCCACATAACACCCCTAACCACTGGTTACCATATGTAACTGGTCCACCAGGTCAATACAGCTAAGGTGGTAATGGAAATGGTTCCATGTTGGCCCCAATTATGGATGCCCACCAGGGTATGATGGGACCAAGAGGGATTAAACATGGGCCCCATCTGGATTGTACATAAATTAAGGTTGTCTTCCAACAGTGGGGCCCATTTGGTAAGCCCAACTGGGGCCCAGTAACAACACATGTACAAACCCATTCAGATCCCATGCCCACCTGGACTCCAACTAGCGCAGAGGTTCTCGACCTGTATATAACTAAAAAGCATAAAACATATGAAACTGAAACTGTTTAATTTGCCTGGAAATACTTTTGTAAAATTATGTTTATATTTTGAACACAATTGATCTCTTGATTTTTTTTTTCTTATACTAAATCTTTTTTCCACATAGACTTTTATTATTTAAAGTGCCATTACCAGCCCAGGTATGAACTATTGTCTACCCCTGAGGATGGGGGAGAACCCACAGGTTGAGAAATTGTAGTGCACATTCCACCCATGTGAGCCCCACATGAGGAATGGGATATTGGATCTGCCAGAAAAGAATCAATTGTTTCTCATTTCCAATTCTGCACCCTGGACTGAAATGATGCCATGTGACTGCTCAGATTTCCTGCTGTTTAAATATATGAAACTTCACAGCATCTTCATTTTATGCTGTTGGCTTGGTACAAGGTGAGAGCTGAGGTGAATTATAATGACTCTTCAGGAAAAGTGTAAACGGATGGACTGAGGACATGATGCATGCACCCTTACTGCATATGCAACAGATATTCACTACTCTGCTCAGCCTGTACTATTTCCTTCAGGACACCTTTCCTGAAATGTATGTTCTGTACCTCAGCTGCTGAGTGGTTTCTGTGAGGTTTTGGGTTTATTGTGCAGAAAGATACCATCTTGATTGGTTTTCATGACTTCCTGCACTTTCTCCCACATCACAGCTGTCCGGAAAAACATCTGCAAAAACGCCAGCTTATAGTGCAACATTTATAGGAAAATTCTGAATTTTATAAGTAACAAATAAGATATTTACTGGATAGTATGTGTGACATTGTTTGGGGTCCAGATATGATTTGCATGCCTGTTATTTTGCCTCAGAAACACAGAAAAATGAGCTATGTTCTACTGAAGCTGTGTAGCATTGCAGATAGGACAGGGGTTCTCAAACTATTCCACCTCACAGCCCACCTGTTTATAACTAGAAACACAGTGGCCCACAAGAAAACAAAATTACACTTTTAAAAACAGTGACTCTTATGATAATTAGAGCCTGAACAGGACCTTAAAAATAGTACATCTTCACACGTCCCACATGTACCTCACATAAACAAGCAGTAAAGATACAATGCTCACATCAGACGATGTGTCTGATTCCAAAATGTGGACATCTTTAGTCTAGCATTCACTTGCTTCCCTGGTTTATCTTCCTTGCTCACTGAGTTTGAGTTATCCTTTCTTCTACATGGGCTACAAAAAGGAGCAGTCATCAGACCTAGTTCGCATAGCAACCCCTTTTCTGGTGATGAGCTTTGTTTTAGAAAATGGACTAAAAGTACTGTTATAAACACCATATTCTCCCTTTTTCTTATGCATCAAACCCTTTAGTCAACTATGCACCGATCCACCCTGTCTACCGTAAATGGACAAAAGTTGAACGACATCTGCTCATGCATTGCTTCAATTTATCTGCCATTTGTTGGAGTAACTGTCTCTACTGACCAGTGAAGGATTCGAAATAGATTTTGGAGCATTTCTATTAGGATTTGATTGCATTTAACAAAAAGCCTGTTAGTGTCAGAATGCTGATTGATCACCACCTCACTTCATCCTCAACTCCACAGCTCTTCCCAAGAGTATTCCCTCTGGAATTATAAGGTTCTATCTGCATTCTGAGCAGTTTTGAGATATTCAGCCTTAAGGTCTTTATAGTGACACTGAGAGAGAAACTTTTTTCTCCAGATATGGAGTTTACAGAGCAAACAACGTCAACACCCCACATAATGTTAGATCACATTTATTTTCAATTCACATTAAATGAGTCTAATGGTGAGTGAAAAACTTGGTGCCCTACAACTGCCCCCTACAAGTCCCCTACAACTGCTCTCATCACACCTTCACACCACATAAACGATGCACCTACACTTTACTCATTACTGGAGCAGCAACTAGCTGCTCATTTACTCTGAACCCACCAAAGACTTTCTTCCTCTTCTCACTCTTTAGCTACATTTAATACTAACCCAGTGCACATATAACATGCTTATAGTATATATATACACAGAACTTCTACAGGACAATATGGTATGTATCAGTGTAATGTTTGAGCAATTCATGCAGCTTAAAATAGCGGAATGCAATATAAAGGTGTCCACAGACATTTGGACATATAGCATATGTTGTTTACATGACTCATTTGCACATTTCGCTCTTCAGAAGCTTGTCCTTATCTCATCTTCATAAGCTATATCCTTCTAAACGGTAAGTGATGGAGTATGAAAGGTTTGCAAGGCCAGGTTTCAATCTTTAAGTTTTCTTTGATTGATTTCATAACCTCATTTTCTCACTTCACATTTCACACCTTAAAATATCTGGTCCTCACATTGTATATTTCACATTGTGAAATCCTGTCATATTTTTTTTTGTCCATTTCGCCCAGCCCTGACAATAAAAACTTAAAACAGTGTACATTGTTCATCTGCATTTACAGTATAACAGTACAACACATCGGGGTACTTATTATTTGTGTAATGTCCTGCCTTTTTTGGGTGAAAACAGTCATTCAAATCTCACTGGCAGTTAATACAAATTTCCAAGCCTTTCATTTAAATTTACATTTATGGCATTTAGCAGACGCCCTTATCCAGAGTGACTTACAAAAGTGCTTTGCTGTTCACTCAGAAAATATCCTTAGCTAGTAGACAAGGCTAGAATCTAGAGATTCTGCATGCTTAGATCCTGTTGAAAACAAATGTCTTTATGGAGTTAAATCCTCCTTAAACAGATTGGTCTTCAGTCTGCTACAATAATCAATTTAGTTGCATAAAATAAGCAAACTCTGCTCATTTATAGATATTATAAGTCCCAGTCCTATCAGCCAGGTCAACATTTACATCATGTAGTTGCTGGTCAGTGATCAGCTTTGTTAATATAAAAAAAAAAGGTTGACATGTTTCCTTTCAGTATGTCTCCATACGGAGCTGCAGCAGAGCTGCTGAGGCAGTCTGGACAAAATTCTGGGTAGACCCACCTCATCAGTTTACCATTTTCATCGTTATGTCTTTGGAGAAGGAAGGAAAATAGTAAGCTAAGGTTTGTTTTATTGCTGGATGAGCACAAGTAGGTTCAGTGATGGACTGGCCACCAGAGAACCAGGAGTAATCTTATCTCTCTCTTAATTGATTGCCAGTCCCTCCCTGACTGAGTTTTAATCCAAACACCAGGTGGTGTATATCTGCACCTAAAAAAACAGAATGATGTGCAAAGTTTTATTCATGATTTAATAATAAAAATGAATTTAAATCATATTATTACATGTACAATGTCAACATTTCAAGCTTAAATCTGACTGATTAGTCATTTATTCAAACTCTAAATGAAATCTTCTCATCACCTGAGATTTTGGATTTCTACAGCCACGAGCGTTACAGGCGCACTCGCTGAGCCCCGCCCACTCATTTAAATACGCGGCTGTGCGCATGCGCAGCACGGACCCTGACCCAGCGGAGTGGCGCGCGCGCCGCGCGCTGGAAAAAGAGGCGCTGTCTCTTTAAGACGCGGTCAAATCCGCTTACAGCTCATCTGCAGCCCAGACCTGGCGCCTGTGCGGAGCGCTGTGGAAGTGCGGCCGGAGCTCGGGCGGGTTCTCAAAGTTTGGAGGATGGGCTGCACGGGGAGCTCCTGCAGAAGCTGCTCGTGAAGTTGGCCAACTCCTGCGCTCCTGGCCTGGACCTCGCGCGCGCGCGCGCCGGAGAGTAAGCAGGAGGGTGATGGTGAGCGGGTGAGAGACGCGCGCGCGCCCGCTCGCCCTCTCACCTGCCCGGGAAGATGCAGAAGAGTGTCCGCTACAATGAGGGCCACGCGCTGTACCTGTCGGCGGTCGCGCGCAAGGAGGGCACCAAGCGCGGCTTCCTCAGCAAGAAGACGACGGAGAACAGCCGCTGGCACGACAAGTTCTTCGCCCTCTACCAGAACGTGCTCTTCTACTTCGACGCGGAGCAGAGCGCGCGCCCCTCCGGCATCTACCTGCTGGAGGGCTGCACGTGCGAGCGCGTCCCCGCGCCCAAGGTGTCCACCGGCGGCAAGGAGACCCTGGACAAGCTGGTGAGTGCGCTTGCGGCGCGTGAACGCGAGGCGGAATGCGACCCATGGTGTAGGTAGTTTCTTCCATTTGTGACGCTCATTTGGCTGCAAGCATCAGCAGTTTGGGAAGTGGGTGTTCTGGAAGGGAATGCTGAGATTACACTTGGAAGAAAGGGAAGCCACTTGGAAAACTTTTAGTGCAAAAAAAAAAGTCACCACTGTGAGCGTGAATACACTGTGACATGCTACACTTGGTGTAGGTAGTTCCTTACTGCATGGCATACAGTTTGGGAAGGGAAAGGGAAGAACTCGTCCCACTTGGGGAATTGTCACCTGCAACATTCCCTTTACAAGAAAGTGGTTGTGGGTTTTCACAGTTGTTCTGTTTATACTCATACATCCTTAGAAATGGCTTCTTCAAGGATAGCTGCACCGCTGTCAGCATCAGTACACTGTTTAATGGTACACATGGTGTGGGTAGTTCCTCATTCATTTGGCTATGAGCATCAGCAGCACACTTTGAAAAAGCATGCATTCAAATTTACACACGTGTGTGTGTGTGTGTGTGTGTGTGTGTGTGTGTGTGTGTGTGTGTGTAAATTTGAATGCATGCTTCTTCAAAGTGTGTTGCTGATGCTCATAGCCGAGAGAGAGAGAGAGACAGAGAGAGAGAGAAGAACCATGCAACTTACATATAAGAGTTATATAGAGGTTACTGTAGTATAGACATGGGTCAGAGTAAAGGGAAGAGTCTAAACTAAGGACTCTTCTTGGTGTAGCTCAGATTAGTTGCCCAGACTGGGAATTGAACCCCAGTCTCCTACATGGTGTGGTGGCTCACTGGTGGTGTTATCTGTTATATCTGGTGATATGATATAATAACTATATATATATATATATATTACTATATACACACTAATACATAGATAGTGTTTTTTATCTGTTATAAACAATCAGCTTCAAGGTACTCCTGTGATCTGCAGCCTGTAGCACCGTGCACTCCAGATCCTTCCAAGACGTTGTTCATACCCCCACCCTTTTCCAGGTTTACTTGTGAAGTTTTATGTGTTCTGCTGCTCTCTACTTTCACTTTTGTAGTGTCTTAATTTTAATACTGCTGTTTTAATGTTTGTTTCTGAGGTGTGGATTAAAGCGGCAGGTCATCCAAACATACCTGCTTGACTTGAAAAATGAACATAAATTACCGTGACATCATTTGTATAGACTGTATTATGTGCTTTCTGAAAATAGTCTGGGCTGAAACTTACAACTTAAGTGTGAATGAACAGGATCTCAGTGCCATAGACTGAATTGGTGGATACATGTAAATGTTTTTTTTTTGACATCACAACAAAAAGTCTAAATGGACAGTTTACTTTGCATATCTTTATTAGGGAGTGAACAGTACCTTTAAAACATGATCAGTGTTTCAATGTAGGGCTTGGAAACTGAACTGACACTGACAATATTTGTTGTTTTGCAATATATTACAATATTAAAAGAAGGAATTTTCTCTAAATTTAGGGCCACATGAGTTCCTTGATGGTGAATATTTAACAAAGCTTAACAATTTCTGTTGAGGAGAAATAGTTGATATTAAAAGAGCTACAAAAGTAAATGAATAAATAAAACAGAATTGGAGAAAAAAGTGAATTAGAATTTAAGAGAAAAAAAAAAACAGAATTTGGGGAAATTCCCCAAAGGGGAATCATCACAAAGTGTTGATTATCTATTAATATTGATATGAAATTGATAAAGCACCATTTGTTTCCCATATTAGAGTAAAATAGGTTATTCTGGGCAGAGAGAAACTGCTTCTAGCCCTATTTCAAAGTATGTTGAAGTCCTTTATTTTAGGTTTGGTACATTGGTTTTTCCATGATAAAGGTCCTTTTATTCTTAGTAAAATGATTGTGTTTTAGAGGATTGTTCTTTTAAACTGTTTCATTGCTTAATCTTGGTCTTGGAAACTTAAATTATACTAGGCCAACATGTACATATAAGTCAGATGGACTTTTGTACATTTGATGCAAAATAAAACCGGATTCCTAATTTTCTGTGTTGCCACTTTTCCATTATTAGTGCAAATAATGCAGATTTTTAGAAGCTGTCATTCATTGTTTTACTGAGGTGATATTGTTTATATTGAATTTTTGAATAATGTTCAGTCTTACAGAAACTGAATGTTGCACTTGCATTCTCACACATATACGATGGAAGGAGCATAAGTCAGAGCCCTGACATAAAGATGTCTTAGTGTGCATAAAGAAGAAATGAAGATCAAATTTCAGTATGTTTAAATGCAATTATAGACAAAGGATTTCATGGGGTGTCCTATTTTTTACGTAATGTACTATATAGTATATTTAGCTAAAATATATCACAATATGATTTTTTTTTTTGTCCATATCGCCCAGCCCTACCCTTTAGTAAGACTTAGTTTCAGTTGCTCTGTGGAAGGAGAGATAACAGCTCTCTGATCAGCAGGTGTAGCTTTGGGGTGTGTTGTAGTAATGATCAGTCTCTGGGTGAAGGATGGAGACTGTAAAGCTGTAGACTGGGCAAGGCTGAGGGGTGTGCAAGAATTAGTGAAGGATTACATGGCCGTTTGCCTCTGATAACACAGTGAGATTTATTGGCAAGCTTGATTTGACATGAAAGATTTTCTTGCAGATTGCACAGTGTATTAACCTGTGGGCTAAGAGAGTGTAACAGGAGAATATGCTTGAATCTGATCACACTTTTTCAGCATTAGTCATGTGGGAACTGGTAGCATTATGAAGTAAAGATGGATATAATAACATAATGGTGATGATAATGCTCTTGACAGAGTACTGTTTTCCCTTTGTACTCACTTGTACCAAGTTCCAATGTTAAAAGATAGTCGGGATAATTTGTATTTTGAGTAATTTGTTTCCCTTGGTAGCGACACACTTTGGTGAACCCAGGATGCCCAGTGATTACGTACAGTCAGCACAAGTTTCGTTAAAGTGCTAGTAGTCGTGTTCAAACTGCAATATATGAAACAATGTGGTGACTGAGATTGTTCTCGCTGTTGATTGGGTTCCCCCGACATAATTATTTACACTGTCCACACGTATCCAGACAAACACGCTTGCATGAGCATGCTAATACTGTATGTAATTTCCACCTTGGAGAGCATTTTGCAAATGTGATCAAAATCGTGTTCAGATGTGAGTAGGCTCCAAATGGTTCAGTGGTCTAATGCGCTGTGGTCGAAGGAATGCAGGTTCAAATCCCAGAGTCCAAGAGCGATGGTGAGTAGATGATGGTCTCTCCCCACATCATAGCCAGTGTGAGGATGCATGTGCTTGTCTTCTCCTTCCTAATGTCTGGAGCATCGTATGTAATAAGGATTTGAGTGTTGTTCTGCATTCTTTATGAAACTGAAAATTCAGTCAGTGTTCTCCAACTCCATTCCTGGAGAGCTTCCTTCCTGTAGACCTTGGATCCAACCTTAATCCACCACACTTGATCTAACTTATTACTGCCTTCAGAAGTCTTTGGTTAATTGGGTTGTGTTAGATCAGGGTGGAGTTGAAACCTGCAGAAATGTATCTGTTCTGGGTTGGAGGTTAGGACCTTCCTTGGAGACTTCCTAATTATACTGTATGTTATAATTGTTTGAAGAGCCTTTCAAAGTATGTGTGTGTAGTTGTTTAGCTGGTGATATGTTTGTGGATCCTAAAATTAAATGTGAAAATAGTTGATAATATCAGCACTTATTTAAAATATGATGATACAGTTTTTTTTACCAAAGCCTTTTTATAGGACCTCTCCAAAGAATCCTACTTTTAACGAAAGGTGACCCTACCTATTCAAATAAATGTCTGTTGAATGAAATGAAGAAAGCAGATCTAGATCATGCAAATTATTTGTTAATAATATGTACAGCAAACAAATTTTTCCTATTCTGAAGAATTAGGAGATTGTCAGAATACCTGTCTGAACAGACCAAAGCATTGAGCTGATTCAATGTAGCTTTAGAGACCAGGTCTGACCTCTCTCGTTCTGCAGGAACACAGTTGCTCAGCAGCTTGAAGCCTCCGCTTAATCACACACCCACGGACGCCCACACAGCTGCGTATGTGTATGCACATCGACACACAGAAATAAATCTAGACTGGCCCACAGAGAATGCTGGCTGTTATTCTAAGGTGCTGCACCTCCAGTGGAGACTATGCAGGAGAAACAGCCTGAAAAGAAACGAATCCAACTGATTACCAATAAACTTACCAGTGCACAGCATTACTACTACCAACAGGTGGTTGTTCTACAAGGGCTGCAGGACTGTAATCAAATACATAATGTTTATGGTTCTGTTCACGCAGCCTTTGAAAACTGTGTTAGTTTATGAGTGTTTAAATAACTGGCGAGGGCTGATATTACAGTGAAGTGGAGCAGTTAAGCTCATGAAAACAGCAGAACAACTAGATCCAGCCAATAGCCATTTGAGACCTTTCCTATTACCTATTGCATTATTGGGTATTGTAAAAGTTTAATACTATCAAAACAAACTTTATATGAGGAAATAAAACTATTTAGGCATTTATGAGACTGCTGAAGTTTGTGCAGGGCAAAATAATTAACACCAGAAGTGTATTGTGATGTTTAATAATTATGGGTTCTCATTAAACTTTTAAATTCAGTTCCGAAAGGCCAGGCATCACAAAAAGCAGAACAGTACTATTCAAATTTTGGCAGATTTGTGGTGGTTGTGGTGTGTCCATTTCAATGCTGTTACACAGTTAGGGAAATGTAGAGTTGGGAGTCTTGCCCAAGGACTCTTTTTTGTGTAGTGTGGGGTGCAGATAAATTCAACCCTGGATTATTATAACGACCAGCCCTTGTTCATTTTGACAAAATGAGGGTTGATTGTTTCATTTTGTCCATCGAGGATGGGTGGTGGTCTATTTTGATCGTGTTTGTGTTGTCAAACAGAGGGTGGGCAGGTGGGTTTGTATTGGCTATTGCCCCCTTCATCCTGTCAGCGGCCCACCCCCATAGCAGCCCATTCTCCTGATGGCCCGTCCATCACTGGTGGTGTGCTTTCCCAGCCAGGGAAACATACTCTCATACACAAGAAAGGCATTATTGTTGACCACTATGCACACCAACCGCACTGTGAAATTATCTGTTAGATTTTCATTAAAAAACAGTGAACAAAATTGTAGGATTTTTCTTCTGAGATTAGAGCTGTGAGGAAAAAGTTTGTGGTTAAAAAGAGTGACCAGAATAGTTTGTAATTTAGATAATAATCAGGAGATACAATGGGGAAGTTAGCACTTCTGAAATGTGCTACTTGAATGTTTGTTACAAGCTAGATGTTGATAACCACTATTAGCTTGGTGCAAACATAACACTGAGGGTCTAGCAGGAACTATAGCAGTTGTAGCTACTCAGGCTACTTAAAAATGATTTTCTAAAAACTGCTGTTCAATGATCAGTGTGTGTATTTTGATAACTGTGTCTTGCCTACTGTCAAGCATGGTGGTGGTAGCATCATGCACAGTTTTCCAACATGATTTGGAAATCTGCAGATGCAGATTATTTTCAGAAGACAGTAAATCTTTACTGCTGTACAAGCTGTGTTGTTTCATGTCTATACTGTTGTCCCATGAAAAGATATTCATATTCATAAAGATATTAAAAAATATTAGCAGTTGAAACCTTGGGAGGAACCAATACTAACAAGACTTTTCCTTTTTGATCAAAACTGCTTATAATTTATTGACGAAATCTTATGTACCATCACATCTGCTGTTATGCTCAGGTGTACTGATATAGTTATAATATAATCATATGTAATCAACATTATCATGGTAGTGATACTAAGACTAATGCAAGTAATGATGGTGGTTAATGGTGATAGGGCTACAGGAAGAGTCCTCTTAGTGCACCATTGTCAGGTGGCTGCACAATACAGGACTTTATGCATACAGACTGTTATGATGACTGCCATGTACACATCATCAATGTTGCCAAAGATTGCAATGGTGACATTCCTGACTGCCTAGAAGTCACTCAGAATGGCAGCGGGGCATCTTTAGGGACAAGTCCTGCTTTTGTCTTGTTGGAGATGTCCAGATTTCTGCTATTCAAATGCATTGCCAGAACTATCCCCAATTGAAAATGCTGTTGGGATGCTTGTGGACTTGCTATCAACATTCCACCCAAACAACACTGTAAATAATTTATTGTTCATCTTTCTCTTCCTTTCAAATAACATTGCAATTCCACACTTCTTTCTGGGTACAATACACCTCTGCAAGCATATTACCACTTATTTAAATAGCTTTTGAAATTTTATTGGATTTGACCCCCATTTTGTTAGAACAGTCCACGCTGTAGAAATTGCAAGCTAAACATTTTTGATTATTTTTCTGCTTTGTGAGCATTGACTACTATTGTTTTCAGAACTTAACAACAGTTGCTTAGAGGAGTCAATGTTTGATTATCAATAGTACAAGGTTTGGACAGTTTGAAAATCTTTAAAGATTGAAAATCTGATTCAGCTGACTTCCTAATCAAATTTTATTACAAAAGCTTGACATACATTACAGTAACTAGATCATTAGTAATCCCTGTACAAGACATACCACTACCACTTACTGAAATTACTGTAGAAGTAGCATCACCACCATAACATACACAACTGCACATGTCCAGCATTTTCATACATAAGAAGTGTCATTCAGTCCTCTTAAGCAGTGCAAGATCCTTTGGAATAATGTCTTGTTTATATGCCCTCACTGTTGTTTACCATGTATACACATAACTTAATTTTCACCTCTACATTACCTGTGGATTCTGTAATGCTCAATAGACCTAGCATATACTAGCTAATTATGGGAGCAGGTTATCTGACAAGCAATCAGTTTGATTAATGAGGGATAGAGGCTGCATATTACAGAGGCCTGTGTGGATCATCATCTGTAAGAGGCATAGAAAATGAGTCAGGCAGAGAAAGCGAAAGAAAGAGAGAAAGTTGGGGTGTTCAGTAAAAGAACAAGGCATGTTCAGTGTTATGCAAAAGTTTGGGCACCTTTGGCCTCTCTTTTGTATGAGAAATAGTAAACATTATTTTGTTTCATAACATGGTCTGTGCAAAAATGTGAGCACCTTACTGAGGACTTGGCCATTTCCAGAAATCATAGTTTACATGTGCTTTTTGTAGCAGATAAGTATCAGTTCTTGTAGCTGGAATGTGTTCCTTTTTGCAGGAGGTCTCTGGTTGCGAAGCATTTTTGGTCCGTCTTGCTGCACAACTTGTTTAAGGTCTGTCCATAAATGGTCTGTGATATTAAGGTCAGGAGACCTTTACAAAGGCAGTTTGTGTCTTTTCTGGTTCAGCGTTTTCTTGGTCTTCCAGATCTCATATTGATCTCCACAGTTCCTCTGAACTGCTATTACTTAATTCCAACTGCAAGCTGAAAATGCTTGGATATCTTTTCATCACCTTCCCCTACCTTGTAAGTATTGATAACATTTGTTTTCAGAACTTAAGACAGTTGCTTAGAGCAGTGTTTCTCAACGCTTATCCTAGATGCAACCCTGCCCTGCATGTTTTAACTTTTACACACCCCATGCAACTGTGGAAGGGTTTGTTAAAGAGCTCAATAGTTAAATCAGGTGTGGTGGGAGCAGAAAAAGCTCTAAAACATATAGAGCTGGGGTGCCTCCAGGACCAGGGTTGAGAAACACTGACTTAGAGTGCACCCCTGCCCTACATGTTTTAGAGCTATTTAGTCTCGTTATGAGCTGTGAAAATGCTAAAATGTGCATAGAAGAAGCTAGTCTTAGAGTACTGTTTCTGAACCCTGGTCACAGAGGCACCGTTGTCCAGCGCTACCAACACACCTGATTCAACTAATCAGCACTAACGAGGTGCAGAGGGTGCGACAATGCAGGTAATTAGGGATGTGACGAAGTTCAAGTTCGAATTCAATGACATTCGAACTTCGACTATTTTTTAGCAGATTCGAATCCGATGGATGTTTTCTCCAATTTTCCTCGAATGCGGATTTGAAATCGCCGCCGGTATATAAAACAGATACCGTCAGGTCTGGACAGCACGAAGCACACGCAGATATAAACACAGCACTGTAATGGGACAAATGCATTAAACAGAGTCAAACATTCCAGATCAATAACAGGCAGGAGAGACAAAACCAGAGACGGAGTCGAAAAACCGGCAGAATAAACACAGGACGAAACGGAACCGGCTCAAACAGACAGACTGAGAACGATAAACATAGCGCTGAGGCTGCGAGGCAAACAGGTCGAAAGACTGGATTAAAGTCTCTCCGGACCAGGTGAATACAATCAGAACTCCGGTGATCGGGAACGTGAGTCACATGATCAGTCAGGTAACAAACTGAAGGATTCTGGGAATTGGAGTCCGGAGAGACTGAGAGGCGCATGACACATATAGGTTGATTTCCGGCCTGCAGGTCATCTTTTAGAGACCACCAGTGTTCATCTGAATTTATTGGTGAACGTTGTTTACTTTATACTTCTGCTTTACATAAATAAATAATGAAAATGGCCAAATGTGGGAAGAAAACAAGTGTAAAACACAAAACAGTAGTAAACACGAACAGTTCTACACTACTAGTTGATATGTCTTCTTTGTGTAAGAATGCATAATTAGTTAATTACATAAATAAATGATCATTTTATGTTCCAGTGTCATTTAAACAGCATGATGAATTGTTTACAGTACACCGTGAGTCCGTGACTACCTGTGGTTGATGGCCTGTTTAAGCATCGTGTATTTGTGTTGACAAAATACAAAAATAAGCTTATCGGGGTGTTCTTGGCCCCGTGTTTACCAAAACCACATTGGCATTCGCATTTGACGGATTTGTAGCTTAAAAATTTGAATCCGATGGATGCGAATTTTCCTCAGCTCCGTCACATCCCTACAGGTAATCCTCTATGGCAGGGGTGCCTCCAGGACCACAGTTGAGAAACACTGGCTTAGAGAAGCTCAAGGTTTGATAAGTCTGAATTTGACTGGAAATTTGATTCAGCTGACAGTTCCTAATTACTGTTGGTGATATCACTGGCCCAAATATCTGAGCATTGCTTTTGGGCGTTAAAACTGGGCATTTGCTGAAAATAACGTTTTAGATTTTATAGGCTACTGATCCTGTGTTTGCTACTTGCTTATTTAGCAGAGGCTGAGCAAAGGATTGTACAAGACTGCATTTTCACACAGGTTTGATTATTATTATGTTTATTTGGCTTACCTGTAATAACCTGTAAGAAGCATGACTAATGACATCAACATTTTTCCTTTCCTCAGAAAGGCACACTGCAGCAGCAAAAACAACACATACTGCTGTCATTTACTGGTCATATTACCTGTCATGTGTGGCACTGAACATGTCATGACAGATTAGATTGTAGTATGTCTGCTATCTTCAATAACCAAAACTCTCAATGATATTCCATATATGTGCCCTAAGATTGAATGCTATCACTTTTTCCCCTTTATGGCCCCTTCCTATTTTTCCTACTGCTATAAACCAATCAGCAATAACATTATGGTCACCTGCTTGTTTGTACACCCATTGGTACACTTTGTGGTTCCATAATTACAGACTGTAGTCCAGCTGTTTCTCTGCATTCTTTGTTAGCCTTCTTTTATCCTGTTCTTCAGCGTTCAGGACCCCATGGGACCACCTTAGAGCAGATATTATTTGAGTTGTGGCTCATTCTTCCAGCCCTAGTAGTGGATCAGACACAGCAGTGCTACTGGAGTGTTTAAACCCCTCAATGTCACTGCTCGACTGAGAAGAATACACCAACCAGAAATATCCAGCCAACCGTGTCCTAAAGGCAGCATTTTATAAGCACTGATGAGCCTCTGTCTCTGATTTTTAGTGTCTAATAGAGTGGACAGTGAGTCAACCTAGCCATAGAATTTAAATTTAAACTATCCTTAAGTGTAATTTGCTTGAATTATGTACATTCAAACCATCTATTAATTGCATTTAAACTAGACATTGCACATTGGTAAATCTTGCTTGCTTTATAGCTAAATCCAGCTTTAGGATTTGATAGCCACCTACAGCTTTTAATTTTTAGAGGTGTATTTCTGTCTCATTCCATCAGATTTTCTATGCATGATGAGTTTTATTCTAAGCTTCCGTGTCTGAGCTTACAGATTTTGACACCTCATTCATGACAAATTGACTGGCTCTGTAAGTGTGATACATGCTTCTATTAATGTGTGATGTTGAAGTTGGAAATTCGACCATGTTTTCATATCCTGTGTTTCATATCTAGTGTTCCAACTGTGTCTGATAACTCTGCCTCATGTTGTGCACCGTGGGGAATCAAAAATCACCAACATGTCCACATTATTTGGGTGTATGTAAGGCAAGCATTGGTTTGGCTGTTCTTAGTTATTGATGAAGGTCTCTTGGGCTAGTATTACATCTTCACATCTGTTACATTTACATTAATGCCAGATTTGGCTGATGCTACTATCTAGAGTAATTTAAACAGTGTTACACAGTCTTCCCAAGAGCTCTTTTTTGTCAACTACCTGCCTGGCTGTGGAAAGTGGTGCTATAAAGAATGCATTCACTCTACTTTAAGTCCTTGTACACAGGTAAAAGTTTGTTTAGGTCACTGAAAATTGACCTTTTGCTAAACTCCATTCAGAGTGAAGATATTCAGATACTCAATGTTCAGTGTTGTGTGGATTAGGACTTTGCAATATGGACAAACTCATATCCCAGTATATTTTAGCTGAATGGTGATATATATGTAAAAACGCATTTCACAAGATTGGATGTGTGTTTCTGGAGGAATTTCAAATACCTCCTTTATGTACATAAGTCATACTACAACATCTACACGGAGATAGCATTAGATTTCAGATTTCCCCATATGAAAAAACATAAATACAGTTCTGTTACAGCAGTGTGTAATTTCTTCCTTCTTCATGGTCTTTTTCATGTCTCTCTTTATGAAGTTCTTCCACCCCTTCAAGGTTAGCATGCTCAGTGTTTTTGTCTGTGAGGACAGAAATATTTTCAAAAATGAAGGAAAATGTTTGTTTGTAAAAATACCTGTATACATGTCGACAAGGCCTAAATTACACCTACTGGATACAGATGTGCAAATACACACACAGCTCCTGTAGTCTATATAGAGATATACTGCCAATAGAATTGGACTCTGGAGCAGGTAAACATGAACCTGTTGGAACCATGACTAATGCCAGGTGTGTGCTACAGGGGTATTGAGCTGTGAAGGAGTGGAACTGTGTTTTCTGGAATGATGGTGCCCCTTCCAATACATTTGAATGAGTTGATGAATTGGGGATGAGGTGGGGTGGTGATCATCCAGCATCCTGTGTTTACTAATGGTCCTGTCACTGAACACAATCAAATTCTCACAGCTGTGCGGCAAAATCTGATATAAAACCTCCTCTGGACAGTAGGGACTCATACACAATACCCTTGATTTTGAAGATGCTTAAATAGATTCAGCAGTTGTTTCTAAGATGTTTTTAAGCATTTAACATTAGACATATTTCCAGAATAATCTGCTGTAGAATTCAACAGGTCCAAGACCTGTATCAGGTTTTCAGTTTCAAGTGTTTTAACGGGGGTAGTAATAGAAACGTATCACTGCGCATAGCATTCAAACAAATTTCAAACGAAAGCAGCAGTAAAGTAGTCCCAGAGAAACTAATATTATGTAAGATTAAATGCATTCTACTCTTCTTCAGGATTTAGTGAGCGAGTAATAGCACATCTGTTGTAGAGAATATTGCATTGCAGCATTTGCATTACATTAAACCTTCTGAAATGAGTTCTGTCTCGCTCTGTGCTCTATGATTATTTTGTGCAGTATCTTTACAACCATGTTTAGCACATTTTAAGGAAAAATGCACCGCTCCTTAAATGAAGCCAAGGTGCTGCATTAGAATTTCACTGGCCTAAGTTTCCAGTTTGATAAATGTGTAGGTGAGCAAAATGCCCCTTAAGGCCTGGAGCCTGTGTGTAATGGCTAAAGTAATAAACAGTAATGAACATAATCACCTGACCTTTTTATCTGTACTATATTTCACTCCTTGGCTTGTTTTATTGTTATTTTAACGACTCTGTTAACAGCCAGATAGCACACAATAATATTTTTTACAGCATGAGTAGATACAGTATGCTCAGCATAACTAAGATAATGGGGCAGGGGTTGCACTGTTGCTTGTGGAAAACAGTGGATCCAGCAGGGGGCCAGCTGTTACGAAAGGAAGCACATGGAATAGGTTTTAATGTCAGTATGCTGCTTATAATTACATTTTAGCTTTTCCAGTTATACATATTTGTTGGTAGTTTCACTCTTTAGCCTAAAAGTAAACTGAAAGTATTAAGACAGCTGCTCATTCATTGTTTATTCTGAGATTGAGTGTTACAATGAGTTTATCCTGATTTTGTTGGAGTATTGATCTCTACTCTCCAGGGCTTTCTACTAGATTCTGGAACATTGCTATGAGAATTTGATTGCATTCTGTAACAGGGGCATTAGTGGGGTCCAGGTATCGGATGATCAGCACCTACACCTTACCTTACCCCCAACTATACATACCAATCCAAAAATAATGGATGGAACTCCATCATTCCAGAGAACAGACACATGGCTCCACAGCTCAGTGCTGGGGGCTTTATACTAGGGCTGGGCAATATTTTAATATTAATATTTATATTTTATATTGAGATATATAAACAGAACACATTATGGGCCAAGTCGGTATTGCTCATATCAAGTTTTAAACTTTTTAAATAATGTTTCTGTTTCTTCTGCTCCGCCCCTCAGCTCCTCTTCACTCCCACTCATGTTCTCGTTCTAACACACACTATGCAGGGTGCTATAAGACAGAGCATTGGCATGAAGATGACTGAATGTGTAATAACACTTGAATTTTCCTTTCCCTTATCAGTACTTACCTCATTACACCCTTCTCTTGACACTAGGAGGGTGAAGGCAAGTACAGCTGCCACCTCTTTTTATTGCTGGGCAGCCAGCACCAGGTCTCCAGCTCCAGTACAATGGCTAACTGGGTTTGGCCATTGGCAAGCAGCATGACCTGGGATTCAAACCTGCAGTGCTAGTTCATTAGACCGCTGAGCATAGTAAAAGAATTGTCCTATATTTGTTCACATTGTAATTTTCACATCATATATATTGTGTTGTGTATCATGTATCATATTTCAACTAATGTGTATGTGTATATATATATATATATATATAGATAGATAGATAGATAGTAGATAGATATAGATTTTTTTTCCATATCACCCAAGTTTATACCCATCTAGTCCATGCCTGGCGGTGCACTAGGTTCATGTATATCTAAAACTTTATATCTCAGTATATGTTACTTTGCAGTTCAATCACTGTGTCTGCATACCTCAGGTCCTATGATGCCCAAGGTGCACATGATACTAGCAGCTGCAAATCAAAGATAGGTCTCTCCAATATACATTGTGTGTTTTGAGCATAATCCAGTCTAACTGACCCAATGCATTTCCAGGACATGACCCTGCTGCACTTCTTTCTAGCATTCAAAGCTACACAGCTACTGGCCTCCTCATTACTGCACTCACCCCAGATTGTGAATTATGTCATACTGACATATTGCCATTGGCCGTGGCACAGCTGGTGCTCAGGCTTCATCTTATCACAGCACTGCAGTATCTTGCTTGCTTCCACTGTTAAAGAGTGATGCTAAAAGTTTGCCACACCTTATTATTAGTTATCAATATCATTGCTTTATGTGTTAAACTCCTGGCTGAGCATACAGATGAGCTCAAAGCAAACAAACCTGAGAGATCAAGTCATATCTACTCATCTCTGTTGAGGCATCTGGAATGATTATTAATCCATATTAATCCACTTTCCACAGTAAGCATAGATTGCAGCAGGCAGTGGTCTCAGGCCCACAATAACCTGAATACCATTGTTAGGCATTGTAATTTTATTTAATGAACAGGTTTTACAGATTTATAGAACCATGAACAAAGACCCTGCATTCTCTGCATTTTGGAAGGGTTCTTTCAAGATGCTGTAGTGGGTTCTGTATAGAAACTTTTGGAAAAGGGCATATGGCACCAAAAATGGTTCTATCAAGTGTAGCTTGCACACAGTTAAAAATTAGGGTTCTTCAAAAGTTCTTTAGTAAGGCAAATAGTGTCAAATAGAACCGTGACCTCTCAAAGAATCCCTTGCATGAATAATGGGTTGACAAAAGGTTTTTTGAACAGTGAAATGATTCTTCAGATTGATGGAAAATTTGCTTTAAAGGGTTCGATATAGAACCATTTTGAAGAGGGTACTATAGAGGGTTCAACTCTTATTACAAGTATGGCATTGTAGCAATAATAGAACCCTTGTTGGTGCTAAATGTTTTTATTTGGAACCCTCGGCAGCACATTCCCCATCAGTCTGAAGAACCCTTTTGTTATGTATAGAAGCCTTTATTTATGCAAAGGGTTTCTTGAGTGTTCAAGGTTTTATATATAACCATTTTCTTTACTTAAGTCCCCTTAAAATACTGCCATTTCTAAGTGTGTACCGTGTCTTTTCTTGGTCATTATTAAACGGTATTGTTACAGTTTTGTTATTACCATGATGTACTTGTAGGACATCTCTCTGCAGAGAAAAACAGCTCTGACCAGCATGAATTCTATTTTATGCTGTTCTGGTGTTGGTTCAGATGGTCAGCCAGCATGGATAAAACACAACATATGCTGGTTTTGCTGGTGATCAGCATAATGTCACTGTCCAAAAAATCATTTCCAAGTCTGTGGTCTTACAGCAGAAAAATGTAGAGATAAACATGCCTCACTTGGTTAGGCCTGGAGGGATCAAGGTTATTTCTTTTCATGGGTTCACATTTTATTACAAAACAATGTTTATGAAACATTTTCACCAAATTACAGTAACAGCACAGCTCTGTTTTGCTGAGATGAATCAAAGCCACTATGGTCCAGTTTAACCCTGGTGTGAGAATTACCGTGCACTGGTGATGATATAGAAAATGTTTGATTCAGTGGCTAACAGAGGCCTGGGCCAAGCAGCATCGCACTGGGTCTTATGTGGGGAGAGGGCACCATCTGAAGCCCCTTCAGAGGGTAAAGTAGTAAAGTAAATTCCACCTGAGCATATTTCCTATGGTCACTCTCAGTGTACCTCAGTGAAACATCTATCCCCTTGCCTGAAAATGGAAAGACTCGATTCCAGATTGGTGGTACAAATTAAGGCCTAGAGCCAAGGGCTCGGAGCTCTAAGTTCCTGCTGATAAAAGGCTGAAAGATGTTTCCCTTGCATGTACAATGCGATGTGGTTCTTGAATAGGTATCTTAAAGCTGTGACACAAAAGAAAAATAAGTTCAGACAAGAAGAGAAAGTGATTCCATCTGCTTCTCCTGGGTGGTCAGATTTGCAATGGCCTCCTCGTCCAGACATTGTGGTCTGTGCATGCTTATATGTTGGCCATGGGCCCGTTTGATTCTGCAGCAGTCAGATCAAAGCCCTCCAAGAAGCCAAGCTTCTTTTCTCATGACCCAGTAGTGGTACTGAAAATGAACATACTATTTTTCTGTTCTGTAATCTTTAAAGATGAATTTAATCATATCCAGAACTGTTCACTGCACACTGTTCCTGCACTGCAATTTCTGTTAGCTTTGGCAGCCAAACTGTGTTCCAGCTTAGACCTTTCCTCCTTCTCATCTTCTGTGCTGCAGCCCAGTAGTCTGTCATAACCATCATAACCAAGCCAAGAGTCAGCGTTGGGCATGGCTTTGCATTTGTATTTTGCAGTATGGAGATGACTGTGTGTATAGCTCTAGAAGTGTTACAAACTGTGAACCTCCTGATATTTTGCCTTATGTAAGTGCTCCTCTTCATCAGCGCTGAATGAAATGGATAAATAGAGGAAAGGAGCTTAAATGAATAATGACGAGGAGGTAAATGAATAAAGATGCGAAGTAAAAAAGCGTTATTAAACGCAGCCCATGCTCTCAAGACCACGTTGCCATGGAAATGGGATTCACTGGTGAAGTGACAGAGTTTGAAAATACGTTCGACATTTGTTAAGAAATGTTATGCAAGACTTGCTGTCTTTCTCTCTCCCTCTCTCATACACTCCTCTTTCTCTCGAACGATCTCTCTCCTTCCTTCTGTGAGCTTGGCAAATCTACAGCTCAAATTACTCGCCTGGATACACGGAAGCACGAGTTGTAGAGGGGAGCCTTTGTGGCATGGGAGGTGTTAAAGCCGACGTTGGCTCCCCCCAGCCTGTAACGTGGTGATAGAGACTGGAGTATTCGTCTGTCATTATGGAACGGTTCACTGCCCTCTTATCCCTGCACAGGACAGTGGAGGAGTATGAAGGAATAGTGTGTATGTGTGTGATGTGATATATGCCTGCTTCAGTTAAAGCCAACATGACTTCACATTTGAATGGTGTGTGCAGGAAAATGGTCGGGAAGCCACTCACTCGTGACTAGTACAGGAGAAGTGGAAAGCGAGAAGTGCTTGTTAGGTAGTAAGGGCTTCTGCTGGAGGAATGAATTTTGGAAGAGGAGCACAAGAGTTTAAAACATCAGACTTTTAAATTAAGTTGGTTGAGTTTCTGTGTCTTTGAATTGTAGACATGATGTGGAGCACCACACAACCACATCATAATATAGAGAAACGAGAATGAAATACAGTTATTGTAAAAAAAAACCCAGTCAATCTGTGTTCCTGATAACAAGAATTTGAGCACAATCCTGAACACAAACTCTGAACATCAATCATTTTTTGGACTGAACATAGATTTCATTTTTTAATGTATAATGGGCAGCCATGGCCTGGCAGTTAGGGAACCAGTCTTGTGGACGGGAAGGTTGCTGGTTTGATTCCCTGAACTTGAAGAACATGACTGAAGTGCCCTTGAACATGGTACTTAACTCCCCAACGGCTGTGGATTGGAATTCTCACTCTCTCCTGGTGTGTGTTTACTAGTGTGTCCACATTCCAAAAAAGATTCAAAGTCAAAAGACCCTTAATATCTGTTATCATACCAACAAAATCCCCAATTCTAGTGTAGTTCCCAGCAATTTTAACCAAATATTGAAACTGTGGTTGAAAATGCATGCTAATTAGCATGTCTGATTTTTGTTAGGATCCATAAATACAGTTAATGCAGTTATAATTAATTGCAGATTTTCAGGGGTCACATCTGATTAGACATCCTAATTTTGCTGCTAATACATGCTTTTTTCTTCAGAGCTGTTTATTGGGCTTGCTGAATGCATGTTTGTGAACTTGATTAAATTAGTCACATCCTTTTAGTATGTGTGGAGGCCTTACAAGACATAGCAGAAAGGATAAACATATTATACTCTAATCTCTGATGGCTGATGGGTGCAAATTTGTTTTGACAGCTAAACTTACTGCTGCACTTGAACGGCTGTGGCTCCGAAGTACTCTCTTTGCAGCCAGTGCATCCCTCTTCGTCCTTGAAAGCATCCTGTTGCTAAGGAAGCCCACTACAGCAATGCCACTGCAGTACGTACTTCACCAGAGACCTTGTTAGGATGTGGTATTCAGAACCCTGACGTTTTTCTCACACATAGACTGATGGCTATGATGAACTTTACATAAAACAATAACGCAAACCACGCCATCGATTTTGTGGAAGGGAACAATTAGATAACATTGCAGACCGGCAGTGTCTGAATGTTACAGCCTTGTTGTTTCTAGGCAGCTGAAAGGGTCAGAGAGCAGAGGAAAGGCCCAGAGGCAGCCAGCCTGAGAGATTTTAAATAGATCTAGTGAGGGTTATGTAAGAACTCTCATGCAAGTCTGCGCTCCAAAAGAGTAAACCACTAATCCCATGAACTTGACTTCAGACACAGAAATACGGGTGTGTATGAATAGACACATACACACACACACATATACCTGGAAACAGGAGGAGTATAAACTAATTTGGGCTTGATTCTTCCATTACTGTATAGAAGCATTAAAGAGCATGATGGCACAAAAAGTTTAACAAAAGGAAGCAAACAATTTGCAAACAAAAATTAGAAAGCTTGATTTAATAGAACTGAGTAAAACATAAGGCAATAAAGCAGGGAAAAATAATTTAAGCCAAGAAAATACAAGACAAACACATGAGGTATAAATTTAGTGAATATAGACAAGACACATTTGGTGGTAATGATGTTTGAAGAGATGATAAACTTAATATATTTTGCATGCAGAAGAAAAGGTGGCCTGAGGGTGGTGGTCATAATGGTGCCAACCTTATCGAGCCTGTGGCCCATTACATGCTTGCTATCTGTGTAGGGCAAATGCGCTAACCACAGTTGTCTTTATTTGCTCCAGTATGTTTAATTTGCTAATATTGTTTGAAGCCTACACTTATAAAAAAAAAAGAAAAAAAAAAGAGTTCAGGTTTCCTATCATTGACCAGACCAAATATCGGCCACTTTATTGTCTTATTCTCTTCCTCTCCCTTTGCCCCTCGACTAGAGGTATTTCAAGGAATTCCCAGTTTAATTTAACCATTACTCCCAAGTGTCCTAAACTGGGAACTTTTTTAACTGGCTTATGATGGGTTCCCTTACGCTACCTTAATAGCTCTTGGCTTGGATGGACAGCTCTACAAGGAAAACCTTTTCATTAGGTGCTTTAACAAGATTTCTAATTTGTTCTCTTATGCCTCATTTACTAAAAGAAACATCCTTTGAAAGATTTATTTGTGCACTTCTGTGGACTCCCTCCAAACAGCCCTTTTTGGAATTATGTTTTGGGGATTTTACCGATTTGTTTTGTTAGCCTGTGTTTTAAGACTTATATGGTTGCTGTTCTGAATAGGAAAAGGTCACAGTTCTCTTTTCATACCTTCAGCCATCATCCAAGTTCCAAACCGCTGGCCAGTTCAGTTACTGTGTTTATATACTGTCCCTGGTCTGTGATGATGTGGCTGCCTTGGATTGAGGTTTAGAGACAGGTTCACTTCTGCTGGATCATGCTCCTGATTCTGCTCTTCCTATGGTATAGTTAGGTAACACTGATATGTAATCCCACACAGTGTAACCTGGCATCACATTAGAAGGCTAGTCTTAGCCTGAATGCACACAGTGCAGCGTGTATTTCAGTTCAAAGAATGAAAAGACATGGGTACATATCTGCTTCATCTCTTTTAGACAGTCTGTGTGTGGTTTTCTGGTGGTATTGTCATATTTATAATTGTCATTAATGATTTACTTGTTCGAATAATCTCAAATATTTAACAGCATTATTATTGTCTGATATCATTGTGTCTTTACTTGTTTGTCTGTCAAAAGTTCAGCCCTTGGAGGAACTCCTCATATGTATGAACACCATTCAGTTTCACAGATACTTTGTTCCCATGCATCAGTCACATGATGCAACACGCATGATGCTGGGAGTGATACAACATGGAGAAATCCAGCATGTGAGTGCAGTTTAAATAAAGTGAAGAGGACTTCAAAAGGGAGCAGAAAGTAAACCCATATAATTAGGCTAATGTTTGCTTTCAACACATATAAAAGTTTCTAAATGTACTGCTATTAAGTCTGCAGTCTAAACTAAACTAAAGTGATCAAATTCACTCATTTACAACTGATTTAAATCCCTGTTTAAATGCCTTTCAGTGCATCTTTACTGCTCTGTCCACATGTACATGCTCAACCTGCATACATAGTTTGACTGATCAGTGAGAGAGGGCAGGGCTAATGAGGTCACTGACCCAGATATAGAGGTTATAAAGGAAAATTTTCAAGGGAGGGCCTGTTTGCTTTCTTGTTTTGCTCACATAGTATTTCAATTTCTGAATAAATGTCCTGAGAAGGGGTAATATTGATACATTAATAATAAAAACAATAAAGGTTGTTTTCTTACTTTATTTGGACTACTGTCAAGTATTTTGAAGAACGTATTATTATAAGTATCCTTGTATGTTTAATAATTACAAATAACCCATCAGAAGTATTGCATTTTCAGCTCAAAAACACTTCAGTGCAATTTCAGTGTGTATTTTTAGTCCTTATAAGCAAAAATATACATTTTTCGATCATGTTTTATATTTAAATCTTGATATTTACATCTAAAATGAAAACAAAGTTGAGAAGCATAGGATCTCCTGAAAAATAAAATATCTGATATGTGTGATTGTGCCCTATAAATACCTTTCTAATACGTTTGCAAATAAAAGTATGTCAAAATACAACAACCTCCCACAAAATTGGCCTAGGATTCTTAAGGTTAATTAAATGTTAAAACTGTAATAAAATTATATACACTATATATCCAGACATCCCCTCTAATCACCAACTTCATTCTTTGTTGTGGAAACACAGTATAATCTCTTTAGCTGTGGTCACCCACCCTGCTCTCGGGACAGCTAACTTCCTACAGGTTTCAACTCCAACATACCCCAGTCATCCAATCAATGATTTCTGAACTAATTAGTTTGATCAGGTTGAGTGGGTCAGGTTTGAATCTAAAGTCCACAGGAAAGTAGCTCTCCAGGAGCAAGGTTGGTGACCCCTGATCTATAAAAGCAATATCAATAGGACAAGGCCTTCAGAACATGTACTCATGAGCCGAAGGTCACCACTCCCATTTCCAAGTGGTACTACGTTCTCTGCAGTAAGTGAGCTTTGGGATAATATAGACTTCAGCCTACAGCTTCAGGGGCCTGGGGTTGTGGGTTCAATCCCCTCTCGAGATGCTGTCTGTTAGGAGTTTCATGTGCTCTCCTTGTGTCTGCATGGGTTTCCTCCAGGTACTTCAGTTTCCTCCTGCCATCAGGAGTTTCCAAATGCACATTGCTATGTTAAATTGCCTCCTACTCCGTATGTGTGTGGTACCTTGCGATGGACTGTTGCCCTGTCCAGGGGGTATTCCTGCCTTGCACTCGATGACTCCAGGTGGTCTCTGGATCAGCCACAACCCTATTCAGGAAGAAGCTGATAAGATAAACTGATCTAGAATGAATCATCCAGCATCAATGCCAACTTAATGCTCTTCTGGCCGAATGCAATCAGATCTTGACAGCTGTATTTTAATACTGTATTGAAACAGTGGCTGTTACTGTGGCAAAGGGGACATATTTCTTATTAGTACTCTTGATTTAAAATGTTGAGTAAAGAGGAGTCTACAGACTTTTTAGAAACTCTGCACATAATTCAGCAATACTTCTGTTCTGTGTTGTATGATCAGATTTTGCCTGAATGTTATGGTTAACTGAAAGGCAAGGGTGGTATGTAGGAAACACACATATGGCACAGATCTTCTGGTCACCTGTAGAGCACAATATAGCTCTGAGGGGTTTCATTCCCCATGTTAACAAGTGCCCTCAGTTTCACACCATCAACTTTCCCTCAGGTCAGAATGACAATAGCTGATTCAACTTTCTCCTCCACAGCTGCAGCGAGGTTACCAGGTGTATTTATTTGCCTGGGAAATGACCCCATGCTGAACTCTTCATTCATGCTTTATGTTTTCAGCTCATTTCCTCTATGCCATTTTTTACCACTGGGTTGTCACCCTCAGTGGGGTATCAGACAGGTTAATGTCTTGACTGTATATGGAGCATGGAGGGGTATAAATGAGTAGGTGTTGTAATGAAACTTCAGCAGCTGTGTGCAGTCATTTCTATATATTTGCGTTAAGTACAGGAGGGGGAAAGTGTGTGTGTGTGTGTGTGTGTGTGTGTGTGTGTGTGTGTGTGTGTGTGTGTATTACACACACATACACACATCATCTTTAAGCCAATGTCTGGGATTGTTACATCATCAGCCCCACCTTCTCTCGCAGATCAGTCTTCATGCAGGTCAAGCATGTACATATGGACAGAGTATTAAACTGGGAGGCTTCTTCAGCATTTAAATGGGATTTAATTCAGTTGGAAATATTCCTTTTAAGACCTTTATACACTGCTATTTGAATTAAACAGGAATTAATGCAGTTATATAGCAACACTGTATAATAGACCACAACATATCATAGCATTGTACTGTAAAACTATAATATAATAATAGCCTATAATTCTGTATTATGTGGCCTCCAGTGATTCATACAGAGCACACAGGAGGCTTGCAGATTGTCTCCTTAGGCTACTGGTTCATGGGAACATCATATGCCACAGTAGCAGGCAACAGGGTGACAAGCAGGGTATACGATTTATACCCGAGATGTTTGCCTCTGCTCTCTAAACTTTTATAACCGCTGTTTCTTCTTTTGCCATTTTATGTGATGCATATTTGCATGTATACAGGGATAATTAAAAGAAAAATTATGCATGACAGAAATTAGTAAAACATCATTTATACTGTTAGCAGTCTAATTTAAATTCATCTATTTGAATGATTTAATTATACGATTGGCCTCAAACACACCCACAAGAGAGTCACTTTGGGTGACATAAGCGTCGCCTACTGGTGTGAACACGGGGTCATTTTGCAAATATAAGCTAACGTAGAGAATAGATAGAACAGAAAATGCAAACTGGCCTGTTAACTTTCATGCATTAGTAACATAATTTTAGATGTCTTGTAATTTGTGCTAGAACCTACTATTCACTTCATGTGTGCTGAGTTTATGTTTGTCTTTCCACAGCACTATTTCCTCATTGTGTTTGGCCATGATGGACAGAAACCTCTGGAGCTGCGCACTGAGGAAGAAACGGAGTGTGACGAATGGGTGGAGGTCATCCAACAGGCCAGGTACACATGGTTGCTTTTGTGTGTGTCTGTGTGCTGGTTTATACAGACAATCCTGCTATTATATTGCTACATTGTGTGGCCTTATATTTCAGAGTATCCCATTTTAATCCAATGGTTTATGATTAGGGATGATCCCTTTATATTTTAATGGATTGGATATTGGCTATTTTAAGCAAGATCCAATTCTGAACCAATGTTTTTACCACTGGATTCTGGTAAAAGCACCCTCTGGTGCCATCCATTCCCATTAATGAACATTGTTCACAGCCTGCAGTGGTGAGAAGTATTCTTAGAATATAATAAAGCAGTTTACACAATTCCATTGAACACGAAACCATAATATCTGTGGTTCTAGGGCTTCGACTGTGTCTGAGATGCTTTTTCTCAATGTTTGTTTTCTTATCTTTATGATCATGCCACCAAAACCATGAATGGAAAAGCACTGCCATGTCTTTTACACTTGAATTATGACAGGGTTTGAAAAAAAAACAATCATACAAATGATCTGTTATACTTATGGGAGCTCTGCCTGCTAGGGTTGGGCGATACTTTAATTGCAATGTTTCTATGGCATGGTTTTGCCCAACACTCATAATCTTTACTGGAATTAAATCTAAATTATCCTGTGTAGCATGTTTTTTTTCTATGGCAGTGATCAAAGGACAGTTTGAAGCATGTAGTTTTTTCACCTACATCCAGTACATCAACTGCACTCGTAAAAATGATAGTGGTTTGTGTGATGCTATAGGGGCAGCCATGCTTAGTAGTTGGTAGTTAAGTAGGTTTTTGACTTGAAGGTTTCCAGTTCAATTCCCTGAGCTGGAAGGACATGACTGAAGTGCCCTTGAGCAAGGCAATTAACTCCCAGTTTAACTGCTAAATTGTGGAGAAAGTTCTAAAAAAAGTCCCTTTACTGTGTTACAAACATGTTTCTTTATGTGGTTGCTTCACTGGTATATACTCTTTTGGATAAAGTTTGATCAAGCCCAAATGTGTCTTTACTGCCTGGATTAGTGAATGATGAGGCTCAGGACAGTTCAAAGTAGAGGAAGCCAAGCACACTATTTGGCACAGTGTGCGTTAACTGCTCTCGCTGCAAAGCATCACCGCACCAACAAAACAGCACTGAGCTTGACAGCCCTGTTCCTTTATCTCTTGGACTCTTGAGAAAGCACTACTGTAAAAACAATTAGCTACTGAAGAAGACACTCTTATTGCCGGTTCCCCCCTTGTTTATCACAGAGCAATATATTTGTCACAGGATTTTTTTTGATCAGTTTGATCAGTCTGTCGCAAAGACAGACAGGAGGATACAATGACAATGTCCACAAAATACACAACACACACATACACGCATTCGCAGGCCATCTGGGATATGAGGCACTCAGTGCTTGGCAGCTTCTCTCAGACAGGCTCTTTATACAAGTGGGGCTGTAACGTTTAGATTTGGGTTGCGTCACTGGCGCGATCCGCTGGAATCACAGGGATTAGCGGGTTACTCCTGAACAGATGTGGTCATGAGCAGTGAGACTAACCCCTGGGTGCTCTCACCGCTGTCCCACCGGCTTATGATTTTCAACGCCAAGCAAAACAAAACAGAGCAGTAATGCACAGTTCCTTCAGACCATTTCATTACTGTCACACTGCTGCATTTTAGGATTTGGTGTTCTTACTGTTGCACTGCGTGATTTGATTATCTGCAATTTATGACAAAGTAATAAAAATATTTTTATGGTCTATATTTTATGACTTTATTACTCATATATAGAACTGTGCTCACTAATGGTTAACAATGTTACACCACTAACTCACACAATTTATTTCCAATAAAAACAACTTCATTCATTTAATCATTTATTTCAACCTCCAGAATTAGCCTACTATAAATTTCAAACTTCTAAATAATCCAGATAGTATTGCCGTAATCTTGGCTTTCAGTTACATCTCATATATGCATATTTGTAAATGATTACAGGTCTGATTAGACTCTGGGTCTTGATACAAGGGTGCCTTTCCCACTGACCTATACAAAGACTCTCAGAGGCTATTTCTGGGTTTTGTACCTCTTGGTGAGAGGCTGCTAGACATGCCTCTATAACTTATTCTGAGACATTTTGCCCAGTTGACAGACTTTGAGAGGGGGCACGTCTTTGGGCTTACAGAAGAAGGATGGTCATTTTGATGAATAACCCATCATCTATGCCAATCTGACTAAGCCACCCTTGCCTTCTTTGCAGTAGTTTCAAGAACGAGAAATCTATACTGCTATTAACTGGCACAGTATCCAGGTTTTGTTTGGGATTCAATGATGGTCAGGTTTGCATATGAAGGCCTCATGGAGTGTGCTTTTGGTGTGTTGATCTGGGGAGCCATCTCTATTTGTTGTGATACAAGGTACATTAACAGCTCAGTGATGTGTGAAGGACATCCTGTAGCCACTTATTGCCTCTTAATGCACGGCTTCCAGCTGGAATAGTACAGCAGGATAATGCTCACACACAGCAAGGGTTTCCCAGGAATGTCTTTGCCAGATTGCAGTACTTCCTAGGCCTGTCCAGATTTATTGACTGTTGACTGTTTGAGTTATATGGAGCCGCACTGGAACAGTGAGGTACTGTAATCTGGGCAGGTAGATCATGCCTGTACAAAAAGTCAACTGTATTCTGCTCCTTGTTTTAGGAAATCCTTAAACCTTACAGTAAGATTTCAGTTATGATATGAAATGGATTTTTATATTAAGAAAATCACCATATCACAGCTCTCATGCAAGTGTATCAGTCAAAACACCCTCAAATGCCCCAGGTAAAGCATACTGACAACAGGTGAAATTTGAGTGACATTCTAAATGAAAGATTACAATACACTACAACCCCAATCACAACCTGGGTTGATGTGTTAATATATTATTTTATTTCATAATGGCAAATTTACAAAATGACACAGTATTTCCATGATCTAACCCTAACCCTAGTCTTATCTGTCTAAGCAGATAATTGAATAAAAGTAAAAATATGTTTAAAATTTCAAATGAATATTTGATTGTGTATGCTGAACTTCAGGAGGGAAGAATGTTTAGGTGACTGTTTACTTCTGCACATAAGCCTGCAATAAAATACATTTTGAGTATTTTGACTTGTCCTTTGATTAATAAATATTACATATACTTGAATTGAGTTTATCCAGGTGTGGTTTTAGACACCCATTTACAACCATGCCACGTTGCCCCGGAATTAACAGCACTGATTTTTCTTTTATTGTGGGCTCATGAAAAATGTGATCAGACATACTTTGATTAGCTGGTTGATGTCACCCCATGGGCTCACCCAGAAACATCATCACATAGCATAGCATAGCATAGCATAGCATATCATTGCATACCAGATAGTTTTGCTGTGCTCCTGATCAGGGGACCGTCAGTGTGCTGTAAAGCACAATTTTAAATAAAAGTTGAGTTTTGTATATAGTTATAAACAGGTGGGCTGATGCATAATAGATATGCATATAAGTTATCATATGCATATAAGTGGCAGTCGCATTGAACATCACAGCTTTAGAGATATGAATACTTTCATTAGTGGGTTGGACTGTTATATAACAGATTTGGAGTTTCATAATTGGCTCATTATACAGCTCAGTTTAATTTATGTGAGATTTTCTTTTCATTTAATAAACAGTGAAACAAATGTTCTCTGAACTAGACTGTCATTATTCAACTATGCCAAGATAAATACAGTTTAATATTCTAGGACACATTTAATATGTGAATATTATTCATTTTACTGCAGAAAGTGTTTCATTTACACATATCCCACAAATGTCATATCAGTGTGTTTCTGCATTACTCCATTTGTTTCAGTATCAATTGGATGACATGGAAGCAATGCCATCCCCAACAAAAAAATAGCATTCCCTATTTAAAAAGCCATCCTTTCAAGTCATGATCATGAAAATTATGCCTGCACGCACTTAAGTGGGTAGTAAACGTGTCTCAAATCTATTGTCTTATTTTCTCCCCTCAAAGTTACTCTGACATCATCATTGAGCGTGAAGTGCTCATGCAGAAGTACATCCACCTGGTGCAGATTGTGGAGACGGAGAAGGTGGCTGCCAATCAGCTGCGCACACAGCTGGAGGACCAGGACACGGAAATTGAAAGACTCAAAGCAGAGGTAGACCAGCCATTCACTCACTTGGTCACTTTTTGCAATGTAATGTTTAACATTTTATAAAGCTGTCTCAAGCTAGACTGTATGTCTGACTTAGACGTATTGATGTTGACGTTTGCTCATCTAGCATTTCTTACAATGTTTGTATTATATAGTTTATATTATCATGACTTTGATCATTTTTGCTGACCTTGATATTGCACTTTACGTGTGAATCGTGGATTAAGTGCCAAAGGTTAATCATCATATTGATGTTTATTCAAGAGTAGGAATTACAATGCAAGACAAACAGAGACTGCTTTCATCTTCCGACCATTAAGTGAAACACATCTTGGCCAGGGCTTGGCCAGGCCCATCCTCAGGGTGAGGCCTGAGTGAGTCAGAAATTGCACTTATCAGGCCCTAATTATCATTTTCACATAAAAAGTTGAATTTTATTTTCTTGTGGGCCGTTATGTATTATACAGGTGGCCATGAGATGGAAAAGTTTCCAGTCTTTTCCCAAAGACTGCACAATTTCAGAAAGAAAGTTTGTACTTGATTTCAAAGCCATATTCCACAGCTCCAGTGTGTCAACATTTTGGCTTTAAGCTGAATGAGTGAGGAGAGACCTTAAAGTGAATGAGACATTATTTTTACTTGGCTTTATTTTATGTATATTAAGGATATTTAAACATTTCTCTATCCCAATTCCAATGTCTGAACATGTATCATAGTCACAAATTGTTTTTGTTTCTCCTAAATGGAAAACTTGCAGGAAAAAAAAATATTCCCATATTTTAGATTAATGTGAGTATATTTCATTCTTATAATTCTATACGTTTTGTTTGGTAATGAGGTTTTTGATACAGCAGAAACAAAAGATGTGAGGTATTGGCTCACAATGCTGTAAAACTCTTACAGCTAGGGCAGGGTATCGAAATTCATTGATTTTGAGGTAGCATCCAAATTCTTCTGGATCACTAGCTGAACGTGCCTGGTGCCCCTGAAAAAAGCATTTCATATTTTGGACGTTAATAATGCTGGACTTAGTGTAGAGCAGTTGAAATTTTACATATTTACAAACAGACATCCATTAATAACAAAATAGCTTTTTAGCCTCCTACATATGGTCACATATTGCTTATTATATTCCATATTCTCACTGACCAGTGAAAAACATGTCTCTCCTGAAGATTTCTATTGGTCAGTTCACCTAGAATTATTTACAGTTTTCAAAGCAGCTACAGGGTCCAAATGATGAAGATAAATGTTTTTTCATTGGACAGCAAAGATATGCATGTTAACATTAGAGCTACATATTTAGACTGCAACTTAATAAATATAGAAAAATGAATTCTTTCCTGTTTCTATTTCTGTGGAAATATTTTAAATTATACGTAGCTGCTGAAACCTTGTTGTTGTGGTGAGATGCAGTGAGATATGGTGTAGCCTCTGGGTTGTATAGCTCTTCCTTTCCAGTTACGTGCTACTAGGGATTTATCCTTCCCACTGGATTAGTCCAGTCACCATGGGGACAGAAATCAGGTCCCGTTATTTGCATTATAGGATCAGTAATATGTTATTGCTCGCTCCTGAACAAATGTCAGTGCAAGCTGAGGGACATGTGGTTTAGTAAAGCCAATGCCTGCTGTGTCTGTGATAAAGCTAATACTTCCTTTTGGAGGAAGAGCACATAGTGTAGGTGGATTTTAGCCTCAAATGGGTAGAATGTCCAAGTGCTCAACAGAGGTATATTAAGGTTGTCAGAACTTTTTAAGATGATTGCAAGGTATCTAATTCTGACTTACTACTAAGGTGGCACTCATGTAGATAGTGCATCTGAAATGGACTTAGAAAACAGATCATTATTTAGGGTCTGCATGACACACAACCTAAACTTGAACCTGAAAAATAAAATGAAATTGATGGTTATTATACTTTTATTATACAATTGCTATTGGTGTTGAAAGTAAATGCAGTTCTATTCATTAGTTAGTTATTGGAAAAATTACATATGAATCTATAATGAAAATAATCATTAGGTTTATTTTAATCATTACCTCATCTTTACCTCAACCAACTTTCTTTTTTATTCATTTGTGTTCAAAAGGGAGACATATTTTCATTGCATTTTCTAAAAGGTTAAATATATAAAAGTGTTTTACTACTACTACAACTAATAATAATAATTTGTAATAATGTCAATCTGTTTTATTTATTTTTATCCTACAGTGAAAATCTCATATTGTTGCAACACTACCTGTATGGTGCTCTACAACAGCAAGAAATAGTAGCTCTTAAATACAGTTATTAGTTTTCCGATTCAGTGTGATTATTAATGAATTATTAATAATTAATGAAGAATTAATACATTTAAAATTCTACTTTGGAGCCAATTAAGTTCTTTAAATCTAGAAAAGCAAACAATTTCATATATATGTTTATATTAATTGGAATATTATTTGAAAATGTGTGCCAAATTCGAAATGTGCTCTATTCAGTGTGTACATTAAAGTGCCAAAGAATGTATGTGAATTTGGTTTGGACAGTTGCTCAGATGCAATTTTACAAGCTTATCTACAATCCTGTATTTCGAATGAAATTCATGATTACTGAAAATGTATAATCTCTGCTTTCATTGATTAATTTCTCGCATAATGGCAGGCTGTAACACGGTCACAACAACACTAAGTAATCTTAAGTCTTATCGGATAGGGTTACTGTCCTCTTAATGTGTCCTCTCAGTTGCTGGTTAACTTTTAGCACTTTTAACACAACTTACTTTCATAGGTTTGGCCTTACCAGTAAAAAAATGATAAGCCAATACATTTACATTTACTGCATTTTGCAGGCAAGCAGGCAGGCAGGCAGGAAGGCACTTTATTGATCCCAAGGGAAATTAAGGACTTATGAAAAATCAGAATGGAGAACTCAATACCCAGTACTCAACATAATACACTTTATCACACAGGACAAAGTATAAGTATAAACCTTTAATGTGTTAAATGCTCTTGAAAGAGATGGTATTCAGTCAGGGTTTGAAAAAAGCAAGTGACTCAGCTGCTTGAACACCCAGGGGAAGTTCAGGAACTTGAAGAAAAGCCATGCCAGAGCAACTGGATCAGTTGCAAGGACCTGATGGTACACAATAGAAGGCCAACCAGAAGGGAGTTCCAGTAGGCAAATCTATTCTCTAGAGAGAAAAGGTCAAATTTTCCAGAAAGGAGAAATCTACATCTATTTTTTTTTTTTGTTTTCCTGGCTTTGACTAGGGTTTGACTTTGACTAGTGGCCTGGGTTCTGGTAAAATTGGGAGCTTAAATATAATATATCATGAATTTGTTGATGCCAGATTTTCTTTTGAAGGGGGAACAACGGGTTTTGTTTTAGCCAATTTTCCTCCCTCAGAGTCTGACTGCTGTCAGCATTACTCCTGATTCAAACCTACAATCCTTGGATCATACAGAGCCACTCTGAGCCCGGAACAAAAGTGTTTGACACTTTGTCACTTTAATTATTTAATAATACCAACATTTTAACATTTAGAATGAGGTTCACACCAGTCCTAGAGTAAATGTTGAAGACTGATCATTAAGCCACTTAATTGCATTCAAATAACTGTTACCTAAAATGTTTTGATTTTATTTTTGCTCATGTTTGTTCCAAACCCACTGTAAACCATTCCTCATTCAAAGCCCGTCACTTGCTAAAGTTATCCACTGCACTGTGACTGATTCCCATGAAATAATGATCTGAAGGACATTTAAGCCATCATTTTATTACAGACTAAATAGCTGATGAAGGCTTGGCAAGTGCGCTGTTTGATGCTGGCTGCTGAATGAAGAGAGGAGATTGTGTGTGTGTGTGTGTGTGTGTGTGTGTGTGTGTGTGTGTGTGTGTGCAGAGGAAGTGAGATGGTTATCTACTGTGAGAGCACCCACACAGCCTCTTAGTGACCCACATTCCTGACAATCTGAATATTCATTGAGGCCAGCATGTATATGAGGTCCTGGTGCTATCTGATTGTATGCCATTCTGTATCAAGTAATTATCAGTACATATGATATGCAGACTAACCCATTTTGGATGACTGCTATGTGGCTGGTTTTCCAGTCACATTTTAACTGGCTCCCCATGGCACATACATTTTGTATAATGGTTTCTGATACTGACTCACTTGTAGCTGATTGCCCTCGGACAAGCATTTAGGATTGCAAAGTGCAGGAATAATAAGTACCAGCTTCCTTTTATTCCTTTCTCAATATCACTGTTGCATTTGGTATGAAATGAAAGTTGTTCTTTCTTTTTTTTAACTAGGGTATGGAAATGAGACATAAAACTGTGTTTAGAGCATGAATTCAATTTAAAATAATTTTGAATTTATTCATTATAAATCTATTAGTATTATTTTTTTAACTTATATGTATTTCGGATCGATGTACATTTAGGGATGTATGTACGTATATATTTCTTGTTGCTTGAACTTACTGACTCATGAACATTTTTATTTATTCATTGGGGAAAGCACTAATGCTTTCACCCAAACTTTGGTTGTGTGCTAAGGGTTGTTGTTTTGCTGCATGATCCACATTCTCTTGGGATTCAGCTCAGTGACAGATGTCCTGTCATTTTCCTTTTGAATTTGCTGTTATACTTCAGAATTCTTTGTTTCATCAATGATGACAAGCTGTCCTGGCCCAGGTGCAACAAAACAGGTCCAAACTATGATACTACCACCACTATGTTTCACAGATGGGATAAAGTCTTGCTGGATTTCATTTTTTTTCCTTTGTTTGCCATTTAAACCAAAGTATTCATTTTTGGTCTTATCTGTCCACAGTGAGCAAGCCCAGTGGAGCCAGAGTTATAAAATGAGAGGAGCCCATGTCAACTCATATAACTTTACAATAGTTATGGAAATATCTATGAGATTTTTTGTTGCTTGTCCTCAGATTTCCTGTCTGTCATTGAGTATCTATGTGACTCTGTTGAGTATCTATATGAATCAGCAATGTCATTTTTGTTTATTTTATTTTTTTTTTAAGATCATAGCCTTGAACAAAACCAAGGAGAGAATGCGTCCTTATCAAGTGTACCAAGAGGAGGAGGATCCTGATATCAAGAAAATTAAAAAGGTACCATATTCCTTATATATTCTCTTGAGGGAGGACACTACACCCCAAATATTTAGAAGGAAGTAACTGTAAAATTTATTTAAAAAATGACTTTTTTGAAGAAGGTAACAGAGAAAAATGTGTTTATGATTACAGAATTAAAAGGTTTGACTAAAGGGGTACAATAGTTGTGTACAACTATCCGAGTCTTTATTTCTTCTGTTGATTCTCATGCAGAGCTTCATTGCACCTCTAATCAGATTATTCTGATTCTTCTACTCAGATGCTCCTGAAAATTGGGGAATATAAACCGGTCAATATAAAGGCTTCATCTGTCCACAGTGAGCAAGCCTAAGGGAGCCTTAGTTATACAATGAGAGATGCCCATGTCCACTAAAATACCTTTGCAGTAGATATGGTTACATCTTTGAGACGAGCACAATAGGGGTGGCCCACATCCTCCAGTCTAAACACTTCTCCAATATCAGCCATTTGGGTGTAACACCTACTTCCTCTCATTTCCTTAGCCAATCTGTTTGAGTAAATTGGGAATTCATATGAATTCCCTCAAATCAATTGGGCATGAGAGGAATTGAGCAAGACTGCACAGCAGTATTTTCATTTATTCATTGAGGGGAAACCACTATTACGAACCGATGTGTTTGTAAACCAATGTATGTCCTAACATTTTTCTGTAGAATTTGTTGGTATCATTCAGAATTCATTGTTCCATCAATGATGACAAGCTGTCCTGGCCCAGATGCAGCAAAACAGGCCCAAACCATGATACTACCACCACCATGTTTCACAGATGGGATAAAGTCTTGCTGGATTTCATTTTTTTCTTCAAACTTATTGTTTCTCATTAAACCAAAAGAATCTATTTTGATCTCATATGTACACAGTGAGCAGGCCTAGTTATACTCCGCAGACTTAGTTATAGAATCAGAGAAGCCCATGTCCATTAAAATATCTTTACAGTAGTTATGGTAACATTTATGAGAGGAGCACAATAGGGGTGCACAAATCCTTTGGTCCAAACAGTTCTGGACCACTTTAAAAAAATTCATACAGTTAAATTATTGGTGTAGAAACTTTCAATAATTGTAAAATATTTTTAAATTGATTTCTGCAGAGTGTCCATCCCTAATCTAACACACCCCATTCAGGTAAAGTCTGAATATTAAGTGTTGAATCTGAACTCTCCCGGATAGAAGGTCTAAATGCTGTAGTCATGGTAAAGTTTTGGAGTAGTATGTTTTGAGTGTTAAATATTTGGGCTGTATTATTTGTACATGACAGGTACAGAGTTTCATGCGAGGCTGGCTGTGTCGGAGGAAGTGGAAGATCATCGTTCAGGACTACATCTGCTCACCCCACGCTGAAAGCATGAGGAAGAGAAATCAGATCGTTTTCAACATGGTGGAGGCTGAGACTGAATACGTCCACCAATTGTCCATTCTGGTCAACTGCTTCCTCAGGCCACTGCGCATGGCTGCCAGCTCCAAGAAACCTCCCATAAGCCATGATGATGTCAGCAGCATCTTCCTGAACAGGTGTGTTTTTGTGTGTCTGTGTGCCTTTGGATTCTTCGGTGTAACTGATGAGTTTTTCAAACACTACATGTACTTAACATTGGATAAAGGATAGGTTACAAGAAGAAGTGAAATGACATACTGTAGAAAAGTAGAAGAATCCTCTTGTGTACTCATAATCAAAAGACAGCTGCACCCTAAAGGAATCAACTGACTGCAGACTGCAGTGGTTTTGGACCTGACCAACCATTTCTCAGAGTGGCAGTGGGTTGCAGAAAGCTGATGTTTGTATGGAAATAACAGCTCAACAATGTCAGAAATTGAAGATGTGGGGCACTCTCTTTGGTGTGCAAAAGTGACAATTGACCTTCTTCTTTTCCTCAGTGAAACCATCATGTTCTTACATGAGATATTCCACCAGGGCTTGAAGGCAAGGATAGCGAATTGGCCAACATTGGTTTTAGGTAAGCTGCCACCATTCAGTTTCTCCATTCACAAGCGTAATTATTGCAAGTGCGAGCAGTACAGCACTCTTTGGGGATCGAGACAGCGCACGGCAGACTGTCAGGCGGACCATCAAGGACGAGCTGTTGACGCACAGCTTCTTAGTCAAACACACTCAGTGACGTCTGACTTCCTGTTATCTCTGCAGACACATGCTCATCCACAACAATGAGACCACTACAAAACATTGTTCCATCATTTCAGATAAATGTTCGCCAGACCTGCCAATTAAAAACAAGCCTTTTTTTCACAACTTTGACTTCATGATTCAGCCACTTCCTTTTTAATGTCAATTATATTGTAGACTGTAGATTTCCATCATCAGCTGGAAGTCACTCATACATTTTAAAGAGGGCATTTTAATTAATTGGACAAATTTATCTTTGATATCTTTGCTGAATTCAAATCAGACTCACTGTCGTTCCGCCTGCTCTTGTTTTTTCTTTTTTCAGCTGATCTCTTTGACATCTTGCTGCCCATGCTGAACATCTACCAGGAGTTTGTACGAAACCACCAGTACAGCCTGCAGGTTCTAGCGAACTGTAAGCAGAACAGGGACTTTGACAAGTTGCTGAAACAGTACGAGTCCAATGCTGCTTGTGAAGGAAGAATGCTGGAGACTTTCCTCACATACCCCATGTTCCAGGTGTGACCCTTACTTTTGCAAAAATGGTAATTTGGTGAAAGATCAAATTTACAGAATGGCTTCAGTTAGCTTCAGTTAGCAAGTTTTTGGAAATTTATTTAACATTAACATTTTATTTAAATTATTTAACATCTTTAGTTTTGAAGCTTTAGCTACAACACTGATGTTAAAATTAATTGAAGCTTGTATCAATCTACATATTAGGCTCAAACCTTTACCAATGTTTACCAAAGAGCTACACAGTAAGATCAATGAAAATGAAAGCAAACAAGAAAGAAGGTAGAGACAAAAAAAGCATCATCAATAAGTCAAAGGACAAGACTTCTTTACAATATTAGCCTTGTAGCTCCAGCATGAAAAATAAGACCATCAGACTAGGGGTGGGTGATAAGGTAAAAATATTATATCACAATATTTAACAATTTCCTGATATTCAATATTTATCACAGTATATTGAGTAAATCATAGAGTCTTAAAAACTCAAAATCTCCTTTCAAATACTCTTCCATAAATGTAACTTATTTCAGCATTAGAATATTATTTTTGATGATGATCTTTTTTCAATATCATTCCTGTAGCACCAGCTGCTACCAATAAGGGTACGTGAGCACATAGATTAGATCTCACTGATTAAATTTAAAATGATGTGTAAGGATTATTATTAAGTAAGGATTAGCCAATTGTTGTAGTCGATTGAAAAGTCAGTTGTTTCTTTAATAAGTAATAAGTTCATTCATACTGTATGTGGGAGATTTTTGCTGATGAAAGTTAAAAAAAGGTGACAGAAACAGAGCATGTGTTGCTTGTCCAAATTCTGATGTTGGTAAACAAATTAGGTGTGAAAAATGTGTGAAGTAGACACCACAGCAATAGAGCATTCATTTTCAAATATACTGTATATTACTTGCCAGAGACTTTCTTCTGCAGCCTTCACACTTCTTAATATCTCTTTCTTAATATCTCTTTTATTGTCTCAATTATTTGGCAGATCCCACGGTATATCATAACACTCCATGAACTCTTGGCCCATACACCACATGAGCATGTGGAGAGGAAGAGTCTGGAATTTGCCAAGTCCAAGCTTGAAGAGCTTTCCAGGTTAAACTGCTTGAATTTCCATCCTTGAAAATCCTGACAAAATTCTGATATATCACATATGATCAACTATAATTAATATTAATAAATTAAATATCTGAAAACGGGTTAAACCAATGTTTCAAAACAAAACTGTGCTATGTGTAATACTCATGGTTCTCGAAGGGTTGCATGGTGGTGCGCCAGATAACCTTCCATAAAAATCCATGAAAACATTCACCTTATTTTTGGTAAGATTAGGTTTTTACTGTTTAGACCCTGTGTATAAGTTCATACTTTATTTCTACACTTTTGTAACTACAGTACTATAATCAATAACATCAGTTTCCTGGGCCCTAGAGTAGAACCCTGTGTAACTCCACAGTGTATGTTAAACCAAATAAAAATAAAAATTACCAAATAAATTCACTGAATTTCCTTATTAATATTAATAGCTGAATAATTAACAAAGGGTTCAAGAAAATGCCATGTACACACTGTAGGTGTACACACATGTAGGTCACTCTACTGTACTCCTGTCTTAAGCTTTCTGAGCTATCTCAGCAGGCCTACTGACCAGAAACAATAATCATACATCCTACAGTGTTACCTTGGAGATTGCAAATGGGCAGAAGCTCCAAACAATTGGTGAAGAAACACTGGCAAAAGAGAAGACATATATGAAGTTTGGAGGCCACATCTAGCCTGCTCTCTATAAGTGTGTGGCACATGTGTTCATCTGAAATGTAGATGCTGCCTGTAGAAATGTCAACATTTGTAGCAACTGTAGTGGATATGTGGGAGGTTTTAGTTTGATCATAGGTGGTACATGGTCTAAAAAGACTAAGACGCACTGGGTTACACTAATTTATAAATGTATGGTTTACTATTTAGTTAGACATAGAAAAGTGCTGGATTTGGTGTTGCATTTATTTTAAAGAGATTAAATCATCTGCATACTTAATTTACATACAGTTAGTTAATCACCAGCTGTGCTTTTTGCAATACTGAAAGCAAATGATTTTTGAAATAAACATCCAAGAATAAACCTAAGGAAATTCCTAGGAAGATAATGGTGAATATGGACCATTGTTAATTATAAACATATTGTTTGATATTAATTATTCATTGTTATTGGTGGTTTGCTAATTCTGCATGCATTATTTCTCAGGGTGATGCACGACGAGGTGAGTGATACAGAGAACATCCGCAAGAACCTGGCCATCGAACGCATGATTGTAGAGGGCTGTGATATCCTTCTGGACACCAGTCAGACATTTGTAAGGCAAGGTAAGCTCCAATCGTCCCCTAGATCACCACATTCCTGTGGTTAACCTCACAGCTAAGTGCAGACTAGATCAGCATCCACTTAATTTTCAGTGTTAACATGCTTCTAAAGAAATATACAATGCAAAAGCAAAACCCTTGTTGCTCATTTTGCAACATTAAAATTAAATTCCACCTTAATTAGGTCACGGATGCATTCTGGCACCTGTAACTTCTGCATCAGGTGGAACGGCTACTTCTAAGAGCTAGACTGGAGAAAAACTCCAAAATCATTGGAACAGCCATGTTTGTGTCCTGGAGTCTTTAGCACATGTATTTTCAGGTGCTCTGTGTGTTGGGAGAAGCCCAAGTGTTGCATGTTGCTAAATATAATTGGTTCATTGTCCAGTCTGACATAAGCTGGGCCAAATTTATGATTTATGGTGAACATTACAGGAAAAATAGTTTAAATTATTTATTATTAATTATTTCTCGAACAGTTCACAAATACACTTTGTTCCAAGTGACTTTGCAAGTCTTCTGCTACACAATTTTCTTTAACTGTAGTTAGTTTACAGCAGACCACTCTGTGTGCTAAACCACATTTATAAGATTAGACAGAATGAAGTAGGAACAAAAGAAAACGTTAAACCATTAAGCCATTAAATCTCTCTTTCTTTCTCCATCTCTCTCTTAGGCTCTTTGATCCAGTTGCCCTCAGTGGAGAGGGGAAAGCTCAGTAAGGTGCGCCTAGGTTCTCTCTCTCTAAAGAAGGAAGGAGAGAGACAGTGCTTCCTCTTCACCAAACACTTCCTCATCTGTACACGCAGCTCAGGAGGCAAACTGCACCTGCTTAAAGTGAGCTCCGTCAGAATCTGTGTCCTGTATTTCACAAATATATGTAGGGCGGGAACCGAAAAATCACATTTAACCCAGTACAAATGCACTGGTCAAATTATATATGTTTTAAAAAGTGAATAATAAATAAATAGATTTAATATGTGCATATATTAAAACACAAAAAATACTTATTTACTCTTTAGAACCCTAGATCAGTTCTCTGGGGAGACACACATACTAGATATTTTTATTTTTTCTGGACATCCTAGGTTCCTCAAATATTTCTTTGTTTGAGATGTTAATGTTAATATAATTTTGATATTTGTATGAATTTTACCATGGTCTGTTCAAAAACAGCTACTTTTTTTGCTTATGAGGACTAAAAAGTCCAGTTTGGAATAGAACATCCAAAGTGTTTTTGGGCTGAAAGTGCAATTCTTTTATAAATTATTTGTAATGATTAGATTGACAAGGACAGCCTCTTCTACTAGTTAAGAATATCTGATTGAAGTTTTTCAAACTATTTGACAGAAGTCCAAATTGAACTTGAAATTGAATTTAAGAAAAAGTACATGTTTAACTCAGGCATTTCTTGACAAGTTTAGAGATCATCCACTGAAAGTAAAAGAAGCTTGTGGACTAAAGTGGTATTGTGACAGGATTTTACACTTGAACATGACTCAAGTCATGCAGAGTTTTTGCAAGTGTTGCCTTGCCCACACAGTGCATTTGCTGGTATACTGAGCCTGAATGGCAATGATAGAGGAGATATTCACCCGAATACAGGTGGAGCATCGCAATGATTTTGAAGCAGTTTTATATAAAAAATGCTACATAATTTTGCTTTAAAGCTCATGTTGTATTGTTTGTTCAACACATGTTTTGTTTTGTTTTTAATTCCTGTTGTATGATAACTGAAGGCCAGCCCAAACCTAATGATTACAAAACCAACCCTAGCATTCAATATATCAGCCTAAAACATGGCACCAGATTTGATCATTCTGACTGCGTCAGTGATGTTAATCACATACAAGACTCTACATCCCCCCTGTTCATTTTTTCTACTCAAAAGCTTGATCCTTTTGGAATTAAGCCCACCCACTCTCTCTCCGTCTGACCTTTAGTGAACACACTTCTGCAAACACTGCCACAATTTTAATTTCAAATAATACTACAACTGGCAAACTCACTCTTTCAGCTTTAACTGCATATTTTGTGTGATTTCTATCAGAATCTAGGCAGACATTATCATTGAGACTGATAGAAGTCCTTCAGTGGTTACATTTTTTTTCAGTAAGAGCTGATCAGAGGATATGATTCTTCTACCATTTCCCATGTTTCACCAGCTGAAATGAGGGCACACTCTAAATTATGAACATTTCCCTGTTCGATGAGCATGCAGAAAGTTAATTTCAGTTAAGTTAATTTGCCTTGCATTAGTTCTGCAATATATTATATTGTTGCTACAAGGATATCAGAAAAACAAGTCTATTAGTAAAACAAACCCAAACAGGAATATCACACACACATACACACACACGCACTGATACGAGTACAGCTAATTTCATGAACCATCCTCTGCTTTAACCCTTGCAGCAAGGTGGCGTACTGTCCCTGATTGAGTGCACCCTCATTGAGGAACCCGACGCCAGTGATGAAGACTGTGAGTCTCGGCCCATTAACTTACCAATATACAGAGTGACACAGAGGTCGGAATGCATGCACCGTTAACTTCACTGTAGTATATGGCACAGTTAATTAACTGTCAAAAGGAGGTCAGAAGATGGAGTCCAAACCATGCTCTCATAAATGTGTCCTGAATCAATGCTGTCATCATATAGATCAATTATCTTCTCTGAAGGCCACGTGGAATGCCCTTTAAATACTTTATGATTGCCTCATCTTGACTCTCTTTGATATCTCTGGGAATAATCTGTTGGGGCTTATTACCTGAATGCCATCACTATCGTGGTGGCGTGACATCTGATTATTTACAATGCTTTCAAATAGTACCCTGTGGTACTACAAGTAATCGATGTGCTACTGCACAATGAAAGGATAGCAACTGAATAAATTCTCTAGAGGAGAGATTCTCCCAGAGTAATTAATATAATCTCATTACGTCTACTTCAGGCATGGTTGCAGTATAGCTTTTGCACATGGATGGATGCTATAAACTGTAACAATGACTTATTAAAATAGAGTTGGTTGAATGAATACACATACTGAATAAAGAGTGCTTTGTGTGTGTGAGCTGGTGTTTGTTTGTCTCAGCTAAAACCTCAGGGCAAGTGTTTGGCCACCTGGACTTCAAGATTGTGGTAGAGCCTGCAGATACTCCTGCCTTCACCGTGGTTCTTCTGGCTCCATCACGGCAGGAGAAAGCAGCCTGGACTAGCGATATCAGCCAGGTAAAACAACCTCCTTAAACTTGCTCTTCATTCACTCAGAACAGTAACTGCTCAGATTTTACTCTACAGTCTTGTAAAGAATGTATCTAAAATCTAAACAGCATTTCACCACCTTCATGAGCATCAAAACACAGATCATGATAACAAGAGCCTCAACAGTACCAAGTATCAAGTATAGAACTGATATACATTAAATTAAACCATAGCCTGATGTGCACCTCCACAGAAATGTTTGGACCATATCCTTTATGTATTTTCTTTTTTGCATACATTTTTATAAAATATCTATTAGTTCCAACTGCAACATACACCAAACATCATAACATTGACATTGTCTTTATTTCTACTCTCAGTGTCTGCCTATTTAACTTGTCTCAGCTCTAGGCCTGAGGATTATATTCAATGTACATCTTTGTGCTTTCTTACTATGTAACTTTCCTAAATAAAGATGTGTGGCAAACAACAAGCAAAATAAAGTGAGACATAGCAGGAAAACTATAAAAAGGGCCCCTAATGACTGGTATCTGCTATTGTTGACCAGTTGCCACTGTATTTCTATGCTCTGCTTTTTGCAAAAAGAAATTCATGCACAGAGAGCAATATGAGAAATATACAGACAAACACTGCATGTATTATTTATCGTTCAGATCAACAGATGGTGTAAAATGGAGAGCATGTGTCTCTGGAGAGTGTCTAATCTCAAGAGTACAATTTAAAGCATGTTAGTGTTTATTACTGAGACATTACTGTATCTCACTGTCCCTATACACCCCTCTTACGTGCCCTGTATTAGACAGAAGGTGACTACATTATATGACCCTTACAGTAGTATTAGTATTAGTAGTATTACAGTACCCCAGATATTTATCACTATTTACTTGATGACTTATCAAATGTGTAATAACCTCTTTTCATGCTACATTTAATGCATGATTTTTGTTTCATTTGATAAATGAAGCAAATAAATAGTAATTGTACATTAAATTGTTTGGTATTAGTTTGGTTTTAGTATTTTTTTATATCATAATGAGCAAATGAAACACTGTCATTTTCCACCTTTTCACATATAATAATAATAATAATAATAATAATAATAATAATAATAATAATAATAGTAGTAGCAATATTGTATTAAGCATAAATACATACAAGCCTTTGAATGAGTATAACTGATGAATGTCGGTTATGTGCAGTGCATAGATAACATCCGCTGCAACGGGCTGATGACCAGTGTGTTTGAGGAGAACTCCAAAGTGACTGTGCCTCACATGATAAAGTAAGTCTGAGAGAGTAAAATACTGTGTTTTCACTCTCCTAAGTGCTGTATGTGTGTGTATGTGGGTCTATGTGCTAATGGGCACTAATTGCTCTCGTCTTTATGGCATTTCTATGGCACAGTTCAGTGGCTTGTCATTATTGCTGTGCGTGTTACTTTAAGCTGCTTCTGTCTTTGTGTTTGCTCTTTCAATTCCATATATGATGGCCTCTCTTTTAAACCAGTGGTTGCCAATTCTGGTGCTGTATTTGGCAGACCTGCCTTCCGTATTTGAATGTGTTCTCTCTGCTTATCCCGAAGAAAGTCATGAATAAATTTTGAGTAAATTTACTACATTCATCATCAAAGTATATAGTTGCATCTGGAAAAAAAATCAACCTTCTGTGAAATCAAGTGCTTTTCACTTTAACTCTGTTGTGTTGGTAGCAATTAATTCAATTAGTTCAAGTCTGAGTAAATTCAACACATTCCTTTTTAATTCTGGACGTGCTAGAGTGTAAAAATATACACAGCACAGATGTTCCAGGAACAGAGTTGAGAACCACCGAGTTAAGCATTCACCAACTGGTCTGATGTTTACATTCCCATCATTCCAACATTTAGCATCTTATAAGTGTTGGTTCATCGCTACTGACTGCCTTCTCATTGCACCTCTGAGTAGACGCTGCCCCAGGCTTCGGGTCGTAAAGCAGCTTTGCTGTGTGCTCTTCATTAGATCTGATGCGCGTCTCCATAAAGATGATGTTGACATTTGCTTCAGCAAGACGCTCAACTCCTGCAAGGTTCCGCAGATCCGCTACGCCAGCGTGGAGCGGCTACTGGAGAGACTGACCGACCTGCGCTTCCTCTCCATTGACTTCCTAAACACCTTCCTTCACACTTACCGAATCTTCACCACCGCTACCGTGGTCATGGACAAGCTGGCTGACATCTACAAGAAGCCATTCACCTCCATCCCTGTCAGGTGTGTGCACAGCATTTATAACTTATAACTTTTGGTTATTGCCACCTTATTAACCCATGCAATTATCCAGTTATTTTACTGGTAATGTTTACACAGGACATTTTTGAGTTTGTACCACATACACTATATGGAAATATTAGTATTCCTGCTCATTCATTGTTTCTCCCTGAGGATTCTCTTTCTCAAGCACAAGAGTATTATCCTGCCCTACTGTCCAGGGAAGGCTTTCTGCTAAATTCTGGAACATTGCTGTGAGGGATTGATTACATTCAGCAACAAAAGTGTTAGTGAGGTCAGGATGTTGGATGGTCCCCTCATCCTTAACTCCCCAACTCATCCCAGAAGTAATGGATGGAGCATGATCGTTCCAGAGTACATAGTTCCACAGCTCAATCCCGAGGCTTTATACCTCTCTTAGCAGGATGATCTTGTTTATCTGATGCAGATATTACTGTCAGTAATGTTAGTACAGATAGTACTGCAATTTCATTGGCAGTTCGCCTCTACAGGGACTAGACAAGCTGTGGGGGTATGTGTCTGTCTGTCTGTGCATTTGTACATCTGTGTAAGCGATGTGGTGAATTAAAGTAACTGAATGCAGGGGTGTCCCAAGACATTATGTATACTTATGTAGTAGATACATAGAAACTATTGGGTCATCCTCGGTCATCAGCTTTAACATCAGTGGACTGAGCCTGGGACAGCATAATTGGTCATGTTTTCTGTGTGTTGGTAGATACCACTCTACCTTCCCATCACTTTCACTGTGATGCTGACAGTAAAGTCACTTGTACCGAACTCGCCTTATTTAACGATGCCAAGGAAAATACAGGTTTCCATTGTATGGCCCTTTTAGAGACGGTAAGAAAAGGTGTTACCACTTAATGTTTTGTTGGAAAGTCCTTCATTTGTTGTGGATTTCCAGGCAGGGGAAGCCAATCAAAATAGTTTTTAAACATTAGTGTTTCACACGCAGGTATGTGAGCTGTTGTTTTTGATTGCCAGTATGCGATAAAAAAATATTCCAAATGCTTTTGCTCTAGAATGAAGAGTGCCAGCCCTACGTGTACTTTTTTCCTCAGATATAATAACCTTTTCAACTGGACAAGATGTTTTCCTTTCCTAAAGCAGATGTTTGTCAATGTTAAAATGTTCAACCCTCAGTTACTTGGTGTGAAAAAGCAGCTCAGAAAGCCTTGAAGATCTCAGCATCCACAAATTGCTCCTGAGCTGTCACTGGTGTTTATCTCCACCACCTTTTTTAGTTTAATATTTTTTCCACTAGTGGAAACAGCTTCTCGTCAAGAACAAACAAACATGTATTAAAAACACGGTCAGAACACTTTGTTGCTGTTGTAACCACACTGCCATATTTCTTTCTGATGTTTCCCTGGAAAGCTTATGTGTATTTTCATGGTTTTCAGTGTGTGATGTTATTGTCACTGTCAGCTTGTGTGGTGTTTTTTTGTTCTTTGATGTGTCCCTCATCTCCCTCCGTACTTTATCACACAGGGTTCAGTACCACTCATTTGACCGCTTGTCCATCACATCCATCTGTCCAGACTACAGCTTGAAGATCAGGAAGATAGCCCTGGACCAATCAAAGTAACATACATAGTCTCTCTCTCTCTCTCTCTCTCTCTCTCTCTCTGTCTCTCTATCCCTGCTGCTTGCACACTCTTTATCACCTCTGGAACCTGCTGTATGTATTCCTATGGACTACAAAACCCATCAAATACTCTTCATTGAGATTTGGTTCTTTTGTAGAATGGACATGAATGCCTTACCAATCCCAAAAATGTGTTGCAAGCTATTTTCTGAACAAAGATTAAGCCTTGCCATTCACCAACAATGATGATGAGGACATGACATTTTATAGATGGCATTTTACTGATACAGGAATCGGACCACAATGCAGTGCTGGATTGGATATATGGAAAAGTTATAATTATCCAGTCCCCTAAGAAGTTCAACGTGCACTAATACACATGAAGGTCAGCTTTTTGTGACTGATGTTACTTAATTCCTCATGGAAAATTGAAGGCGGTTATAAAATATTATTTGCTCAATTTCTTCAATACATGTAGTCAGAGTTTAATTTAAACAAGAGATGACAATCATGATATCAGTGATTTTATTATCCAAAAATAACTTAAGAACTTTGAATAAAGTTTATTCATATGTAGATGTCACTGATGTTACAGATTGTTATTTCACATAAATTAGGATCCCAGTGACATTTTTCGTGAAAAAATGCATTTTACAAATTGCTGCTACAGAGAAACAAACCACATGTCAGTAATGGTATATCTGTCATTTCAGCCATTTGTGTTTTATTTCTTAATAAGTTTTTTTTATTTCAAAATAAGAGATTTTATGTTGGGGCCACAAAATTCATGATATTATTTATAATATTATCTTTTTATGTCATTTAAATCTTATACTTCATATTCATGCACTTATTATTGCACCTAAATTTGTAAAACCTGTTTTTCTTTACCTCAAGCACTTCTGTGGTACTTATACATTTTAATTGATTAAAATAAATGTTGTTAAAATAACATATTATTGCATTTAAAAATACATATTTTATTTTAAAATAAAATAATATTTAATGGACGTTTATGGAATGTCCTGTATATACTTGTGGGCAAGTAAAGTGATTGAGCAGTTTGAGCTTGATGACCTACTTTCTGATGTTCACCTTTAGATTGAGATTTCATTTAAAGCAGCTTAAAAATGGAAAAACATTACAGATAAGTATCAGCTGAGATTAATATCAGATAAATTGCCATCTGAAATGAGAATTCACTGAAATTGTCATTAGTTTTTTGGCTTAATCAGTGTCTAGAAAACAACAATTTTCAGCCCTGTTATTCTTCATACATGAATCTATAATAACTTGATTTAGCCAGGTCCTCCTTTCTCTGCTTTCATGATTCATTGTGCCTGATGTTCCCCATCTATCATTCATATGTTGTGCTGTTTTGGTTGTCTTTTTTTGCCTCTGTTCTCCAGTCAGAGATGAACAGGCCATCCCTCTGCCTCTCCTTATCCAGAACTCTGACAGGAAGCATGCCGCTGTGCTGAATACTCACACGTTCACACCACTCATATATGTACCATTTTGATGACCCTTCTGACCGTTATACTGCATAAATCTGATGGCAGTGATTTTTTTTCTTCCATCCTTGCATTAATAACAGCACTAATACTGTCTGATAAGAATTACAGCACTGTCCATTTTAGTTTGTTTCATGTGCAACTAGAATACAGCAATCGCACTCCTATCACCCTTACTGTATCCCCAGGATGCCTGTAGGGTGTGTAGGTTGAAATCTGTGTGTGATCAGTTCAACAGGAATGATGATGAGATACTTTGACTAAATGGCAAAACCTCCACACCCAAATTCCAGTTTTCAATCTGGAACAGCAGGTGAAATGCAGAAAGGTGAATTCTGTCTGAAATGTGAATGAAGTTAAAGGATGATGGGACTAAAATGGACAAGAACTGTCCAAGAAATGGCTGCAATTGTAGTGTAACAGAACTGATTCTGTTTTTTAAGTCAAGGGGTGCATTCCCAGCCACTTTACTGGCCAGATAATTAGATACACATTTATGTGTAGATACACATACATTCATTTATGTTGTACACACTTGATGAGAGTTCTTTAAGGATTCTTCAGTATAGAAAGGTATTCTATATAGAACCATGAACACTCAAAGAACCCTTCTTTGCAACTTGTGAAGGATCTTTAAATTGATGGAGAATGTAACGTAGAGGGTACTGTATAGAACCATTTGTTAAAGGCACCAAAAAGAGTTCTACTATTTTTACAATGTCAGACTTAATAATAAGTCATAATAATTTTTTTACTTAGTAATAATAAAGGAACTCTTTCGGTGCCATATAGAACCTTTTTCCATTCTCCATCAATCTGAAGAACCGCTTCAAGCTGCAAACTGTTCTGTGATTGTTCATGGCTCTATATAGAACCATTTTCCATAATGAAGAACCCATAAACAACCATTTTTTAAGTGTGTAGGACTGTATCTCATCTTTTCTATGCACAGTTTGTTGACATTATTTAGCCCTGCATTAGTGGGGATTAGTGGCATTAGTGGGACTACTCTTAATTCTTAGTACAAAATCCCATTCTATGTAATGGAAAATAATAATTTTTATTTTGTAAGTAAATGAAAGGTTGGCTGGATATATATTTACAATGTGTTCCCATGTGACTGAGTTCATGTTAACACTGGTGGCAATTAATTGTTAATTGAGTCTTTGTAGAAGATTACATTCAACAACTCAACATTATGTCTTAACCCACAACAGTTTAGCTGGCCCGAATAATTGACAGGTTGTGATAAAAGCAGATTTAAGCACTACAATTTTTCATCAAGGTAAATTTTTTAATCACATTGCATTTATTTAAAGTGCATATGCATTTACGCCCCTAACATAGTACGTTTTTGATATACATATTAATGAATCATGATTAATGAAATGTGCATTATTATTGTGGCCAAATTACAATTCATAGGCTACATTGCAACGTATCAAAAAGCTTGGCATGTTGGTGTGTGAGATTAACCCCCTAAGAATCTTGCTATCTATATTTCATTGGTGTCCAATGAAAAACGTGCATCTACAAAATATTGATTTTACATTAGAAGGCAAAAAGTTCTTAACTTTTATTGGAAATTAATGTAAAATAAAAGAAATTCTTAGAACTTTTCTATTGGACTATTCATCCACAGTAATTTGCATAGTGCACAGAGCAGCTACATGATTCAAATGATGGAGAAAGCTAAAAATGGACAAAATATTGGTATGTTTTTCACTGGACAACAGTGATTCATTAATAATTTCACAATGTTACTAACATATAATTAAATCTGTATTTGCTCAAAATCTTCAGCCTAAAATCAGGTTTCTATTTCTACTTCCACTTCAGAACCACTGAGAACATGTCAAACTGCGTGTGTCATGCTGCTCTCTCATCTCAGGTCCCTGGAACTTTTCTTTGCCACCAATCAGAACAACCGCACCAGCAGCAGTGGTGACCACCCCAACGACAAATCTCCCCGGCTGTGTCGCAAGTTCTCCTCCCCTCCACCTCTCTCCATCCCATCCCGTACGTCCTCGCCGGTCCGCACACGCAAGCTCTCCCTCAACTCTCCCCTGAATGCCAGAGTGGGTGCACTGGACCTGTCCTCTAACCCCACCTCCTTCTCAGCTGCCAGCAGCCCCACTTCTGCCAATCCCACAACATCCCCCCCACCCTCAAACAACCCCCGCTCCCCACTGGACCTGAGCCGTGGCCAGAGCCCATCCTCGCCTGAACAGAGCCCTGGAGCACAGGATGACAACGTAGATGCCCCCCGCATAGATGCCCTCTGTGGTAAACTGCGCCGCAGCATCAGAAGAGGTAAAGCCATAGAGGAAGAGATGATGATGATTATGATGATTTATTAAATTTATACATACTGTAATGCAAAACTCGGAATGCCATATTTCCTGTACAGTCAGCCATACTTTACTTCAGTAAAAGTGGCTGATAAACACTTACTATGGCTGTCCAATATGGCAGAAATAAAATGTGAAGTTGGTCAGTGTTTCTGATGAACTGACAATATCCACAGTTTACTCAGGAAAGTGCATTGTTAATATTGTCACAATAACACCAGTTATCACAATAACGATAGTATATCATCATGTTATACACATACCATGTCACCCATATCATGTCAGTGTTGCTGCTGTGCTAAGAATGGTGCGATGACAATGTGTCTTATGGTGGTCCATTTCTGTTGATTTTTATTGTGATACTGACACCAATTTATTGTGCACCAACTGCTCCACGGACCGGTAGCGGCTGGGGGTTGGGGACCACTGCTCTATACCAAATAATAATATGGGCTCAACTTTACATCTGCTTTTTGCTGGATTTCTTTTTTTTGTCATCAACACGATATTTCAATTTGGCAGATGTTCTTTGCGTTGTGTGGGAAATTAAGGATAAATTGATCATTAGAAATGATCCAAAATGTATATAAGGTGTATGACAGTGACAATATATGATATACAGATTGTAAAGTTTAGCATGTAACGCCTGTTAAGTGTCATGACATATTATCAAACTGCTACTCAGAGGCTGAACTAGGTCCATAATTTCATTATTGTAGGGGACCCCCACCCCTTGAATAACAAAAATTATCGAAGGCAGACCCCACTTTAAATGTTTTGGGCCAAGCCCTGGGACTCTTCGCATGCCCCATCTGAGACTAGAGGAGAACACGCCATCAGTTTATACGCCATCATTACCCCTATCAAATTCAGTTATCCTCTCTGTTTCACAATTTGTAAATAGAGATAAGAGTATTGAATAGAGAGCAACACATCCAGGTACTTTGCCTAATGCCCCGCCCCTTTTTGAATGAAAACAGTTGTTCTAATTTGACTGGCGGTAAATACAGATTTCCAAGGCTTTCGCAATTTAGTTGCATAAAGTTGGTAAACCCTGCTGATTTATAGATATCAGGAGTCCAGCTAGGAGTTAGCTAAAGCTTTTAATACAGCCTAACATTAAACTGGGATTTCCTTGGCTTTACACTATCCTATGTTCTGCTCGTTCAGTGCAACATCAGCATTCATATGTCTTTAACATAACTGTTGATATTAGTATTATTATCTGACCTGTGATGTTTTTGCCAAAAATCATATATGTATTCAAAACATCTAGTCACAGTGCACCTACATGGGAGGTGTTCCTGATAAAATGGCCAGTGACTAAGTACAAATTGGCAACTAGTATAATGTTTAAAAACATTAACGCTGAAATTTGAAATAAACCCCACCAGGAGTGACTCTGACCTCAGGGAGCAAGTGATACTAGCCTGAAGTTGCTGACTGTGTACATGTTTCTTCTCTCACCCAAAGCATTGTTCTTTGTATATGATCTTGAATTGTGCTACTTTTATAGTTTTAGAGCGGTGTATTCAGTTTGAATGCCAAATCCTATAAACACTGTTTTCTTTTATATACATCTGACAAGTATTCTAGCGTTTCCTTGTAAACTACAGGGAGCAGGTCATGTGCAAACGTTCCTGATTTTGTGTGCTTTCCTAATGCGAAACAGAGCTTGTTAAAATGTTTGGCCAAATAAGCATTCCTCTCTGTATTATAAGCTTCTGGTGCCAACTGGTAAACAGTCTGAAATTTAGCAAGGCATATCTCAGCACAGTTCATTCTGTGTTCAGCAAATTGATTTATCTGCTTCTTTAGTTCTCAGTTCTGTCAGAACTGATCTGAAGTCAGTTGAATGCTAAATAGGCCAATAATTGCTCTATGAATTTGTTTTGCCTGGAAAGATGCTGCTGTTTATACTTGTTCCTTGTGGAGGGCACAGAACTAGACTGATTCCAGCTGTTGCTGTGATTCCATTCGTTCCTCCACAAATTGCAGTAATGGACCTGCGTTGTGGTTGTTTTTTCTCCATGTCTGTGAAATCAGCAACAACGGCAAGATGTTTTTGTACACCATTAGCATTGATGCACAGCTTTATACACCATCTGAGAATTTGAGGAGATTCTAGTTGATCTACTGTTTTCATTTCCCAGTTCACAATGTGTTTTGGTCGCAGAGTAATAATCCAATAACCACACAAATTCAATTGTTTTGTCAAAGCTTTGATTAGCTTTTCTATTATCTGTTGGGATTGGAGTGCGAGAAGTACTTTTCTACTTTAGAGGCCAGGGGTGCTTGCATAAATCCATTTAGCATTCCATTTTACCTTCAGTGAAATCTGCTTTCATGCATTTGTTTATTTGAAGCTATGTTTATTTAGATTATGTATGTTCTATAATGAAACGGATGCTAAAATATCTGCCAGAACTGCTGCTTGGCAGTTGGTAGTGAGGTGCTAATGTAGCTGTGTTACTACAGACACTGGAGGCTGGGGATGTTGATTTATATCCATTCCACTTTCTCTTGGATGAAATAAAGATGTAAATATCTAAGGTCTACAAAAAGACAAGCAAATCATCTAACTCAAACTATAGAGAGTAGTCTGGAAGAACAAAACTCTTGCTACACTTAAAATGCTGGATTTAGGGGAGATATTCATGACATCTGTAGACTGCATTCTTTGACAGCGTGGTGAACTCATTTAAATCATTCTATTTGTAAGCAAAACAGCTTAAAATATTGAAATTCACAAAACGAAGTGGCAAGTTTTAATCTCAATGAGCTCAAAGTTTTCAAGTAAAGTCAATCTCTAATTTAATATTTACAGAGTGTCTTATGTAATACACTCCTGCTTACCTATTGGTTAGAGCCATCTAATTAGCGCACTGGGATTTCTGAACAAACACTGTAAAGCCAGTCAGAAAGATGGCAGCATGCTAGCAGAAGAGAATTGATTAACACAGGTGTGTGTTAGACAGACTAGCTCTGTCTGTTTGTGAATGGGCAGCGCTCACAGGCCTGGTTCCAATAATAAAAGAGCAACCTTTCAAGTGAACATATGCAGTCTTCACTCTCCTTCTTGTACACAATGATAGCACTTTGGTGGAACTGTTAATGTAATATAGTTTATGTAATATTACTAAATTGGATGTAGTATGTAGTACTCAAAAAAGTAATAGTAGTGATAGTAGTGACAGATGTAGTGGTCGTAGTTGTAGAAATAGTAGCAGCAGTAGTAGTGATTGTAGTGACAAATGTAGTGGTAGTAATAGTAGTAGCAGTAGTAGTAATAGTGATAATGGCAGTAGTAGTAGTAGTTGTAATAGTAGTTATAGTGATAATGGCAGTAGTAGTGGTAGTTGTAGTAGTAATAGTAGCAGCAGCAGTTGTAGTAATAGTGATAATGGCAGTAGTAGTAGTTGTTGTAATAGTAGTTATAGTGATAATGGCAGTAGTAGTGGTAGTTGTAGTAGTAATAATGATAATGGTAGTAGTAGTTGTAATAGTGATAATGGCAGTAGTAGTGGTATATGTAGTAGTAATAGTAGCAGCAGCAGTTGTAGTAATAGTGATAATGGCAGTAGTAGTAGTAGTTGTAATAGTAGTTATAGTGATAATGGCAGTAGTAGCAATAGTTGTAATAATGTATGCAGCAAGTCCCTCAGATAAAGGTTCAGTAGAAACATTTCTTCGTGCATGATCTACAGTCTGCATGTTTTGGCCTTTTGGATGCACTGCAGTGATATTCAGCTCTTCAGTCACAAATCAAAGAACTTGTTACCATTTCATTATTGATCATGACAAAAAACAGCCCTCAATTTGTGCTGCAATCCTGAGATGCCACAATCATACAAGATTTAGATTTCAAGAGAACCCCCTGTCACCATCACTCCTGTCTATTAGCTGACATAACAGAACTGGTAGTTAGCTCGCTCCTCCAAGCAATCGTAGCTGTCTAATGGCATGGCACTAGCCTTCATCCTCCACCCTCTACCTTCCCTTTAGGAAGTCTTAGCTAAAGGGTTGGAATTGGCTGGGACAAAATCCAGGGGAAATGGAAACACACAACCCTAACCTGTTATGTGTTTGATGGTGTTCCCTTCTTCCTTCAGCTGTGCTGGAGTCAGTTTCACTGGACAAGTTTATCCCTGAGTCTCCGCAAGGCAGTGAAGCAGGAGATCTCTCTCCCTGTCGATCGCCCTCAACTCCGCGGCACTTACGCTACAGAGGGCCGGGAGGTAACACTGTGTTTACTGTGTGTGGCTGCATGTGTGGGAGAGACATGAAAGCAAAGGGTAGCAGATGAAAAGTGATTAGAACTGCTATACTCGGTCAGTACTCAACGTTTTAGGAAAAGTGATCTCTGATGGAGTAGTGAGATTCCCTGCCAGAATTTCAGATTATTTGTCCAGTTTATCTTGGAACAGTTTTCATGACTGATATAATGAAATGCTAGAATGCTGAGATTTGACTCTAGCATAGAGAAACATAGCAGCCTGTTCTATTTCCATTTGCCTCCATTGATACAATAAGCTAGTGTGAGAATTGATAACCATATTGACTTTGGCAATGTTGGCTGAAGTTTGAGTGAAAAATCAGATTTACACTATTTTTCTTGTACTCCAGATCTAATCTGTCAGCGAACCTTATGGACAACCGCTAACATTGTGTGTGTAGTGTAGCTGCAATCCCCAAGTATAAAAGCAACACATTTTGTGCCAGAAATGTCATAGATTAGCAATCTCTGATAGTGAGCGGACAGTGGATCACTGTTGCCCTACTGAGGGCAAATCTGGCGCTCCTCTGGCTATTTCACAGTGGAATTGTCCTTTATTTCCTTCACTCATTTTGTTATCCTTTCAAAATTAGTAATATTTTAGCAGTGTTTTCAACTAAATCTTTTTTTATCAGGCCCAGTCATTATTATTTTTATATTATTACATTATATTGTTATATTATTGTATTTATTTAACTGTGCATTTGAAATTAGTTTGCAAAGATGAAATACTAGTTAGATCTTATACACATGATGGTTATCTGTGTGGTCCAAGAATGGGCTGCTGACCTAATCAAGCCAGCAGACTGATATATGCTTGCTATTCGGATAATACTGATCAAAATACCAATTTCTGATTGTCCTAAATTTAGTACACATTTAAATCATTTGATTTATTAATAAATATTGATATATCTTCACTGTCACACAAAACCCTGTAACCATTGTAACATGTTTTCTGAGGTGTGACTTCAGGATAAAGGCTTTGAGTGTTGTTATCTGTACATTGTAGCTAGCAAACCTATTTAAGATTATTTAACAATTTACAATCGGCAAATGATTTGAGGTAACTGTGTAATTCTACTCCTTTGAAGTAGACTGGCTCTCCTAGATGGATTTGGAAACTGGACACAGTTCTTAAGCATCTACTACCCAATAGTTGCTGTGGCTTGGTACAGCTTTCAGGGATAACCACTATGCAAAATGCGGTCAAGCCAAATGTGGTTAGGACATTCGTCAAAGAAGCCCAGTTCTGCTAATAAATGGCCCCTGTGTATTAGGTTGTCAGTTTGCGCAATTTGTCTTGGGGCTGAGTCAGTTAAATAATGTGTTTGGATGACTTTAAAGGGTTGTTACGTATAGAAGAGTTGAAGCTAGCTTACATAGTATTTGTCTTATTCCAGCAACACATGCTCTTAATTGGTGCGGCCTGGAACCGGACGCTGTTCCTTCCATATATGCTCCATCCATACTGTTTATTCTGTGGCTCTGCAACACACCTTCATCTTGTTTGTTTTTACACACCTGCTATTTTGTTAATGTCATGCATGCAGCATAAATGTACATTATTTTCCTCCTTGACCCACATTTGTGTGCACCAGCTGTATGAACTCTCACGCAAGAAATCACGTTGAGTGACTTTTCCATGGAAAGCCATTTCCAAATGGTTCCTAACTCATGAGGTAGCCTTGGTTACGGTAGCGGCGGGAATTTTCCCAAAGTGCCTTTCATTCCATATCCATTTATGTATACACTGGCAGTCAATTTATGCTGTAGCCATGGAGACCTCACGTTTGTTTACTTTACATATTACCCCACTGACCCTTTCCTCAAGCATGTAGCCTGTCTTCCTCGTGGCTTTGGTTTTTAGTGCTTTTTCTGTCTTTTCTCCCCACCCTTCCAGTCCCAGCAGCAGAAAACTCACGCTGTTCGGTGTCTCCAGCCTCAGCGTTCGCCATCGCCACTGCAGCAGCCGGCCACAGCAGCCCTCCAGGTACTCAACAGCAGACAACAGAGATATAGCACAGACAGCGCAGAACATCATGTCCTACTCTGAGCTTTTTATAGACACAAGAGAACGTAGCTGTGGCATAAGCTTTTCTGTACATTAAGCCATGGAAGTTGCACACAGATAATGATGATTTGACCTGTTAAGGTCAGTTCTATGTAGCAGTTCAGCCTTATATTGTCAAGACTCAAATTTTGAAGCTGAAGATGTTTTAAATATCTGTCATGTGCCTTGGTGTCCTGAAAATAATGATTTACTACAGAGATGAAATTACATAAATGTGTCATTACTTTTAAATAGAATACGAAAATGACCTTATCTCAATCATTCTTGATGTTATTTAACTATTATATAAAGTAGAGCATAGAGTCATACATTCTCTTTCTATATGCTGTTTTCAGTTCTGCCTCATTTGTTTCTTTTTCATGTTAAAACCATTCCATTAGTATGTGATAGTGGGCCAGACCCCCTCTGATATGTGCAGCTAGGAATTGCAGCACCTGGCAAGCTTCTGTCACAGACTTTACATCCACAAGTTAGACCAACTAGGTAGGAGGGTTTAATAGACTGGACGCTGAATGTAAACAGTGTTTAAACACTCCTACAGCACTGCTGTGTCTGATCTACTTGTACCACTGCAACACACACTAACACACCACCACCGTGTCACTGTAGTGCTGAGAATGATCCACCACCAAAATAATGCCTGTAGTTTCCTGATCTTTGAAAGGGGTGAAAGGAAGCTAACAAAAATATGAATTACAGTCTGTAATTATAGAAGTACAAAGTACACCGTGTGGTAAATGGAGCTATTAAAATGGACAGTGACTGAAGAAACAAGTAGGTGGTTATAATGTTAAGGCTGATGAGTGTATTGTTGATATACTTAAGTTGAAGCAGTGCTCTTTAAAAGTTGTTTCTCTTTTCATTTCTAGTTTTCAACAACTCAGAAAGGACGTGTGACAAAGAGTTCATCATACGTCGTGCAGCCACTAATCGGGTTCTGAATGTCCTGCGTCACTGGGTCTCCAAACACTCCCAGGTTTGTTCTGTGTGATGTCTTGCCTTCCCTCTTCCACCAAGCATAACTATTAGCCATGCCTCAGTGAGACAGCATTACAGTACATTAGGCACATTAGTGCTCTATATGATTTAAAGCATTGGTATGTACTCCTGGTCCTGGGGAACTTGCATTTCTTGATATGGGCTCTTTAAGCTGTTTTATTAGTGCCCCTAATGTAGTTCATCAATCATGATTGTCTATTGTGGTACAATCTATAGATTGAAACCCTTTTGGACTGTCACATATTGCTTAAACATTCCTGGTGTCACTCCCCTGAGATTTTACAACTGGAATGCTTAGTATATCTGCTGTCTGACCACCACACACCTAGACCCTCAAGCACATTAAGGAGGTTGAACTCTAACCTTTGGGACTCTGTGTACTCCCTCAAATTACTGTCCAGCTCCATATGTTTGTTGAACAGGAAGCTAGTTTTATTCCAGAGCCCTTTAGCCAAGTTTGTTTCTCTGTGGCATCACAGCTTTGTCAATCCCTTGGCTGTGAACACATAGACCGCTTCCAGACTTAACCTCTGGGCTCAACGCCTCCTGTTTTACAAGTTAGAGGAAGCATGACATCCCTTTCACAATTTCCATGCCATTATCACAAGCAAAACCAATTATCCTGTTCAGACAGTGCCAGATCTTAATTACAATAGCAGCCAGTCAACTCTGTTTTATTTCGTGATACTTGGCTATTAAATCGAGACATAATGAAAGTGTAGGAAACAGCACCTTAAGCATCTAAACCTTCACACTGATCAAGAGTGAATCAGCATTTGCTGCATTTAACCTTCAATAAGTGCATGTTCAATAATAGCAATAAACGCTGATTGCTCGTATTGACATGGACACAGAAAGCAGGCTGTTTTAGCAGTCTATTCTCTCCCTGTGGAGGGGTGATTAAGCTTGTCTGTCTTTATTGGGCCTGTCCTCGACTCCCTCGCTGTCGGGATTATTCTTCACCAGTGTGCATTCTCCCTGCTTCCAACTGATGTGATGTGGAGTGTCGTTCCATGCCCTCGGGCTATCTAGGCATGTAGTTCACATTTACTGTGGATTGCCTCAAAAAAAAAAAAAAAACATAAAAATAAACTAAGTACAGTTGTTTTTTTCCCCTGAATGAAAATAGATGGTTCGGGTTTGACCCTGATCCACATGTTTATGAATCCTATGATATGAAGCTGAATGGATTAACTTTCATTTTCCTGTAATATTAATATGTTATTATGCAATTACATAATAGCTGTATATGTGAGTATTTATAGAGGTCATATTTCCAGACCTCTTGTTTTTAGTTAATTTGAAATTGGTAGCTGTTTAATGGTTCAGGATGTGCCTTAAACCTGGAAACATACAGGATTAAATGAAGATAAATTTAATTATTAAGCACTTGGGTAGAAGAACACAACAGTACTGTAATTGTTTTTCTCTGTGGATTTGCTTTCCATTCTCAGCCATGGAAAAACAGTCTTTTTTCTAATAATCATCAAACACTTCTTGGTGTAAAAGTGGCATTAACATGTTAAATTCTGATATCTGAGGTGCGTTATGGTAGTAGTGTTTTTTTTCCTGAAATGTGGTGCTGCCCACTATGACATTTAGATTCTTAATAGTGGAATTATAAATAAAACTTAGAATTTGACTTGTAACAATTAGCCTCTGTGGGAAAAGGGAGGTCTATCCGTGTTAGATATTTAGCATCATCAGCTGCAGCTGACCCAAAGCTTCACCCAAAAGTCTGGTCTGAAGAGACTCTCATGCACCTAATGCACATTTACTGATGCTGTTGTTAAATTCATTGTTGTTCTTCATTATTTCACAGTTTTTTAAGTAGTAAGAAAAGGAGAGAAAATCAAGTAAAACTCCTTAAAGCATTCAAATAAGTTTTTAAAGCAGCATTATGGAGAATTAATATTTCTTCCTCCAGGGCTCCTTCTACAGCCTTGTGTAATTCACACTTTGAGCCACCACTGCTTTTCTGGACTTATTGAGAGATACAGACCTGTCACTGAAAGTGAAAGAAGCATCAGGACTTGTAGAGTAATATTACTAGACTTTACACAGATATTTAGGTTAACACAAGTTATGCAGCATTTCAAAGCTGTTATCCTGTGTAAGCCCAGTAAGTTACTTACTGCAGTTAGCAGCATGATGAACCAATGACAGCAGTGCTGTTCTCTCTATTACATATCAGTGGAGCAATGATTTTGCAGCTATTATTTTAAAGTTAAATGATGCATACTGTTCCTTTGTGTTGTCATGATTTGTTTGCAATTGCCTTTTACTTATTTAAGCATTTAGGAATGTACTTAATCATGATTATTTGCAGTAACTATAACATACCATAGCAACTATAACATAGCAAATCGCGAGACTAACTGAACTAAACATCTAAAGGTTAAATGTCTGTTTTAAATGTAAATTCCTTTCAATTTCTTTGACTGGGTGCATTTCCTTGACACCAGATTGTTGTTATGGGTACTGTTTGTTTTCTGTCTGTGTGTGTGCCTGTGTGTGTGTTAGGGCCTGCTGCGTCCATTCTATTGATCTGTTTCCTCATTAAAGTGTCGCTTCCTCATAAACTTTTCACATCCCCCCTCCCGACTGCAGCGTTCCTCTGTGTGCCACTTTGGCTCATATGTCTCCATCTGCGGGATATTACTGCACTAATGTTCACAGCTTTACTGAGCCAAATCGGCTTACGATCTCTTATCATGATCTGTGCCACACACACAGACACACAAATGAACACAAACTCACCCTCACACCGTGTGCACGTTTTGGTCAAGCCATCTGAAACGGTCCTCTGTTGTGGCTTTTGTGTTAGCCTTGACGTAAGTGGCCATCATGCAATTTGCTTCCCTTTGTCTGTTTTGGAGGCGCACCAAGGACTAATTGCATTGATCTCTTGTACCCTTTTGTCGAATTATGCCAAGGCGGCTGCAGCAAATTCATCTGGAGAGCGCTTGTTAAAACTGACCTTTCCAGTGGCATAGGTGAGTGGTGCAGGCGAGAGGGAGGTGAGAGGGAGGAACGAAACGTTTAAATTGGTCGGCTGGAAAACAAGAGGAGCACACTGTACTGCTTTGAACACACATTTCTGAGCAAATGCTGCCATTAGATGGGTTTGTTTCTCCAACACAGATGAACTCCTCGTTTGTTCTTATTGGAATCCATAATGGCAGCAGTTGAGGACTGAGAATTTGTGCTCCTTTCTTCATTTAATTGCAGCGTAAAATGCATTTTTCCATCCTTTCATGAAAAATTGTGCCATTTAGGTTATTAAAGCATTCGATAATAGAAAACAACATGCAAAAGTTGAAACAAAAACTGTGCTTTATTTGTCAAAGGAACTACTGTTGAACTGTTCATATTTGAAATCAACACCACAACCACACCCCTCCAAAGCTCCCTAGCCCAAATTCATGCATAGGCATTGCAAAGGTAATGACACTCAAAGTTTTTGATAGTCTCACCTTTTCCTCTTTGGCTGTTTCTCCGCCATCTCTATTTGCATGTACATGTTTACAATGCCCCATCCCCCTTTTCCACCTGTGCATGAGCAGGAACACCCCCTGCTGGAATAGTAGGGTCAAGCAGCATCTGTGTTTTCACCAGTTACAGCACCAAGGCTGATTACAAACACTGGACTTTTTTCCAGTGTAAGTGGCACCCACCATATCAACTTCTGTGTCTGTGGCGCACGCCACATCAGCTTCTACATTAGTGGTGCCTGCTGCACCTGCTTCGGTGCCAGCGGCACCCATCTCATCCGCTTCAGCATCTGCGGTACCCTACACGTCTATGTCAGGGTTGACTAATATACAGTCTATCCTTCTGTCGGCCTCCAGAACTGTGCTTAGTCTGGCTCCTCAGACTGTACAAGGGACGTTAGCCAGTTCTGGGCTTATGTCTAGGCCCATGTCTCAGTCCTTGCCCATGTCCATGCCCATGTTCGTGCCTATGTCCAAGCCCATGTCCATGTCTCAACATATGTCTCAGTCTGTGCCTGCTTTTGTTTTTGTTCCCATGTCTGTTCCTGTGTTTAGTTTCTGTATCTGTTCCTGTCCCTGTGTCTGGTTTTATTGTATGCATTTTTTAGTCCTGTCACGTTCCAAGTCCAGTCCCTGGTCATGTCCTGTGTTCCTCTAGTCCAGTCTCCTGTCCTGTCTCATGTTCCCCTTGTCTCCCAAGTGCAGTTTCTTATCATGTCCCCTGTTCCAGTCATGTATCATGTCTCCCACTTTTCCTAATTCCTTGCTACGCCCTGTCCCTTATGTGTAGCCCTGCCCATGTGATCATTCCAAAGTGTTTGTCATCCCTCGCTGTGTGTATTTAAGATACTTTGTCTCGATCTTCATTTGTTGGTTTTTGTGTGTGTTTCTATTTCAACCGGCTGTGAGTTTGTCTTGTTATGCTGGTGTTTTGTTTGTGTAAATAAATGCTCTACAGCAACGTGACACACTGCAATAGCTCACAAAGCCACATTTCATAGCATAACGAAGCATAGCAAAGGGGGAGGGGGTCTTTATTCTTTATCTGTTGATCATCTTATTTTTGATTTCTGTAAAGCTGCTTTATGACAACAACTGCTGTAAAAAGCTTTATACAAATAAATTTTGATTTGATTTGATTGGTCCACTTGGCAGAATTGTATTTTTTCTTTTCCCAGCATTTGGATTCATTTGGATGTATATTGTGGATTGTGTATACAGTGATGTGAGATAAATGACCGCAGAACCAAAATCAACTTGCATTTCCTCAACTGTGTTCTTCTGTTTCTTTACAAGCATAGAAAGTTCTTCTGTCTCAGATTGGTTCAGTGGTCAATCTCCTTCAACCTTTTTTTCTGTTTTTTTGTTGCAGAAATTAGTAACACAACAAGGAAGTTAACACACCGCATAGAAGCCCATCATCAGACTAGAGTTTTGGTGGTGGTAATTGCTCAGTGATAATTGCTATATTATGTAGTCCACTTGCACATAGTGTGTAATAGACTGGCTGTGACTCAAAGGAGAAGCCTGTCTGTTACCCCCATCCCCACCCCCTCCATCTATCCAATAGACAGACCTACCCTTACCTTTGTCCGTTTGACAAATACGAACATATCAGACATCAGCTATGTCTTGTCTCATCTCACACTTTCTTGCTAAGGAGTGAATTTTGTGCAATTGATATTTGATTGATTTGATTATTGATCTAAGATAACTGGATGTGCATCAAGATGTGGGTTTTAGTGAATGAGCTAATTAAATTTTCTTTTCTCTGATATCTGCTCTATTAAAGAAGAAAAATAACACATTGAAGCAGCAGCAGGTTCTTTCTGGTTCCTGCTATATTATGTGTCCTGACTGTGCCGGCAGCTGCAGCAGTGTGTGCTGAAATGAGGATAATTATATGACCTCAGTTCTGGCACTGCAGGCCTTGGCCACTGGCTGCCGTGGGCCTGCCCAGAGCACAGGGGGCAGCATGGGGGGCTGCTGCTCTGTTAATTAGCATCATAACATCTCTGCTGTTTTCTTGTGCCTGTTTCATTGTACAGTTATCTGTCCAGTGCAGTGTGGTTACAGAATGGAAGAGCTGATGTCAGATATTGTTTAAGGGAGCATTCCTTTTTCCTCACTACTTTTCTTTTAGATTGGACATTAACACAATAATAATTCTTTATTAACATTAACTTTTATTACACACTTCTATACTTTTAAGGTGATATCATTTGCATTAAAGATCCACTGACTGATCGGCCCAGTGACCAGAATATGCCGTTTTTCAGCGTGATTGGCCATGACAGGTGACCAGCCGATCAGTCTCCACTGTTCAGTTCTGTTCCAGTCATTTTCTGGAACTTAAGAGGTAGCATAGGCTCATTTATGTGTTGGTAGGAGCTAACACAACTGCTTCATGAATCATCAGTTCAGTCAATAGAGGCAGAACTGCTCATCTCAGACTCCTTCACTCAAATGCTAGACGCCTCCATGACTCTCAGTAAAATGCTAAATGTTAGATGTTAAACAGCTTGACCCTACACTTTACCAACTCTTGTACCTCAAATCCCCTTTCCTCCTCCCCGGAAGTGTCTACATACTCCTTTTTGAATGGCATTTGTCTAAAATGCGCCATTGCGAGTGGAGCCATCTGTGGAGCTTTCAGCTGGGGTGCTTTTAACACAGAAATGGCATCCTGCAATTACTCATTTTTGCTCACTCACATTGGCACAATGATGAATTCTGTTACATTTTTACATCTGTTTTTTACTTTCTGTCTCTGTGCAATTGGTATGCCATTAGTGTGCATCAGAGCATAAAAGCCTCTTTGGTTTGTTCATATTTCATAGCGAGCATATGTAAACAAGACATTCAGAGTGGGCCACCGAATGTGAATTGATTTATAGGTGCAATTATAGGAGAATGCAGACCCAGCTGTGCTATAACCTTGCAAGTTTGGCCAATCTGGTTTTGCTAATGGTCAACCATTGTTTATACCTTAACTCTCAGAACCCGAGATACGCACTTTGCAGGCAGTTACATGCTGTTTTCTAGGCTTTATATCTCAGGATCAGAGTAACCTACAAATATGATACACATAACAAACTACTAAACATAGTGACTAAACAATTAGTCACTAATGATGAATTATCAGTGAGTAATCCAGCTCGGAAAGAGCTAAAATTCACTTGATTCCAACTGAATAACTGGTGACAGGGCTGATATCACTGACCCAGATATTGGGTCTGCTCACACAGTGTTAAAATTTTAGAATGAAAGTCCTGAGAAGGAATAATATTGATACCTACATACATAAATAACTAAAGTAATAAAGGACATTCAGGCTTTTGTTTTTTGATCACTGTCAAATATTTCAAAATATGTTAAGTCTTTCATTTTCAGTTCAATTACACTCTGGATTCACCCAACAGAATTTCTAAGATATAAATTGTTTTTTTTTTTTAGCAAAATAAATAAATAAAATATTTTTTTTATTGAGTGATTTACTGAGCTCGCCCTACGATGGATTAGCGCCCTGTCTAGGGTTGTTTCCCACCCTTGCGCTCAGAGTTGCCGGCTGGGCACCGGCACGCCCGTGACCCTATTCAGGAATAAGCGGTTCAGAGGATGGATGGATGGCTGGATGGATAGATGGATGGATGGATGGATGGATGGATGGATGGATGGATGGATGGGATTTAGTGAGCTGACACACTATATAGAGGAAAGTATTGGGACACCTCCTCACACCTTGTTTCTGATCACCACCTCACCTCATCCCCAACACCACTGCAAAAGTATGAACCTCCATCCTAGAGAACGCAGTTCCACTAGTCCACAGCTCAATGCTGGGTGGCATGATGCCAATAAGTTCCTTTTTATGTGCCCCAGAGTCCTATTCTTTTAGCAGATCTATTCTATTCTATTAGACTAGGTTCATGTGCTTTTGCACATCTGTGTCAGCAATGGATTGAGCTTAAAGCAGAATTCCACAAACATTGTGTTATCAAATTACACATAAATATAACTGCAGTTGAGTCTAAATGGCTTTTTATTGTCTGTTCATGTTGGTCTCTGAACATCCTGGCAAAGAATGCAGGATTGCTTCAAGCCTGACACCAGAGATTAGCTACCCACCAGCAGTGCTCGTAGGCAGAGGCAGAGGAGAGGTTGAGTTACCCATTGATTAGTGTACCAGGAGCCGGAAAGCTGAGGCAGTGCAATCTCTGACAAAGCCTGATAGAGCATGGTCACTGTAGTCAAGGATACATTATGCAGAGCCGCATACTTGCTTTATTTACATTTAACATTGCTGACTCCACAGGCTACTTTTTATTGAGCTTTTATGGAGATGCAGGCCTGACTATCATATTGGCCTTGCTGAGTGTGAAAATTATGAGTGTATTAAAGAAACAAATTTTGAATTACTGTTTGCTCACAGTATAAGACATAGCAAATTATGCTGCATGTCCATCTTGCTCTAGAGCAAGAGTAACCTGTAACTGCAGGTTATAATTCTTAATCAATCAGCCAATCTTCAAACAACTGATCACATGACCTTCCGTTTGGTGAGAATGAAAACCTGCATCCAAAGCATCCTGTTTATGACACGGTTTGACACCCCTGCTGTAGAGCAAAATAAATTTGAGATTACAGATCATAGAACATAGGAATCAATCATGGTCAGACTTCTGTTGGAGGTGAATCTCTGCTGCAGTTCATTTTTGTGAATTTTGTAGTGTAAATCATATGAAAAATAAAATAAAAACAATGAATTCAACACAAAATATTTATGTGGCACGATTTCTGGCACTAATCATTTGGTATTAATATGCTATTTATTGTGTTGGTACCAGATTCCAAAAGTGTGCTTTAATGGTCATTGTTATGCTTGTGCAGGACTTTGAACTGAACACTGAATTGAAGATGGGTGTAATGGGCCTTCTGGAGGAGGTGCTGAGAGATCCAGACCTCCTTCCTCAGGAGAGAAAAGCCACTGCTAACATACTGAAGTAGGTCCCATGCATATTGCAATTTTTTTTTCAGCAACTGTAAAGAAGAGGGATCCCTTGAGGTCTCCTTTGAAGAAGTCTTGCTTTGGTGTGTCTCACTTTATTGCAACTTCGATTTTCTCTCTCTTTGACAGTGCCCTTTCTCAAGATGACCAGGAAGATGCTCAGCTGAAGATTGAGGACATCCTGCAGATGGTGAGCTACATCCTTTTATTGTGGCATTCAGTTACACAGCTGTTTGTATCTTTCCTCGACCTACTCACCTTTTGGCAGCCTCGTCACACAGACCTTCCTCTGGAGTCACTCAAAAACCTTTGTGAGTCAGAAACATAATCAGTTTGTGACTGAAGTCAGACAATTGTTCCTGCTGTGGTTTATGCCTGGTTTTCAGTTTTCTAATAGAAATGCTCCTCTCTGTGCACTGATTTTCATTCAAAGTTTTTTTGGAGATTCAGAGAGGTTATATACTTGATATATGTACTAATCAGGCAGTATCAAAAATAAAATAAAAAGAAAGCTTGAAATATATCACTTTAAATGTAAGGAATATATCATATGTGATTTAATTAAATTATGAACAGGAAAACCTTTTCTCAACATTCTATTTTTTTTTTTTTACTCTAGTACTGTATTAGATACATTTCCGACTACTACAGTCCACCCACTGAAGAGCTCAGAATCATTGGGTGTAAAAAAAAAGGTCATTGACCTTAAAATTAAAAGGTAGAATGTTTTTGCTCTTAAAGGATTAATGTTCACACCCTCTATGGTAGGCTTGTGAATGTCATGAATCTGTGAAAGTCAGGAAAGTCAAATTCTCTTCAATATAGTATTGATTACACTAAAGATCACACTGCCAGGGAGAGAATTGAAGGGAAAAGAAAATTAGCAAGCTTTTACTTTCCCCATGGTGGAGCCTGAGCTTGAGAAGCGATGTCAGACTGAATTAGACATTCAAACACTGAGTCTCACTGAGCAACAGGCCCATAATTACAACTTCAGGCAGTGAGACAGAGCCTGTTGCTGCTGATTCTTTCCCTCCTGCTTAAGATGTCTGTAGCCAAACTGCAAAGGCAGTGCTCCCCATGGCACAGTTCCTAGGAGCACAAAAGAGCTTATTTCAACTGCTCTCTCATTCGGAATGCGCTTTACCCAGTATTACATTTCTAAGCTTGCTTTGCTGATGAGTCTTTCATTTTGCACCTAACAAAACAATTATCCATGTCTCAACCAAGCATGAGGTACACACGCAGTATATGTCTGTTCTTTATGTGTTATAATAGTATCCCCACTTCTCTTACACAAGGGTCTTCAAACTGGATCTGCAATAAGATGATGATGTAGCTGCAGGATTTAATTCTAAACAACCAGCAGTAACAGCTGATTCCCACATGCTTAATCTATTGGCCGGTCTTCAAACGGATGATCACTTGTGCTTCTGTTTGTCTGGATTAATAAAGACCTGCTTTGGATATGATTTGTCACCCATCTTACACTGTGTGTCCAAATGTTTGTAAACACCCCTTGTAATGAATGCATTCAGCTCCTTTAAGTTGTACACTTTGCTGACACAGATGTGCAAGTGCACACACAGCTTGTCTAGTCCCTGTAGAGAATAGAATAGACTCTCATTCCTAATACCCGGAGTGGACTAAAGGGGTATAAGGCATTGAGTTGTGGTGCAGTGGAACTGTGTTCTCTGGTGCTCCATCCAATACTTTTGAGTTGGGGATTTGATCATCTAACATCCAGACCTTGTTGCTAAATGCACAGCATTGCTGCACAATAGAAAGCGTTTCCTGTACAGTAGAGGTAGTTACGTCAACAAAATCAGGATAAACAATTTTAATACCCTTGATTTTGAAAGAATACTTTTGTCCATAGTGTACATATGCAGTCATTAAATTTGCAGATTATGGGAATGGTTTATCAGATTGCTTTCATGTCACACCATACAGGGTGTATAAATGTATGCACTCACACACTCTTTACCTCAGTATGTGCCCTGGCACTAGAAAATTCAGACTACTAATTACTAACAGAGCATCTACTCTAGACTCCCCCATGTCATGCTTGCATTCTTACCTTCTATGTTAATTGAACATTTGTAGTTCAGAACACAAGCTTTGCCCACACACTAATGGCTAGTTTTCTGCTTTAATTTTAAATCTGCTGTTATTTTATATCATTGCTGCAGTCCAGTCTGCTGTGGTGTAAATAGCAGAATTGATTTATAATGAGGCTTTTAATATCAATATAAAAAAATTAATATCATAAATCTTATAAAGACAAAGCTGCTTAGTCCATTACTTTTTGACAAAATAACAAACACACCAGTTCTTCAAATTGGCATGGAATAAAATTAAAGTTTTAGGATGACCGTGATGATATACTAATCAATATACTGAACACTGTTTTTATGTTGTTGTTTTTTTATTTTCTTTATTTAACCCAATCCCTGAGTTTCCCGAACTGTAACCTTTTCTGGAATTCTTGGTTTCCAGTTGTAGTTGTTATTCATGAGTGGGAGGAGAATTCTGTACACATTAATGGAGACCGAAAAACTAGAAAGTAGATAGATTTTATTAGCATAGATATTGCAAATTAACATGTTGAGAATGTTGGTGATTCAGAAACCATAGCACTATGGTGCTGCAGGTAGTGCATGTCATATGTCTCCAGGGCCTGGAGTTAGGTCACTGTATTCCTCCCCCCTCCTAAATATGTGTATGTGTGGTACCCTGTGATGGACTGGTGCCCTGTGCAGGGTATATTCCTGACTTGCACCTGATGATTCCAGGTAGGCTCTGGATCCACAGTGACCCTTTTCAGGATGAAGTGGATAAGATACTGATTGACCGTAGCTAATAAAGTATGTTGCAGAAACATGACTTATCCGACAGGCCAAATAGCTATACGCATTGTGGGGTGAAAACTGCGAGCGACTTCAAAGCTTGTTCAAAATATTTAATACTGCTTAGAGTATTTTTCCAGCATGGAAATCACATCCATAAAAACATGAAGAAACCCGATTACCAACCACATATTGATGTCCATGGACTGTTAATTCTTCAGCCATTTGGATAGATCACTTTTGAATCCAACTTGCTTCATTCTCGGTTTTGCTGTTTCCCCTAGTGAATGCAGTCAAGTCAGTTGGACTTTAGGAGTCATGTTTAGGCAGGAACATGCACACCCTCACCATCTGACTAATGAACTGTGCACATACATACTTTGAATGTCAATTGGTAAATGTATGTAAATTTACAGTCTGGTTAATATTGTTGGTGTACATTCAAATGAAACAAAGAATATCTGGTACATGAGCTCTGCTCTACTGAAGAGAATAAAATGGATGAGTTGCAGAAGGATGGAGAAGGATGGCACCAGGCTGCAATTCTTTGGTTTCCAACTGAATTAACATCAAAAAATTCTGTATGATCACAGTGATAGAAGTTGAGGGCAAAACACAGTTATATTAATTAGAAGCTAGCCCAGGTGGTAATTACATAAACCACAAGAAAGTGGGAGCCATGTGGTACTTTGTAACTGAATATGGATCTCACTAAGATCTTTTATTACTATAATTCTCTAGATAATAATAGTTTGTCTAAATTGACATTATTATCCAAGCTTGGATGGGTGTTTTCATCATACTTGGGCACAGGGCTATTCTACAGTAGCTGGGTCGGTTTGTACACACTAATGCGTGGGTCTGTGGCTGTGTCTCTTGTGCAATGTGTGTGTGTGTGTGTGTGTTCTTCTTTTATAGGCTGAATGCCCAAAGGCAGAATGCTTTGAATCATTGTCAGCGATGGAGGTAGCTGAGCAGATCACTCTCCTGGACCATATAATTTTTCGAAGCATTCCTTATGAGTGAGTGACCAATAACCCCATTCCAGAAAAAAATAGGTTGGGATAAATTCCAATTTTATGAATATGGTATAAACTTACTAAATTATTGTTTTGTTTTTTATCTATCTATAATTTAGTGCTTCTTACTAATTTTTTTTTTTTTATCTATCTTTCTACTTCTCTACTGATGCTGAATCCCATGCTGCTACTGGAACCTTAATTTCCCTGAAAGAACCCCCCTGAACCTCATATTGCTGTCAAAAGCATATTTTAAATAAAATGTAAAATTGTAAACATCCTCATGAATAGTTTGTAGTATTTGCCTCAATAATGCATAAAAATGATTTTGTATCTTGTACAGATCTTGACATTGAGGAGAGGCTTCCCTAACAGCATGTCAAGCATTTCCCACTCAAGAAGTAACCAACACAGTGATCAGCGATTTTTGTTGAAGGGCAGAACTTTATGCATAGACACCATGCTAAGCATTACAAGAACTCGTACATATTTCAACCAGTGTCTGATGTCCTCATTTATAATGTCTCGGCAGAGGTGATGTGCATAAATGATGTCTGTATGCATGCAGCTTCAGGGACAGATTTGTTCACAGGATGGAAACAAGTCACTTATTTGTATGAATGTAGAAAAAATGGAATTGATTAGTCTGTAGCTGACTGAGCTCCTAGTCTCAGATAGTGAGTCTCTTGGGCTACATTCACATTACAGCCCTCAATAATCAGTTTTTTGTGTTCAAATCAGATCAATACTTCTTCTTTCGGGTGCTCCTTTTAGGGTTCGCCACAGTGGATAATCATATTTATGATCCACATTATAGTTCTGGCACACGTTTTACGCCGAACGCAATCCTCACAATTTATCCGGGCTTGGGATTTGTGTCACTTCAGTGTGGAAATGTGAACATAGGCTTGGTAAGTGCCAGTTGAGAGGTGGAGCTTGCAGGACCCTGTTGACATTACCACACCAGAGCACTTGACCAGCCTAAACATGAACAAATATGACAAATGGTTTTACTATGACAACTTTTGACCAATGTACACTTTTGAATTGGATAAGCTCAGTGCATTTTTGCACAGTGATATCATATTACTTCTGAAATTAGATGCTTTTATGATCATGCTTGAGGAGACCCAAATCTGTCAGTTCTTTCTCTTTCCATCTCTCTTTGTCTCTGCCTCTCTCTGACTGTCTCACCCTCTTTTAGCCTCTCTTTCCAAGTATAACTACATCTCTGCTTCTGTCCTTGTGTACTCAGGGAGTTTCTGGGCCAGGGCTGGATGAAGATGGACAAAAATGAGAGAACTCCCTACATCATGAAGACTAGCCAACATTTTAATGATGTAAGCAAAGACATGATTCTACAGCTTGTTTCATTATAAAGTTAATGTTTGTGTAAATATACCATGTTTGCATTGTTGTAGAGATAGATTTCTCTGTCTGCCTGGTGTTGCAGATGAGTAACCTGGTAGCCTCTCAGATCATGAGCCACACAGACGTAGGCTCCAGGGCCAGCTCCATAGAGAAGTGGGTGGCCGTGGCTGACATTTGCCGATGCTTGAACAATTATAATGGTGTGCTGGAGATTACTTCTGCTTTGAACCGCAGCGCCATCTACAGGCTAAAGAAGACATGGGCTAAAATCAGCAAACAGGTACTGTAATTGGACAAATACCTTGAGAAAATGTGCGGATAAACAGAAATACATTAAAGAGTATTTCTCATTCTGAAGAAAGTAGTTGAGAGAGAGAGAGAGAGAGAGAGAGAGAGAGAGAGAGAGAGAGAGAGAATGAGACAATCCAAGATAAACCCTAATCTCTGGCCATTCGTACTGTATAACTATAGGTACCATAGTACTATAGTAGTTAAACAAAAGTAGTAAGAATACAGGCTGCTTGTTGTTGTTTTTTGCAGGAAACAGAAGATTATAGAATAAATACTCATAATGCTCTGTATCTGAGATGGCTGAGAGGTGGTGGGATTTGTTTTTGACATAATGCCCTTTTCTTTATCTCTGCACAGTCTAAAGCACTCATGGACAAGCTACAGAAGACGGTGTCGTCAGAGGGACGATTTAAAAATCTGAGAGAAACCTTGAAAAAGTGAGACTGAGAAAAATAAAACTCATTTCAAACTGGCATTATTTTGTTATATAACTCATTTTTTGTATTTCACCCTCCAGCTGCAATCCACCCTCTGTTCCTTATCTGGGGATGTATCTGACAGACCTGGCATTTATTGAAGAAGGAACCCCAAACTTTACTGAAGAGGGTCTGGTGAATTTCTCAAAGATGAGGATGGTAGGAATCTTTGAAGTCCAGGTTAAACAGCATTCCAGAATTCAAAATATGTCTGATAAAATGTAGTTTGTCATATTTTCCCCCTTGACATATTTAGAGTATCTGCTTCAAATATATCATCTCTCTACAAACAGATATCTCATATCATTCGTGAGATCCGACAGTTCCAGCAAACCCCTTACAGAATAGAGCACCAACCGAAGGTGAGATCTTTAACCAAACCTTTGACCCCTTTATTTAAAGGAAACCCTTTACATTTACATTTTTATGGAGCATCAAATAGTCTCTCTCTCTCTTTTGTCCCCTGAGGGCAGGATAGTGGAAAAAAGTGTCCATTGAGCTCCTATTGTTCAGCCTTTTCAGCAGTAGCTTGACTAGCATAAGACTGAATGCAGTGAAAGCTTACTATGACATAATCACAGCACAGCGATGGTGACCTAATACCACTAATAGAGTAGTTTTGCCTATTTTCCATTTGTTTTTCAATTTAAAAATAAATAATGTTTAATAATCATTTCCATTTTGTTTGTAATTTTTAGATATGCTATTTTAAGTACACTGTTATAAAGCATACATGTTTTAACCATAAAGGTTCCTTTTAACTTTATAGCATAACATTACAGATTATATGGGTCGGCTGCAATTAATTGCAAACAATATTGATTCTGTGATGCAAATTGTTTAAAGCAGTCTTATGTGAGAATTTGTATCTACTATTATCAGCAGTCCAGGTCGAGATTTACAGGCAGCCATACATGCCCATGCCACCCTTCTTTACAGATGAGGCTTTTTTCTTTTCATTGTATTTTCTGTGGTACAACATAATGCCATCCAGTCTCACTTTAGTGCACATTGCAAAGCTTCTTATGTAGTTTTTAAGGGAACTGTAAATTTGCTGGGGACCAATCCTAGGGACCCAATACTATTGTGATCTTCCAAGTCTTTTAGTATTTCCTTAGTCACTAGTGCTTCTTAAGAATGTACTGAACAGTTTAGAGATCCTTAAATACTGTATTGACTTTAACACATCTTTGGTATTCACATTGAGAGATGGCAGTATCATATTAATCTTATTACAAGCATTGTATCCACAGGATATACATTTTTTTTCACATCCAAATTGCTGTAATAAAAACACAGTCTTCCATCTGTTTGACTTCATTGAATAGAGTGTGTAATGCTATGGATGTCCACTGGGTGGCAATTTTCTAAAATATTATCATTGAATGCTGAATGTTGACACAAGGAATGTAATGATCTACGCTCTCTAACAATTAAATGTATAGTAGAATTGCAGAAACATGACCATAACAGACAAAAATGGACGAATACATTCAGCACCCTCCCATCCCCCATTTTGAACACACAGAAAATGCTGGGTTTGGACTGAATTGGATTCTCCACTCACACAAATACACCATGTGATGCTAATGAGAGCCAATAAACAATATAATGTAATGAAAATTATAATGAGAAGAAAAAATGAGTCCAATTCAGTCCTGTATATAAGTGAAACAAATGTAGCCTGAAATGGCGCACACACTGTGTGATGTCATGTTAACTATGGAGTGTTTGAGCTGGATAGTCAACATTTAGATTTTCATCTTGAGTAAAGAACTTCCGTTACTGGTAATTGTCCAAAGCTCAACACTTTAATATGTTGAAATCCATACTATGTGTTCCTTTCAGTTTTGCTTCATGTTTATTTCCTGTTCTGGTCCAACTGTACCAAATTTAGGTCACTCAGTATCTGCTGGATAAGGCCTTGATCATGGATGAAGACACGTTGTATGACTTGTCTCTGAAGATTGAGCCCAGGCTTCCTGCTTGAACCACAGCCTCAGCAGCAGGCAGCCCCCCTTCCAGATGTGCTTCTCTTTCACAAGGTTGTGGTTTCTGTCTCTCACTTGATACTGAAGACAGGACATGGAATCAGAGTTACAGCTGTGGAGACCAAGGTGTGAATGGTTGAGGAGAGGAGACAGAAAAGTCATTATTTCAGAGCTTCGAGTGAAAGCCTCAGTTGAAGTTCCAAATGAAGCGAAGCTGAATGAGACATGAGCTAAGTGCCACTGACTTGCAGGTCAAGAGTCAAGTGAGTGTTAATGGTGAACGCAGTGAAATAAGGAATATATATATATATATATATATATATATATATATATATATATATATATATATATATATATATATATATATATATTAAGAGAGTGGAGAAAGGTGACTGAAAAGAAGAAATGTAGCATGTACAGTTGTAGACTTCTATGCCAGAACTTACACAGTGTGGTACATATTTGCTGTAGGGGCTCAAGGTCTGTTCTCTATTAGGTCATGGTGGTGATATTGTGCATGAACTAGACTGTCGGTTCAGTTTTGGGCCTTCCTTTAGTTTGTCATTTGTCAGTCCCATTTCTTTAATTTCTGTTTTGCCACAGGACAGTTGCAATGAACCAAAACAAACAGATTGTTATAATGGGTGAGTTGGAAATGAATCCGAATGTACAGTAGCTTTTTACAGATTTTAGCCAGTTACAGAGGATATTTAATATAGATTGTGCTTCTTACAATAATGTCTCTTAAAGAGCTCCCACATCCCTGAATGATATTATAAAGATAAAACTAAAATAATCTTATGGGGAAAAATATAGAAAATATATATGAAAATATGGAAAATATACATTATTATTATTATTATTATTATTATTATTATTATTATTATTAATAAAAATAAATGCTTATAAGGTGCCTTTTTGCCAATTAATTAAAAAAAGTTTCTGCAACAGTAGTTACATAGGATATTCACCAATTGTAGCAAACCAATGTCAAATCTTGTATGAAAATTTAGCTTTCCAGCAGTTCAAGTCAAATTTCAGTCATAAACTGAAGTTATTTCACAGTAGTTCCTTAAATCCTTTAACCCTTCCAGTTCATTCTTGAAAACAGTCTTTAGAACAGGGATGTGGAACTGTATCCGCAACAGGCCAGTGTGGCCTCAGGTATTCATACTAAACCTGGTCCTGGAAGCACCCCTGCCAAGCAGGTTTTAGCTTTAACACACCCCATGCATGGACCTGGTAATGAGCTTATTTGCTAAATCAGGTGTGTTGGGAGCAGGGAAAGCTATAAAATATGCATAGTAGGGGTGCCTCTAGGACCAGGGTTGAGAAACTCTGTTCTAGACAACCAGCAGCAACACCTGATTCCACTTGCAACTGGCCAGTCTTCAAACAACTGATCAAAAGCACTTCAGTTAGGTTAGAATGAAAGCCTGCAGCCACACCGGCTCATTGCGGATACAATTGGACACCCTGCTTTAGAATAAGATCAGATTGTAGCATTGAGCGCAAATAAAGCTTAGGCCATGTTTTGCACTTAAAGTATCAGAGCTAATATCATGTTAGTTAATCATCCACGGTTGACTGGGGGAGTCCTACCTGGTGGAAAGTCAAACTAGTTCTATATGTAGAATTAGTCCATAGCGATCTTAATCACAGCTTCAGAGTAACTGACACTGATTCCTGACACTACAGTCTCTACAGTATAAGCTCACCAAACCTGAGGGGGCAACCTTTCTATCAGTTTGCATGCAACAGCCCATGTTTGCATGCTGGAAAATGACATTGCGAGAGATGTTTTGTGTTGGTGTTTCATAGCTGCTGTATAGTTTCTTTTTCTTGAAACCTCAAAACAATGACATATGACTTTTTATTGGACTGCACTTTGTTATGTCCACTCTTAGGGTCATGAAAGCTGGAAATTTCATATGCATACATTTGGCAGAATCTGTCAAATCTGGCCATAAATATCATCACTCTCATGCAAAAACTTGTATCTCCATTTGTGTCATTTTTTACTTAATTCAAATCTGGCAGTTGTGCTCAAAATTCACAATAACTGGACCAATAGAAATGCTCCAAAATGACCCGGAATAAAATCTTTTTCCATTGACTTTCACTGAAAGTTTTTTCCTTCTGTTGACAGTTCGGAAATACAAGTTTTTTTGTTTTTATTTTTTTGCATGACTGCGACGATCTATATCTACCACTGTGCTGTATGAAGACAATGATAGTTTTGTCTGACATAACTCGGTTAGATTTATCTCTCCTGTTCTCGTGTGTGTGTGTGTGTGTGTGTGTGTGTGTGTGTGTGTGTGTGTGTGCGCGCGTGCGCGTGCGTGTGCAAGTTGTTTCAGGTGGGAGTGGGTCTTCACATGGAGGGTTGCACTTTCAGCCATGTAGCGTTGCTTACCTGAGTGTGTAATAGTAGTATTTATTTCTTGATCTATTTATTTGACCCTTTTATGTATATAGTACGTCACTCACGGGTTTACGTTATGGCAATTTTTTAAGTAATACGTTCATTTTGAAAGCACTTATAGTGTAATGTTCCACTTTGCAAAACTAGGCAAAAGAAATGTAGCAAATCAGATAATTTACAGTCCTCTGTCTGTTTTTTGTTTTTTTAATTATTGTTATTACTTTAATAGATTTTCCATTAGTAATGTGCACATAGCATTGCTGTTGTGTGCTGCATGTTGGTGCATGTTCAAGCAGGATTCCTGAAATGCTTTTTGTATGATGTCAAAACTATTTGTCTCTTGCTGTTTTTTTTTTTTTTTTTGCTCACTGATTCTTTCAGAGAATGTATAGCTTCAGCACTTCAACTCCATGCTTTCATTTTAAATAAAAATTACCATGTGATTTACTGGCCTTGTGTGTCGTCCTCAGTATACTGAGAATGAGAAAACTCAATATACACTGTGTGCATTGCAAGTTTGGGATGCATAACAAGAATGCACTTGCTAAAACAAATCATGATGTCACTAAAATTACAAGCATGAATATGATATTTACCTATAATGAAAAATTAGTTAACGATCACAGAATGATTTGTCAAAAGGTCCTCTAAATGTTACTTTATATTGATATACTGAAGCTCAGGAATATTACTTAATTTAAGAGTTAACCAGTCATAAAGATTCTCCTGACACAATTTGGACCCCAATGTCATTCAAATTCAGGCATAAATGGAGATACAAGGGTTTGGTCTGGCAGTGATTACCATAAAAACATATGATAGTGAGAAGTGAATGTAGTGTACCTTGAAACTCATTTCTATTAAACAATATTTTAAAAGCATTTAAACTCCAAAAAAGCATTGTCCAGATTTTTGTCCCCACTGATATAGAAATACCTCAGACAGGTTGCATTGTTTTGCATGTATTTACCTATTCATCAATTTGTATGTATAAGGGTTAGACATTTAAATGCAAAAATTTGGGCTGGAAGCCCAATATTATGTATAGGTGGAATGGTATTTTTGTCACCATGGACATACAAGAATTTTGTGACAGAGAGGACATACTGCTGCTACCACCTAGTGGTTCCAATGGGACATCACATGTTATTTCTTAATATTTCCTGTGTTCACATCCTCCATATACACATTAACGCATTTTAGTACACCTTAAAGCCTCATTAAAACATTACTGTTTAATAGAATGAAATCATTAATCTAGTAGATGTAACTAATATTGCCTTGGACCTATAGCTTGTTCCAAATTTGCTTGTTCCTCAGTGTCCTGTGGAGATCAAACACTCTTAGGGCTTTTAGCAGAACTATTTATTCCAGGGTAGTGTGAGTGACGCTGGCATTTCTTGGCTTTTTGACAGCATCTCATATTCCACTCTTTGTGCAGTCTGAGGCAGGTCATATAACATGTTTGCACGTACCTACAGAAGACACACAGGGTGCCACGTCACATTAAACCATAGCATTAAAAGGGAATATGCTCAGAACCAAATAGACATGCGGTATTTTCCATATAATTCAGTGGTATGAAATGGATATGTTGTAAAATTGGCAATGATCTTTCTGTCTGTCTTTTCTCTTTCTGTTTGTCTCTCCTTCTCTGTCTCTCTCTCTCTCTCTAATCCATCGGAAGAAGAGAGGGATGAAAGTGTCCACCCAGCAGGGACTGTGGTATTAAGCCTGATAATACCAAAGCTCTCAGGTTTCTCTTGCGCAAAGCGCTCACCAGTTCAACCAAAGTATAACCTTCAGCTATACGCTGCCTATAAAAGAGACATTGTAAAGTTTATGCTTGTTATCAATATAACACATTTTACTCAATATAAACAGAAAAGACAGTGTTTCATTAGCTATCAATCTGACTTATGTGGTAAAACCTTTTTTAATAGAATGCAGATGCATTAGAATCAATGCTCACTTATTAAACTAATCAAATGTATTCAGATGAATAAGAGCTGATAGTATTCCATAAATAAAAGTATCCCATATCCAAGAACTGTCCGAGATCTTGTTCCTTGCTGTGTTGAGGAAGAGACCTTAAACTAGTGGATGCAATCCTGTGATGTGTGTTTGTCCAAGTGACTTGGAAAGGTGTATATGTATGTATGTGCGTATGTTTAATCATGTATAGTCAAGGAGAGGTCAGGCCCATAGGTGTGGAAAGGCCCAGAGGTTTTGACCGCTCGGAGGGACAGAGCTCAAGGGCATAGCAGCAGGGAGGTGCCGATCGCTCTCACATGTTGAAGGCTGAAATTGGATTGGCTGCTGGGATGAGCTCTTATTGGAAGTGTGGGCCCAGCACAGCCTCACTCCACAGTGCACTACCTGCTGGACTGTGTGACTGGAACTCATTCCTTTCTCTCTACACCACTCTCACCCTTCTCTCTCTACAGTGAGTACAAATTTAACAAGTAATTGGGTTTGTAATAAGATTATTTGTTCGGATTTGGATATAGTTCATTTTTTTAATGGCAAAAATGTAGACTGGTCAGATGGTAGGTTCAGTGATTGTAATACTGAGAGATTTATATGAGTAGTAAATAATGTAATGTGGTCCATTAGTCCAAACCAGTATTCAAATTTATATATTTTTATATTTGATATTGTTAAATCAAATTTTCCATTGAATAACATTTAATTATTGTCAAATGTTTATTTCAAATTTCTAACTGTCCTGTGCTTTAACACGACAAGGATTCAGTTGTGATCAATGCAAAGTTAAATCCAGACACCTGTGAAGTGCTCACTTTCAGTCTCAGGTGCCCCTCACTGTGGGTTAACTGGCTTTAACTCTGCAAGGCTTACTCACCCCAGGGCCCTGTCTCACACCCCCCTGTTCATTTGTAAGCCCCTCTGACCGGTCTAGAATGTCACTGTGGATCATGTGGTCAGTGGAGCTTATTACTGCCAGCAAAGACTTGGCAGTAATGCTTAATCTACACTTGTTACTATTAATACTGCCTCCCATGCCCGGTTCAGCTACGGGAGAGCGTTCACCTTTCGCCACATTCACTGATGCCTCTTAGCAGGAAGCCAAAACAACCCTGGGGTCATGTCGAAGCTTTGTCTGGACCCTATGATGACTTTCTTAAGTTTCACATACAGAATCATGATGTCATGTCGGCATGGCGCATCCCTATTTAGGCTGTGTTCTCCCAGCTGAGTGTTGTGATGTATTTCTTTCTTTGATGTGTTTTACACTGAACTTTACACTAACCTTTAGACACAGCATTTTCCAAGACTTAAGTTCATCCAAAGTTGAAGCTGTGGGAATCTGTTATGTGCTCATGTTTGTATGTCATACCAGACTAAATCATTTGGGGTCAGTTAAAAATATGAGAGTTGCATACTGTTACAGTTACCTTCAAATGTTCAAGTTCAAACCTTAACTCTCAGTGGAAGTCATTTTGGAGCATTTCTTTTTGGTACACCCTGAAAGGTAGACACATTGTACAGAACAATGACCCAGTTCACATTGTGATAAACAGTGGAAAATAAAGAATGAAGAATTAAGATATTTTTGTTTCTGACAGTGACAAACTTTAAATATGATATCTTAATGATTAAATCTCCACATTTAAGGTTTACAGAGGTTGGGATTGAAAAGTTTCACATATAAATAGAATTTGTGATTTAAGTGTAAATATTAGCTCAATCTGACCTCCCCTCAGGGCTGACTGGATATCTGGATTGTGAGGATGGCGAGCACTTTCACTCGACTTCTGTCTGGCCGCAATACGGCTGTGCTCATGGCCAGCCTCGGGGCAGGCACCCTGGGGGCTGGCTACCTGATGAGCGACTCTGGTATGTTGGCTGCAGAGAAGATGAAGCTCTATCCTCCAAGGTGAGAGATTGAGTTATGGAACTCTTGAACCTGAAGCGACCACAAATTAGATGAACCTTCTTTGCACAATTAAAGTTGACAAACAGATCTTTAATGGTCATTGAATGCTGAGAAGCACCATGTGATTGTGACAATGCTAGGCCATCTATCCTAAGGAGCTTTCACACATTTGGCTCAGGAACCAAAATGCTCTAAAGCAGTTCCAGTGACAGAGTAGAGTCACACTATACTCCACTGTCTGTGCCAGACTCCACATGCAAGGCAACATGAGCTGATTCATGAAGCATTACTTGTATATACTATATGCTCTGAGGAACACTAGACGTCTGCAATAAAATGAAAGTGCAAGTAGTCCAATTTAATGTATTCCACACTTATAGAACATGATTCAAATGGTTTGTGGCTGGTTGATACAATTTCCATGTCATGGAGTGTACGCTTGAGGTGCTTTGGTCCACGGCTGGCCCAACTATTGTGTACTGTCACTCAAATAATTCCTATTATATCAATATTCTTTGTTTAATTACACATGGACCATCAGAAGTTGACCAGTTCCTTGGAATACCATCAGATACTACAGATCCTGGCAGCTCTGTTTTGTGCAAAGTTATTGTTTCAGAGATACAGGCTTTTGGTATCACAGCATCATTTGTTTATATGTTACCATTTCTTATAGTGCTGACTTCCCAGATCTCCGTAAGCATAACAACTGCATGGCATCTGCTCTGACCCCTGCCATCTATGCACGTCTGAGGGACAAACTCACTCCAAACAACTGGACACTCGACCAGTGCATTCAGACTGGGGTGGATAACCCTGGGCACCCCTTCATCAAGACTGTGGGTATGGTGGCGGGCGACGAGGAGAGCTATGAGGTGCATAGCCACACACTGCAAGCAGAGTAAACACAGTAGGCCCTGAGGGGCATCTTCTGTCACAGATAGGCAAATCTCATCAGTCAGTGGGCTTAGCTCGTCATAGTACTCCCAGTCTGTGTTAAGGAGTGTGGTTGTAATCCTCAGGTGTTTGCTGACCTGTTTGACCCAATCATCAAGGACAGACACAATGGCTATGACCCAAAGACCATGAAACACCCTACGGATCTGGACAGCTCCAAGGTAAAGTTTACTCTCTCAGGCTTCTTCAGACTGTTGCTACCTATCTCTGTTCACTGAACCAAATCACTTAAATATGTGGAACTGACATCCTTCAGGATCAGAATAAAGGATCAATGGCCTAGACAGTTGACATTTTTGCACTGTCCCAGCTCCCACCACCCAGTATTACAAGTTGATGACTGTGTCTTTCTGATGCAGATTACCTCTGGGATGTTTGACGAGCACTATGTGCTGTCGTCCCGTGTGCGTACAGGACGCAGCATCCGTGGCCTCAGCTTGCCTCCAGCCTGCACACGCTCTGAGCGGCGTGAGGTAGAGCGTGTGGTGGTCCAGGCCCTGTCTGGCCTGAAAGGGGACCTGTCTGGCAAATACTACAGCCTGACTGAAATGACTGAGAAGGAGCAGCAGCAGCTTATTGACGTAAGACAATCCATTAAAGCCAGCTAAGTGTAACTTTAGCAGATACAGTTGATTTTCACCATCCAACAGTAAGATTAAAGAAGACTTTAAGACATCACTGACATTTCTGTACCACATACACCCTTAAAAATGACCTTAAGAACAATCCTTAGAAAAAGAATGTCATAGAAGTACCACTTTTTCCCAAATGAAATTTACAGCCAGTGGTTCTTTGAAGTAATGCAGATTTGCAGTTTGTAAAACCATTCCAAAGTTTGCATTTAACCTTTGAATGTTCTACTCAGATATTTGCTAGAGCACATTTTGTGTCATATTGAGAGAGTTGAACTTCACTCTACCAGTTTGTAACATCTCATCCAATCACCAGAGATTTGCAAGGCTAAAAATGTGGCTCTGGGGTTCAATGTACTATCACTATGATCCAAGGATTGCAGGTTAAAATGTTGGGTCATGCATGCAATTACATGTGAAGCCACCATTGTGTCATTGGCATCCTTGCCAGGCTGCCAATGACACAATGGTGGCTTCACATGTAATTTGAGAGTGTATGTGATAGGGGGATGGGAAATTGGGTTAGAATATTGGCGGAAAAAATCCCCTTGAAATTAAATGTTCTCCAGTAGATTGCAATTTCAGTTCTAATCTGTACTCAATGAATCTCTACATGTCTGTTTTTGATGGGATTTTCTCTGTTGTACCATCACATAGATAGTAAAGTCCCTAAAAGGTCTTTGTTATTGCAGTTTTACATTTTAATACAAAAATCTTAAACATTTGGCAGAGGTGTATATTTTTTATGAACATTAAATGTCTAGAATCTTCACATCAGAGGTCACCAACCCCAATGATTCAATTAAAAAAATTAACGTACCATGATAATGGCTGTCTGTCTAGTGCAGTTCTCCTCTGGGATGATTGACAAGCACTATGTGCTAGAGATCTACCCTCCAGTAGGTTTTACTGCCATCCCAAATCTAACACAATTTATTTACTCAATCAAGGACTTTTGAGGGCAGTAATTAAGATGGATCAGCTTGGTTTGATTAGGATGGAAGCTTCAGCAATGTAGACCTTCAGAAGCTAGACTGGTTACCACTCTGGGAATGTTTTTCTTTGTATCCTATTCCAAAAACTGATTTCTTGTACATCAGTGATATCACCGTTTATTTTGCTAGCTAACACACACACTGCTGCTCTTCTTTCATGCTGGCATACATCAGGAGCACTTCCTCTTTGACAAACCAGTGTCTCCTCTTCTTATTTCATCTGGTATGGCCAGAGACTGGCCTGATGCTCGAGGCATTTGGTAAGGAATAGAAGGTAGTGATCTCCAGTTAGAGTGTAGCTAACACTTTTCTTTAGTAGTGACCATACCTTGCCTGTCTGTAGTTTAGTCATTGACCATGAAGAACACATTTGAAAAGGTCAAGTGTTATTTTTGTGTTGACCATCATCTAGTGAAATTTTGAATATTTCAGTTGGAACAATGTTGTCTAAATGAAACCTATGATTACAGATTTTTGCCATTCTTTTAGAGCCATGTTGTGAGGAGAAAACTATTCACATAATAACTGTATGTCCTATTAAAGGGTTAGATCACTACATTCAGGTTTCACTGCACTCCAGTGCACCATTAGGTTAGTTTATTGGTGCTGCACCTGAATGAATAGTGGTTAAACTGCTTAATCAGAGTGAAATAGGAGATAATTGGTGGAATAACTGGACAGGGATGGAAATAGGGACAGAATTGAGACATATAGCATTTTAATCCTGGCCCTACCTATCCTGTTCACCCCTCCCTCTCATTTTCTACTTTATTCTTGATTGGTCTGTCCATTCCAGGATCACTTCCTATTTGACAAGCCTGTCTCCCCCTTGCTGACTTGTGCAGGGATGGCTCGTGACTGGCCTGATGCCAGGGGAATCTGGTATGGTGCATGAGATTTGCACCACCAGTGGCCACTTACAGTCTGCATGCATTCTATACTGACTGATACATTTGTCTGTCAAATGCGTGACCACATCAGGAAGGTTTTCAAAGCAAGGCTGTGTTAAGGAGGAATTCCACTATAACCTGTAGATGTTGAAAAAAGGTGAAACTGGTTGCCTCATTTTTTTCTAAGTAATTCTAACTGGTTTAAATAAACTGCTAATAATAAACAATTTCCTTTCCTAGAAATGTGCTGCTCAGTGGTCATGCTGCTGGCCATTGGCAGCCATGCTCTCTATGTGTGGGTAGATGGCACTCTCTCCCAAAATCACAACTAGAGAAATACTGGTTGGCACAGTCTGACTGTTGTACGAGAGATAGGGAACCCATGATTTCCTCCAAGCTTGTTGGATGCCTAGCAATGATACAGTTGTGGCAGTTCAGTGGCTGGCTTCACATGTATCAGAGGAGGCATGTGCTTGTCTCCACTCTCCTAGTGTTGGAAGCATCATATGTGATGTGGGAAGAGTCCGAATGGGGTTGGGTAATTGGCATTTCAGAATTTCCAAATATTATTGTGGGGAAATTGGAATAAAAAACTGCTATTTTAGTAAACAACAGAAAATACAAAAATACACAATTTTGTTTGAAACTTTGTAGTAAAAAATGTTACTAGCATTTACAATGTACTACTCTGAAGAATTCTAAGCTAGTAAGTTTCTCTGTACCTATATCCATGACAGGGAGTGCTATGACATAAGATATTGACACTCAATGAAATAGACTTTAATATAGTCCCTGTATTTTATGAACTTGTTTTAATTCATGTTGGCAGTCTTTTGTTTGTATAATTATAATTGTGTTGCTTTATTATAGCAAAAGCAGTGGAATTTCTCATTAACATGAGGTTGTTTAGCATTTTTAGGTCTGACAGAACTTTTATGTTCTTCTTTCACACTTACTAGTATATGTTTAATCCTACTAGAAATCAAATTGCTGATGTCACACAAAAACCTTGTACCTTAATTTTTTTTTCCATTTTCACTGATTCACATCATTCTATCCTGACAGTAACATTGTGTCAAGATTTTAATGATAAATTGACCATATTTGGAATAAAATTCTTTTACATTGACTTCCACTGAAAATAAGAAAAATTCCTGTGAATTTTCTAATTTGGAAATAAAAAGTAAATGTGTGACAGCAACAAAATATAGGTTAATAGGGTAAATGCATGTTAATAGGGTGCTTTGGGGCAGTTTGAACAGATTTTATTAGATTAACTACTTTTTAAATGTAATCTCCTAAGCAGGTCTGAATCTGATGGATGTCATTTTACAGGCACAACAATGAGAAAACATTCTTAATCTGGATCAATGAGGAGGACCACACCCGCGTCATCTCCATGGAGAAAGGCGGCAATATGAAAAGGGTCTTTGAGAGATTCTGCCGAGGACTGAAAGACGTATGTCTGAATGACTCACAAGGACACATTTCTCATGCTAGTGCAACTCAAAAAGTGTTTTTGTCATAATTTAATTCAAAAGGCAAACTGTAATGTCAAAAATTTAGGACACCCCATGAACACCTTGGTCATTTTAACATATTTAAACATTTGACCATTTGATCATCTTTGATATAACTAAACACATAAAACTAAAGAAATGTCTTTTACAAATAATCAGTGAAATGTAATTATTAGAAATGCAATTTTCTGGAGAAGAAAATGTTGGAACACCCCCACATTTATTACTTACAATTACTGAAATTAGAATCAGATGTAACACATCAGTTGCAAATAATTAAACATTCATTAGAGGGGACTTTGGAGGAAGCTGTCTTATTTAAGTTAGTTTAGTTTGCTCTTCATTTTTGATGTGAGTGGTATCGCCATCGCAATATCCAAACAGCTCTCTGAGGTCTTCAGAAAGAATTTTGTAGATGCATATAAATCTGGGAAAGCATTACAAATATCTACACAATCAGAAAGTAGAAAGCATTTAAAACAAGTGGTCAGGACAGACTGTCCTAATACGTTCAGGCCAAGAGCAGACCATAAGATGCTCTCTAACAATCCTAAAATGTTATCACTGGACCTACAAGTACCTACAAATGTCTGATTAATAATTAAACATATAAGAGAATCTGGATTTCTTAACTGTAAACTGATCAAAAATAAACCAAATAATGTTTGTTTACTATTTTAAATGAAATTCCAGCCACAAAGGAACTTTTTCCACAATATTCAAATTTGAGGAGATGCACTAGTATTCTCATTATGAATTATAAATGAATGCATTTGAGTGTTGTACCACTTCCCTATAGGTGGAGAGGCTGATTCAGGAGAGAGGCTGGGAGTTTATGTGGAATGAACGCCTGGGCTACATCCTGACTTGTCCCTCCAACCTGGGCACCGGACTAAGGGCTGGAGTCCATGTCCGCCTCCCACTTCTCAGCAAGGTACTGCCAAACAAATTTAATCATGAATTATTGGACTGAGGAAGCATTCATTTGAGGTTAACAAGATGTGGAAGGTGTGGAAACCACGTGTGGAAAATCCATAGATCTCTTGTGATCTTATGTTAATCCATGTCTATCCTCTCCAAAGGACCCACGTTTCTCTAAGATCCTGGATAACCTCAGGCTACAGAAGCGTGGCACAGGTGGTGTGGACACTGCTGCTGTAGGTGACACTTTCGACATCTCCAACCTCGACCGACTGGGCAAGTCTGAGGTAAATAGCTTGTCGTACTGTACGAAGTCTTATCTATATCGAAGTCAAACTCCTTCATAGGCTCGAGTAAATAAAATAATGGTAAACCTCCTCACTGGGTGGGTAAACCTTACAGTGAAAAGGTTTCTACTTGTTAGACAAGACTTTGGTTGTAGAGTTTGTGTAGAACTGTAGTATTTGCTTCCCCATGACATACCAATGCCATGGGCGTGTTGGGGTGTTCCTTGGGGAATGCCATAGGGCATTTAGACCACAATTCCCTTTAAATCATTACTGTAGAGCAGGAGTACTCAATCCTGGTTCTGGAAATCAATCATCTAGGAGAGTTCAGATCCAACATCCAAATCCAGCTCTAATATTCATGCCACTGAGGACCTTCACTACCTGCATCAGATCCCAGACAACAGGTCCATGTGGTACTTGTATGGGTAGCCCAAATATGATCCTAAAAGCTTTGTCCTTGTTGGCCCCATGTATGGATGTCCACCAGGGACCACGTTGGCCCCATCTGGGTTGTCCAAGATGGGACCCGTGTGAGATTAAGGTGGGCTGTAATGATGGGGCCCCTTTGAGCAGCCCAATTTGGTCCCAGTAACAACTTATGTACAAACTTATTCATGCCACCTGGAACCCACCTAGCCCAAATTCCACCCATCAGCATATTTGATTTGATATAGATCTGATCGGCACCACCGGGTTACCAAGAATAAATCCTGCTGCTGTAGAACCAATTATGAAATCTTTCAACATCTATTGTTGTGTAAATTAATTTATCAGTCTTTTTTGCAGTCAGTTACAAGCTGTGTTTTAGGCTTTATATATCAGGATCAGAGAAAACTACAGATGCGATACACATAACATAACAACTGCAAGACGTATCAAACCATCATTGTGTGATGTGAGTAATCCATTTTAGAAAACCGCTAAAAACATCCCACAAATTTGGAACTCATAATCAGTCCTGTGCCATATAACATTTTTCTAGAACTGTTCAAGTCAGGAGGCATTTGGGTCATATTATAGCTTGTAGACTGCTCCAGTTCAGCATTGTGTGTGACAAATCAGCCTGTTATGTTTAAGACCACTGAGGTGTATTTATGGAAGCCTTTTTCATTTCAACTTCCATTGTTCTAGGTTGAGCTTGTTCAGTGTGTGATCGATGGTGTCAACTTTCTGATTGAGTGTGAGAAGAGGTTGGAGAAGGGCCAGGACATCAAAGTTCCAGCACCCATCGTCCAGTCCAGGAAATGAGCCGTTTCATCTCAGAACGTTCATCTGAGAGCCTGGCTGATGAAAGATCCACAGGCCATGCCCTCTGCCATCTCCACTACAACTGCAGGTCTTACTGGAAATCTAGACTCAATAAACCCTTCTAATAAAACTGCTCCTTGTGTTTGGTGGAGTTTGTCTGTGGAATTTCTGTGTACTAGAGTGTAGTTGGCAACACTACATGATCAATGGCAGAAATATGGATCACGACATATGGATTTTTTAATTAAAGGATGCACGGAAGTAGACTGTCGATTTTAAGCAATAACATCTTAACAATTTTGTTGTTTACAAGAATCAGCCTCTCTCTCTCTGTTTGACTGACAGGGTGACAGAGAAGGTGATGGTAAACATGTAATTAAAAAAGCAACCGTGTACATATCTCCCTGCTCATGTTGGCATAACATAGAGTCAGTAATGAAAAAAGCTGAACAAACATTCTCCCTTATAATGGGATGCAGTAACAGTGGGGTTTATTTATCTGAGACTGTGTCTGAATTCAGTTGAAAGTTCTCTTTGCAGTGTGAGATCTTTGTCTTTGCATTATAAGAATTGATTTGGTTTTTAAAATTATTTTGAATTATTATCTCCTTTCTTTCATTTCAGGATAAAATCATACATGGGCAGTTAGTACCAAATGTAAACTGGTTTAATGTGTTTTTTATTTTCTTTTTTGTATTTTTTACAGAATGTAAAGTTTACTATAAAAAATGGTAAATAATATTTCAGTGGTAATGTTTAATATAGGTGAAAGATTGATAGAGTCCATTAATGGGAGCCCTTTGAGAACACAAAATTATTACATTCAACACTGTCACATTAAAACGAACCCCATCACATTAGTATCACATTAGATGTGGAGGTGGGTGTGATGTTGTTCAACATAAAGGTGAAGTAAGCGTGGGGGGTATACATAGAACAGAGAAGGAGGAGTTGATTCCAGCTCCCAAAGTTAACCTTAAAAGTGTTTCAAAGTTTGATCAATTTGACATAAAACTTCTTCAGATTTTCACACAAGTATACAATCAGACAAATGAGACTTGCACTTTGGCATTTATTTAATAAGGAAACATTTCCAATATTACATATCTGTGACTGGCAAAAGTATGTTTGTTCTTCCTTAAGCATTCTTTGGTAAAATGATGTGCTCAGGGTCATTGTCTTGTTACATGACCCACATTCTTGGGAGTCATCTCATGGTAATTTTTTCTGATATTTTTCATCAGAATTTGCTGGTATAATTCAGAATTTTTTGTTACATCAGTGAACCATGATACTACCACCAATGTGTTTCACAGTTGGGATAAGGTTTTAAGTTGGGTTAACATTTTCCTTTATTCAAACATAACACTTCTCATTTAAACCAAAAAGATGTATTGGTCTGATCTGACCACGAAACATTGTTCCAATAGTCTCCTGGCTTGTCCATGTGATCTTTAATAAACTGCAGACCAGCAGCAATGTTCTTTTTGGAGAAAAGCAACTTTCTCCTTGCTACCCTGCCATACACATAATTGTTGTCCAGCGTTCCCCGGACCCAGAGTACTCTTTCAAAAATTAGTTGTGAAGGACCTACTTTAACTTCTAGAAGCAATTCTTGCCTGGAAGCAAAGAGAATTTCATTCTATCAAGCCATGAAATATTCCAGCAGTTCCAGTCCATCAGTCTTTCAGCTACAATTCTTAAAATAACTTCCTGTAGACTGATATTTTTGCTATTGCTGGTAGAGTTGTATGATTGTATGCTTCTGCACACCAGCAGATATAGCCAGATTAGAGCCAGATCTTCCTCCTGCAACACCACCTTACTACCACCTTAAATACCCAGGGTGACAAATGTTTTATCTGATGACCTTTTAGTATATATATAATATATTTTTAGGGGACATATATATGAGAATATATATTATACATAAATTAAATCTATGTACTAAAATGTAAATATATGGCAAAATAAAGCTAAGACTTTCTACTGGGATGATTCCTTTTCTGCAAGTGGATTAATGACGTGTCCCTCATAATACCATTACAGCCCCACAGTGAAGCACTCATATTATTGCATGCAGGAAAAAGAGTTTGGCCTAACAAGAGACTCCAAGTAGAAATCATAATTTTACACTGAACTATGAGCAGTTTCCCTGCTCTTATGTAAAGCTAATCTCACGTCAGCACAAGAAGGTGACCTCTGTAGTGGGAAAGTGAAGAAGTCCCAGTGTTCCATTTAGAGTGTCCAGGAACACGTAGTCCATAAACTTGAAATGAATCCAGCTGTATTTATAGCAGGTTGGCGCATGCCATCTCTGCTCTCATAGTCATACTAATGTAAGGCCGTACTGCAGTGAATCCACTCAATGTAGTGTAAACATTGTACTGTAAACTCTGGTTACATCTTAAGTGGCCTAATTTATATAGACTGAGTGACTACGTTCAGTGTTAGACCAGCAAACATAAGTCATTGTGGTGGTGTTTGTGTTTGTTCACTATAAAGGAGATTAGAATTAGATATGTAAAGTGTTTAATGCCTCTAAAAGTTTAATGTCTCACTGGAAATGATTCCATTAAACAGTCATAAATACTTTATACATTTGAGAAATTCCTTTGGCCTAAAGTGCTTTTTGAAGTTTTAAAATGCACTCATTTTTCAGAGGTAAATTCATATGAAAAACAGGAAACCCAATGAAAAGGATAACCCCTATACATAAGAACATTTGATGTTCATTTCAATACTACAGAGATGTGGAGGTGACATAACTAAACAAACACAACTGACAAATTCATGAAATTCATGTAGCACATAAAAAATAGAATATTTTGAAATATTGTTTTTGTTCATAATTTAATTAAAACATTTAAGTGTCATATATTCTATATTCATTACATTTAAAATTATATATTTTGATACTGATTTGTATTCAAAACTTATTTGATATTATATATTTCAGATTTTCAGGAGTAGTAAGTCATTTGTATCAACAGTTAAAAAAAAAGAAAAAAACTGAGTATAAAATGTCACGTTTAAAAAATTATATATATTTACAATATTGTAAAAAAGTTAATTTGTCATAAACAAAACAGGACAAAACTTTCTGGGTCCCAGCTAGGCTAACCATACATGTACATATTGTCTGGGAAGTTTCCAGTTTTCATAAAAATTGTCCAGCAACAAACTAACCAGCAGGTGGCAGTATAAAAACATGAGAAAACAACAAACTTACCAGAAAACACACACACACACACACACACACACACACACACACACACATTGTTCAAATGCATTCATTTTTCTCCATTGGAAAATACAGACTTATGTACTTGCATTATAGGCCAAATGTGATGCAGATTAATGAGATCATCATTCAGTGTGAGCATTCCAGGGTACCTTCACCATGCTTTCTAAAATGTGCCTTTCAACCAACAACAGAAAAGATCCCTGTTCTTTTCTGTTCTGTGAATGTGTAGGTGTGTTTTTATATATCTATGTGAGTGCAGGTGCAATTAAATGTCATGCATTTGTGCAGGATAATCGAGTATCAAAACCACGGGGGAATCACCAGATTATGATAGACAACCTGCTCAGGTCCCAGACAGGGACATCCTGCTGGTCACGGATGTGTGCACTGTGTGGATAGACATGAGATGGCACGCTCCTGGCTGTGACCTTCATGGTGGCTTGCTCCTCTCTTCGGCACTGATTTCTGATTTACCGTTGAGCTGCCACTCCTGTCAGGGCCTATAGGGTGCTTTCCATGCACACACAGAGGAACTCAAGGGCAAGTATAGGCAGGCGAAGCTAGAAAACTGCAGGGAAACCAGTGTACGATTTCTGGGAATCAGTACAGGCCTTTGGGTACACAGTGTACACAGTTGTACAACACACAATAGAGAATACAAGTGATAAGTAACAAAGTAGTAAGCCTACTGCTGACTTTTCTGAGGCTTCTTGCAGGGAAGGTGCTCTTTAAGATTATTAGTATGTTACATTATTGATATGTGTATGAGCCATTTGTTTATATGTTGAGCCAATAGACTCCAAACAGATTTATTTGTTTGTTTTGTAAATGAAAGTATGTTTACAGTGTGTTATGTTGGATGAATATATTATTCACTGGTGATTTTGGATAACAAATAAGCTTGTTAACATTTGAACCCATGGTTCCTATCTTCACCACTGTGAGGAAATGCAAGTCAGTGAGTTTGCAACCAGTTCACACAGTCCACTCTGAATGACGTTGTTTACATTGCATTCATTGAACTACACTGGAATTTTGAAAAATTGGTGGAATTCCCCTTTAATTATGCAGAACGTTTGAAAAATCGGTGGAATTCCCATTTAAGGGAGTATGAAGAATGGTGTGCTGGACTTTAAATCAATATAATCCAGTGTGTAGGTGAGAATTAATGCACCTTCTGTTAGCTCCATAACTCATTACAGGTTCACATGCATATATAACTGAAGGACAAAGTTTTGCTACTGTACACCTGATACACAGTTGCTTTACTTTAAGCAAGGATGTCCTCAACAGTCATGGAATTGAATATGCTCCCCAGCTCCAACACACCCTATTCCACTAATTAGAGGCTTGATAGTGTGCTGGTAAGGTGAATGAGCTGCCTCACTGTCAGGAAAACCCAAAAACTCTGTTCTTCTCTACAGTAGAGAGCTCACCATTATCTATAGAGCAAAGCCTCACTCAACAATTCTGACAGACCCCCACCCCCCCAGTCACTGACATCCCACAATCATCTGATTATCATGTGATGTTTACCATAAATTTGGCATGCGGCAGAAAATAAGAAATATGCTTCTAAAGGGAGCGTATGAGCACAGGAGGTAGAGAGAATTTGGCCCTCTCCGAGCAGATGCTGAGACTGATGATGATGGATGTGTAAGCGGAGGCTGTGTGGGGACCGGGGGAGCCTCATGCAAGCCCTGCACATTCTGTTGTTTCATGAGATTCCATCCACTAATTCTCAGAGACAATTAACTTTATATGGAGAGAAAGAGGAAAAAAGACCATAGTGAAACTAGCTGTGTTGTGTTTTGTCTTCCTGGAGACATTGGATAGTTCTAGGCAGGGAGTTCTCCTTCTGCATTTTAATTATTTCCATTATATATGCATCAAGCTGGATGTTTATAGTATTATTTATTTATCTTGGCATTCATTGCTTATTTTGTACCACACACACGCACACACACACATACACACACACATACACACACGCACACACCCCACACACTATGTCATATGTCATTTTCAGCTTTATTTATGAATACTGCCTGGTAATAATGCCATATGTGTTAAATGTGTACTATCATTTGTACCTAACTCATTGGCTATAATTACTAGTTAAAGCATGTAATAAACCGACGTATTGGTTGATTATGAGACTCCTAAATGCACTTGCACACCAACTGACCATTATTGAGATGCTGGTGGGACAAAGCAGATATTTGTAGACTCTAAAGCTTCCCCAATAGCAACTGCTTCAAAGCACACAAAGGGTGCAGGAGCAAAACATGCCTGTGATTACTCGCTAATTGGTTCCAATCCTGCTTCATCCAGTAGGGACAAAAAGACATCTCTGCTGGTTGTCAATCACTAGATCTCTGTGTTGAGTTATGCTATAGCACCCTTCAAGAGTGCTCTTGTGTATGTGTTTATGTGTTACATGTGTGAGAGAAAAAAGCACATTAGGATTCTGTGTTTTTCCATCTTCATAAAAAATGGCCAATTAAATTAAAAAAATAGTCATAAGCTTTTTTTTTAAAAAGTCTTAATCACATTTAGCACCTCTACAATGATTGAATCTCCCATAATAATTGTTCTCTTGAACCCCCCAAGAATTCTTACAAGCTGTCAAGCCAATAAAATAGTGTTGATCATAGTATGCCTTGAGAAACCTGTAATTAGGTTCTGCAAACTGTAAATAAGGACATTCATGTTTGATGAAAATTCCTTTTCACACTTGAAAAAAATATTCACATCTATTTCCGAAATGTATCTTAGTCTACTGAAAGTGGTTCTTTTAAAGCATCTCTCCAAAGAATCCATACAGTTGCCTTTATTTTTATGAGTATAGGTCTCTTGCCATTTAATGGCCCATAAATATCAAAGAATGGAGGCACTACAATGATCTTCAAGATGCAGAGCCTCAGCCATGCAGGATGACAAACACAATAGTAGAGTGCTTATCAGCCAAAATATTTATGTTCCCTGTGACACACTGAGCAAACCTGTGAGACACTGTGCCAGACAACATAATGGCGTGAGACCTGAGCACATGTAGCACATTTTGACAGCCAATATGAGACGAGAGAACGTGCCTGAAGATGCACAGTCAACGAATCCAGTAATAGAAACCTTCCTTCTTTGCACCTGCTTTAAAAATGACCGTTACTGCTGAGGATTTTGTACCGGATGGACAGTCACATTCATTTTCCTAACATATTCATATTCCCTTTGATGCAATGATGGACAATTTTCCTGTTGGACATTACTGAAAATGATTTTATTCACCCATTTACAATAAATTGATATAAACCTGCCCATGTGTGTTGCATTTTGGTAAGGATAAATGTTTAATAAAAGATAAGAAAACCAAAAAACACTTCAGTAATAAGCACATACAGTAAGTCAAAACATATCACAAACAGACCAGCAGGTAACAAGAATGCTTTTTATCTACACAAACATCCTATTCAAGTTCATTTTGCTTTATGTAAACTCCCCTTGGTGCTCCTCGCCAGTGGACATGCAGCTGAACTGAATTCTCAGAGAACCTGCTCAAAATACAGCTTACTCGCCTGTACAAAACGGTGAGAACCAACCCACATGTGCCCCATGCTTTAAACCAATCCTAGCATGCAGTACACGTGGCTGCCTTGAACAGATATCAACCTCAGTAGTCAGATCAATGAGATAACTTCACTGGATGTGTGGCTGTTCTTTGACAAAGAAGGAACAGCAGCAAAAGGGAAATCAATAAATAAGCATGAATAAATAAGTAAATAAATAAATAAACAAACGTTAAGAGCAAAGTACACAAATGACCAGAAATTCGCATGAAGCACATGAATAAAGAGAGGGTGGATGGTGGTCTTATGGGCCATCTGGTTGTGAGGGACATAGCTGTCTTTGGGCCTGAATAATAAAGGTCTTGTTTTTATTCATGAACCAACAAAATAAAGATTGATTTAGTCTATTTACAGATGGAATTTTCCTCTATTTTAGAAAGACTACAGCTGATATTAGTACAGGAATTTACTGTTTTTTCCAGCTGACCCAGAATACCTGAACCACCCGTTTATAAACAAGAACTGCTTTGAAATTTTAACTTATTGTGTATGTTCACCTGTTTGCCTTTAAAATTGTGATTTTAAGAGAAAATAAAGTTAGTTAACACACAACTTGTTGGTCTGTTAACCTCTTTACTAAACGTTCAATGATATTTTAAGGATGCCAGGTCACTCACTTAAAAAAGTTAAAACAACAATTCTGTTTTTTTGTTTGTTTGTTGTTGTTGTTGTTGTTGTTGTTGTTGTTGTTGTTGTTTTTTTACAGATGTGCAAACAAGATCTGGATTTTGCTGAAATTTCCACTTTCCATTTTCCCTTTAGGTTTGCCAATTGTAATTCCCCATAGTTAGCCCACCCTCACCTCCTGAGTGCTCCTCCTCTGTTAGTGAACTACTCGGTGGGGGGCTTTTCTATTTCTTTTTGTTTCCTTTTCTTATCTTTTCTCTTTTTTTGCGAGAACCTATTTTTCTGTTATTTCTGTCCCGTTAGGTGAAGCTCATGGACACCGTGTGCTCGAGCGCTTTACGGCGCAGTGACGCGATACTGGTCCCTCTCCACACGTCACTGTCCGGCGAGCTGCACAGCTGGGGCGAGCCGCTCACGTTGGTGGGACCGGACAGGGAGGCGGGCACCATGCCAGGGAAGGTGGGTTGGTATAGATGCGACTGCAGCCCGGAGCCGTTGGACTGTAGGCTGTTAGAAAGACCCATGGAGTTTGGGGGCGGCCCAGCTCCAAGGCTGCACTGCGACAGCGACTGCGCCATGGCCTGCTGGCGACCCAGCGAGGGCGGCAGCTGCAGCTGGGAGACTCCGGGCATGCCGGCCGCCGCCGCCCAGCGCGTGTCGTTGGCGTGGAAGGAGCACAGACCGTCCCCCATGGCGGCCGCGGCGGCAGCGGCGGACGGAAACTGCGGCAAACTGTGGGTGGGTAACAGCGTGCCGGGCGCGCGGAACACGTTGGTGGTCTTCTTGCGCTTCTTCCATTTGGCGCGTCGGTTCTGGAACCAAACCTGGAGAGAATAACGACGGGAAACGTTAAATCGTTAAACATGAAATACTGTCTCACAGTAAAGCAGTACGTTAACAGAACCAATGCACGTTTCATACTTTATTAAGTAAAACGAAATAAATTCACCTTTAAGGAGGTCTTGTCTTGGTTATGTTAAACCACTACATGACTGTCCAGTGCACTTGAGTATTATAGGTTCAATCAAAGCATTCTGGCCACTGTACACGACCTCTTAATCAAAAATACCGCCTTACGTTTTTATACATCAGCAGCGCAAAATACTATATATGTTTAGATTTGTTTTCATTTTTTACATAATTTTGATCTGACAGCAGTTATTTATATTGTGCTAATATTTCAAAACGAATTGACCAATAGATATGCATCAAAATCACTTGAAATAAAATCAATTCACTTGGACTTATAGAATTTAAGAATTTTGTAAATTAAAGAATTGTGTAAAGTTTACGTTTTGGAGACATTGGGTTTTTGCGTTTTGCATTCATGTGAATCCAGCAGTTGTTCTCTACGTTGTATCCTTTCATAATTTCATGATGAATGGGTCAGTAGAAATGCTCCAACATGGCTTATAATGCAATATCTGTTACCCTGCCTTCAGTTGTTTTGAAGGAGTTTTTTTCCTCCACCTGTAAACGTGCCACAATACGAGGTTTTGTATCACACGGGTGATTCAAAAACAATATAACCAACAGAAACTCAATCGTTAAAATTACTGACAACATTTTGATATATGATTTCTTTTTATTTCCCTCGTTTTAAATATGTTTCTTTAATTTATTTTCTGATCAGTTTGATACAGATTAATGCTGCGTGTTTTACCTGAAAGCTCTTCAGTGTTTTTGCAAACATGCTTGTAAACTGTGACCCGGATTATAATTAATACAGTGCGCAGGTTTAATTACAGACTTTAAAAGTTGTTCAGGGGCAGAAACACGGTTTCTTCAGGAAAGATGAAGACCTGGCTGGGATGAAGCCGTTATGGTTGAAGGGCCATTCCAGGAGATAAATGGTTGGGTGGCCTGGGTGCTTCATCACCTGGGCTGAGAATGAATATATCATAAGGCGCAGCCGCTATTTTCAACATCTATTTTCTTCTTTCTTTTGTAGAAAACAGCGTTTGGTATTTAAACGACTGTGCCGTTTGTTTTGACAAATGATGATGATCGCGTTCAGCTGAATGAAACGCGCAGCATCACTTAGTGAATAATTAACTTCATTCTGACTGTATATGAGGACGATCCCCAGTCGTTACGGTTAATGCAATGTTTTGTTGATGATTATGATGATCATCATGATGCGGTTAATTATGAAAATGAGTGTACAAATGACTAAAATATTAGGAAAATAGTTTGTGTCTAGGTTAAAAAAGTATAAATTTATTAATTGAATTTGAGTTACATTGTAACCTAGATGCAAGTTGTGTATTTTAGGTTTATTGTATTAAAAGCTTATAAAAGACTAAAATGGAAAGCTATCAAATGAAACTTAATATAAATTTGCCAAATAAGGAAGATCAGATAAACGTGGGATGTTAATCAGCACCACGGAGAGCGTCCTTGCATGAATAGTTTTAGAGTATTAAATTCCTGATATTAGTCTACTGTAAAATACAATTCTCCATTTTTTATTTTGTTTTCTTTTGTCTAGTCAGATGCGCCTGTGTTCCGCTATAATTGCAACACCAATAATAATAATAATAATAATAATAATAATAATAATAATAATAATAATAATAACATAGTTTGTAGCCTTCATTTCATTTCGTTTTTTATTTTTTTTTACTTTTAGTCAAACACAGACATGTCCTCTTCAGGTGTCTAATAGTGTATTTATCAGTAATGCGTTTATGATGAACAGCATATCCTACTGTGTTTGGTCTCACCTGCACGCGGGACTCGGTTAATCCGATCCTGAGCGCCAGTTCCTCCCTCATGAAGATGTCCGGATAATGGGTTTTTGCAAAGCTCCTCTCCAGTTCGTTAAGCTGCGCCGGAGTAAAGCGGGTCCTGTGGCGTTTCTGTTTCTGGGTCTGCTGTCCGCCGGTCTGAGCCGAGCTCTGCTGTTGCTGTTGTTTGTCCTGCTCTTTGGATCCGACCTGCTGCATGCCGTTAGGGTTTGATCCACCATTGCTTATGTCTTCCCCGGGGAGCAGGGTGGTGCCCTCCACCGCGTCCACCGCGCCGGAGCTCAGGTCGCCTGGATGACCGCCGTCCGCGGGGCCGAGCCTACACTTTAACGCGTCCCGGTGGCCGAGCAGCTCTGCTGCGGCATCCTTCATCCCTGTAAGAACATGGGGCGAGAAGAATTATGCTTTTCCATCTGACGAGGACAGCTGTGAACATCGAGTCATTTCCAGCATCATCAGCAAGGAGAGAAGGAAAAGAGAAGAAAAGCAGAAAAGCAAACACTCAAGTGTTATGGTTTAAGTCGGCTTACAGTGGGATCTTCTTCAGCCTGTCTAAACCAACAAAGTTCAAACTCCATCCCATCGTTAAGTCATGATTGCATTCTATCAATATTTAGACAGGTTGATGAAACGAGCTAGATGTAATTAATTCAGCAGATAATGAATTACAATATCAAGTCGTTTAGAGCTGAAAATTAGATTACGAATTAAGTCCACATCAATTCATAATTGTATAGATTGAAAGTTCCTCTAGCTTACAGTGGAGCTGGAGACCGGAGTTGGGTGGCGATAACTCACCGAGGCGAGCATCCAGGAGGTCGGCGTGAGAGAGCATGGCGCAGCGCTCCTAAAAAACTTTTAACTCCCTTTAAAAAGCATATAGTGGGCAAATGAAGAAAAATTCGCCGTGTGCTTAAAAAAGGAGGCTCCCAGCATTATAATGTTCTTTAGAGAGACAGGGAGGCGCTTAATAGTTGGATGAACCCATGAGCTTCCTCAGATGAGAGCCAATCAGAGCTTGAAGCCTGGAAATGGCCGCAACCAACCACCAGGCATCCACAAAGCAGCTCCATCTGCAATTACTGTCTCCTTAATAGCGCGGCTGATTTATTGTATCAGCCCCTTATTATAGGCGATAAATGACTTCATAATCATAGCACACAAACAGTTTATAATAAATCTACTTCTGCTAGAAAAATGTTATACAGTGCGTTTGGCCCCACACTAAGCCTCCTCCAAAAATAAATACAACTCAACCTAAAAGGCTACAAAGAGAGGATGAAGTCACAAATAGTCCTGCTGCTTTTTCCTTGCTGGGGCAAACAACATTTCCCCGCCAAGTGTAAGAAAAAAACAGGATTTCTGAAGGGTTTCTTAGTTTCAGGTTCTCCAGGCCTGCAGGCGTTAGCTAGGAGAACCCATCCATCACGAGCGAGATTAAGTCTTTGAGGCAGCTAAGCACACATCCAAAGTCCATTTCCAACTAGTCATTTTCGAGGCCATTAAACACTTGAGGCAGTTAGTGCCAAATCTGATCTTTGCCGCGAGATCAGTGTGTTGTTATGAGGCTGTGAATAAACACTGCGCTCGTGCGAATGGCTCGGGCAGGTGATTCTGGACAAGGAAAAAAAAAGTGAAATGTTGCTTTTGTGTATATGTGTGTATACGCGCGCGCGCGTGTGTATGTCAACATGCCATCATCAGCACTGGTGCAATTAATTTGATTTATTTCATTCAAGCTGGATGACACGCAGTTTAACCTGATAAAGGAGCGTTTTTGGCCCGTTAGAAAAATGGTGCTGCACCGGAGCTGCACTTTACGCACGAGCCTCCATTCAGCTTAATGGCGTTCAATGGAGATTTCGTGGTACCTTCACAACAAAACACACCCTCTGTAATCATTCTGATGACCGAGCCGAAGCTGTCTCTTCTCGGTGTGTGTATGTGTGACCACAGCGCCGATGGACCGTGTGTGAGCTTAAAACCATTCCAGAATGAGCTGGATATCTGTCGAGCCTCCATAGAATCCTCATACTGGAGTTCACCCTCATTCCGAAGCTACAGCGGGAGCATCTAAGGGTTAGTGATTTTTTGGAAGTGTTTTTTTTTCACGCATTGCCATAATAAAAAGTAGCATTACAACGCGCGCTTTACAGATCGGCCATATTAAAAAGAAAGAAAAAATAATATCAAGAAAATATATTCTTTTAATGAGCGAATGAGTGATGTGTTGGAGCATTTAGAAAGAAAACAATGTAACAAAAATTAAAGGCGCTTTTCTTTATTTTTATTTTTCGCTCTTTTCTCTATTTTCTTTATTTTTTTGCCAAGCTATGTTTTAACTGTTAAAGAGCACATACTAATGCACCTAAATACATTCAATTTAACTAATGGTAATAATAATAATAATAATAATAATAATAATAATAATAAACATTAACGATAATAATAATAATAATAATAATAATAATAATAATAATAAATATTATTATTATTAGAAGTAGTAATAGTATTATTATTATTATTATTATTATTATTATTGTTATTATTATTATTATTATTATTATTATTATTATTATTATTATTATTATTAGTGCACTATTCTTTCACGGGCAGCCAAGTACATATCACTTCCATTCCTTTTTGGCCATTTGGACAGTTTGGACAATACTTGTCATCGACAGTAGTAACTACAATCACTACCAGGGACTTTATGGGGTGTGTCCTCCTTCGTCCAGGCAAGGTGGCGACCCCCAGGCGCATTTCAAAGCGCGATTAGACTGGGGGCGCTCCGCGCGGACCCGATTACAACGTGACTTATCCGGAAAGAATACAATTAAGGGGCTAAATAAAATAATCAGCATTGGACGGCGATTACCGTAATGAAACAGAGCTCTGGTGTGTCACGGAGTAACTAGCCTCCATTACTGTGGGTAATGAGACTTTGGGGGATGAACACGACAACTGTCCTCTAAACGCGTAAAACGCACTCCATTAATGTCTTCTTTGATGGACACATGTTTACCATAGTCACAAGCGCATCGTACAGCCATAGGCTGAGATATGTTGCAAACGCATAATTATGGACTATCCCTGGACTAAACTTGAACGCAGTAATGACCAGTTAGCTCCAAGTTTGTCTTGGCGTTCATTTGTGAGTGTAATAAGTTTGGGGAAGATGGAACGTGGTTTCTGCTAATCTGCCTTTTTCTATCAAAGTCATTTATGATCCAAGACCCAGGCATAGCGAATTATTTCAGGTCAGATCACACTGGTTCTAAAGCACCAGCAGTTCCACAAGCGGTGTCCTCGCACAACCCATTTTATTCAACTCCTTAGAGCTGATTCCTTTTTTATGTATTGCATTTCTTTAAAGGGGCTTAATTTCCACCGAGGGTAAAAAGAACAAATCAGTGATCTGTATTCTACAATAGTGTGGAGCATTGTGAAATTTGAGGGTAAAGATTATTTTGGAACAGTATATGAAATCTAGGAAAGCCAAGTGCAGTATAACCTATATAACCTGCTTCTACCATCATTCATTCCAGAGAGGAGGATCAATGGCTTGAAAGAAGGGAGGACTTGGGTCAGTGGTCATTCTGAGTTGTTCTAAATTAGGAACATGTGCTGGTAATTATTAAATTCCAGCATAATCACACTGCTAATGCAATTTAATGCATCAGCAAATTAGTACTGAAAATAATTAGTTTCACTGACCTTGTACATTGAAAGGCTATAGCGAACCAGAAAGCTTAAATGAGTCAAACCACTCCCCTTCCATACAAAAAATGGCTGTTCATTCAACCATGTGTCTTTCATTGGCAAACAATAAAAAGTAACAATGCACGTAGTTTACTGCCTTGACAATTGTTTTGTTTACTATGATTAGGCTACTTTCTGGAAGTGAAACAGAAGGTAGTTTGTGTGATCAAAAAACATAACTCAGGTGATTCCCTTGAAGACATTATCACATATCTGTTTATTTGATTTATTTATTTATTTTGCGCATTTGTTTGTATACAAATATATATAGTACAGAGAAAGAACTGGGGCATCATAGGACATGTAAGCCTTATAAGTGTAGCTAAAAGTAGCTAAAAGAGAGCATGTGTGTTATATGCCCTGGATGGCATTACGATTCTTTCTCAATTTCAAAATAATCACAATCAAAATATTAGCCTCAGATAGTATTGATAATTCTAATGAACTGTTTGTTATCATCTCTCCTGTTACCTGATGGCCTCTGACCCCTCAATACCTTCTACTGCACTTCAACACAACTCAGTGATGTGTTGAACTAAGCTTTAGGCTACTTCGAGTGATTTGATTCAGATTTTTTCCCCCGCAGCTTTTCCAGCACAGCGGAAGTGTCATCCAAGAGGGACGGAGATGCACTCGACCAGGCCCTCATCTCTGCTGGTAGGCTCTTCGCAGTGATCTCCAGTGCGCTCGCCGTCGTGCGTCTGAAATCTCCCTGCAATGAATGAAATCGCAGGCGCTCTCCTCCACGTTCGCTCAGTGATAACGCCATCACACGTTTGACTCTCGAGCTGCTAACTGACGCCATAAATCTGACAATTTACAGCCTAGCTCATTATCCCCCAGGCCGTGACGTTTCAACTCCTTTCTGTTCGTTCCACTCATTTAATGTCTATTTCTCTGCTGCCTGTCCACAAAACACGGAGAGAGCCCTTCCAAGATTAATTGATCGTCGATTTAGCTCTAATTCGGACCAAGTCAGGTGGTAAATGGGCTGCTTTTACTTGATTGTTGGTGAAATTCGTGCAAGTTGCGCTGATACATTCTGATTATTTATCAATTACGACAAAATGAGCTAAATCTATTGAATAAATTCCAGCCTGATTGCAATGATAGAGCTGGAGAATAGTGCTATTGATAATGATCCCGTACTAATAGTCTCTTTCCGGCTTTCCCGGCTTGTCGCAGTGACAGCGGGGGAATTCATTTTTCATGCAAGGAGCCATTAATCAGCTGCATTATGAGGCACATCCACAGCCATGTGTGTTCTTTGCTCACAGAGCCTGAAATAGTTTGTCATGTTTTTATGTCAATTACTTGGCATTTTGATGCGTTTCCATCAAGGCATCTTGTCTCTTCTAGCCAAGTTAAGTCCTCGAAATGAATCGTGAGCAAATTTGCTTCAGGCTTCCAGCTCAGAGGCTCTGACTGCAGAGGAATTCAGGCTACCAGGCTTGCCCCGTGCAGTCCTCCATTTCCATAAGATGACGCTCTGATGAGAGGGCCTTTCTGCGGAGTTCTGCTCCAATTACGCTTATTAGGAAGCCAGCTTGAGGATAAGCAGGCCTAGACGTGGCTTCAATCTTGTTTTCATGGTACGAGCAGGACTGGCTCTGATGTTTAAGGGCACAAAATACCAGTCAGAGTGCAGTACTAAAAACGAAGGTGCTTCCAGTGGTTCTTTGAATGATCTCATAGAAGAACCATATTTGGTTCCATAAAGAACCGTGTTCTAATAGTAGTGCATGAGTTTTAAGAACCTTTACAACAAGTTCTTTGGACCTTTAAGAAGTTGGTTATTCTGTGGCATGGCTGAAATGAGCCATTTGAATCACCTTAATTATTTAGATTTAGGGTTGGTTGGCACCATTTTCATTCTCTGACCTCTGATGTACCACCAGTTAGGTGGACCTCAGCTACAAAAGAACCAGACTCATTATATGCAAAAATAGCTAATTAACCACCTCTTTCTGAAACGTGATTATAATTTATTTCAGGAAGTGAGGACACGGGTTGTCCCCACCTTATTATATCTTGAACTTCAGATGTCTTTTCAAAGTAGATGAATGTATATCAAGAGGGTAACCTTTCTAATGTTACATTTTTAGGACTGCGCCCTCTCCTGCTCCAGAAATTAACACCGTGCTCTAACTACCTCCACAGTGTCCACTAATCCTGCTGTCGCTTTTGCATTAATATATCATTTTAGAACAATGGTTCAGTGACAAAAAATTAATTGACACAATTTTCACCCACATACCACGCATGGTGAGTTGTATTTAGGCCTATAGTTTTGTAATGGTGCTGCACTGTTAATGTCATAAAAAATGAAGTGAAACAATTAGACTACACAGTTAAACCGTTTTAGGTGAATTCCATTACTCATAGCTCAGTTCCAGTGGCGAATTAAATCAGCTAACTTTAGCCACTAGGCATTTTACCCAATCAACTTTTTTGAATTATGACTTTAAGCTGTGTCATCTCTGAACAGGGGGGGGGGGCTTTTTAGCAAATGATTGCAGAATAGACATATAGTTCGTGTTTATAGCTTACACTGTATAGTGTATGACTGATCAGCAGAATTCATTATTCTGATGAGGTGTTTGTAGAAATAGATATTATAATAATGGCCGTCTAACAATATGTTCCTGCAGCGGAGGATCTGCACTTTTCATTTAATCTTCACATAAAAAAAACAAACATAATAAACAACACACACACACACCCACACACACACACACACACACACACACACACACACACACACACACACACACACACTTGTGTCCATATGTGTAACAAAAGGAAAAAGGATTGTTTGCGAGATTTTAAAAAAATGCTTTATTAAGGCACTTTGTTATTTCTTGCAGAAGTATTTTCTTAGCCACTTAGCACTCAAAAAACCTCACTTTTAACCTTAGGACACACAACTTTGCTCAAAGTCAAAAGTGCAGACACTCAACAATCTTAACACACTGGCACTCTTTGTACATTTTCATTTGCTGGTTATCACGTCAGAACAATAAAGGTCTTCTGTCGTTTGTGAAGGCCTATAAGAGCTTATTTAGGTGTGGACTGTGTGTTTGAAGTGCTACATATCGTCTCTGTCGCACTAAACTTTATATGTCCATGTTTGTGAAATTCTAGTGATTTGCGGGTTATTAAAACAAAATTACATTAAAAAAAACCCACAAACTACATTTTATCATTAACAATCCTGTTTCTGAGAATCTCTAAAAGTTATTTAAATTGTCTAAATTCACTAAACTGATAAAAAATTTTTATGTGTTTATTTAGATTATAATGACAGTGTTTTATACACAGAACACTAGTATTAGACTACATATAAGGGGGAAACACGGTTAGTTTTACTACTCCTAACATCTCACTCTTACTCAGTTCAGATTTAGTGTGAAAAATCATAAGGTCACATTTTAAATTAAACTCTTTCCACCATAGTTACATACAACAGTGTGTGTGTGTGTGTGTGTGTGTGTGTGTGTGTGTGTGCGTGTGTGTGTACTCACGCACATGATAATATTTTAATATATTCCACTGTATATATGGTATAACCTTACAAGTACCCACACACACATATACATATGTATATGTGTGTGTGTGTACGTGTAAGGTTATACCATATATACAGTGGAATATATTAAAATATTATCATGTGCGTGACTGATACATGAAATAAAGCTCTGGATGGACTGTGGGCCCACGTCTATGAAATCTGGCTCCAGCCATTATGAGTTCACCAGGGACCCATTTTCAATTTGAGCCTATCAAAATAAATCAACATTGCATCAAATGGAAGCCATCTACAGTATATGTGCAGTGGTTTTCTTCACGCACTGAAACTGTCCTATACTGTGTAAATATGACCTGTACTGTGTGAATATTACCTGTACTGTGTGAATATGACCTGTACTGTGTGAATATGACCTGTACTGTGTGAATATACAGTGTGCATATTTTACTGGTATATCATATGTGTCCCCTGGCCTGTCCCTGCTCCCTCCAAGTCCACTGAAGTGACCTAGAGAGTCATTTTCAAGCGTAAAACTCTCTTTGTGTCCCACCTTTTCCCTGACCGTTGATTATTAGTATTTTCCTTGTTTTCCAAACTAATAAATGGCAGCATGGTGCAGTTGGAGGCTGTAGGAGGCTGCAGACGGCCTGCTCGGCCTAATTGATATTGAGCGCGCCGTTACGGGCGCGAAAGGGGCCGCTGCTGGATAATTTGCAGTTTAATCAGCGTTTGTAATGAGAGCTGCTGATCAGGGGGCCCGTTTGAAAATAAAAGAGAGTTACAAGGAACGTCTGTCAGGGCCCTGGGATAATTCAGGACTAATTGTCTCGATTAGAGAGAACTGGATGACTCCGGGCTCCTCTAACGCAATGAGAAACGTGAAGGGTGGCGCGTAAGCTCTTGTATGGACGAGTCAATCGACTTCCACGGGCGGCCCTTAAACATTTTGGACAAATGCATGTAAGTTAGCACACTAACCTCTTGAAAGCTGGAGGCTGATGTATGGATTGCACGACCGGGGAAAATCTAGCTTATTGATTCAGTCACTGTAGAGCTGCAGGAAAATGCAGTGTGGCTGAACAGTGGCGGTTACCCTTTAGATACAGGGTTAGTAAGGTGGATTCAGGTATTATTGGACATCAGGTCATGGAGGACAGTGTGTTTGGTAGAATACGGAACAGGCATGTGCTAGGTTTTTAATGACAAAGACATGATTTTACTCACCTTCCCCAAAAACAGAGCCCATCTCCTTTACATAAATTAGCCTATTAAATTAAGCGTTTTTCACTATTTAGTTCATTTGCATGAAAACATGCACTTTGTGTTTTTTAACCTGCTGCACACTTACAGCTATAAGCTTTAATGTAAATACAGTAATGTAGTATATTTCCTACTGACATGTATTCAGTCATCAGTGGTTCATTGTCAATGTACAGTACAGTAGCTTCCAGCAAAATATGCACTTAAGCACCAATATCTAATATTAGTGGTTTCAGCATTTTAGTCATTAACTGAAAACTTAAATTATGCAAGTAATTTTAACTGTGTTCCTAAGACTGATATACTTAAAAAGCCTCAGTTCTTTATGTATTTGCTTCATTCAGAAAGTAATGCATGCTGAGCACCTTTTCTAAACGTCAGCGTGTCCTTTAACTAAATAGCAGTCTATTTCATTTTATAGCAATCAAGAAAAACAGTTGCCTGTGATATCAGTCCCTTAAAACATGTTTATTAAAAAATAATAATAAATTTCAGGTTCCTTATAAACCAAACCCGTTTCTTCTATCGCATGACTTGAACGAACCCCTTCTGGCAGCTTTATTTTTAAAAGTGTAGTAAATAAATGTAAGTAAGGATCCTCTGAAATTGGAATAAACATGTTCCCCCCAAAAAAACCTTGCCTATTACCTGATGGCCCATAATGGACAATGGCAGTGGACACCACCTGCAGCTTTGTGTGGCAGGCGTGTGTTGTGAGCTCAGACTCATCCAGGCCTGTCGATTAAGCAGCGCAGGCAGATAGAGCAGCAGCAGATAGAGGCTATGGATCGGTGCCCTCAGAAACGGCCTCCTGCATAGTGCGCGCAGCATTAGTGCGCCGCGCATGTGCGCGAGACTGCGGCTCAGCAATTAGTGAGGGTGGGAAAAGGGGGGAGAATGGTACTGGGGGGTTTGTATCAATGCAGGGCATCAGCTGGTAGAGATGTGCTCCGTTAAAACACTCTTACACACACTTATACACACACTTATACACACACACACACACACACACACACACACACACACACACACACACAGACACACACACACACACACACACACACACACGCACACACACACACACACACAGATAAGTTTCATCAAAGCTGGTTAAAAGCCTTACAATTGTGATCTTTATTCTGACAGTTAGAATTCATATACTGAAATGCAATATTTTTGCTTCTACTCAATATATATCAATATATATATATATATATATATATATATATATATATATATAAACCAAAATAATATTTTACAATAGGTTTATCAACTGTAGTTTATGTAGTAGCAGCATCTGGAATATGACAACAGCTATATTACTGTACTGTACTACTTCTGCACTGATGCTGAATTCCATGCTGCTACTGGAACCTTAATTTCCCTGAAGGAACCCTCCCAAGGGATCAATAAAATTCTATTCTATTCTATTCTATACTATTCTATTCTATTCTATTCTATAGAGATAAAGAGACACAAGAGATAAAAAAGTAATTTCCAAGTAATTTACATTTCAGAGACCAGTTTGCCACAACCCAGCCCAGTTCAGTTCTTTAAAATGACAGCTCCTCTATAATGACTGTAATATTCTTCAGTCAGAATCCTTTTGAAGACACCTTGTCAGTCAGTCTGGAAAGAGAGCTGTAAAGCCTTTACTGTGAAAAGCAAACTATTAGTTAGCCAAGTATTAGTCATAGAACACCAACATTCAGTTCAGTTCAGTTCAGTAAAATTCAGTCAGTGATTACATCATTGCAAGTTTGTATGGTGACTTTCTGGTGCAGAGCAAATAAACAGAAACCAGTGTGAAGACATCAGACAAAGATGATATGTACAAAGGTTGTGAGTGCAAAATGTAAGTAGAGGCAGAATTATCTTGCCAGCTTAGCAAAGTCTGAACTTTGGTGGTGTGGAAAATTCTCCCTGCACATTTCTGCTGAATTCTATGAAAATAATTCAGAAAGAATGGACTCAATAATCACTGAAATATGATCTTTTTATTCTATATTTCATTGGGAATAAATAAAGTGGACGTACACAGCTTTGTATATTTACAATAAATCATTGAGTTTGTTAGTATTACAGTTGTCAGGTAAAAAAAATCAGTATATTACTGTATTTTCACTAAAGTCTATTTACAGCAGAATTCAATGATGTCATAAAAGTTTTCTTGGTCCTATATTATATTGAATATAAAATCATTTCATTTTCGGTGAGACACTACCTTTATACATTTTTCAGTTCAGGGTTTTATATACTGACACACTTCATCATGACATGTCATATTTAAAGCAACCTAAGTCACTTTTAAAAGTCTATGGTAAGAAAATGATTCTGTTTCAAATTGCAGTTTGATTCACTGCTGTTTCAGCACCTGGTCAGCACTTGGGCTGATTTGAGCTCCAGCACCAAAGGCTACTGGTTGAAAGAACCAATGTTGAAATGAGACATTTGAGAGCCTTTTTGAAGAAAAACCTGCATAAAGTGAAGTTAGTTAGAATTTCATCCTTAAACCTCCAGTCCAGTAAAGAACCACATAGGAACTATCAGTGTGGGAGTGTATGCTGAAAGATGAACTAAGATGTTTAGCTGCAGTTCTGTAGTAGTGCTGGAGGAGGAGCTTTTGGGGCTGAGCTTTTGTTTTAGGTCGCTGGTTTGACTTTCTTTAAGTTCTTATTATATTGAATTGGTTTTATTTCAAGTTGCAGAACCAAAGCAGAACATAATGGATGCCTGCAGAGACCAGTCCATGGCCAGTAGCTATAGTGTAAGTGCAGCAGTGTGTGTGTGTGTGTGTGTGTGTGTGTGTGTGTGTGTGTGTGTGTGTGTGTGCATGTGTAATGTGTATTCGGCGCCCACGAGCCAATCTGGAGCTGTAACCTCCTTAAAGCCGGGAGTGTCCGCGCCAGATTATCCCCATCTATCCCGTGTCAATGACCGTCTTGTTGAGAGAATCGCTGGGTAAACAGGACTGACAGAGTCGGGGGGGTTCAGCTGATTACACACCCAAATAGAGCCGTGCGCTCCCTCCTCGAGACGCCTCACATAGCTCCCCGTCTCCCAGGCTCCTCCAGCCTCTGTCCTAGTGCTTTCACACTGTCCCGCCATCAATCATCCCATTTTGGCCTGGATGTTCTATAGAGTCACTTAATATCCCACCTTCATCTCTTTTTTTCCTTCCACTCGCGGAGCGACGCGCCCCTCTCTGTCGGACGGGGGGCCAAACAGACAGCCGAACATGAAATGATTTAGAGAAGGCCGCGAGCTCTTACCACACACCATAAACTACACAGGACATCTTCTTTTTGTGTGTGTGTGTGTGTGTGTGTGTGTGTGTGTGTGTGTGTGTGTGTATATCCATACACTCAGTGATTGACTGTAGACTGAGCTTTATTTAGTGCATTAATTAAGCGCTGAAAACTTTACGCACAAACTTTACGCAGATGATGCGCATTTATGGGCGGCTTCTAAAATCAGGGCTCCTTTGGATTCTCTCTCTTTATTTATTAATTTCCTCCCCGCCTTTTCTTTCCTTTCCTTTTTGCCTTTCTTTTTAATTTCTTTCTTTATTCATTTCCTTTCTTTTCACTACCTTTTTTTTTCTTTTCCTTTTAACTCTTTTTTTTTCTTTTCTCATATTCTGCCGTCCTACTTAAAGTTCAACTTTTTTCAATTTTTCCATTTCTTTCTGTACACCCTTTGTGGTTTCTCGTCTTTGTTTTTTCTTTTCTTTTAAAAAAAAAATATATTTTATAATATATTATGTAATAATAATTTATACATTAGTTAAGTCTGTATTTTAACTGTTTTGGAAGATATGCTTCAGTCTAAATAAATATCTGAATCAATAAATATCCTTGACTTTAATGGCTTTAAAAGGTGGCAATTCTAACTGGTTTCCTTCATTTATGTTCATTATTTGCACACAAAATGTGCTACCCTGTTGGGAGTAATGATGTCAGTGCATTTGGTTAATGCATAAATGAAGTACACGTCAGTTACTTCAAGAGGGGAGGATGAGTGTAGGTGTTGATTGCCACAGCAGTCCAGTGACACTGAGATGAACACTAACCACCACACACACTGTACTGTACTGCAGTGTCGCACTGTCAGCGGTGGAGGTTTAGATTGGAGGGTCCAGTTCATCACTAATGAGCAATTAGTCCTGATGAAGGATTTCCTGTTCCGCATTATTAGCACTGAAGCTACACCAATCTATTTCATCTTATGGCGTTATGAGCACTCATTATTCTTCTGCTCCGATAAAAGTAGATATCTGCTAATGCACTAACAGTGCGGCCTAAATAACACGCAGGCGCATCCAGAAGAGATGAGCGCTCCTCAGAGCTCCTCTCCAGGCATCCGAGTGACCATATTCACCCCAACCACGATGATCATTTTAATGACTTAAACACATGATATTGTTGCTGATAACGCTTTGTCTTAATTTAGGCAGTAACTATAAATTAGAGAAAAAACAGCAAAATTCAGCATTTTATTTTTAGCACTTGTTTCCCAGAATCTTCCTCTACAGGTGAACCTTCAAATAATGAATTATTATTCAAACAAAGTCTTAAGAAGCTGCCCCTCGTGGCCTTTTTACAGAGCTGGTTGTAGACATCTCATTCGAGTCCTATCACACATGCAAATAAAGCCCCCTTTTAAAGTAAAATGTGTTTTTTTTTTTTTTTTATAAATGTATTGGATCAGTCTGAATTACAAAGCCTTTTATGCAAATACCCCCCCTCACAATGTTGAAGACATTAGACTTCGATCAATTTGTAACAGCGTTTAATGTTTAGTTGAATTAAAAATGATTGGAGTTTGAATTTGCTATATCTGTCACAAATATTCCCAATTTGCCACGTAATTATTTGATAGTCCCTGCAATTACAGCATGAATGGGTGAATGTGGAGCTCTGGGCTTCCTAATTGGCCCAAATTTGATGTTTTGCATATTTGCATAATGAGGAAATTGGTATAAAATTGTGTTCATTCATTTGTGAAGACTCCTATGAATGTTATGAATTTGAAAGCCTTGCACCTATACGGTGGAGGGGTGACTTTGCCTGCTAATGCCACTGGCTTCCATTGAGGAGTGCTGGATTTGTGCCAAATGGACAGTCAAGCACACAGGCCTACTGTACACCCCAATTTCGGATTATTTATTTATTATTATTTTAATTATTTTTGTTATGTTTAATTAATCATATTTTTTTTCACCAGTTGAGTTCCAATCTAAGTCTCTTTTACAAGGGGACCTAAGAAACTATATATAGTGTATATAATGTTGTAATTCCAAATGCAACATCAAATTATAACCACATTACTCATAACATTATCATTTACAATCAATATGTTTTTTTATAAGCTTTATATAGAACTACATATTCCAATAAATCGTCCACCAAAGCACCCACCCAAAATACATTGTCTAATACATCTGACCTCTATCACTATGATTTTCCTATATGATCACAGACAAGCCACTAGTGAGTGAATTTCACAGCTGTAGAAAGCACTGACAGAGAAGACAGCGCTGCCATATGAGCTTATTCCACTGATTGCATTCCATCACCTCTCAGAGCAGCATAAGGTTATTTCATATGCCACTGCTGTGGTCTCGACCATATGATTTGATTTTTTTTCCCCGACCCGATCTCTCTTTTTTGCTTATGATGAGAGACAAAGCACAAATCGGCATGGAGGCCATTAATTGTGTTTTATGTGTGTTTTTTCCTAGTATGATTGAAATTGATTTGAGGTCTGTGCGATAAATCACTATTAGTCTGCACAAACAAAGCACAAGCCATTCTAATCAATTGAATAATATTGTGCCTCTTGGACGGAGGACAAGAAGGGAACAATATGAAAAATGCAAAACATGTCACTCAAATCTGTGCAGGGAATTTAGAATTTAGAAGCCGGTGTGAGCTCGATACACAGTCTGTCATGTTTTGAAAGAATATTTGAAAGAATATGTGACCTGCCTGTTTAGCATGCAGCCCTGGATCCCATATTACACATCATAGAAGTTACATCTGGAGGACACACTTAAAAATATAGAGTGCTAAATGGTTCATGGCTGGGATACAGTTGTAGGTAAACCGCAGAGCCTTTGCACACTTGAAGATTGACAAATTTGTCCTCAGGAAAGTCTCGATTGTCAAACCATTTGGTACAAAAAGTAAAACAAAGGGTTTTTTTTTTAGCATTGCCATAGAAAGACACATTGTTTCATAATGTTTGTTAGCCTTGGGATCACTGGTTCTTCACACTAGAAATGGTTCTACAATGCATTTCTCAAACTGCTCCACACTCAGGAACCTCTACATGGTCCACAGTTTTGGTCCATTCTTAAAAATAGTGTCTTATTTGAGCGACTTCCATAGAAGAACCACTTGTGGTTCCGTAATCAGCCATGTTTGTAGAAGTCTGTTTTAAAAGAGTGTTATTGTTTATATTAAGTGAACAAATTAATATGGTTCTTTATTGAATCAAAAGTGTGTTTTTCTACAGCATCACTCAAATAACTTTTTGTAGCACCTTCATTTTAAAAGATTGTACCTATGTGTTGTAATGTTGAGTTGGATTAAAACTTGGACCATCTGGGAGTCCCTAAGGAGTAGTTTGAGAGCCATTCATTGAAAGGTTCTCGAGGCAACCAAAAGGGTTTTTTCTATCTTCGTGGAATTTTTTGGAAAATGAAAATTTGGTGCATGTCAAGATTTTGCTTGAAAATCAGTGACATATCCATCAAAAAACATTGGGTTTCATTTTTTAAATGTGTTTATCAAATTTTACTACAGCAGTGCCAATTAACCCAGCCACTCACTAGGATTTTCCCCATCACTTATAATGCTCCCAACACTAGGAGAATGAGGACACATGAAGTCAGCCCCACTATTTCTTATCAAACTGTCCCCAGTGCAGCATCACTGGGCAACCAGTACAAGTGCTAGTTCCCCAAGTTCTGAAACATCAGCCAAGCCTGTGCCCACCAAGAGAAAGTATGGCCAATTGTGCTCTCACAGGCTCTGGCTGCTGGTGCAGTATGATCCAGTACCTAGGACTTAAAATCCTTGGGCCATAGTATCAGCACCTCGTTCTACAGAGCCACTCAAAACTCCTCACCATTTTGTTTCACACACACCATGACTTTAATTCAACATCAATCATCAATGTTAGAATGTTGCTTTCATTTGTGAGGACATTAACATTATGAAGTTGAGCATAAAATGAGTGTTGGCCACTAAACCTCACTACAAAATATTCTTATTTTATGTTAATATGTTGATGGCACTCAATGAAGGGTATTAGATTTACATGGTTAGATTACATAGTCACAACATTGATTTTTGGTCAATATCACAACCTACATTCAACCAGATCCCAATGTCTATGAATGTTGGTGGACAGCTGGGAAAATGGTGAATATTCAGTATATTCAAATTGTACTCTCGTGTCACAAATCCAGTTCATTGGTCTCACGCTCGGCTGTTTAACACAATAAATGATGCGAGTTGTAGTATTATTATATTATGTTATAGTGTATCAAGTCTTTACCCACATAACAAAGCCTGAAAACAGCCACTGCAATCTGATGAGACGAAAATCCCACATGAATCTATTCTTTCAATATTCGCAAGCACTTCATAAAAGAGTTAAGTGATGATTCTACCATTTCATGGGATATTACGCCATAATGATAGTAATCCACCCATTTACAGCTGATGTAGCCTCAGTCAGTGGAAATTAACTTCCACCATACCTCTGAATGATCATTTATGAATAAAAATGAGAGATTATGATATGCTAATGAAATGCATATTTACTGAAATATTCATTACTGGGGAGAATGAGACACCTAGCAAAATTACGGCTTAAACAATTACAGGCCAGAATTGAAGCAAATGGGCAAAGGATAGATTTACACAAACACACGCACACATGCGATTACTGAAGCAGATAGATGATGGTACCTTTGGAGCAACACTGGATTCTGGATTGTGTGGGGAATGTAGCGCTGAATATATCTCTGCGTTGTGAATTTTATGACCACTAACCGCAACAAATATGAACACACATTACATACACACACACACACATACACACACACACACACACACACACACCCAAAACCAGAGGCCTTCAGTACACAGCAGCTGAAAAAGTGGGTATTTTACTTTGGGAGTTAATGGGAATAAAATACCTCAGTGGATGAGTGCAGATGTGTTTGATACAAATAGTCATTTTCCTATTTGCTGCCTCATTGAGCATGATGAATGATTGGAGTCAGAGAAGCGCCGTGATAAATGGCAGCACCTTGGCTCCATTGCATGCCCTATTGATTCTCCTTCTTTATTACCCCTACAACCCAGCTGGTTGCTTTGCTCTCCGTGCACACGGCACACACACACACACACACACACACACACACACACACACACACACACACACACACACACACACACACACACACACACTCCAACTCTAGGGAAGGGGTTCTTCCTCCAGAACGTTGCCTCCAACAAGAAGATGGTAGCACAAATAAGTTTCCTCATTAACGCAAACCACCAATGGCCTGACGTTGGTGTTAATAATACAGTGATTTCGAATGAATATTATGGAACAGAACATTTACGCTGTAGTCTAGTAGATGATAGCATAAACAGGTTCCATCAGTGAGCACTAAGAAGTTCATTGAGGGCCTCCTATGTAGTCTTTTGCCTACCTGACTAAATTACGGACGCTGGCTCCAGAAGATTGGTATAGGAGGATATAATGAGGCTCTGCCACCCATTGAAATGTAATTACCTTGCACTTCTGCACTCCAAGCCGGAAGGTGAGAAAAGATGAATAGGGAAGGTAAAAACCGCTGACCCTTCAAAGTTCAATTTACGTTTGGCATTTCCTTGACCTTGTTCTGAGATTTGGAGAGGTAATAATTTAGGGCATTCCACGATAATGATAAATGGTGTGTGTGTCCATGTTCACTGGTGCCTATATACTGTATGCTGTGTACATATATGTTACCTGATAAAGCTGACTTAAGGGGTTTAATGGGATGTTATCTACAAAGCACATGACTAGGTTTGTCTACATGTACATGGTAGAAGATAATGCATTTCTGTGTCAGACTGTTCCTTGTGGTAAGTACACAATCATCAGATGAAGGCAAGTTTGCCTGTAAAGTTGGACTTGTTTTGCTGCACTTGGGAGACGACAGCTTGTCATTATTCTGTGTTTGCCAAACTCAGTCCTGGTGCCCCCTGCTCTGCATATTTTAGAGGATATCCTGCTTTAACACTCCCCCTGCATCTGTGAAAGGGCTTGTTTAGTTGATTAGTTGAATCAGATGTGCTGGGAGCAAGTAATCCTCTAAATATGAAATGCAAAGGGCTGCCAGGACCAAGTTTGGGAAATACTGGAACAATACATTCTGAACAATGACCGTAAGAACAAGTCAAGACTAAGAATAAGAATAAACTTAGTGTTTTGAAAAAGTCCTGGCCTTAAAACAATATAAATGTTTTGGAAGGACCTGAAGAAGGAAGTTCATGAGAAGAAACCCACCAACACAACAGAACTGAAGCTCTTTTTTGCGTGGAGGTATAGGATAAAATTAGTGTCGAATTAATCATTTAGTGGAAATTATTAATTGGTTATTGCTCAAGGGGATCAGCCTAGATACTGACAACAAATGTTCACACATCTTCACCCCTCACAGATATCTACTACTGGATCATTTTCCTCAATAAATACATGAGCAAGTGTAATATTTCTGTCTCATTTTTTTCATTTAATTCTCGTGTGGAAGTTAAAGGTCAAATTTATGACACAATTCTAAAGGCTTAAGAAACGTTCACGCACCACTGTACCTAAACATTATAGTAAAGTTATAACATAGCAAATGGCTTTGGAGGAGGTCCTTTGATTGAGGTGTAGTGCCTCATACAGCATGGTCTCAAGAGGAATTCATACATATGTGACTAAAAACAGAAATCAAACAACTTCAACAGAGATGTTACAAAACAACAAGTGTAATTTCATTATCCAAACCCAGACCAGTCTAAATCTAACCTCAACCGTATCCTATCTTTTACCATAACCTAAACCTAACCTTCTCCCTACCATTAACCTAACCTTAATCGTAGCCTAAAACGAACCTTACCGTATCCTAACCTTGATCGCTACCTAAACTTAAACTAACCCTTACTCTATCCATAACCATTGCCTTAACTTAACATTACCTCACCCTAACCATAACTACAACCTAAATTTATACTAACCCATACCCTAACCTCAGCCTTAAACATGACCTAAACTTAAAATCACATTACCCTAACCATAATCCTAATCTTAACCATAACATAAACGTAACATTACCTTACACTAACCAAGTTCTAATCTCATTGAGTAATAAGTAATTAAATACATTTCTCTTCTCTCTCCTATTTTTCTGTTTTGCTTACTAAGCTGCTGAATTAGATGTTCCCAGATTTTAACTGTTAGTTCCAAATTCCAATGATTTGGATGAGAGACTTACACTACCAATGAAAAAAACAAGTATCTATTTCCTTTAAAATAATCTTAAAATTTTAAATATAATAACAACTTACACAATCCACAGTTTTGCACAAGAGTATTTTCAAATTCTCTTCCCTAAAGAAGCTTCAAACGGGGCGTCCTTTAAAGAACCACCAATTGTGAGTGTAAATGATGTAAAAGTTCAATATCAATTAAATGTTAACTCATTACAAACTAGGGCCAATTTAGTAACTCTTGTTTTTATGAAGATAAAATGCCAGTGTTGCTATTTGTATTTTACTTTTACTTCACTGAGTGACTTATTCCACCTTGGATACGTTCCTGAGCAGTGAGTACATTAATATGCAGTCAAATATCCCCACAAACCCACAACATCTCTGAGAGGATATTGTGGTTAAGTCTAATTTTCCCCACCATTCCCAGACTGGGAGAGGTGGGCGAATCCAGCCTGTGTCAGTTCATTAGAAACTGACAGCCCTTCAGCTAACATCCACCCGAGAAGCAGTGTCTCTAATCAAAGTCGACATGCACACACACACACACACACACACACACACACACACACACACACACACACACACACACATGCTCTCACACATGCATCCGAATCACACACATACACACACACACACACACACACGCGCGCGCACACGCACACACACACACACACACACACACAGAGTGAGAAAATTCACTAATCAAAAAGTGTATTTCCTTGCAGTTGTCTCTAGAGAAATCTGTTGGGAGAAAATTGGAATAATTTATTAGCTTACAAGTTCTGGTTGACAATTGGCCCACTGCTATTTATCTCTGTAATAGGGAATGTCTCCAATGTGGCAAAACTGACCAAATCACATAGCTTTGATCAGAGAATGAAGCTGGCAAGTTTGGACATCTTTTTGTCTCAGAGGGGAAGCATGCACAGCAAAAGCCAGACAAGTGCACAAACTGACCTGACAAGTGACGATACCACTTCAGACAGCTGCGTTCCAAGCAAGAGACCTCTTTTAATCTGAACCATTATTGTTATACATGAAAAATACATATGTACATCCATATGTAAAGTCAGCAAAGTATTATTTATAAAGATGATATGATACTGAAACTGAAAATTCCATTATACTCATGAATATAAATGTGCATCGGTTGTTGTTTTTTTATGAGATGCCACAGATGAATCGCATTTTCTAATGTTTCTAATAGAGTTGTGTGAGTGTGAAGAACCTTCAAACTGGTGAACTACCTTGACCATCAAGGAAGATTCTTCAAACCTTTAAAAGTTTTATTGTAAAGCAGGGGCCCATTTTTTGTCCTAGTAATCTTCTATTCTGCAGAGTTATTGGCAGCCCTAACCTAACCTCCCGTGCACACATATCCATAGATTTCCCTCTCTCCATTTTTGAAAAACTCCTCACAGAAACAAAAATTAATGCATGAACATGCTGGGGTGAAAGTATCTCTCAAAAAGAAACATTGAAACAGCACAGAAAAATGCAAAAATGTAGAGGTTTAATCACAAATTACACCCTATACCCTATGCAGTGTACTTTGCAAGACACAAAATTACAGGCTCTAAATTTTAACAGAGCATTATACACTAATCAGACATAACATTATGACCATCCTTCTTTCTATACACACTGTCCATTTTATCAGCTTTTTTATCGGCTCCTCCTACTATACAGCTCTTTGTACAGGAGCACTTTGACTGTAACTACATGTAACCCTGTTCTTCAATGGCCAGAACCCCACAAGACCACCAGAGAGCAGGTATTACGTGGGTGGTGGGTCATTTCCAGCAGTGCATTGACAGTGGTGGTGTGTTAGGTTGTGTTGCACCAATACAAGCAGACACAGCAGTGCTGCTGGAGTGCTTAAACACTGTGTTTGCTCACTGTCCACATTATTAGACACTACTAACTAATTGCTCCACCTTGTAGAGACAGGAACTCACCTTTTCCTGTTTAGTTTCTGTTGGTCATCCTTCATTTGTCCTCCATCGGTGCTCACAGGACGCTGCCCACGGGATGCTGGGTTTAGAAACGGCAAATTAATAGAAAATTGTCCCTGAATAAACTGTATGTCCATACTGGTAACTTTACTGGAGATGTTTTTCTTTATTCTTAGTAACTGTATATTATTCAATGCAAAGGATGCTGGTGTTTTTATAAAGAGCAATAAATCTGAGGATACAAGGTTTTGCTCTGACAGCGATAACAGTCAACTGAAGTTTGGAATGCACTTGTGCTGCTTGTTGTTTAATGCAAGATTTCCTACGAGTGACTGTTTTCTGCTATGAAAAACTACTTTGCATTTCAAATAAGTGTGCTCCTAATTAAGTGGCAGATTAATGGAATATTTTTTTCCTGGCATCAGCAATAAAGATGGGTGAATATTTGGATCATTATTTTGCCTTTATTACTCATTACTCTGATGGTAAGTGTCATTCCAGGTTTGTCTGGCTAATTTATGTCTGATGGTACAGTGCCTGCGAGTTGTTAATGTTTATTTTGTCTCATTTGCATCATGAGATGCTTTTGATGGATTCTGAAATGGAATGACGTGAATTGGAAGTGAAAGTGGCATTGTGGAGGATTTTGAGCGTTGCTTCTGCAAATACTATCAGAATAAAAGGCCGGTTTAGGTGAGTTGAGGTCAGTAGTGTTTTGGAGTTTTCCCTTTTGGAGGTAATTGGGACTGAATCTTCTTTAAGATGGATTTAAATCTTTTATTCTAACTGGCTATCTATCTATCTATCTATCTATCTATCTATCTATCTATCTATTTAATCTAACTGGTTTTCAAACCATCCATCCATCCATCCATCCATCCATCCATCCATCCATCCATCCATCCATCCAGATAACCTGTTAGACAGACAGATGGACAAACAGGTAGATATATCTGTGTTAAACATCTATAGGTAATAACGTGGAAATGGCCTCAAATAAATTTAAATTAAAATGCCTTCCAGAAAATCTGTTTGTTCATTGCACTGCAATCCACTTTGCATAAATCCCACAAACATTAGAACACATACAGTATAGACACTACAGCCGCATGATGTAGATTCCCTCACTTTATTTGATAGATTTCACCTGACTGCTTTAAAAGTCCATTTGGATTGGTGCCTAAAATCACCTGCTCTAAGTCTCTAAAGAACCAGCACTCAGCCTAATTTGTATGCATTATCAATTAACAAACTTAATAGCCGGCAGATTGATTAGATCCTCAGTTATAGAGGGTAGAGCTGAAGCGAAACATGAAACATCATACACTCTGCTTCTCTCTGTTTCTCTCTCTCTCCCTCTCCCTCTTTCTCTCCCTCTCTCATCACACACACAACACACACACACACAACACACACACACACACACACACACACACACACACACACACACACACACACACACACAGCCATACACACACTCACACACTAATCCACTCCTCCTCCACAGTTCCCTAATTAATGCATACATATGGTGGAGAATAGAGTGGAAACAAGGCACTGCTCAGATTTTAAATAAACCTTCACCATCTAATGAGTCGGGCCGCCATGGCTAGTTTATCACTAATTGTGCTTTCTGTTAATGAGAGACTGCCTTAATCCAAGAGTGTGTAATGCATTCACATATAATAAAATCTCAAATATTTCCTCCAATTAGAGTGACAGAGGTTGAGAAATTGTCTATCTGATGATTGTACATTGTAACAGTTTAAGTGGTAGAAAGTAAAGTATAATAGTTTTACTGGAGGATAAGCCGGCCACTCAGGTTGTTGACCTTTTGTCATACAAATATATGATGGTCGTCTGTCATAACAGTATCCGAAGTGATTAAGAAATGATATTTTTAAGACCTCTGTACACCTATCATATCACATGACTAATTTTATTATTTTAATTATTTTACTTTATTATTAGGGGGGAAACCATGGCCTGGTGGTTAGAGAACCAGCATTGTGACTGGAAGGTTGCCAGTTCGAATCCCTGACCATGACTGAAGTGCTCTTGAGCAAGACACTGAACTCTCCAGCTGATCCCTGGGCACTGAGGATAGGGCTGCCCACTGCTATGGGCACATGTGCTCACTGGTGTGTGAATTCACTTGTGTGTATCACTGTGTGTGGATGGGTAAAATGCAGAGGTCTAATTCCTGTGTGTGCATAACACAGTGGGTCAAATCAGTATAATTACAATTATGACAGTAAAAAAATTAAGAACATCCAACGCTCTGGACTGTTTTGACCTTGATCATAAAGTAAGAAACAGACTATATTCTTATTAAGCATATGATATTAGTCATTCCTTAAGGGTACAGTGACGCATGCCCAGTGCCTTAGGCCCTCGCTGACACAGTAGACTAAAGACTAATAATTGTTGGCCTTCTCTTGTACAAATAGGTGTATGTGGGCTTTCAAGTGTGTCTCCATTGCATCATAAAGTGGAAAAAGCTGTTACTATGTGTGTATGAGGACATCCATAGCTGACTGCATGACTGGCCAAGGACTCCAGCTTACTGATTGACAGCCTTGTTCCCCGCATCCATCAACGTCCCTTCAGCAGCTGCCACTATGTGGACATCATCATCATCCTGTTTTACCTGAGGGTGCCTATTCCTGAAGGCAACTCAGCAGCTAAAACAGTGTTTCTGTATGGTAACATTTCACAGCTCAATAAACCTGTAACATTTTCAATAGCATCATAAAATGGACAGGGTTAACTTCTTTCGAGCCCCTTTTTGAGTGCATCTTACACTAATGATTTTACAGCTATTGAGGGCTTGAAAGCTTCGCTTCAAAAAAGTGTTTTTAGATTAAATGCATTTGCAATGTTATTTCCATCAATATTAATTTGGTTGAGCATTTTTTCTATTTATATATTTTTTTAATATAAAATAATTTTAAAATTTCAGTTAAACTAAAGTGAGCTTCAGTCTACTCTCAAAGAATACATACTGCCTCAGTGATTTTCATAACATTTCATCTTGAGGACCCACCAGAGAAGCTCTTCAGATGCTCACCTAGTCTTTAACTTTCAACTAAATGGTCATGTACATAGCATACTCTGATTACTGAGATGAGAATAAGGTCTTGCAATGTGATAAGAAATTTGATAATGAGAGCTGGATTTTAGCTCACTAATCAGATTTCTATGTATGTAGGTTTTTCTTTTGGTTTTCCCAGTCTGTCCAAGCACTCACAAAATGTTTATCAGATTACTGGCAATGTAAACACTCTCAGAATTGATGATGAACTCTTTCATTTACCTGATGAGATTTACCAGGCAGTTTGTCAACAGTTAAACCATCTGTAGGTAATCTACAATTAAAAGTGTTCTTTATTAGTGTTATATAAAGTGTTTAAAGTGGTATTAGTTATTCGTGACTTTATGTGAAATTCTACACTATATCAAATTATCATTTTAAAATTCTCAACTTTAAAACTTTTACATCTCCTTTATTCACAGAAATCAACTCTATACACATATATAAAGCTGCTGTCTCCATAAAACACTGCATTTTCATCGTTAATTCCTTTAGAGTGATTTTGAACCTACAGCAACTTCTGATCCAATTATTAACTTGGTCTACAAGTGTTATATGGGTTAATTTTACACCAAATTTCACAGTAAAGATAGGCTGGAAAGTTTCAGAAATGTTCTTATGGACCACAAAAACACCATAGAATCATTTCTAGTGAATATAGTAACTTCTTTTATCAGCACATTTCATGAAATTCATGGATTTAACTCCTTTAAAGGGGTTCTGCATCCCTGAGGCCTAGCGTGAACTCAAAAGAACTCTACAGCAGTTTACACTGGTGGTTATATAATGAGTTTATTAAATTTGGATTTGAAAGCTCTAAATATTCTGACCAAGGATCCAGTTTCAGTAACAGCTTTAGACTTCACTGTCACCACTGGTTGCAGGTTACCTCTGAAGGTGTAAGGAGGCCCATATTTCTTTTATCCCCCTCTATGTATAATTAGAGCTATGAATGACCTATGATGTAAGTGGAAGGCCAATCCATGGACATTAAAATGCAAACGCGCACATATTTCCATGCATTAAAGTTTATGACGCATTGAAACCACTGTCCTTCAAGTAGTAAATTCTAATGGCCTTCTCTAGTATTTATACCCTACACATTTATGCACAGATATTATTCTGTGTCACTGTTTCATGCAAGCACTCGGTCTTTCTAAATCAACTTCTTGACACACACACACACACACACACACACACACACACACACAGAGTGAGGCAACATGTGCGATTCAGTCGCTGTCTACACATTTTTTTTTGTCATCTCACAGAGAAATGCATTTCACCGTCTGCCCCTTAATTTTGATTTATTGTCCGTACATAAATTAGAAAAATACGCTTTAAAATTCGCTCCCATGGCCATGCGGTGCCCGGTGTCTGGGGACCAGGTGATGTTTAACATGTCTGAAATACATATTGGATTACTGTGCTTTGTTTCTCCCCAACAGCAGGTGTTTCATCACAGTTGATGGCTGAACTTAAATATGTTAGGACAGCAAGCCCCATAAGGAGCGGTCTCCTGTGCTAGGGCATATCGTCAAGCCTGGAGAAAAAAAAACAAATCCTCCTCTTAAAGCATAGGGTTCTTAAATATATAGCTTGGGAAGAGATCATGAGTTTGAAAAGCCCTAACCAAGCTGAAACAGAAAAGCTATCCCTTTGATATATTTGCGATAAACATTCTTCCATTACGTGTCAATTGAAAAAATGCTTTGTGTTTGTTCCTTTAATGTTGTAATGCTGATGGAAATTCTCAAGTGTCTGAGAAGCACCATGCCAATCATGAGGATCTGACCGTGTTGCTCCAATTCTTGTTTCTTTGCCACTGATCACAAGGCATTTAGCCAAGCAAGCAATTCCAAGGTCATCGTATAGACGTTAACACACTAATCAAAACCACGAGAGAGCGCATGTGTTTTGCCACAATCCAAGCTTTGATTAAATGTAATGGATCACAACAAATAGCTAGCTAGGCTTGGTTGGGTTTGTGCAAATTACTTAACTGAGGTGTAATGGTGGTAAAGAGTCAGTAAGAGGTCAGATAGAAGCATCTAGTACCCAAAACTACTGTGCTTATTGATGTTTGAACTTGTATATAACAATGTATAACTTGAGTAAAGACCAGTAAGTTCACATCATAACACGTTTTTCATGCATTTTCACAGTAATAGACAGCGAAGAAAGCTTCTGAGAACACGTCCTTATCTGAATTTTCCCTTGCTATTATATTTGAGTCTCCAGCTACAACCTTCTAAGCATTGCTCATCTGAGAGACATGAAGTAAATGGTGTTTAATGAATTAGCTTAATGGACACCACAATTGGTTTTTTAACACACTGCTTCCTCCTGTTAAGTGTAGTATTCATTTCTCACTGGATGGATCTCACTTTCATTATGTTTATTAGGTCTTTGTTTGGACTACCATCATTGGTGTAGATCTCAAGGTGAATCCTGTAATAGGTTGAAACATATCTGATTGAAAGCTACCACATTGTAACTCATTCCCAGTTATAGTTATACGACCAAAATATAGGTTAAGACTTTTTGGAAATTTTTTTTGGCCATACACTCCTAAAAAAGATGCCATAAATGGTTGAGTGATGCCTAAGTAAATCCACTTTTGTTTTTCTGAATAAACATGGTTTAAAATAGACTTTTTAAGTGTTGAGAACCTTAAACAGGTTTGTGAATGCTCTACCCTCTTATATAAAGAACATTTGAAGCACCTTTATATTTAATATACACCCATTTATTTATTTATTTAGTGGTTATTCCAAGACTTTTCAAACTATGTGAAGGCTTTTTTCTCATATTCACACTTATCCATTCAAACCAGTCTGGTCTCAGGAGGAAATCAGATAAAGGTTACCAGGAACAATACATAAAATAAATAAATAAATATATATATATATATATATATATATATGGGGAATATTTTTGAGCAACACATACAGAAATAATGTCTCTCAGAATGGCTTTGTTGATAGTCTGGCACTGTGTCTTCAATGAGAACTTTTGAGACAGCAGCGGAATGCAGACGAGCACTGTCCTGTTGCTGGAGTGTGTGTTCAGAAAAGGTAGGGCCACCCATTGCAGGACCTCATTAAAGTAACATTGAGTTGTCAAAGTGCCTGTAATGAAAACCAAAGGTGATCTGACATAGTACAAAATTCCACCCTGCAACATGACTCCAGGCTGTCTGTACGTGCCACTGTGATGCTGACCATGGTGCCTCCACATATGGATTTAGTGGTCATCCCCACCAAGATAAAAGCAGGACTCATTAATGAAGATAACCCGTTCTGATTCTGAGTGACAAATCTGCAGTCATACATTGCAATTGGTTAATTCTTTCTGGGTGCAACTGTTTTTGATGATGAGTGTGTCAACCATTAATAACATTTGCTAACATAACCCACACACACAGAAATTAAACAATTTGCCCAGAAAATGCTATAAAGCAACCAGTGAAATTATATTACCTGAGCCTACACCTTAACCTAAATCTAAACTTAACCTTTACCTTAACTCAAACCTTCACCATAATCATATTTGGAACTTTTAGCTTTACTGTAACATAAGCTGAATGTAAATTCAACCTAACCCTAACCCATATCCCTATCCCTATCCATAAACATAGTCCAATGTGAAATTCTCCACAGGATTCCACATAAGATTGCATTAATTCCTTTTCATAGAAGCACCATAGCAGTGAATAAGCAGCATGCTGTGCCAGTGCTGTTATTTGTATGCTTTGGGGGCTAGTTTAGGTTCATTTGACACATTTGGCAAAGAAGTGCAAAATGAATCATAATACGTGTACGAAATAGGTGAGTCCAAATTGTGCAAATGTAATGAAATTATTCATGTACGTTTAGTCATATATATCAGTGTTTCTTAATCCTGCCTTGCACATTCAGATCCTTCTGTGCTCCCAACACATCTGATTCAACTGGCAGGCTAATTACCATGCCCTTTCAGATTTGCAGGGGGTGTGTTAAAGCAGGGAATTCACAGATGTGTGCTGGGCAGAGGTGCCTGCAGGACCAGGGTTGAGAAACATTGATATATATGTATGTATTTCTGAAGCTCTTGCTGTAGAACCACCCAAAGAAAGGTTCTGTATGGAACCAAATGTTCTATAATCTTTTGTTTTAAGACTGTGGACTGTTATGACAGCACAGTGTTCCATATCTAACAAAAATAGCAGTGAAATGTCTTTTAATTGCTTGTTGTCCTTAATGTACACTTGTAGTGGCTCATGTGAAATGAAATTATTTTGTGGGAAATGTCAGAATGAAAGCCAGTCTTTACTCATTAGTGTATAATTTGATTGCCATTTTAAGCCTATGTCTTGTTCCACCCAATTATTAGTCTTCAATTAAATCTTGGGGAAAACTGATTAAAGTGATTTAATGGCATTTCTCAATTTTAAACAAGCATAATAAGATTCCCAACAGAACTAATTGAAGAGGCTAAAATAGACATTCTGTCTGTGCATGTTGATGTGCTTTGTTTTCTTTTGTATATCCATATTATTATATTTCTGTGTGCCTATATGTGTATACATGGATCAGAATGGTCAAGGACAGGTCAAGTTCTCCACGGTAAAATGGATTTGATACCCTACTATCAGTATAGTCTATAAGAGTGGACAAAAGAGTGTCATTTGCCCTGGCCCTGAATCAATCCTTATGACAGTCTGCAGGCCTTGTTTGCACATTAATCCTGCCACAATTAGATGACAGAGGAGAGTGTTTTTTAGATGATAGCCTGGGGCTCTGTACTTGAAGACCTAATCAGAAAGGTAAACTCTGCTATATTTCAATTTGGAAGAGCGCTGTTCCGCAAAGGAGCGCCTGGCACAGCGATAAATAAAAACGCCTATTTACTCCATGGCCACACACGGACACCTTACTGCTCACTACCAGCCCTCTAATCACTGTGTGCGTTCAGCAAAGCCCTTAAATCACTGCAGCCTAAAAGCTAATGATTAGCTTTGCCATTGAACATCACCCAATGGAGAATCAAACTACATAATGCTACATCAAGAACAGAAGGGCAATTGGGATGAGGCATGCACAATAACTCTGTGTTTAGATAACTTAATGAAAACAAAAAGGAAGAGCTAAATTACCTTTAAAGAATGGCCCAAAAGGAACCTTTATAAACATCAGAGATGTTAATAATGAGTTGTGAATTGGATATTATCATCTATATGCAACAAATATCTTATAGTTTTCTATTTTGTACATCAGAAAATGGTCAATTCAGATTTTTCCCAAGCAATTCTCAAGGTACACATATATGCACCCATCAGCCATAACAATAAACCTTCTGCATAATAAGCATCTCTGACCCTTCGAATCATTGACTCCACAAAACACAGGCAGCATTCACTGTTCAGCCTTTTGTGCTGCAGTTGCTCTTCTGTGGAATCAGACTAGAAGCTCTAGTCTTCGCAGCAATTCACCAGTTGACCTTCCTTGGAGCACTTTTAGACCCAGACCTGCCTTTTTGTTGAGCCAACAGCCAGCCATCACAAATAAGCCCTGGTCAAAGTGGCTCAGATCCTCATGCCCATTTCTCCTGCTTTTAACACATCAACTTCAAGAATTGATTGTTCACTTAAAGAGCCATATGTGACGGTGTAGAACATTTTTACATCCACATGCAATAAATTACTAAATTCAACAAAATTAGACAAAAGAAAGGCAAACTGGGGTAGTATAATGTATCCACTTCTCCCAAATTTCATAAAACTGGTTAGTTATCTTGAAGGTTATTCTTTCCATTACAAAGATTTCCTAAACAATATCATATCAGTTCTCTATAAATGGAGTATCTGGCTTTAACCATAGCTACCCTTAATATAGATCCAATTGATACCAATTGAAGGATTCTTCCTAGAACATTTACATAATGTTGAGGTTATCTCATTCACAAATCTTCAAAGATTCTTCCATTAAACATTGTCTTGTGTCATTCCACAGAGAACCTTTATAGTTAAGACTGTAGCATTATTGTTGTGTAACAATTGACAATTGTTGTGACTGTATTTACTGCCCAATTCTGATGCGTGGCCCATTCCCAGTTGACACATGATCGACCTTCAATACTGAAACGTGGTAGAAACAATATCAGTTCTTGCTTTAGCATAAAAAAATAAATGTTAAAACAATATTTGTTGTTAAATGTTAAATGGTTGCGAGGTTACCAAAACACATACATTAGCACTGCATTTGAAATGATGAATTATGAAATGGATAATGACATTGAAACAATCCATGTTTATTCACTTTTCAGAATGGAATACTGATTCCACGTTGATTCAACCATGATGCTGATTTGATGATGAATAATGATGAAATACTGGATGGGTTGTGACATACCAACCATTGTGACATCATAGAGAGAAAATGGCATTGTCAAAAACACGAACTGCACCTTAAGGCTGTACCAATATATTTTGGCGAAACCGCAATCGTTATTCATCAGACAGCAACTGCTTTAAGACCTGCTTCAATTAAAGACCTGTCACTTTCAATTAGCCTTTCTGCACAAGGGCCTCACGGGGGAAGAGAGGTGTAAACAAAGGAAAGTTTCTAAACATCAATTCTGAGTGCAAAGTCCCAGAGAGAGTGCTCACAGTCTCCAGCGGTGTCCAAGAATTAGCTTCTTGGAGGACAAGCTGAAGAGGAGGGAAGGGGGGGTATGGAAGAGAAAAAGGACAGACGGTGTTAATGTCTTTTTCCCCTTGGAGCAGAAGCGATGTAGACCCCAGGAGGCGCTTGGAGATGACACGCACATTTAAATTTAAATAGCCCCTCACCACCCGCCCAGCAGTGTGGACCTGCTTAATTGATTGAAGCTCGCCATTGGAGGAGAACCGCCACATTCGCTCCTCTGCAGCTGGGATTTAAAACTCTGACATTGGCATATTCGCAAGAGAAACGTTGAATAATAATTCAGTGCCTTCAGAGGCGCACAAGGTCTCCGTATGCACGTGGTGTGGAAGAACACACAAAAAAAAGCTCTCACCAGCAGGATCTCTGATGAAATCCTGTCTAATGACAAGCCTCATTTTTCACCCGCAAGACAGGCAACTCTCAATTTTGAAAGATGATTTGTTTCTATTGTGCATTAGTAATCTTAATAGACAAACAGTGCATTTATGATTATCCTTAATGAAATGAAAGAAAGGAGGCCTAAATATGGCCCTGTGTTCAAGCCCTTAGGCTACTGGTGAGCGCTTCTCTAAAGATCTTCCGTTTGAATGCTGCAAAGAACAGCAAGCAAGTAAAGACTAATGTTACTGCACTTAGACAAGTGTATGTTTTTAAAAAGTAACCTTGCACAATCACATTATTCCATAATGTGGATAGGTAGGTACAAGGTGAATGGATACCTTTTTTTCCTGCACACTTGACATGTGCATGGTACTCTGTCCTCATTTTCCTCCTAATTGGCTGTCAATAAACATTTATTGGGAGGCAAAACAAAGCTAAAAGCAAACAGGAAAGCAATGGACTGTTGATGGGTCTTTGAAAGAGCGGAGCCATCTTCCAGAGGCAGAGAGGCAAGTGTTAAGCAAGGATCTCATTTAAAGTGGCTCTACTGCGAGAGAGAGGGGCTCTTAACGCGCCGGCATTTATTACTGTGAGATGTGTATTTGGGGGCCTTTATTAGAACGGTGGAACCAGCTTGAAAAGCCTGTTTCAATTTATCAGCCGAGTGTTTTTCTTGAATAAACCGCAGTGCTCTTTCTTCTGTTCTTTCATCATGCTCCTACTTTACGCCGTGACTTGTTCTTGGAGGCACCCACTGATAGATGGAAGACCTTTGCCTCTTCTTCTTTTCTGTCATACTTTCCTCCACCACCCCCCCTACCCCTTACCTTTTTATCAGCATTCAACTAGGAAATACAATTAGACTGTTCCAGGCTTCTTTGGTGACAGTATTGGTGGTACTTGGGAGTGGTGGTGAGGTGGGAAGGGTAGGAGGGGGGGTGGGTTAAGTGCCACCCTCCTTTGCAGAATGACTTGAAATAATGAGGAGTTTTTCTTTTTTTCTTTTCATTTGATGTGGGCCCACTGGCAGCCACGGCCTTGGCTAGATTCAAAAAGGCACTTAGACGAAAAGGCATCCTCTTCACCGCTCTCTGCAGCTCGCCCCGGCAGCACATTGTGCATTCGCCATTAATTACAGAGAGAGATGGAGAAATCCTGGTGGCAGAAAGGAAGGAAGAGCGGTGTCCGAGAGCCAGAGCCGTGCACCTGGACTGGAGTGTTTATGCCCGAGACTCGAGGAGCCAGAGTCAATGGAAGCTATCAAAACAGCAGCATTCAGCAGAGGCACAACCGACACAATAGGGTTATGTTTGATCATCAGCAAACAGAATAAAAGTACTTTCTGATCAAGAGGAACCCCCTGCTAGTCGGGTTGCAAGGGCAGAAGGTTTGGGCCAAGATGGAATTAAACTGGAAACTGATACCATGCTATTTAACAAGGTCTGGTTCGGGCTTTGGGCCTTTTAGTTGAAGGCATACTTTGGATTGAAAAGTGTGATATTTCATTCTGTACACATGCTGCCTTCGGCACTGCTGACCCAGTGAGGGACAGCTCTGGTCGCTTGCGTCTCTGCATCTCCACAAAGCTGTCTGTCTTTCTCCAGACTCTCTAGTCTTTACTTCACTGAGTCAATTATGTGATAAATTACTCTAACGAACTCAACACAGATCAGCCCAATTAAGCCTGTAAGTGTTACACGGGCTTTTCGTTGGAGTTGTCCACACCACCAAAAGTGATTTAGAGTGGGTGTTTATTGGCAGCAATAGTCTAGAATTGGGTCAGTTAAGGGGACGCCTCCAAGAAAAATCTAATTTACCCCAAATGTAGTCAATCAGCAAAAATTGGAGCGACAATGCAATTGTAGATAAACAGTAACAGAAGTCTTGCTCTATTATTCGTGGTACTTTGGACACCAAGACCAGCTTCTTTTGCAATAAGGGCCAATTTTGTTAACATGTATTTGTAGAATCACTTACTTGAAAAAGTACATTTCTCATGCTACCTGTGTATGTCGGCCTAAAATTCATAGGCAAAGTCAAGTAAATAGATATTTATTTCTCGTCTTATCTGCTGTTTGTCATCATTCAAACAGGATTTTTGAATGGGTGAAGCTGAGAGTGAGGGAGAGAGACTGATCAAGGCTGAATGTTGGGAAGGCACCAAGCATGTGAATAGAAGAGGAAGATGGCAGGCTATTTGAATACTGATGCACTCCTACATTTCTCCTATTTCTATTAATCAGGTGCTCATCAAATGCAAACAAAGGGAACCGCTGCTGCCCCATTCCACCCATTCCTGTCACTGTGTAAAGGCAGTATTTTTAGTGTCGGTATGAGTATAAGTGGGTGTGTGAGTGTGAGTATGGGTGTATATAGTAGCCATCCTACTGTCAATCGGAGGACCAAGCCCAAAGCCCTGCACATTAAAACAGAGTGCTTTTCTCTGTCAGGCTGGACAGCTGCTTCCGTAGCTGAGACAGAGCCCATTCTCTCTCTCTGATACACTATATAGGCTCCTCTTCCTGTGGACGCTGACATAGGCACGGCGACACGGCCAAATTAACAGGCCTATCATGTCACCCTTTCAGATGCCCCACCAAGAGAGCAGGAAATCAAGTTGTCACACCAGGCCAGTGGGGGCTGCTCGTCTCCTCTGTAATAGCATGTGCCAGAAGCGAGATGGATCACAGGCCCTAGTTTACTGTGAGACGCATTCTGATGTCTCATTACGGCTTCTTGCTGGTACAGATTGTGATTGCGAAATTGGGCCCTCCATGGTGGTTACTGTGAGGGTCTCACTTTAATCTGATTGAAGCCACCACGGTGGAGCTTTGGCATTGACCTCTGCGAAGATGGATAAAAGAAAACGAGCCATGCTTTTTTGTTTTTACAGTTTTTTAATTTTCAATTTTGGTCACATTGTGTTTACTTACACAAACTCTACAAATGTTCTGTTAACAGGCAACAGTATAGATGAATGTCCGCTGAAGACAATGTTTGCATCTAAGGTAGCATCTACAGGAGGATTGCTCTAAACAAAATATGATATGCATTATGATATCAATGGGAGAAAATTATTTGTGATATTCTTTGTGCTCAAAATTGGAGAGATTCTTATTTATTAATAAAAAAAATAATAGGGTTGTTACCTCAAGGCAAGACTGTACCATAATGGACAAATTGAAACATTTGATATGTGGTAAAAAATATATTTATTGAAATATGATGGCCATATCCGATTCAATTATGGTTCTCTGTTGCCTCAGGGCAACACGCAGTTCAATGTAATTTTCTATGCTATATTAGATGATGTATCATATAAAGTTCTTGAAAATATTTACCAGTGAAAGCATTTTACATTATGTAGGTGATTTTCTGTACACTTTTCATTCGAGAAAATATGGATCTGTGTGATGTTCATATGTGCTGAGATGGCCCCTGTGGGTCATCTGACCACTTTTTTGCATTTTCATTGGGTCTGCATGTGGCCTTGATGCTTCAAGTCATTCAATGTTTGGAACTTTGGAACTTGCCACTCTGCAAGGATGTTTAATTATTGTTTCAATGCTGTAGGCCTCCTGAGAAGGCTTGAGACAGAAGAAAACAACATGAGTACTGTGTATTGAACTATGGCGTCTACATGGCATCCCCTTGAACCCTAGGTTATTATTCAGCTGTTAATCATTATAGTCTTTACTTTGGTATATGGTGTATGGAGTTCCACTGGGATCAATGGTAGGGCCCATGGAACTGATATTAATAACATAGTAGTGTACTTATGAAGATGAAAGCCTGAAGTGTGGGCTTACATGCACGTTGTCATACCACAATAGGATGCATAGGATACCACCAGTGGTGCATGTACTACCACCCCATTTAGCTCCTTACTGATCCATTCAGTGGTGGTTTGTTAAAGAACCCAGTATAGTATACTGTAAAAAGTATAAGATCCTTAAAGATCTTTTGGAGGTTCTTCAGTTTGTTACTGTCGAGGAACCTCTTAGAGTACTTCAAAGAACCTACAAGAAACTCTTGTCCTTTTATTGAAGGTTCCTTGAAGCTTCTTAAGAGGTTCCTCCACAATTTCAAATGGAATAACATGCAAAAGTTCTTCAAGGATCTTGCACATTTTACAGTTTTTGTCTGTGCTATTCAGTGGAGGATGGGTTCCCTTTTTGAGCCCGAGTTCCTCTCAAGGTTTCTTCCTCTTAGCCTGAGGGAGTTTTTCCTTGCCACTGTTGCCCACTTGCTTGCTCAATTGAGGCTTGGACCCAGATTTCTATATAAATAAACTTTGATTAATTGATTGATCGACTGATTGTGTGGTATAGTAGTGTTCTATATCAAATATTTTTTAGAAGGTAAGACCATCTGTAGGTTGACTGAGTTCTAGCATGACACTCAGATCCCGTTTACTCTTGCTTGCTTCTTTTGTCTTGAGTATCAGGATTATATCTGAAAGAGGTCAAAGCCCATAAAAATGGAAGTGTAAACACACTCAAGACACACTTAAAACAGACAGAAATCCAATCACTCCAAATACTTTAGGAGGTGGTCTGAGACATTTGAGCCACATTATAGCTCAAATGTAAACACATCTCCAAGACACATTTGACATAAATACTCCTAGTACAACTGAAACTCCTTCCAGTCATATTTAGCATATCAGATGTTCATATTTCTTCCCAAACAGCAATCAGAATCAGAATTCAGTCTGACCAATGTAAATGCATGTGGTTAAAATTCAGATACTACTGAAGTGACCCAGGTATAAATGGGGTCTTAAATTTTAGTCACCAAAGATAAACAATACTGTGCAAAAGTCAGGGAACTACTGTTTGCTTCTCTAAATTGCAGATGTCACTTTAATCATGCAAGGCTACAGTCCAATGCATTTTAGTGATAATCATTTTCTTTGGACATACAATTGGAAAATGGCCAAACCATGCAGAGCCAAATCTAATAGAATGGCTCTAGTTCTTGAAGGCTAGGCTTGGTACCTCTAAAACCATGACAAAGTTAAGATCATAAAACACTTTAGAAAACACAATAAAAGCTCTATCACTTTGGCTCCTATCTTACTTCAACTCCTCTGCCTCTCCTGGAGATAGATGGCAGGGTATCTTGGTCACCTTTGATTCATTGCCTTCAAATTAAACTTTATGAATGCATAAAAGTTATAGTTTCTGCCAAGACCTGAGATAATGCACATAAAACTGAAACTAACTAGGGTGTAATAGTTGCAATAAAGCAAGAACATTGGACTATATTTTTACTGTTAATTCATGTGTGATATCTAAATAGCATACATTGCTCCTCACTGTTGGTTTACAATACAATGAGCAGCGTTTGTCTTTAGTTTTGGTATATGGACAGAGATGTCTCTACTCCAAGCGCAGATATGCTTCAACACCACTTCAAGTATATCCCAGTCTGAGAAATGCTTTGGCTTCCACATCCTCTATACTCCCTCTGTCTGGGTGTGATTGATGTGTTTAAGCTACCCACGTTATGTGTATCATTATGGAATGTATAAGAATGTCTCACCAAGTGCAATGTTTTTTGCATGCTTTTGCAAAACTTCCTATAAAGCATCCATCTGTACCTAAGCTGCCCCATCTCTCTCCTTGGTTAGGCCATGGGAAAAGTCATAAAAAGTGTAATGACGGCACAACCTTGAGCTGCTTTTATCCCGTCACGTCGTCTGTCGCCTGTGAAGTCTGTCTACAGCGACAGCTCCATCCACTATTCCTCTCCACTGATTTATTGATGGGAAAGTAAACTTTTTACTTCATTCGCTCGCTCCTCCCTGTGAGATCCACTCTCTCTCTTTCTCCCTCTCCATCTCTCCATCTCTTTATCTCTCTCTCTCCACTTACTGGCACTCTCAGCAGTGCTGCCTTTTATTATTCTATGGAAGGTATCGGGCTGGTGTTAAGGGCGCAGTAAGTGCTGAGGGGTTTTGATGGGGGGGTAGGATGACTTCCCCGAGCTGCAGGTGATGGATGGCAGCCGGGCCAGGCTGACAGATGATCTAACAGGTGTTCATAACCAGTTTATAAGAGCCTTTATTTATGACGGGCCACAGCCAACCTGCTGCGGAGCAAAACCTCGCCAGCTGCAGCCGGAGGCACCTCAGGGGCCAGATGCAAGCACTAGCCACCGTCAAACTCTGTCCGGAATCATAATTAGCCAATGATTTGTCGGGGGAGGTTACGTGGGCACCAAATGAAGAGGAGGGAGGGAATTGGTGGCATGTTGTCTGCTAATAATGAGAGGACATCCACTAGTGCCTACAACAGATTGTGCCTTCTTCAGACAATGAACTTACGCTACTGGGCTTAGGCTCGGGAGTGCATATTGTTCCTACTGGCATATGAACCATTAATTAAAATTTATAGGGCTTTGTGTGTGGTGTCCACAGTTGCTCAATATAGCTTGGTTCTACATGTGTTCTCCTTGAATCGCTTCTCCTTGAAGAGATCATGGTGTGCCAATGAGCTCTCCAGGCAAGGCTTCAATCCCTAAGCCTAAACCCAGGTGAGAAGCTGCTATAGCATTCCCCAGCTTTTCTTCATGCGAAGCCACAGGTCCTGCATGAGGATATTCATGCAGCTCTAATGCACAGTGCAGGGAAAATGGATGACCAGGCCGCTGGCGGTGACGTGTTTGTTCTTCTATAAAGCATTGCCTTGAGGTGTGGGTACGGAGGGGAGAGGGTGTCATGGGTGTGATGAATGGCCGCATGGTAACATCTTCACTCCTGACCTCCCGCACGTTTGAATAAGCAGTGCATTACAATAGAGGCCCTGCTTCTCACACGTGGAGCCAAAGCTGCCTGAATTTGGAAGCCTCCAGGAGCATCATGTGTAATTGAGATGCCAGCAGGGTCAGTGAAGATCTTCTCACAGAACTATATATTTTGTTTCTTTATCCATTTCATGTCAGATGTATATGTACAATGTATGGGAAAAGCCATAGACTTCAAAGTGTTGGTCATGTGGAGGAGTCTGAACATCTCCAAAGGTGTTCATAAAATAACACCTTTGCTTCTTGAAGTCATTTTTCTGTACATGTGAAAATCAAGAGCATCTTAAAAAGGGGCTTTTCAGGGGGTCTTTAATAAAGGCAACAGTTCTGTATGTACATAAAAGCATGAGAACTCAAAGAACCATTTGAATTCGAATCCCAAATAATCCTTTGCCGATTATACTCTACAAGGGACACTCAGATTATATATATCATTAACTAACCTTTTAAAATGTTTCTATAAAGCTTCAAAATTTATTTATTTGTTGATATTACGTCCAATAAATCATTTTTTAGTGCTATGCCTAGTTTTAGAGAGAAGAGCAAATCTCATCTGAGTGTATGAGGAGTAGCCTGGATTAAACCTAGTCTTAGACTAAACTGTCACTAAAGTGTCAATGATGATTTTTCATTGGAAATTACTTTAGCTTATGATAAAGTTTAATATGAGTCTGGGAAAGCGTTGACACTATTGAAGAGTGTGAAAATATATTCAAATATGGCTTCATTTTTCAGTATCATTCTTCAGTACATGTGGAAAAAAGTCTCTATAAAGGAGCTATTTGAAGGGTCTTTAGGTTATATGTATATAAAACAATGGCAAAATAATCAATTGAATTCTAACATTGCAAAGCAAACAGCATGAGAGCGTCATGAGTGAATGTGTGGCATATGTCAATATTCTCAGTGATGTTAGTCCAATCTGAATGTGCCATGTAAGTCAGATCCCATTGCTTTGATCTTCTGTAAAACAAGTTATAAGTTATCCTCAGGTTATATTAATCCCATATTCACATTTGTGTAAATTCCATTATATTCTGTGGAAAACGTTGTTTTGGTTTTTTCTCAAGTATGGAGAATCCTCAATCTGCAACACGAGCCAAAAGATTCCTTAAAGGCCTGATGCTTTTGGCAGCTATAAGCAAAGGTGTCATGCCAGACTGTCATGGAGTTACTCAGAATGACAGAATATATATATATCATCATGACACTGTGGAAGAGCCTGAGAATGTATTGCAGGCTTCATGAAAAAACACATGGTTTGTGAAGTCATTTTTTAAAAGCGGGCTCTTCAAATGATCTTTAGTAAAAGCAAAAACCTCTAACCCCGACAGACCTATCTTACATAGATCTTTAAACAAAAATTTAAAATAGTAACAAAAATATTTTTTTTTTGTTAAAGATTTAACACAGTAACTTGTGTTTTAGTGTTATATTAACACCTTTTTTGAGTGAAGAGCAAACCTTCATATATGAACAACAACTCACCAATAGAAATTATCGGTCATATAGTGAATGTTGAGGTTTAATCCAATTCTGGGAAACCATCCATAATGTTTTTACTTTGCAAGAATGCAGGAATATCTTCAAAGCTGACTTCAGGGTGTAACACATTTGATAAGATTTTCATTTTTGTATTAATTTGCATCATTACAGCAGAATATACAGTACGTAGATAAAAAGATGTAAGTAGACAAAGATGTACATTAAACAAAATATAAGATATGCTGTGGAAATAAATAAATAACCATCTATTAGCAGAAACATACATAAAAATGTATAATACAAATTGGTTTGTACCATTTTTCAGGACATTTTAGAAGTCAAGAGGAAATCTCTTCACAAGAGGCATTGTGGTATGTTTCAGCAAAGCACTGTAGATAATATTTCCAATCAGGAAACAAGGTGGTCAGTTTTGGTCTTTGCTATCTCAGTAGAGTCTATATAAAGGCACACTGGAGATGTCTCTATGTATAGGATCAGCACATTATGGACACAAGAGTAGAAGTGAATTAAGGACCCTTTAGTTTGGCTTCTCTATTCAGTCTTTGTCAATTTTGTCAAAATGTGTTTTGACACATTTAATAACATATCTATCAAAATGTGTCCTCTCTGAGACTAGATAATTAAATGTAATATAGATTAAGGGAGTTCATTTAAATCTAAATGGTGATACTGTAAATATAGCCATTTCTTTATGTTTCTTTAAAGTAACTACTTAGTATTTTCAGTAACAGTATTAGAATGTCTGCAAGTTAACAGCTAGTACAGTCATAGTTAAGTATATATACATATATATATATACATATACTTATATACTTGTACATATGTATGTATGTATACTTAACTATGACTGTACTAGCTGTCTGGGATAGAACCTGTAATTTATTTTTAAAAATAAATTATAGGTTCTATCCCAGACTTGACACAGTGTACCCAAATACACAAAAATCTGATTAGGAGAGAATACCAAGACACTGCAAATCCCATAATTACCAGCTATTAGTGAGAGGGTGACAAAAACCTGCCAGTCTATTATCACAGCTGACTGAAAAGCCATTTAGGACGGGCCAATACCCCCTTGTCAATCGCAGCTATTCAGCAGGGCCCCAGGGGGTTAGACAGGGACCAGACCCAGGACTGTTGGGGAAGATGGAGTGTCGGGGTAGCCACCCCCATGCTGTCCGTGGTGGGGCAGGAGGAGAGCGTTCAGCGCAGCGTATCTCAGCAACAACACATTGAGGGTGAACAGGGACACATGGGCCTATTGAAGGCACTAACAAGTGCCAAGCGGGGCCCTGACCTGTACCACCCCTCTTCACTGTCTCAGCCCTCGTCACAGCCCTGGGAAAGCCACGTGTCTGAATCGGAGCCATCTGCCTCAATTTGCCTAACATATTTGGCCACAATGGCTGGCCAGTTATCCCTGACAAAAGGGCCACAATAGGCTGTCCTCAAACACAGAGTGGAGCCAGTCAACGCTCCGGATCCCAGTCGTCCTCAGACCAACTGGACAGTGCCTCATGCCCGATGATTAGCACACCCTGCCCGTCGCCAGCAGCTCAGTACTATCTCAGGGGACATGAGTAATTACCATCAACAGAAAAAAGGGAGTTTATCAGCAGACTCTTAAACCCCCCTCTCTCTCCAGCCTTAATCAGGATTAAATGAGTAATATACTCAAGGGTCCTTTCTTCTGACTCTGTTTTTTTCATCCGCTAGGTGTCAAAAGCATACATTACAGATAACAAGAGATATGTTGTGTGAACAATGGTTATCCGTGGATTTGGGAAAGAGTGCTTAGGAAAATGCTACACATTCTATAAACGGATTAGGGCTTAAGGAACAAAGGTAGCAAGAAGCACCAGTTATAAGAACGAGGCAGATTTAATTGTTTACAATGTTCAGAATAGTTATGTAAATATTCATTGATGTCAATAAAAGCTCAGGACCTGCCTGTTGGTCTAGATTTCCATTCCTCAGTCCTAGACCTAAGAATGACTCAACCTGTTTGTATTGTTATTCATGGAATTACTGAAGGATATGTGATTTATTAGGACTTGTTATTCAGTGACTACATATACTAAAACATATATAACATCATTAGTACCTTATAGCATTTTGACACTGGAATATGTTCACTATTGTAATAACTGCAGTGATAGGGGGTGTACTATAGGCTATATGTGAACATCTGTTTTCAGTCATACATAATTTCTGTCTTGTTTATTCTGTAGTTAAAGAGACCAGGATGCCACCTTGACCGACCTTGTTTTATTATGAAGTCCAGAGACTTTTTGGGTCATGATTTATTGTTGTGCATTGCTGCCAGATGTGTCATCTCTAGAATAAACCAGTGACCATCAAACCAGAGCCTGTGCGAATCAGGTTTATTAAGAAATGCTTTCAAATACACACTATGTAAGTGAATTCACAGGTTGTAATATGCTTTGTCTCTGTTCAAACTGTTTCATTTCTGCGTCTGGGTTGTGTCAGTAATTTGTGCATATAAACAAAAGCTGACCTATGCTTAGTACACATTGTACGATGGCGTTTTTGTCACATATGTACAAATTACTTGAGAGAGAAAGCAGGGTTGGGGTGGTGATCACCCAACATCTTGACCTCACTAATGCTCTTATCTCTATATGCAATCAAATCCTCACAACAATGCTCCAAGATCTAGTCTTTTCTGGTCAATAGAGACAGTGACTGTAATAAAATCAGGATGCTCTTTTTTGACTTCAGAAGGAACAATGAGTATGTGCCCATAGTCTATATTTTTAGCTTTATTCTGAATGATACTGTTGATCATGTTATATTTGTCCATTTATATACACAGCAATCAAAGCACTAATGTTGTTTTATCTTAAAAAAGCTCATTTATTTACTGCCTGACATTTTGATTTCATTAAACATCTAATTGTAATCTAACAGAGCAATTATCTGTCTTACATTCTGCTGATTTATTACAAATTTCAATCAAATTGACCCCTAAAGGCATCCAGGTTACTTACATTCTCACGTTAAAATATCAAATCATTTTTGTTCTGTTGAAGGAGATCAAATCCTTTTAATATTGCTGCCTTTCAGCTCCCTACATATCACTTCCAAAGGTTAAAACCAAGCAATTACTGTCATTTTCATGCTTTGTGATAAAAATCATAACACGCTTCTCTCAGTCGGTATCACCCTTCACTTTTGTCACTTTAACGGTGACCAGCCGTCGAGCAGGGCGGCCTATTCAGGCAGGCTCTCTTTTGACATGGAGTCCTCAATTAAAGTGTGCTGAAGCAGACACAATCCTATTAGCGAGCAGTGAGTGAGAAAAGAGGGCTGGCCCTTCCATTTGTGCTGCCAGAATGATTATCCCCGAGTTGGTAAATTGCACTGAGGCCCCACACCGACCACGGTAAACAGGATTCAGAAAGAATACTGTGCTGACCATGAGGCTAAATGACAGAGGGTGCACTTCTGAATATTTCACCCTCCCTAAATCATCAGCGCAATCCGTACTAATGCTAATGGCTCGGCGTAGGACAAATGAAATGTTAAGCTTATCAAACGGAATATCGTCTCAGTTTAGCTGGTTAACCCAAATCAGACCTTTGTCTAATTTGTCTAAGCAATATCAGCATTACTACAAAAATGACTGCAATATTGGTAATTATAAAGCCATTAGCATATTCATTAATGGCAAAGCACTGAGTAGTGCTGCCTCTTAGTGGTCAACCTTTACTGGCCATTCAAATGAAGGACAGCAGGGGAGGTGTTCACAGAGCATGAAGTGAAGATATTACTGGTGTCCACACTCTTCAAAAGGGGTTGAGTGATGCCATAGGAGAACCACTAAAGAGCCAGTTTGAACTGCAGAACCTTTTATTTGGTAAATAACATGAAATTCTTTAAAGCTTTAAGACGTTGACATTGATCTCTTTCTCCAAAATACTTCTTTATGGAACCACTGGTTCGTCTATAGCATGACTTAACAACCCTTTGCAGCCCCTTTAAGTGTAAACAAAAGTGACCAAATTGCAATTTTTGTCAAATACTAATGTATTTCTATTTCTGGTACTTTCATAAAGTTCAACTCTGAGTGATTCTGAAATGTGCATATAGTAATTTAACAAAATGATCACTTTATCCAGGTTCTGTGAGGATGCCTTAGCTTTTGAAGAATGAAATGCATGTAAACAGTGGCAAAACAGTCTTTATGGACGTCTATTCCTCTCTGGCGTCTCTTCGTTCGCCTTTGGTTTTTGAAAGATTGGTGTTTAATAAATTAATGCAGCTATGTTTGTTTATGCTAAAAGCCTGTTCTGCACTGGGAGTAAATCGAGTGTTATTTAAAGCCAAGTACTTTTGTCAAGCTGCTGCAAATGGAATGATGGATGGCACTCAGGGCTGTGCAAGTGAATGCATTGCTTCCTATTTAACCTTAACATCCTCATTGCTAATGGTTTGTCTGACTCAGATTTTAAAAGACATGGTGCTGCTCCATTGAAGTCAAAATTAAAAATCTACCATACCATACTTCTGCGACCAGGGAAATTCATTATGTGCCGCTAATGTATTGGCATAAAGCAAAGTAACATCCCATCAAGTGCTTCAATTTGGGGCTGTTTTTTTTTTTTCATTCATGCTGTTTTATTGCTATGGGCAATTTGTACCACTCAGCATGACAGTGTCAACTGAATCAAGATTAATTTACATGCAAAGGAACACTTAGCGAAGCGGCTTGGTAAGCAAACACATTGTCTCGATTGCTGAGCTGGAAAAGAGGCATTGGAAGGGGAGAGTGGGTCAAAATTAAGGAGCATCAAATGTGATTGCCCAAGGTAGTTAACAGACCAAAATGGCAAGAAGGTCTCCAGCGAGAAGAGTTCCACGAATCCAACTCAGTGAGTTTTGAATAGAACTGAAACTGGCTCAGAAAAGTCAAGGCAAATGTAGGCAATGCTGAGGTGAAGGAAATACATACAATATATGAAATTGAAATGTATTTCTACACATTTATTTTTTTAAAGCCTAATACTAGTGCATCTCAAAAAATGGAACTGTCATATTTTATATTTATTACACGTAAAGTGACATTTCAGACCTTTTTTTTTTTACTGTTGAGTAGTACGGATTATAGCTAATGAAAACCAGAAATCCAGAATCTCAAAATATTAGAATATTGTAATTTGAATAGATTACATATCACAGTATCAACTTGCTTGAAATCTATCTATAAATATAATGAGTATAAAATATGACAGTAAATCTTTTTAAATAAATGATCAAAAATCTTTTTCAATGTATTTACATTTTTTTTAGATGCAATAGTATTAATTATACTGTATGCAGTAACACATTTACAGTAACATTTACATTTATGACATTTAGCTGATGCTCTTATCCAGAGTGAGGACTCTTATTGATGTGGCAAAGCATAGTTGCCCAGATTGGGAATCACACTGCAGTCTGCAACATGGTGTGGTGGCTTTCTGGTGGTGTTATCTATTGCGCCACAGCAACCACGTGACTTTAAGTGTTCTATTGTTTTTATACATTTCAGAAAATAGCAAGTTAATGAATGTAGCATTTCTCAATGTCAGCATTTCCTTCCGCCAAACAACGAGCAGCTTAACTAGAACTTTACTAACTCACTGCACAGCTGGCAGCTCCTTACACTTCTTTCTTCTCCAAATCCTTTTAGCTCAGGCTATTTATATTATTTAAGCCACTATAGCCATTATTTACTTTACATTATTTTATGAATATAACATATAATAACAACACAAATAATACAATAAATGCAAACAGCACTAAAAATATAATGAATGAAAAGAACATTACTACTATGAGTTATTTTGAAGCATTTGTATTGGGCCTTTCGTCATGACATTTGGTGTAAAGACTGCTAGATATAAACCCTTTCAAAAGTAAAAAACATCAAAATAAATGAGATACAGGGCTTTTGTGAATCTCTTCTTTGTGGCAGACCAGTAAGAACTGGACTTACATAGTTTAGATGATCAGATTAACCACTTGCAATTCTATGCAATATAACCCTTTGTAATTTACTTTGTTTATTTGCATTGTATTGTGTTATTATACGTTTTATATGTATTCCTCAGATCAATGGTTTTAAACAGTCTAAAATTAATGCATAGTACTGTATAATACCCCATAGCATCACTGTCATAACCAAACCCAACAACAGAAAAAACGTATTATTAATGTACATTAATGCAAAAAGAAGACCCCATTTCCAGTCATTCTTGTAACATTTCTATTGTTCATTTCAATAGGAAATTTTATGTTTTCAACGTGACAGTGATGATAACTTGATATGTCACAGTGGTAGAATTCAGCCATATTTACTATTCCTCTGTTCATTTATCATACATTGGAGCATCTGTCATTTATAGCCAAATAAAAAAGGAGAAAGAAAAACACAGTTGCATTTACTGATAGTCTGCATTGCTCTGTCAGTGAAGCAATATGACTTTTACAGCTCTGAGATGCCAAAGGGGAATACTTTTAGGATGTGCTTGACTGTGCTTCAGAGATAAGACATCAGTGTGTGCTCACTGGCCCCCATAAATATGCCGTAACAGAGCTGTGGAAGTGGGGTGGTGGTGGGGGGAAGGCGAGACACTGTGGGATTCACTTGAACATGTGGCGTGTTTAGCAGCCTGGAATCCGCCGTCAAAGTCAAAATGCAGACTGACAGCGGAATATGACGCCATGGCGCCTGGAGGCCTGCCTTTATTTACAAATATTTCACATAAACAAATTTTCAAATAGCTTTATTTTGAGTAGCCTTTCTGCTCTATTAGACATAACACACAGCTGCCACAAGCACTCAGACACATCATCAACAACCACCAAAGAGAAAAGATAGAGAAGCAAAAACAAAAAAAGCAAAATGCCAAAGCGTAAAACCAACAGTCGTCTGGCCCGCAGAGAGTTTTGCCACTTTTGTGGCCAAAAGTTTGCTTCGACTCTTTCTTGGGGTTTCAAGCAAAGCAAATATGACCACGTGTCTTATTCTTCAACATCAAAGCCCTAAGGCCCTGATGCATGAGCTTGGGACTATGGGAATGTATCTTTATCTGACCTGCTACTTTCACAGGCAAAGAATCAATAATGCATTTTTTTGTGCCTCTTATCAAAGTAAAATATCAAGGATAATCATATTAACAAACTGTCATAACAAAGCAATGCAACTCATTATTTTACATTATAACAGGGATTGCCAGTCACATTTCAGGCATATTTTGTGCTTGATTTTGCACGTGATAAAAAATATTTCTGGAGCATAGGGTACTGAGGAATGACAAACTATTCTATATACAGTAGTATAATATATATATAGAATATACATAAAAATATTAAATATTACCTGATATCTGAAAAAGGGGTTAATTACATATTATCTGATTTGGCCATATCTTAAAAAGTGGTGCCTGATAACAAAAAAAGACACAAAAACATGCAGTTTTTGGTTTTCAGCCAAGGCAGGGTGGGGGGCAGAAATCAAACGAATAGAACAGAGACAAACCAACCATTATAAACCAACCAGTGTAACTGTATTACCTGAACAATTACACCTCAACTTAAACTTTACCTAACCTTTACCCTGACACTAAGCTTAACCATAATGTGAAAAATGAACCTAATCTCAACCTAACCCTAAATATAGTAGAATGTGAAATTCGTACTGTTTTTGCTGGAGTTTCCTGGTTATCTTTCTTTATAAACTCAATTTCAGTGAAAAGGTGGAGGCTCTGCCAACTATGTATTGTTGATTGTTTTTCCACTGCAGTCTGGTTTATGTGCATTTGACTAAACAGTGCCACCAGCAGATGGAAGCGTATTGTCATATATCATGCAAATGTTATGAAATTCTTGGTGTATATTTTAGTCAAATATGTAAGTATGTTTTGGGATCTTGTTTACGTTGTTGAAAGAAATAAAATTAAATAGCTTCTTATTTATTTGTTCAGAAAATTTCAATAAATACAAATATAATGATACAGAAACCTGTGATATTCTTTCACTGTGTCCGTTTAAACATTTCCAAATGGTATTGTTTATCATCCAACACCTGGTATATCAGTGCTTAATGATGTTAAATCAGGTGAGCTGGTAATGGAAATGAGCACATCCATGTGTTGGCCTGGGGGCTTCCTGGAAGATTTGTTCTTCAGACTAGCTCACATGATCTCAAAATGAGATATTATAAGATCAGATAATACTTTACTAATCCTGAAGGAAATTGCAGTGCCACAGTACTATACATACATTAATCAGAATGTAAGACAAGGCATACATTATCAGAATAAATTGAGTAGTGTCGACAGAAGAGCTATTAACCCCAGATAATAAACTGAGAGGTTCTATGTACATACATTTAGTAAGTAAAAATTCCCTTATTGTTCAGATAAATGGTTTCAAATAATGTTAATGTAATGTTTTTTCAGTACTAAGCAGTGGTACTCTGCATTTAACTTTAAGGCCTTTTCATGTAAAACTATTTGTACAAGGTTTTATTGGGTCTGATATGTAGTTCTAATATGCAAACCAAAACAACAACAAAAATCACCACCCATATTAGAGACGCTCCGCTCTCCTCTGTGCACTAAGGTCCGTCGTTAGACAGCTGTTGTGCCGTCTGACCTTGATTATATTTCGCTGACATCTACAAACGTGACGGCGTAATGGGTCTTGCTCGTCATGCCACCAGACATTAGCTCCCATAATCAAGCAATTATCAATTTCACACTAATAACTCTCCATAATGCAAACTCTTGGCCTAATAAATAAGGTCATTTGCGCGTCTCGTTTGATTAGTTTGTTTGTCCTTTTTAAGGCTGGATTTGCTTCATTCCACAGTGTTTGTTTAAACATTAACAAATGTTATGATGGCTCTCATCCCAGCACCATGGCCACATGTTAATGCACCAATATAATTCCACAGGAAGATGAAAAGATGCTCTATAGATCTTTGAGGCTGTTCTGTTTTATATGCAGCACTCAAATAAAGATTCTTTTGGCAGCCAACCTATACAGAACTCTATGGTACACAAAGTATTTTAATATCTTTTAAGATATCTTTTGTTCTCTGTACACAACCATTCAAAATGTGAATATACTGCATCCACCCTACAAGCTACTACTACTGCTTTAGGATACTGTACATTCCATTGGTGCCACAAGGTGATGTGAAAGTAAGGCTACTAGTAAAACGTATTACTTAACACCAGTGGTGAACTGGGAAACACTGCTGATGAACTAGAATGGGAAAAACTGGATTCTGAACAACCTTTACATTACTCAAACCAGGGAAATCTTTTAGCTACTGAACAGTACATTTTGAAAGAGAGGCACTTAACTCGGACTAACTTAATTTCCACTCAGTTCGAGTACATTGGGAATTCCTTGGGAAGTTCTTGGAATTTCCTCTATTGATTGGTGAAGGCAGATTGAGGAACGGAACAAGAATCGGCCAATATTTGGACCAGCCAATGATAGGGGGCCAACCTCTATAGTGGCGATTGAGGCTGTTCCTTAAGATAAACTAATGCTAAGGGTAACTTTAGATCTGTATATACACAAGGGGTCAAATTCATAAAGTGCACCAACAGATTCATCTACAGATTTGTCATGACATCATTTTCATGATTCTTTTCTAACAACTATCAATAGCTTTTGTGTTGAATTTACTGCGAACTGGCAGAGAGAAAACAATGATGGTCGACAGTGTTCTGTGGAGAATTGTTTTTTGTTGTTTTTATTTCTGTCTGTCTGGATTAAAGTTGATGTTTAATAAGTCAAAGAACCAACCACATTTAGCAATCTGTCACCTTTTCCACATTTCCATTAATTCCACTAGTAGGTTGCTTCCCCCAGCTCACATAATAATAATAATAATAATAACGTCTGGCATGTATTACTGTCTCCTATAAATACTATAAATATTTTATTGTAATACTTATACTTATTTTCTGGTGAATAAAAATACAGCAAACTAAGAAAACATCCCACAAAATTGGCCTAGGAATCAAAAGGTTAAACAGTGCTTACATTGCTTAAACAAACAAATCCTGGTTTACATCACCAGCTACAAATTGTAGTCTACTACTGCCAGTGCTTCTTTTCTTTCTCAAATCTCAAAGAGCTTTCTGATTTATGGCACATATTTTGTTGAGTGTTATGATGTCGATCCAATGTGCACTTTTAGTTTGCATGCAGCAATATTCCTGCATTGACTACTTCAGGATTGTGTAGAAAACCATGTGTAAGAATGATCAGCTTTGGAAATGGTGTGAAATGGAGCAGTGTTACTCAAACTGAGCTGATGGTGCGTATTCTCTTGGCAACAAAAAGTGCACTGCCTGAACCTGTGGCTGGCATTTTCGCCAGTGAAAGCAACATGTTCAGTAACCAATGGAGGGTGATTGATCACACACTGCTTGCCCAATCCCTGCCCCCACACTCTCTCTGGTAACGCCATTGATTCCTGCCCAGACAATCGGATTCCATTGTCTAATGTAGAGCCGGCCAATTAAGAAAGTGAGTAATTGTGATTGCGCTGCATCAAGATCAATTTCGTTGGAATGTGAGATAAATAACAATAGCAGAATGAAGCAGCCACAAAAGAAAACAGCTATCACTTTAATGCCTTTTCATTTATTTCATTTTGCCTCTTAAAGATTTCTAATGGCTGCTTCCTGCATGAGCTTTAAGATTAACCCTTATTTAGTACAATTCTTTTTTCAAGCCAAGATATCACGCTGTTGCCTGCATGCTAAGACTGATCTCTTACCCTCACCCAAAATGCTAGAACCAACGATAATTAATGACAGGTTTAGGGGGTCAGTTAGAATTATGCTAATAGGATCACGCAAACCGCTGTTCACTAGCTTCTACCTTTCATTTGCAGTTATCCATATTAGCATTTCTGATGAAGTGTTTCATTAAATTACTGTGGATTGGAGCTTTGTGACACAGTTTGTGGGGGCTTTAATTGAAGTATCGACCTGACAAGATACATGTTGTCAAATAATATACAATTCTGTGCTTCTATATAAACCCCCTATAAACACAGCCATTAGATGGGCCTACATTCAAGATTGGCCTCTCTGCGTAGGAATGCCATTGAACTGACATTGCAGTGATCATTAAAATAATCTATCATTACTGTCAGAGGCAAATCTATTAATGTTGATGTTATTCATTGCCCTATTTTCTAAATCATTGATCATCTATGTTTGCTTAATAGGAAAATAATAAACAATTACACAGAGATTTGGGTTAAGGTAATTGTATTTCTAATACTGTACACATTAACACTGCATCATACCCCCCTTAAAACATATGGGTGATCCTCTGCATGAAATCGATAAGGGTAGATGCAATTTGTATGATAATTGTGGGGTTTGTAAATACTAAACAGTGCTAAGCATTATTGGGTTTTCAGTTTACCTCCAAATGCATGCAGGAACACATTCCCAGATAGAGTTTGGACACATTTATACAATTGTTACCCCTTAAAATGGCCATATTTTAACATGCATTTAATGACATTAGTATTTAGGTCTTTAGTAAAGGCTACATAAAGAGCCAATACAAGCCAAAGAATCGGTTGATTGCCTAAACAGTTGTTTGCAGTACAGAAAAGCTCTTTTTATGTGTACCGTTGTAATTATACAAACCCCAACCAGGTATTATATTCTCTGGTGCACCAATTATTATTAGTACTATTATTGTTGTTGCTGACCTGGTCACCATGACAGTGAACCTGTGTATGTGAATTTATGAACTTATGGGACTCCAGTTTCCTCCCACATTCCAAAAACATGGATCTCGGCAGAAATGGCTACTCTAAAATGCCCCGGTGTGTTAATGAGTGTATATGTGAGTAAATGTATGTCTGTATGCCCAGATATGGATTGGTACTTCGAAGCTGGAGGGTTGAAACCCCCTTAGTGCTTGATGCAGTCCTCCAGGTGAATGGTTGTTTCCAGTAGAGACTACATTGTGTGCAATTGGCTGGCACTTCTCGCTGGTGTGTGCTTGTTGAGTGCTGAGAGTGTAATTGTAAAATGTCCTTGGATGTGTAGAAAGGCTCTATATAAGTGTAAATTTATCATTTATACATTCAGTCAGTCTTTCTTGTGTGGTGTAAACACTTCCTCAATAGGTTTAAAGGTGCCCCAGAATGTATTTACAGTGCAGTATTTTGAATAATGAGACCTCAGTACATGGAAGTGACACTGTGATTCCTCAAACACAGTTGTCTTTTCAAACGCAGCATCACCAAAACAGGGCTCTAAAATGGGCCAATTTCAAAACCCATTTTATCAGTTATGTAACAGTTGTGACAGCAGAATATATGGACGTCCTAATCAGGTGTTTTTTTTGCCCTTGGACCAATTCATACCTTAATGCTGACTGTGGGCTGATACTGATCCAATTTGATCTGAACTGACACAGCCCCAGTTAAGACGTGGTGTTAATTAACACTAGTGAACACTAGTGAAAACCTGTTAATTTTAGTGGACATTTTATATAATGAAACTTTCTAAACTTTATAAATTCACTGTTTACTGTTATATCTTATAATCCAGTCTGACTGATCCTATCATACAGCTCTCAGTAAGCCTTGCTAAAGTTGTCCCAAACTGTTATTGAAATGTACAGAATGTACCTGCTGCACTATTTAAGATGGAATATAGAGTTAGAATTAGAAGCCAGCCTTGTTTTGGCTGCTAACTGGTAACTCAACTGCACTTATCAATTCAAATAAAGCTCTTTTATTCACCAAATAAAACTCACAAATCATAAATCACAAATAAACTACATATATTGTATAAAGTGTCTTTGCTTTACTGTAAAATAGTTCCAGCACTGCTGTTTTGCTACCTTCTGAGAATGCTCCTCACTGCAGCAGAGAGAATCAAGTCTGTTAATGGTGTCTAGAGGACAATGTGCTCTGCTACAACAAAACTGAGATCTGGATCAGAACCGATTACCAAAAAATCCTGGATTGGGTCCTTCAGGATGGGATTAGAAAAGGCTAATAAATCTAATCCAGTAGGAAGAAGCAGCAGCAATATCTGTACAGGGTGGAGGCTGGAGGAACGCTAGGCTGTAAGAAAATTAGTGAAGCAAGCACATGCTGTGTGTTAACCCAGTTAACCCAGGCAACCAGCTACAATCTCAGCTAGCTAACCACAAATCCTACTGACCAACAAGGAGAGGAAAACAACAATGAACAGATGAAATTATTACAAAAAATATTTACAATGTTCTCATTATAGTGCTTAGTGCTGTACTATCTATGTGGAGTCTGTGAGCTGCTGCAGTGCCGTAAAACAGCCAATAAAATCCAAGCTTATCATTCCCCCCGACGAATCCACCATAAGAGGAAAATCAGTGTTTCATTCTGAGGCAAAATAACAGGGTTGTATATAGGCTTGTAAAAATATCTGAGAATTTTTCTCCTCAACTAAGGCTACATATTTACTATTTATATATTGAAGAGCGACATAAAACACTCAATAAATGCAATTTATGGCACCTTTAAAGAATCTACTTTTTACAGTGTTTGCTTTGGGTGTAAATGCACATAAGCAGGTATTTTCTGTCTGCCTATTCATCCATTTTGCCTTGGTTCTTGACACCTATCCCTTACACTCGGTGTTTGTTTCTTCCAATCCTTCCTTCCCTTCTCTCCCTGCTGTTCTCTGTATTGTAGAAAGTCAAAGAAGCCAATAAAAACTCACATTTGAAAAGGCAACCGAGCGTCCAGGTTTATCAACATAGAGTCCTAACCTATTCTCTGCTGACCAGACACATATTGAATGCCCTCACTCTGAGAGGGTTAACAAATTGGCCTATTACAAAGCCCCGGTTTGAGAATACACCCCCCCCCAAAGAGAATGACAGAAAATCATTTAGGTTAAACCCATTAACTGCCCTGTGGATCAGAACTTGGCAGATGCTATCAGTGAGCAATTCTTACCTTCCTGACAGAAGTTTATAAGTAAAGCGCGCAGAAAACTATGTTGAGAAAACTATTGTAATGTTGTTACAATGTTGTTTCAGTTGCCGGCTTGAGCCCATGAGGGTTAAGGGAGCTGAAGAAGCAAACCAAATTAAAATCACCTATAGTGATCGGTACCATGGTTCCTCAGGGGGGCCCAACAGTCATCATTTTCCCTTAGAAGAGGCAAAAAAAAAATCAATGCTTCATCATCCATCTGATAAAAATGTGCCCTTCGTCTCTCTTCTGAGAAAGAATTTCAGCACGTCTTATTATGGCCAATGAATGTACAATGTCAAGCAGAGGTCCATGCCCCTTGAGCAAATGGCTGTTAAGTGCTTAGCTTAAGCCTCAGCACGACAAGCAAGAGCATGTACCACAATATGTTTTTTGCGGACTGGCAAAACAGGCAGGCGTTTAAAAGGTGCAGAGCATTTGCTTAATTGAGGCATTCAGAAACCAGTATATGAATGGCTGCATTGTCAAGATTGGACTAATTACCCTTCCCATGGCTGAATCACTCGAGTAGAACCCAGCGACGGGTGACATTTTGAAACAGAAATGTTAAAAGCCTTTTCACCTATTTATATTAATCACATGTAGGCCTGTGGACAAAGGCGTGCTACCAAGCGGTGTCCATCATGAATATTCCCTGACAACAACAAAAAAAGGAAAAGGGGAAAGAAAGGGAGAGGAGGATCAGGATGGGTTATAGCTTTGCTAAGAAGGGGACACACCTACAGCCGTTTTAATCTTCGTCTGCCACTGCTTCAATTTTCCTCGAAGAATGCCGGCTATCTGGTTTATGTCAATCAGCGGCTGAGTGACAGCTGAGGTGGGCTCTGCTATTGCTTTGGATTTGCTGAGTCATAATTAAAGCAGAACCAAATGGAATTGAGGAGGGGGAGGTCAACGGATTGGCGCCTGGGAGATGAAGCCGGACTGATAGGCACCAAATGAACAAATTATGATGGGCCCAACTCACTGTGATGAGGCCAAACGCACGCCTCCATTTGCTGACAGTTCAATTTCCTCCCAACGTCTCTCATATCAAGACTGGCTAATTATGAGTGAAAAGTTATCAGAGGCCCACCTATTGAAAAGGAGGATTAGATGCATTTTTTGTCCAGATCCAAATGTCTAAGTGTTATTTCTGACTACATGTCTGCTAAAGAGAAGGTCAAACACAATAAGACTCTGTAATGTAAATGATACCAAATTCCAAACCATATACTGCAAGCTGGAAAAGGTTGACCAATTTAAACCAATGAGGACTTTTTCAGTTTTGTTGGGTTTGATGCTTGAAGTGTGTTAAAATATCCCAATTTGAACAAATAAGGAATGTATGTGAATATATGCATTAATGAGTTTAATCTATGCAATGAAATGGGCATTATTTTAAAGACTGGAAAAGAGCATAATTCCAAGGTTTATGGAATAATGGCTGTGCATTTACAAGCTTAAGATATACAATGAATTGGACATCAGAGGTCCAATGGCAACACATGGGATATAACAATAGTACCAGAATTCTCCTGGGGCAGTCGCAAATGGGCAGATTAAACAAATTGGGAATCTTTATTTTTGTGAGGTTGCATAAAGATTATGATCATGCAATAAATGGGCATTGCATTGCAGTTGGGAAGGGCAGAATTTCAAAGTGTGTACAAATTTACCCCATTTAAACCATTAGGCAATACTTATTTTTGGTTTCCAGGCATGAAAACTGTGTATTTGTAGTCTTTAAATGCTTCCACCACACCACAAAGCAGGCTTTCTTCATCTGCATATTTAATGAAAGTAACACAATGCAGGGCAACACAGTTAATGCTGCAGGTTCAGTAGTTTAATACCTGGGCTTGACCTCAAATGCCAGCCTGAAATTAAATTATGGCACTGAGAGCATAGCTAATATTTTATCATTACAGACAGTGCGAGAAATGTTCATGATGATATTAGAGGCTCAATCAGTGACTGATAAGACATGCTAAAGAAAGACTATTAGGATGGTGAAAGCGGATCCAACTCTCTTTAATATGTCTGTGTAATAGAGAACCTTTGAAAGGAGCAGACACTAATGATCTTTATGACGAGTAGATGAGTACAATATATTTTACACATACGGTTGGATATAAAGTATAGAACTTCATATTGTGATGTAACTGGCGATTAAAGAATATAAATATTCCCATGAAACCTGTTTTGTTTTGCATGGTGTTTATGAGGCACACCAATCTCTACCACCATTGGGTGGGAAATTCGGCAATAAAAGATTAAAAAATCTTGCTCTGCTGCTGTCTTTCCTAATTTGGCATGTTGGTTATTTTTTGTCATGACATGTCAAATGACAATTCAATATGAGCGCAAGCCATAATGATCCCAAACAGCCTAGGTACAGTATGAAGTCATGAATACTTCCGTCACAAATGGTGCACCCCCATAACCACGCCAGGCGTTTTCACCCTCTGAAGAACCATAAAATCCACCACTGGTTCAACACACAAAGGAGACCTGCACAAAAGAGAGGTTTTACACAGCAAACAAACAATGAAGTTAGAACCATATCCCATCAAATACCTCCCCATTCAACAATTCATCTTGGTAATAGAGATAGAAGCAGGGTAATGCGCAGTGGTCTTGAAGCGTGAGATTGAGGATTTCTCTGGCACAATGCATAATTCATGGCCTTGGCCAGCAAAGTGTGTAAGATGGGAATTTCACAGCATGCTAAGAGTAATGGGGATGGGGGAAAGAGGTGGGCTATATTACATTTCACCATGCATGCTCTTATTTCAAAGCCACCCAGTAATCAAGTATCAGAATGACCCAAAATTGCCTGAAAAACTCATATGCGTTGCTATATTCGCCTGCCGACTAATTCTGAAATTTTGTCACAGGCTATTTCTTAGCCTACATGTAATAATATATGACTGTTGAGAAGGTATGGTGAAATCCCAGCATTTGCTATTACTTTAAAAGTAAAAATTCCTAATCTATATCCTGCTTTCTTGCGGGATTTCTGAGATAATGAAAACCCATTCATAGCTATCTGGTCAGATTTATGATCTAGTCATAAAATAAAGCCTTTAAACCTTTATTTTTTACTTTGCTTTAAATAAGAATTATGATAAAGTATCTTATTGAAGAAAGTTCCACCACATTTGAATAGAAATGCCTCCTGTTGAAATTCCTCCACATTTCGACTGTTTATTCTGTCTGCCGGGGGGTTTCAGATGTGGAACTAAAGAAGAAAATGTGACAGTAACAGGCTTTTTAACTTCCCCCATCGATGAAAAGCCTGTGTTAATCTGAGCTACAGATTTAATTTGTTCAGAGCAGGAAAAACAATATAAATCATTTTTAAAACCATTAGATGCTGACTTACATTAATAAAGTCTTAATTTGGGCATTATGCTGGGTTGGTTATGGAAGCAGCAGGGTGAGATAGCATAATTAGCATCTGTAATAGGGAGAGCAGAGCAGGGTGTTGTGGATCGTCGTCAAGGCCACGGCTGAGCGAGAGAGACTGGTCGCAGTGTCCAATTTTAGTCTGCGGGGCGTGTGTGTAAACGTGGGGCGTGCGGTTGTATTTATATGAAATAAATGTCATTTGGCCATGGATTTCAAGACACATTATTAAAACAGCGGCAGAGGAAAACACCTCTTAAAAGAACCTTTCAGTAGACGATTCTTTAAAGAACCTTTCAGTGGATGGTTCTTTGAAGAACCTTACAGTATATGGTTCTTGGAAGAACCATGTGGAATAATTGAGAATTAAATGTTGCAAATTCATTTTATACACTGTTTAAAATAAAGGTTCCTAAATGGTTCTTAGGTGTGAGGTTCTACAATCTCAATTAAAGTGCCAGAGGTGTTTTTGGGCCTTTGCCCTAGAAATCTCAATGGAAAAGAATGGAAAAGTGCCACCTTGGCTTTCTATAGATCTTTACATTTGATAGTTCAGAGAGTAAATCAGAGAGTTTAGAACTTTTTTTTTTTCATTTTAAAGAGCCTTCACATACTGTAAAGGTTGCAACTCTATTATACTGCACTTTGCTGCACTATTTGTCTAAGATGGTGCATATTTGACATGCAGATATATTGCTTTTGATCTATATATTTTTTTCGCATTTATATTTTTGATGTATATATTTCTACTATTTTGTTTTTATCCTTGTTCCATGTGATTAGACAGATGTCAAATCACTTCACTACCAGTGAACTTTGCCATGCAATATTTTTCCTTGTAAAGAACCTCCAAATAATGAAATAACCTTTCAATGGATGGATGAGTGGCCATGTTTTGGTTTTAGACACTGAGGACACATGTGCAGCTACCTAGGTAGTCAGGATAATGTGTCTGGGGGCTTCAGGTCCAAAGTTGAAGGACAATGTGTGTGTGTGTGTGTGTGTGTGTGTGTGTGTGTGTGTGTGTGTGTGTGTGTGTGTGTGTGAGACAGTAGGAGGGAGATGTATCTCTAAAATCATGCAACTGTATTGATGAATATTAATGTATAAACATTTACTTATTTACCCAAACTAATAAATAGCTTTAAATAGCCTATATTAATAAATAACCTTTTTGTCTTATTTTAAAATGTTAATACATTAATAAATATTTAAAAAAAATATGTAAAATTAGTTTATTTGCATTTGCCTTTTATTTGCATTTGCCGTTTATTTGCATTTGCATTTTAGGTTGTGGTCAGTTGTGCTGTGGTTGGAAGCAGTTGATGTAGGTACATGTAGACCAACAGTGTTGGTGAGAAGGTGGGGCTTAAACAGATGTTAAATTAACATTAAATCCTGTTTGTACAAATTAGAAATCCTGGCTGAAGGCATTTTCCCCCCTATTTAAATGATCCATACAAAGCCATTCTTTCAAATAAAGCTTCATGAGTTGGATGTATGGTTCTATATTTTTTATATCCAAATAGATGTTACAAATGTTTTCTTTGAGGCGTTGCACAAGAACCTGTCAATATATTTTTTACAAATAGATTATCTAAACTATGTGTGAGGGTGAAGAAGCTGTTTGAAGTTTGAAGAACTCCAGTTCTACTTCCATAAATATAGTATAGTATAAATGATTGTTTTTATAAATGTTCACAAGTTCTTCTCTTGGGTGTAAGATTAATGCCAAGAAACATTTAAGAACCTCATGTTTCTGAAGTGTTTGTTTACATCTCCTCTTTCATGACAGCTACCAAGACAGCAGACCTTCATTTGAAGAAACTTTGATGTTAGAGTAGGTCAACAATGCAAGGTAAAAACCTTTGGACCCTAAAAATACCCTGGATTTATCAAACGCTAATTAAGGCCATTCTGTCCATGCAGTCGACTCTAGCCAAGGCTTTGATGCTCATTGTAAAGCCGAGGAGGAGACGACTCCTATCTATTAGGCAAGCCGAGGAGGATTCTGATCACAGCACAGAGCCACAAAGTCACAAAGCCATCTAATAGGGAATGCAGGTAATTGACAGAAAATCAAGTCAACTCCTGGAGCACAAATGGCAACCAGTGCCAGGGGCTTGTGCTAGAGGTTGCAATGTAAAGCATACGGAGGGGTTTAGACAAATTGTCATTGGATTAAGCCAATGACAAGCACGTACACACACACACACACACACACACACACACACACACACACACACACACACACACACACACACACACACACACACACACACAACACACACACACACACACAACACACACAGACACACACAGACACATCTCTGTCCTCAATGTAGAGCCAAGGATAAAGCTTGTTATCCGTTTACAGCTGGCCCAAAGAGTTCACTCTTCACCAAATTGCCACAGCACTTAAGAAGATATAATAGCCTGCACCCAGAGTATGAACCTCAGTTATCATTTCTGTCTCCTTTGACACTTTTTCCCCCCTTTAAAATGCACATGGACATAAGGCAGCCAATGAGATGCAGCACATTAAAACTATGCCTGATAAGTTTGCCTATGTTGCAGAACATTGCCCCCGTCTACAGCACTTTCACAATGGTTTGACGTCCATCATAGCCATTATAAAAAAGTAAGGGCTGGATGGATCTTCTTGGCATGGCCCATTATATACTCGCAGCTAGTTTTTATGAACTGAAAGCTAAAACCTGCACATCTTAGTCTGTAGAGCACAGATGTGGCAAGAGTACTTGTTGTAACAAAATATTTGAATTCTATTTTATCTCTAAGTGGTACACTCTTACCCAAAGGGGTTTTGTCCAATATAGTGAAATTCCTTTAAATAAGGTAATAATGCACATAAATGATTAAATAAATACTCCCAAAGCATCATTTTTACAGCTTTGAAAATCACTGTTTGCATTTACATGCAGTCAGTAAATGCCAAGAATATGGTTTTGTGAGCAATTTGATCAAAGCATTGATATGTATTTGAGTAATTAGATAATGGGCAGACTTCAGGTTTAACAGGCAATACTCATATTTCTCCTCTGCAACCAGCCTCACAAAGAAGAATGCATGTGCAGAAAAATCAGTGCAAGCTGTATCTTTTAACTGAGAAATCTGATTACTGACTTAAAATCCAGTTCAGTATTGGATTTCTTTACTGGATTTTTTCTTCGTCATGTCTGTGAACTGCTCAATACCCTTAGAAGATACAGTATAATAGTTTTTTTTTTTTTCATTTACAAAATGTAGCCAAGCCTAGTGCTCAGAATCTGCCAACATGAAAAATCAGAGGTATTTTTGGAGAAAATGCAATGAAATGTTACTTTCTAATTTTTTGCAGAAACAGACAAATTTTCGATCCTAGGGACATGCAACTGTCCTTGCCATGTTTAGCATCTGGCATCAAGCACACTTTTAAGAACCATAGTATAATCACTGGATACAACAAATAATGAAGAGTGGTCATTAGGGTTCGGTGTATTGGATAACACCATTTGGAGTCATTTGCTTTCTTTTGCCATAACCGCTGTAGTTCTGTAGTTCTACCCACAATATCATGGCATGTGCACTCTCTCAGCAAGTTTGAAAAATGCATGTTAGAGGGTCAATAATGAGTGTGCAGAAGACTTTTCTTCCCTGATGTCACCACAACAACCAATGAGAAAGTCAACATTTGTAAGGTCACCACCCACTCTCACATAAGAAAGGGTATACACTTGACATCACAACTGATGGGAGTCCCTGCACTCACATCCACTGTGTGCCCAAAGACTGACCAAGTGGCAGCATTAACACAATTCTCCCTATTTTATCATCAATTGAAGAGGAGTTACAGACACAGCAGAAATGAGAGCTTTAGTGGAAATTCTACCAGAAGAGTCAAATTCTATATGCCCCCTTTTCAATCACCTGCCTCAGTCTGTCTTTAAAGGCCTTTACTCTTATTTTGCTCACATGCCCTTTACTCACATGCCCTTCATGCCTTGATATTTCATCTTCCGTTTGTATTCAAGTTTCCCCTTTTAACTCTTTCTTTGCACCTTGTTCGGGAAGCTGCTCTAAAACTCCAGCCCAAAACTTCAAACCCAAAGTTGCCCCCATTGTTACAGTCGCAAAGGGCATGGGACAATTAGCAAACTTATTTACTACCATACATAAAAATTTTAATACTTTAGTTTAAAGCTCTCAGTGTCTGGGTAGAACCAAATTTCCATCAATGTGGGGCAGAAAAGTCAGGTTTGGAACAACAAAAGTGTACTTTATTGACATGGTGATGGTGGTGGTGGTGGTGGTGGTGGGGGGCATACCTGTTCTTGAGTAGTACTTGTTGTGTGTGTGAAAATGTATAACAGTTCATTTTTTCTCTTCAATTTTTTACTAATTTCTCAAGTTTAATTCAAGAAATGCTAACACAATGTGAAAGTCACATGGTGTTTTCAAAGGTACTAAAACAAATGAACCTATGTGAACACATGTGAAGCCAGCCATTGCCTCTTTGCTGGGTAAACAACACGCTCGGAAAGCACTGGGTCCCCAGATCCAATACAACAGCCAACAGATCCTTGTGCCAACCAGCATCATTGTAATGTGGGGAGAGAGCACAATCTACCCACCCACAATCTAACCAATCTAACCAACATGGAGAATTTTGCTCTCTTGGACTCTGGCTGCCAATGGAGCTGCAATCCACTTCAATTCCAATTCGAGCCACTCCGAGCCCAGCCCTTCCATTTCTACCCCGTTGTGGTAGAAACACATCTGTAATAAACCTCCAAAAGTTGTCAATTGAAATATGGTTTGTGTACATCTATCTATCTATCTATCTATCTATCTATCTATCTATCTATCTATCTATCTCTCTCTCTATCTCTCTCTCTCTCTCTCTCTCTCTCTATATATATATATATATATATATATATATATATATATATATATATATATAGATATAGATATGTAGCACTCACACTTTGCAAACTTTCTCCATCTTTCTAGTCTTCAGTGTCGCTCAGCAAATATAGATAGTTTTCTTGAGTGCTGCTCTGAGGGCAGAAGGCATTATTAGTAGGAAGGTCATCATATTCATGCTTGGTGCAAACTTCCTCTAAAAGCCACCAATGCAGCAAGCAGTTAGAGGCTCATCATCACATTACTCCAGGAGTCACCCACTCTAATTTGAAAATGGAAATGCAAATTGTGTGGCCTACCAAGGGCCCCTTCCATTTATTAATCTAAATAGGTTTAATTTAAATTTTTCTCGGCATCAGCTTTATTTGTAAATGTCGCGCCCTATGAATACTCTGTGTGTGTGTTTTTTTTTTCTTTCACATATTCTTGTTGCCTTTCATTAATATGTAAATAGGAAGTCAATCGCTCTTCTTTCTGACAGTGAACTGCACTTCTAGTGTAGTGTGTAATCAGCTTTGACTGCATTCCTCTATTTATCATACAGAGTGCCAGCTTTGACAGTAAATTATGGGAAATATACTCTGATGCCCCTCACTATTTGGGTGGTACACATTTAATTGGCGATCATTGTTTCTCTGAGCAGATAATGCAAACACTAACAAATGTGGGTTTTGGAAAGAGTAGCTTCAGGCCATTGAAATATCCAGCCACTGATTGTGAATTTCACCCACCTGTACATATGGATGTCACTTGCCAATTATTGACATCAGAAGTCTGAAATCTAATTAGGCACATTGTAACTGTATCGCTGGCTTGAAACCTGGTCCTGCATATCTATTTGTAGCCAGGTTTGGAGCCGTGAGACAACTAATATCTCACAGGGTGAATTTGGTGAGCTATATTAGCTGACAGGCCAGTAATAGGAAATATCACTCTAAGCAAAATGCTTGGCCAAATAACAATAAATTCTCCATGAAATGATGAGGGCTACAGGATGCTTCCTTGCATATATTTCGCCATGAATTCTAATTAAGGTGGCATAAACCTGAGAGTGCATGGTCATCACTGCTCGACGGCTGAGGCTTGATTGATAATGCAGAGATGCCAGGCCTTCCTTAAATTAATGGCCATCCCAACAACCCTAATAATGCAGCAAAGATGGTACCCCACCCCCCACCCCCCACCCCCCCCAAACACTACTCCCCACCAGCACCAGCACCAGCAGTAGCACCAGCAATCACCACACACACACACACACACACACACACACACACACACACACACATCTGGTAAGCTGCACACACTTCACCACCTCCACCCCCCCACTCCCACTTTTCTAGAGGCATGGAAAATAGGAGAGATCATTCATTTATCTTGTGTATTAGCTGATAATAGATCCATCACAATGGAACATCTGCACACACACACACACACACACACACACACCGGCCACTCACCAGCACCAGCACCATTGCTGACACCACACACTCAAACACTCTCGCCTCACCCCACCCCTGAAAACCCTTCTTCCTCCCCAGCCCCCCATAACCACCAACTGTGTTGAATCAATATCCCGAGGACACGGGAGTCCGCCTGTGTTTGAAATTCTGAGCACACACACGGTTATGGATATACAGCCCATATGTTGATTATGTATCGCTGTTGAGACAAAATGTGCTATTCTCTCCGAAATGAATATATTGCTGTAAGATAGAAGCTATTCTTGGACAAATCTGCAGAGAACCAATGTGCCTTCAGAGAAATCCAGAGCTCTGTTTTCATGAATACAAAAAATGAATGCAGGAAGAAAAGAAGATCTTTAATTTTTGTAACACAGGTCTATTAATACATGATCAAACAATATCAGATATACTTTATATACTTTAAATGTGCACATAGACCACATATAACACATATTAAGACACACCTAATTATTTCTATTTACATTTACTTCAATTCAAATTAAGAACGTTTTGCTTTATATATAAAACTTCCAATGAAATATTTCCATTTTATTTTTGAAAGTCAAAATAATATTCATTTTGAATGGCAGTAAATGTAAAATAATAATAATAATAATAATAATAATAAATTTCTTTTAAAAAATATTTAATATGTTTTATTTTGTTTTACTATAATGTACACATGCTAAATATCTTGTGGTGTGACAATAATATAAATAATGTCATATTTTTAAATAAAACAAAGTAACACTTGAAAAATGTTTATAAATGCTTTTGGTATACTTTTATGAATAAATTGCAAATGTCCTATACTATTAATCACAGTAAACATTTTTTTTAATAAAAATGCTGTCCTGTTGTGTGACATGGATGATCATGTTTTTTAGACTGTTTGATGAACAGGTAGGGATCCTTGTCAAAGAAGAACCAGAAAGTCCTCAGATATTTGACTGTGATGTGAGATTAGATGGTAAGTATGAATAATTTACTAACACTAAATGTTACACTTTTCTGTCAAACTCTGTGTAATGCTTTGTTAGCCCGTGGTGTGACAGCTCTATTTTTGAGAAACATTAATTGTTAAAAATCACTTATTAAGGATAGAAACATTATTTTACATTCATCTAGGAAAATACTCTGTCAGAAATTCATGAAATGGATTAAAAATGTGTCATAAATGTCCGGTTGTGTGACTGTAATGTTAGATGTGTGCCAGATGTTTTTGAAAATAAGATAAGATAAGATAAATACTTTATTAAATGCAGGTTATACAAACATTTTTTTTTTGAAAATGTCAGTTTTATGAAGAAAATCCTTAAAAAGATTTTGGACAATGGACAATGGATAAAGATTGTAGAAACAAGGAGGTGGTCAGTCAGTATAAGATGTATATAACTACAGTTATACAAGAAGTCAGAGTCTTCTGGAGCATTTATCATTCATCCATCTAATAACTGAAACAATTTAAAAAGAAAAACCATGATAAGAATTGCTGTTTAATTCAATATATACAGAAACTACAGTTGAAATTTCTAGATAAAGTGTGCATGTTCTACATGTACATGTACATTGTCTGTGCATTTTACACTTTATATATATTTTATTTGAATTTGTGTCTTTCTAAAATTCCTATAAATTTACTCACAGTATTTCCAATGAGGCTCCTGCCTGTAAGTGAGCTCTGTATAAATACTAACAAATACTAAAAACAGACATACAGTAATCAGAATGTGTAGTTAACTGTAAAGCATGATATGTTGGTTAGAACACAATTATTAGAAAATACTTCTCTTTGGGGATTGTCTAGTTCCACCAGCAGTAATTTACTTTAAAAAGGACTGATTAGATAAACTAGATGTGGGAATGTAACTGTAAATATTGGCCTTCTTGAATGAGAGCTTAGGAAATGGTTAAGCGAAACACACTTACACACATCAAATTACAATGTAATGTTGTTTTTTTATTTATTCTAATGTTGAAAATTGCTACCCAATAAACCAGTGATACCAGCTTTATCTGATCATCTCTGACTTTTGCAGAGAGCTATAAACATACTGAACAATCTAATGAAATCTATGTTTTATTTCCTAATAACATTTATATTCTCTCTTGTGTCTGAAGAGTATAACAGATAACAGTGTTGTTTTATATGCATCATCAGTGTTTCTGTAAAATAGGATGCTGGGTGAGGCCATCTTTTGCTTGTCAGTGAGACAGGGAAGTGGAGGCTGTGGAGCTGTAATGGTGTTGTCACCAAAGGCAGTGAAGAGAAAGGATCACAGGCAGACCAGGCTTTCTCTCCATCCACCTGCTGCATTAGCAATGTGCAGAAAACAACAGACTGCTTTTCTGCTTTTACTGCAGCCTGCCACCTCTCACTCTCTCTTCTCTCTCTCATACACACACACACACACACACACACACACACACACAGTGCACAGCAGACACGGCTCAGGGTTCAGTCTGCTCAGAGAAAAATGATGGAAATTGAAGAATTTAGACTGCATGATTATGTAAAGGAATGAAAATTTGTTAAAATAGATTTGTACTGCATTGGTTTGTGTTTCAATTGGTTATGATTTCACACCTGTTGTTATTATTGCTGCTGAATACAATTAATAATACCATCCCAGTCGTGATCCATACAGCACACTCACACCTAAACCCTCATACTAATGTCCTATATTTGGAATTTTTAATATTAATGATATATATATATATATATATATATATATATATATATATATATATATATATATATATATATATATATATATATTCAACCAAAGAAAAAAGAAAATACTGTGAAAAACTGTTACATAGTCATTGATCATACCGATCAATATTATTAGATAATTTACTGAAACAGTACAAATACGGTGTCTAATTTACCACACACAAGTACTTGTCCAGAACACTTTTTCCACACTGTCCTGTTCTCAGAGAGCTGAATCAAAGCATTAATGGAAGTTTACTGGAAGGGGAAAATGTGGTGGGAGAAAGTGCATGACCAACAGAGATGACCACAGCATTGGGAGGATTGTCCAAAAATGTTCAATCAAGAACTTGGGAGAGTTTCACAAGGAGTGGACTGAGGCTGGTGACAGTGCACCAAGAGCCACCACACACGGATTCGTCCAGCAAAGAGGATCCAACAGCAGCATTCCTGATATCAGGCCACCCTTAAGCAGGGACAGAACAATCTTGGGCTAAGGAGAAAAAGAAACAGGCTGTGGCTCAGAGCTCCAAAGTCCTCTTTTCAGATGAAATTAAATTTTGATTTAATTTGGAAATCAAGAGTCTCTACTCTTAGAGTCTGAAGGAAGAGTGGGGAGTGACAGAAAACAAGATGTCTACTGTGTCAAGTCTAGTGCTTCTTCAGTCTTTGATGGTTTATGGGGTCACGTCAAGTCCTTAGTCAATGCAGGACATTTTAGAGCACATCATGCTTCCTGCTACCTGCTGACAAGCTTTACAGATTCTGATTTCCTTTTCCATCAGAACTCTGCACAGTGTCAAATGTGTTCTATATTTAAAAAAAAATGGTGAAACTGGATTATATATATATATATCCTATACGTAGGATTTATGATTATGATTAACATAAGCCATACATATATAAAATACAAATTTAAACAAAAACATATTATCTACATGACACTTTAATTAAATGTTGAACAAAATGACAGATATACTGAAAAATAAATGAATACAAAGAATGATGTTGATTTCCAGTGACAGTTAAAGATGAACATAATGTTAAGTATAATTTCTTCCTTTCAGGCATAAACAAAACAAACACCATGTCAAGAAATCATTTTCAGGTCTTTGGTTTACCAGTTAATTTGTCATAGCTTAAAAAAAAAAATCCAACCATTTGGGAGGTTTCCCACACTGGGCCCAATCAGCTGTGATTGGTGTCTGAAACTCACTCTCTCTCCAGTGGCTCATTGTGGAATGAAAAATGAATGTGCAAGTAATCGTATCTAATACCTCCTAAATGTTCATTACATTTGCAGTTTGTCAGTTGGTTGGAGTTCATCAGCATAAGCAGTTTCATCTGCTCCTTGTGTGAAAGCCTAGAATGAAAGAAGGGACTTCCAAACAGCTTGACGAAGGCGCCCCCAAGTGTGAGATATACAACATTACCATATCCCACTCTGGAAAGAAAGAAGAATCTGTATGTGTTCAGTTCATTATTCATAGCAGGACTTGGTTAGACTTTTGGCCTAGGGTTAAACCTTTGATTGATAGTTGATGGTCACTAATATTGATAACATAAAAACAGTGTTTAATTAGAGCTTAATATCCTGTGCAGCATGTATGTACAGTATATTGCAGGTTAGCAATATTAATTTGTCCACTGTAAAGGGCACAAATCCTCCACTTATTGCTTTTTCCTTATAATCAATAATAATATTGGTTTGCATGATTTATGGCACTGTTTACATGACTGTGCTGGCTTATTGGTTACAGGGTTGTGAGTTCGATACCATAGTTTGCTAAATTGACCCTATTGACCCTATTAAACCTCAGTTTCAGGAGCAGCATAGCATGGCTGACTCTACGACCCCAGCTTACAAAGATGGCATATGTGATGAGAAGAATTTAACTGTACTGTACCAGTGTATATAATAATGCCAATAAAGGCATCATTATTCCAGTTCAGTGTCTCTTCATTCCTTCTGTTTCTCCATCTGCTTTTTGTCACCGTGGCTCATCACTGAAGCTGATATATGTAAATAACCCTGGTTCTGACAGGCTGCCCTCTTCTTTTGAAACACTCCTTAGGACTTAAAGGTGAGCCAAAGAGCTAAACTGCTGTCAGCAGCATAGAAGAAGACTGACTGCCCTGGTCATATAAGATGAAAAGGCCTGTCATATGTTTCTGATCAGCAGGGGAGGGCCGGCAGAGCCCAGGCTGGAGATTGGCAGGATCTACTCAGATCATCTTAGAGAAGATTGTAGGAGAATCCTGCCCTTACCGCACATATCAATGGAGGTGATCATACACTGTGCATACTGGTAATGGCAGCAGCTGACCTGAAGTACAATTATTGGGTTGATGTGAAATATTGCTTTTGTTTATTGTAGCTTTGCTTCCATTATATCTGACTTCAATGAAACTGGAGACATTGTTTGTTACAGTGTACCGTTTTCTTTTGTAAATGTACTTCTTTTTTTTACTTTTTGTTTAAAACACATGGTCCAACCCCAGCTGTTACGGTTACCACTGACCAGTTGGACCTTATTTAAGTCTGTTTCAATATTTCTTACATCTATTATATTCACTGTGTTTTCAGCATGAACTGAATTTGGAAAATGATTGCTTGGTACCTTGTTGCTGTAGCAATATCCTCAAGGATATGTCAAAAATACCTTTATGTATATATGTAAATGACGCTGGTTCTGACCGGAACCCCTGTTCTGTTGAAACACTCCTTAGCACTTCAATGTGAAGGAAAAGAGCTAAACTACTGTCAGCAGCACAGAAGAATATTGACGGCTTGGGAAGACTGCTGACTTGACAGTTGTTCAAAAGATGATCATCAATCCTCACCACAAAGAGTGTTAACCACAAAAGGTCATGCTGTCAGGTTATCAAGAGCAGGGGTCAACCAACCCTGCTCCTAGAGAGCTACCTTCCTGCAGACATTAGATTCAACCCTAATCCACCCACCTGATCCAACTAATTACTGCCTTCAGAAGTTCTTGATTGGCTGAATGGAGTCTTAGATTTGAGTTGGAGTTGAAACCTGTAGGAAGGTCGCTCTCCAGGAGCAGGGTTGGTGACCCCTGAGCTAGAGCCACAACACACAGATGTCTCCAGGAGAAGGATTACAACTGCTGCATTCCTAATATCAAAGAACAACATCAGAAGCATCTTACCTGGGCTAAGGAGAAAAGGACTGGGCTCTTGCTTTGTGCACCAAAGTCCTCTTTTCGGATGAAAGTAAATGTTGCATTTCATTTGTAAATCAAGAGTCCTAGAGTCTCAACTCAAGCTCCTAGAGTCAGTCATCTGCTGGTGTTCGTCCACTGGGTTTGATCAAGTCCATGGTCAGCATAGCATCTACCAGGAAATTATAGAGCACAAGCTTTATGGAGATGTTGATACCCTTTTCCAGCAGCACCTGTTCACAGTGCCAAACCTACTACCAAATGGTTTTCTGACCATTATATCACTGTGTTTGTTTGGCCAACCAACTCGCCAGACTTCAACCCACAGAGAATCTATGGAGAATTATCAAGAGGAAGATAAGAAACACCTGACTAAGCAATACAGATGAGCTGAACACCACAATCACCGCAATCTGCACTTCAATAACATCTCAGCTGTGCCACAAGCTGATTACCTCCATGCCATGCCATACCTCATAATTCATGGTAAATTAACACACCTGTCAGAAGAATACACAGGGACGTATGGACCATCTGAGGTACATAAGAACTGATTTGAACCGCAGTCCTTTGGTATCACTCCAAGGATCCCTTTATATTTAAGAATGACGGCCTAAATGGAAACTGGCAACAGAAACCAGATGTTGCTCACAGGTCCACGTGTAAAGGCAAACTATCAAACAGCTCAGAGCAGGACACAGGGCTCTAATGAGATGAAACAGTGAGCCATGCCTGTTTGGACAGCAGTTTAGGTGGGAAGTCCTGCATACATTCATCAGGGAAGAGGCTGGTTCATTGGGAAGGCATTAATCACTGCAAAGCTAATTATAAATTGATCGCATGGTCATACAAGATGAAAAGGCCTGTCGTTTGTTTCTGATCAGCAGGGGAGGGCCGGCAAGGCCCGGGCTGGTGATTGGCAGGATCTACTCAGATCACCTTAGAGAAGATTGTAGGAGAATCCTCCCCTTACCGCACATATCAATGGAAGTCATTATGCGCTGTACATACTGGAAAAGGGCAGCAGCTGACCTGAAGTACAATATTTGGGTTGATGTGAAATATTGCTTTTGTTCATCATGGCTTTGCTTCCATTATATCTGATTTCAATGAAACTGGAGACATTGTTTGTTACAATGTACTTTTTTTTACAGCTGTTACCATCACCACTGAGCATATGGACCTTATTTTTGTCAATTTTTTGAACCAACAATTTAAGTTCAATATTTTTAAATCTATTATATTCACAGGAGTTTGAGCAAGAACTGGATTTGGAGAAATGAGAGAAAGAGAGAAATAGTGTATTTGAATTCCAAGACACAAGAACCAATTTAATGTTTTATAATATTATAGTTAAAAATACATTAAAAAGTCATGTTATGTGAACAGGACTCAAATTATCAAAACTCAAATAATACAACAAAAAAAAAAGCTAAACTATCACTGAGGTGGTACCTTGTCACTGTAGTGGTATCCTCAATGGTGTGTCTAACATAGTTATGGAACACCATTTTATACTCCTTTACACATTAACATTTATACTCCTCCGTGAGCCGTCTGTACTTCTTTTCATTTTGTTTTTTGTTGAAAGTGGTTTATGGTTTATGGAAAACAGGTCTTAATGTTCCTTTCCCTGGGTAAGATGTGGTATCTTTCAGATCCCCAAATACATCGTAGAGTTACATTATGCAGATTTGTTTTGTTTTTGTTTACTTTAAGGGTATTATGAAGCTCCATTGACCTGTGAAATGGAGAATAGCATCTCTATCATTTCATTGTTAGTCCAGGCTTGGCATGCTGCTATCAGCAATATCTAGTCAGCTGTGTTTGTCAACTCTGGTGACACAGGTAAGACATCACTCACAGGAACTGTGTCATACTGAGTAACCCAAGTCATTCTCCTGGGAAATCCTGTAATTTTATTCTACTGCCTCAGTCTACATGCTTCTCTCACTTCCAGTTTCTTTCAGTTAGTTCATCAACATGTGCTGTGTAGAGCACGATTTCTCAACCTGTGGGTTGGAGACCGTCAGTGGCCTCCTAGTGAAGCACTCTCTAGTTGCAGACCCATCCTCATGGTGAGACAGAACTAGGGGGTAAGAATGGCACCTTAAATTATAAATCAAGGCCTAATTATCTGATTTTCATAGAGGAATGAAATACAATAACTATTTCACATTAAAAGTTGAGTTTTGTTTTCTTGTGGGCTGTTATGCATTCTAGTTACAACCAGGTGAAGTGAAGCAGAAAGGGTTGAGAACCCCTGCTGTAGAGCATGTCCTTACAAAGCATGAATTACCCTTCCTCACTGTAGGGGGATCCCAGGAGTAAGAAATAACTATTCTTACAAGCGGTATAATGTGTGTTTTCCTTTTGGCCCTTGGTTATCTACAGTCCTCTGCAAACCGAAGGGGGAAAAGAAAAGACAGGACCACAAAAATGGGGTGAAACAAAACTGCAATGCAGGACATGGTCCCTTACTGGTGATGTCACCACACAGCCAGTCTATGACTGAATTATCTATAACTAAAGAGCTCAAATTGACCTCCTTCATAACTGGCTTTTTTGGACGGGCAGGATGACCCTCCCTCTTGCCAATTGCTTAGTTTGATGCTACTCAACATTAATGTCTGTTAGCTAACATGAGACTTATGTTTCTATATAAATGACACAATTTCACTCTTCAAATTTAAGCTTAAGTCACAGACCTGTTTGCTAAATTAGTACCTTATGAAGCTTTGCAGGTTGTACACTGTGTGTTGTCCTTGTGTTTCTGACCAAAGCTATTGCCAGGGAATTCTCCCCTTTTCCTGCTTTCTCCATTGATATGGTGCTATATATAGAGTAATGATATAGTATCTTTTTCCTGAATCCACTTCCTGACTTGTTTCTTACACAACATGCCCAACAGACTTTGTATGAGAAACAGACCACAGGACAGTAAACAGTGTTTTTGTTCTAATGCTTTTACTCTTAATGCTCAATAATAACAGATAAAAAGATTGTTAATATAACAAATACATGGACAAAAAAGACAGCAATTACATGAAAATTAGATCATTTAAACTGATTCAGATAAAAACATTTTGATAAGCACAGAGGTGTGTGTGTGTGTGTGTGTGGGGGGGGGGGGTGTACAGTAATAATTTCAGGTAACATTTTTTTTTTCTTTTGCATTTTGTTATCAGTTAGAAATATACAGCAGGACACATAATGTCCTAAAAATTGGATGTCGGATTCTACATGGATTCTCCCAAAACACATTTAAAGCTGGAAAGCTGGTCACTTCTTTCGGTTTTAACCTTTAAGCTACATTCCTTATTGGCACTTACACTTACTGAGAGTATATTTATGTCTATTGAATATTAAACAATAGAGACATGCCCTTGTTGTGCTTCTAACCACTTTTGCTTACATACATTGAACTGAAACCAGTGCTTGAAGTGAGCCAGTATGCACCAGTTAACAGTACTGGCACATTTTACTCTTTGGCATACCAAGGCTTTTTTTCTTGTATACTGGCACAAATTGCAAGTATGTATAAAATGTTTCACAGGATTTAAAGCATCTGTCCCACCTTCTTGTCACCACTATGTACATGCATCTACGTCAAGGGGGACAAAAGAAAGGGTGGGACAACTAATAGACAAACCCAAACAGTGGTATTTCCATGGTATCTTTCCAGAGAACCCTTTTTGGCACTTTTATTTTTAAGAGTGTATCTGGGTTAGGTAAATTCTACATTCATTAAAAGTACAATGACATTAAACAGTAACAGTGGAAAGATAACATAACTAACCTATAACAAATGTAGACAGAAGAAGAGCTAGAAATGTACTTTTTGCAAATTAACTACTATTTAGTTAGTATGAAATAAACCAAAAGTCCATGTACACCGTCAAAATAATCATGCAAATGGCTCTTTGATGCCACAGAATAACCACTACTGCTTCCATAAACTAGCTTTTTTAGTAAAAGAGAGATTTGGGAGTGAAGAACCTTGTAAAGGACTTTTATTTTAAATGAAGATTCTTCAGACCTTTGCAGGTTTCTTCACATTTCTTTGTCTCGATTGAAAACACCTCTCTTTATGCAGCCTTTACAGACTCTCTTTTTGTGCTACACCAGATTATCTGTGATCACTTAAATCTCTTTCTCTCCCCCATGTCCTGAGCTGCTCCTGCTGCCTGGCTGATGTTGGTCCACACCCACTCATGATGCCTTATCCTGATGGATCTACCTATCTACTCATCCCACATCTGAGACTCCACTGCCATCTTAATATATTTAGCCTGCAAGCACTTCCATATTAACACTGAGCTTGTATCCTGCTCATACCTCCATTCTCACATAACTCATCACCCTTTTACACAGCATGTTCCCACTTCCAGCTGCACGTCTTTATTGTTTTATAACTTTTTGTGATTCTGTGCTCTCAGTTTCAACCAGAGAAGGATGGGTTTCCCTTTTGAGCCTTGGTTCCTCTCAAGGTTCCTTCCTCCTAGCCTGAGGGAGTTTTTCCTTGCCACTGCTGCCCGCTGGCTTGCTTGACTGAGGCTTAGACCCGGATTTCTGTGAAGCTGCTTTGTGACAACTCCTCTCTTGTAAAACAAAAAGTGATATATAAATGAACTTTGATTGATTGATATGTCTAAAACATGCTTCCTGATGGAACCCAAGTGGTTTTTCCATGGCACAATCAAAGAACCATTTGTAGCACCTTTATTTATTAGGTGTGTAACAGCACCTGCACATCAGAGCCGAGACATTAATGAAGCCCTTGTTTCTATATTCAGTTAGTAAACATTAAAGAACCAACTTTGCTTTAACTACACCCAAAGTTCAGAGCACACAGATGAGCGTCCTGCCCTCATCTATCTCATCCTGCACCTTATCACTGGAGGTGGCGATCTCAGCCTGGGCAGAGAACATGGCACAGACAAAGGTGAGAAATGTTCCCCCTATGGCTGTATACAGGGCCCATCCCAGCGAACATTGACCCAGTTTATATGGAGAAACATCTGACCCGCAGTAGGTGATCACCTTATCACAGCCAAAGCCTGCTGGGTAGAGCATCAATCCCAGCATCAAGAAGAGACCTACACAGAAGAAAAGGAACAGTTTCTGTTATATTCATTTATTAATATAATATACATATATAATAAGCATTGTTATGTAATATTTAATATATAATTATACATTAGGGCATTTTAATAGTAATTAAATACGCAAAAATTCTTCTTCTGTCCACCACCACACAGCAGGTATTATGTGGGTTGTGGGTTATTCACAGCACTGCAGTGACAGTGTGTTAGTGTGTGTTAAAGTGGTACAAGTGGACCAGACCCAGCAATGCTGCTAGAGTTTTTCAACACCGTGTCCATTCATTGTCCTTTCTATTAAGACACTTCTACCAGTTGCTCAACCTTTCAGATGTATAGTCAGTCAGAAGCTCATCTGTTGCTGCAGTGTCTGTTGTTCATCCTCTAGTTGTTCATCAGTGGTCATAGGATGCTGCCCATGTTGAATGTTTTTGATGCTGAATGTTTTTGGTTGGTGAACTATTCTCAGTCCAGCAGTGCAGAGTGACCCACCAACAAAATTATACCTGCTGTGTAGTGGTCATGTGGTCCTGACCACTGAAAACAAGGTAGGCTGACAAAGTATGCAGAAACAGATGAACTACACTCTGTAATTATGGATCTACAGAGTGCTCCTTTATGGTAAGTGGAGATGATAAAATGGACACTGAGTGCAGAAACAAATCATAATGTTATGACTGAGTGGTGTCAATTCAATAACTACAGTGGCTACTGTGCATCTCAACTGATATTCGTAAAATTTAAAAGTATAATAAACATTTGGGTTGATAAAGTACCTGTTCTGAAACACAATCAGTAAGATTTGTTAGCTGCAATATATGTCCAAATGTAGTTGTAATGAATACATTTATCCACTGATAAATAGACTGACTGAGTCACACACACACACACACACACACACACACACACACACACACACACACGTCTATTTCCTGTACATAATTACTGCCAAAAGTATTTGGAGCAGATAACATATAATATTGGTACCCATGCCTAACGGCAGACATGGGCTACCCTTTATAAAGCCCCCCAGCACCGGGCTGTGGAGCTGTGTTCTTCAGCTCCATCTAGCCAACAATTTTGATGAGTTGGGGATTTGGGGATGAATTGGGGTGGTGATCATTCAACATCCTGACACCATGAATGCTCTTGTTGCTGAATGCAGTCAAATCCTCACAGCATACAACAAGAATGTTTTGGGTGTGTTGGGTATTGATTTAACATATGACCTCAATTCATAATAATGTGTCAAATCATTTATGAGAGGAAACTGACATACTCGGTCATTATCTCGAGTTATTATATTGTGTTATTGTAATTATACATTAAAGGCAATTCAATATGTTGAATGCATCTCATGTCTGACATTGGACGTGACTCTCATACTCTCTACCAATCATGTCTACAAAGCAAGACCTCACCCATGCTAACTTAACACCGGGATCTCTTTGAACTGTGTGATACTATCAGAGAGCTCTGGGTACAACTCGAAAATGATGGTCTGTGGTCTGCAGCTTTGCATGCAAAGGATACATTTCATGATTAATATCCCAGTTATTTATCTGTGGAATTTCCCTCAATCGGATCGCTGCACATTCGTAGAAGTGAGGGAATCTTGTGGATGTTTTCTGGCTAGTGTTTTTTGAGGGTAAGCCACATAGTGTACTCACTCCATCATTGTAGTGGGCATGCAAGGTCCTGCCTTAGAAGCCATTCTTCTGACTCTTTAGGAATTGCTCAACCCCACCATCGTAAATCTTTCATTGAGAGTGCAGTGCAACTACACAACCCTTCGTCCCTAGATAACCCCTTTCAGAAATTAAAAAATTCTTGAAACCCACAGGGCGTGCAAACAGACGTTCTCAAACAGACGTCTATATGTAAATTCAAATATTCTCATAGTCATGAAACCTTAAAAAACAATCCATTTTGATCAGATTTATAATGTCAAAAAGAATCCAAGAATGACAAACTGTATCTGTACAAAGCTTAAGACTAACACTAGCCAGTATATTTGCCATTTTTCTCTCCAGTACTCCCTTGGAAACAAATTCTAAACATCTGACTAACAAACTGAAGCTAAACACAAATCAGAAAGACTTGAGAAAACTCTAGAAAGCAAGTAGACTGAAATCCAACTGGCTACAATCTCATGATTGTTATGATTGTGTGTCAAAGCAGGAAAAACAACACTATCTGCAGGAGTACACACTGAAAATATTAGTTCATGGGTTCTTTAGTAAAGAAAAGAACACTTTGAATGATTAAATGGTTCTTTGCATCAAGAAAGTGTTCCTCAGAATAACAGAGAATATGCTGTAGAGGGTTCTGAATAGAACCTTCATAAAAAGGCTTCTACATGGCACCAAAAACCATTCTTCTATTGTTATGATCTAACTTGTAACAACAGAATAACCCGTTTAGGTTCTTATATAGAAACTTTTTCTTTCATTTCCTGAACCATGTTTTTAAGTGTGTAAATGAATAAAGGAAACTATAGTCAATGTTGCCAAAATTGGGAAAAGCAATCCACCAGCATTAAGGAAATTACATGGTGCTGAATCTCAGCAATTGTCTAGAACTAAAATCAAATATTTTGGAAATGCTATACAAAGTTACAGAGGTGATTTGCCAGTGCCTTCTCAGCTGGAGCTGAAGGATGGAGGTTAACAATGAAACTGGCAACAGCAGGCCTCGCCACAGTCAACAATACAGCTTTGTTACTGTGGGTTGGATTGGGAAGTGATGCTGAAGGAGCAGGCGATGTGTGGTTGAGATGCTTTACTCACCACTGAAATAAGAGATACACACCACACCACAGCTGAATGTCTTTTACTGTAACTCTAAGAACTCCTTAAATCAAATCAACGTTATTCATTTGACAGAAATCAAAGAGTTTGATATAGTATCTAAACAGTACATACGTTTAAAAAATCCTTTAATGAAGCTGCTGTTTCGAGTGCATTATACCTACACTACTGTACCAAACTCGCTTTCTGATCCCTGGTGTTTGGTTTGTTTTCCACAAACATTGCTCCCCCAAAATTCAGCTGGTAACATGACAAAAAGAAACTAAATCAATGGGTTGTGTAGGTTTATAGATTCCTAAACATTATCTAAACAGGTTTCTGGATTTGAAATGGTCATTTTGTTTAAAGCAGCCCCATTCCCAGATTACGTATTAAGAGAAAGTGTGGTAAATACATCATTTTTGGTATCTAGCTCAGTGTCAAACCCTGCCCGAGTAGAATATACCCTAAAGAAAACACATACTGTGTAAGAAAGTTAATTTGAGTATGTCAAGGGTTATTAGGGGTCTTCAAGAAACGAACTGGTGTCATTTTTGTAGTTTAACAATACAACATACAACCTAAGAGCATATACACAATATACTAACAGTAGGGCTGGATGTCTGAATCACTCTAAGGTAACATCATGTTTCATGCTGCCTTCAAGAAGTATTATATTTATGAGATGAGTGCACATAAATGCCACAGCAATGTCGTGTTAACTAGCGCAAAACTAATTTTTCAACAAGGCCAAACTTTGTAAGTTAGGGGCTTATCTGGAACAAAACCATGGCGACTGTTGGTATGGATACTGCTCCAACAGTAGACAGATACGTGCACAAATTACTGTTGTAATTAAAGCAGTAGGTATGGAAAAGTACTCAGTTCCTGGTACAAGATACCACATTTTTCTAATGGAAGAGAGTCAGGCAGTGTGGGTACCATGCAGGGGGGAAGTGCCATAAGTGGACTGTTTAACTTGAAAATTGGGATAGAAAGTGGCCATGTTAAAATATATTTGCACCATTCTGTTACATAAACCCATGCAAATGTCACAGGTGACCTTCAAGGAATTTGTTTTCCAAAAAAGAAATTAAAACAAAGCAAACAAACAAAACAAGGATATGGCTGTTTAAAGATTGCACATGTTCATAACATTCCTAAGTCTTATCCTGACTTCAGAACCTACCCCGCCCGCCCAACACCGATCCTCATAAATAACGGGTTTATTGAGGTTTAATAGATGATGTAAGTGTTGGGAGTTAGAGAGGGTGTGGAATCTTATGATCAAATAGTTTTGTTTTCCCAGGCAAGCCTGAGCCTCTGAGGCTGGATGAAAGTCATCAGAGGAATGTCAGCCTCAGTATCCTGTGGGCTCAGAGGCTTTAACATCTGCCTCAGTATGACCTAAATATACACCCTAATCTTCTATCTTTGGCCTGTGTGCCTGAACTAAGAATTGAGGGGCTAAAGGGGCTAAGAGGAAGACTAAACATAGGTAATATACAGTATTGGAAAGAAATTGAACTCAAAAGCACTAGAGGTCTGAGAAGTGATTTTATATCAGAGAATGATGAGAGCAGAACACCCACACAAACTTGGGTTGTGAAAATGGCCAGCTGTCATCATGTTTGTAAGGCCATGTTAACAGTACTGAGCACCTTTAAGAGTAGTCATATTAGAGGTTAAAGACCGAAACAGTTAATTGTATTTATGGCAGCAATTATCTATTTGAAATCCAATACACCTACTGTATGCATGAGCACTCTAGGTAAATGATAACTGGTCAGTGGTGGTCCTATAATGGCCTCTTCCCACATTTCCAGTGGACAGGGGTAGACAGTGGCTGTCAAACTGTGCATAACAGCTAAGAGAAGCTAATTCTAGTAGTAATAAACCTGCACTGGTGGTTTATGGATGTAAATGGTGATGGTGATCACACTCCTCCTAACATCGGTTTAAAACAAGGCAAAGGTTATACAGTCTCTCAAGCTATAACTGTAGCCTAGTTTAGTTAAAATTGTAACTTGGACTTAAAATGGAAAGTAATATTGTTTAATTATACATTGTTTGTCCAAAAGCTATTGTTTGTTTATACCTAATTGTGTTATGAACATGTGTGTTTATTATTTAAAAAGAAAGGGAGAATAGCATTGGAGTTCCAGGTGCAACGATCAAAAAATGGACACATTTTGGCTCACAGTTCAGGTAGAAGGACATCTTTGCTTAGGGTCACATTTTTTACACTGTAGCATAATATAAGTATATTGATTCCAGTACATTGTTCTATGTATTTTTTATATAATTGAACAGATTTAAGAAAAGAAAGGTGCACATCAACCCACTGTGCTTACAAACAGGGGTCCTACGTTTTTAACCCATTCACACACAGTGTTAACACACTAAGGGGCAGTGAGCACACATGCCCGGAGTGGTGGGCAGCTCTATCCACTGCGCCATGAAGTTTTTATCTCTTAATGGCTTTTATGTCTATATAAAGCCCAAAAAAGGCATGACATCTGGTATCATTCTTACCTGCTATGCCTTGAAGCAGGCCACACACATTGAAGATGCTTTTTCCCAAGATGCTCTGAAAGCACATACTAAAGACGGAGAGAAAGCCCACGATGCACAACAGGAAGATTCCCACAACCAGGAAAATAGCTGTGGCTTGCCAAAATCTACTTGCAATCTCGGTAAAGTTTGCAGCATATGGTCCACACTGAAGCACAGTCTGTTGGGACACCTTGATGCAGCGACTGTAGAGACCAAGGGTAGGCCTGTAGGGCTCAGGTGTCGGAATAACCGAAGTGTTCGATCCAGTGGGATGGCGACTGCCGTTTAGCCAGTCGGGACTCATGAACGCAACCAGCTCAGCGAATGCTGCAACAATGCTCATCAAGGTCCAGAGCATGGAACGACAAGTAACAATAACATGACACATGATAATGATCTTGGAAGGCTGATTAGGGCAGATGTGTTCTTTCTCGCTGTGACGAAAAGGTCTGCTGGAGATTTGGTTAGGAGATATCAACTGAAGAACCTCAGTGTTGCCTTCATAGGTCCACCTTCCGAAGCAGTTGTTCCCATGGGACAAGATCCATGCCTTGCAGGACAGCAGCCTTATCCATCGTGTTGAATTGAGAAAATGCAAAGTTGACACCTGCAGATGAAAAGAGAGAGAGAGAGAGATATGTTTTTTTTTTGAGGAAGTTAAAATCCAGACCGCCCTTCTCTGGTGTTGACTGATTGCCCAAGGGCTCTGAATCAGCACATCAGACTTCTGCACAGCTACCACATCTGTCAACATTGACTGTATTGCTTCCATTTCAACAAGAATGAGACTCCTTAAACCCCTAAAAAAGGGAACACCACACCCAAGTCTCTTCTTATCTCAACATTGGTCTTTTTTAAGAGAGTAATTTAAGAGAGTAATTTGTCTTTCGGTTGTATACACAGGGGAACTAAAACCTTTTAACAGACTAGCCTGAATAAAGAGCTTATTTAATACTTATTATACACTGATTGTAAAAAAATATAGTTGTGCCAATAGTTGTATCCAGAAAGAAGGTTAGGATTGCAATGCTATTCAGAAGGAAGAAGAAAGGGCTACCAGGTACAAGAAATGATACAATTAATATATAATAATATAGATTTATTGAGCTACACATACAGTAGTGCCATCCCTCATTATGGCGTAAGGAATAATGCAACATGCCAGACATCTAGTAATGGTCTTGTAGAGGTCGCTAATGGTGTCCAATAGCATCCCACACATTTTGAACTGGGCATAGGTCTGGTGAAGCGCCTGGCCATGAAATAGTATCTGGATCTTCAAAGTGAGCTCTTGAGATGGCAGCAGTATGCAGGGGAGTGTTTTCTTGTTGGAAAGGCACACCGGAGTGTGCATTCAGAATAGGTACGACCACTGGTTGCAGGATCTCAATAACATAACAACTGAAATTTTGGAGGTTCCTGAATTTGAAACTCTGAAGGAACCTCTTAAAAGTGCTTCAAAGGACCTTTAATAAAAGGATGAACGTTCCTTCACAGTTTCAAATTAAAGAACCTCCAAACGTTCCTCAAGGACCTTGTATTTTTAAGATGTACAAATGGAAATGGAAACAAACATTAACATATGTCACCTCTAAAAGTGAAAGTATAAAAAAACAGTATAAAAATCAGCTCATTCTGGGTTTTGATTCATTCTCAAAAGCTTTTTGTTCCCATGGTTACCATGTCATTAAGCATTGTAACATTAATGGGGATTTGGATCGCTGGATTTCGAGATATTTCATTTGGAGGTAAATTCCAAAGTCACAATAACAAGTTAAGCAGTGATAGCTGTTAAGCAAGTCATCAAAGAAAACTACAAGCTATAGTCAGTCTGCATTCATGTCCGAGTTATGACAGGTTCTCTCCAAGATAAGCACCAGTAATAGGCAGATGCATAGCTTTGAGCTTGTGTGAACAAGCACAGGAGAAACCAATGCAGTCAGTAGAGGGAACAAAACCGTGCCTAGTCATAATACAGTCACAGCAGACCATGAAGGGTATAAATGAAACCTGAGCCGTTAGTTTATGGACACGTCCTTTCAACCAGAATGGAAATAGTTTATACACAATGTGACAGTAAACAGACGTCTGCTATAACAGACCCAGTTTTTCTATCAACAATGACATCAAAGTTCTCCATAGCTAGTATACAGGATTTGGGCGTTTGTATAGAGCAAGAAGAGTGTTTAGCTAACTGAATGAGGTCTTATTGTTGTATAAGAGCCCAAACTTTGCCAAATTACACACCTTTCATTTGATAAAAGAGTGGCAAGTTGGAAATTAAGGCACCCTTTCATTAAAAGATGCCTAGGGGACATGAGTCTTCAAATATACCACTGCCAGGTCTCTGATACACATTTCAATGGCATTGGCATGTTGATACTAGTGCGCAACAAAATTCTGTCTATGCTGAAATACCATTCTGGCGTTATTGAACAAGACACTGACATTTTTGTGTAATGTCTTGTGTCTATTTTTTTTTTTTTTTTTTTTAATAATTCTGTTCCAGTTTCCCTCCCAATTTGGAACAGGATCACGTGTGCCAATCAGTATTGCTCTAGTTGTGGTATTGGGAGAGACCCAATTTTGTCTCTTGGACTCGATGGCAAACAGCATGAACCAGGATTCGGACCTGGTTCAATCTTCGTATCATAGTGCTAGAGCATTAGAGCCACTCAGAGCCTGTCTTATGTCCTTTTCAATCTTATTAGGTGCCCTCTGGTAAACTTTTAAATTAGTAGTACATTTAAATAAGTTACACTGTGTATGCAAAATTAGCCAAAGACCCCTTCTAATGAATGAATTTGACAGCTTTAGGATGAATGTTCACACTAAGCTGGTATCATCCCCATAATAAAGCAGGAGATTTTTGTTAATATCAGTGTGATTCTAGGCATGGGAGAAGTAACACATGAGGCCTGTGGCACAATCTAATCTGGCCTGTAAATTATTTTGATTTTATATTAATATTAGTCTGTTTTACTGTCCATTTTCCAGTATACATTGCCATGCTCTGACCCGCTCCCCAACTACAAACTAGACAGATGGCTGCTCAAATGTTTAAAAGAGGTTTACCAGTTTAAATAGGTTTAACAGGTTATGTTATATGAAAACATTAAGTATTAATTTAATATTTCATGGTCTACTTCATGTACCTATATTTGCTGTTGCAGTTTTAGGCATATCTTTAATGAACAATGGACAGTTTGGGTAAAAGTACAAAATGTATGTATATAAACAAACCCATACTTTGGCTCCTGGCTTGGTTGAGATTTTTTAACATGTCCTTTTAAGTAGTGAGTTTGACAGCCCAACCTAAAGCTACCATGCCCAAGGCCAACCACTGGCTAGATGGGTCCTTAACATTTAAGTGTAGATCACTGGAACCGCTGTCGTTCCTGGACCAATTAACCTCCACCCATTTCCTTTGGGATGGAATGGAGTAGTGTTTGTCACCCAGAACCAGCGTCAGTATCTGACCACACTACTACTTTCTTGAGGCAGAATGCTATCAAGTCCTCAAAGCAGTGGAAGGCCTCTGCCCAGTGGCTGCTACATATCATCATAATAATTTGATTGAAAATTTCACAATATGATATTTATCCAAAGCTTTCCACTGTTCCCTGTTCAAAAAATCAATCTGATTTTAGACTGCTGTCTCATACATACAGAATTATTTACTCAATTCTGTTACGTAAACAAGTTTCAATAGTTACTTGATTGACCAGAAGAAAACAACTGATGCACATGAAACCCACTTCCCTTTCCCTACAAAGGAAGGTGAATTAGAGGTCAGCTTCCATTCTGCTCTCAAAGTGTGAAACTCTGGTTACGGCAATTATGGAGAGTCACGCTGCGATCCTCTGTTTACCTGGACAGGCACTTGAATGTGTCTGAACCAAAAAAAAAAACACACACACACACACACACACACACACACACACACACACACACACACACACACACACACACACACACACACACACACACACACACACACACACACACACACACACACACACACAGAGAGAAATTACTTGAGCGCAGTCTAATCAAATCAGAGCGCATGACTTCCCCAAAATAAAAGGCATAAAAGCAAGACTGCCTCTGATCCTTAAGGGACCTCAGTGGAGAATTTGACTGCCTGTGAGTGGCTGCGAGTTGCAGAGACAATGGTGTGTCCTGCTGCGGACCCAGCGTGGTCTTCAAATTGGATGAGCCCCCACTGACATGGATCAAAGAATCCGTTAATGTCCACAATTGGAGTTTCAATGTCCGATGGATCAAATGTTGCCTCAGAGACTGGTCACAAGCCAACAAGAATCCTTACTCATTCCTCTCATTATTTTGCACTTTGGAAAATCTAGAATCTCATTAAATACCAAAACTTAATTTCATGTTTCTAAAAAAAGATCGTTTTACTGAAGATGATTTTTGATTATTTTCTCTTCCCCTTAAGTAATACTAGTTTGGTGTCTAAAGTTATGTCTATTTTTTTAGGTTTGAAGGACCGCCTGAATGACTGCAATGTCACTGCAGCTACAAATGTCACTGTTGTTTGTTCACTGACAATAATGTTTGCAGCCTCTACTGATTAAATGCTTTGCAGTAACAAAAAGAAGGACATTTCAGTCAAACAAAACTAATACAACAAGAGACCAACACCACAGACCAAGACATCTCAAGAAGACTGCTCATATGCTGGTAAGAAAGGAAAACCTCCCTAAAATCTTCATATGACTGCTAAAGGTTTAGGTCACAAAAACAAAGGGTATTTCTCAATACCAAGAATGGGAAGACTTCTGTTCTTGGAAACAATACTCTGGACAAGTAACCTTGCAAGAACGAACTTCCATCACTTGGACAGTGGAGGAGGAGATCGGGCAAGAACACAAGGATGCAAGAACACACACGAATGCATATTGAGAAACAGACATAATCTTCATGAAAGTGTCGTAAGACAGACGAATGCAACAGAATATCTTGACGTGCCAGATGAATTTCGAAAACAAGTGTTGCGGACTGACAAAGTAGGTGAGAAATGGAACTCTTTGACCGCAATAATCAAAGGTAAATAAAAAAAAAACATTTCAGGAAAAGCAGCATTTCAGGAAAAGCACACCTTGCCAACTGTGAAGCAGGGCAGCTCTAGTATGCTTTGGGGTAGTGCTGGAATGGATTTCCCAAAATGCTAATAGAATTCAAAACATACTTCAAAATCACAATGGAATAGGAACTGGAATCATAGGAATTACAAAGAAAATCAGAAAACCCCAATAATGGAAGGAACTGGTACGCAGCATGCTCAGGTGTGGCCTTGAATGTGTGTTGTGACTGGGGCCCAGTTGGTACAGCTCACCTTAATCTCTCGTGGGTCCCATCTAGGTTGCATGTACAGTGTACAACTCAGGTGGGGCCCATGTTTAACCCCTCCAGGCCCCATCAGGGACCATGGTGGGAATCCAGATGTGGGGCCAAGTTGGAACCCGAGGACAAACATGTCTGGTTTCCCACTACCCATACGGCGGCGGGTTATGTGGGAGATTTCTGAAAGAAGCTGTTAAATTCTGTTTTTCACAGGTCACACTGATTTTAGACCAGGATAACTGAGCTGAACAAAGGATCTGAAGGTACAATTTGTTGGAGCACACCCCTGAAGAACCCCTGTCCACTACTGTTACTTACAACCCTCAAATGCTTGTTCAGCGTTCTTGCAGATGGGAGGGACTCCACATGGATCTGTTTAAGCACTGGAGCTTTTTCTAGAACAAAGACTGAAATGAAACAGTACCTTTTCTCTGAATAAGATCACATTTATCCTCATAAAGAAAACACACATACAGTAGAGTGCAGGAAAGCCAGAGGTAGGAAGTTTACAGCTCTTCAGTCTCTGTTCTTTCAGAAAAGCACAGCATGAAGTGACTGACTCACAGCAGCGTTTTCTCCTCTTCTGCTCTGTCCTTCAGCGGATAAGAACGGAGACAGGCTGGTCTCTCGCTTACAGCACGTTTATTTACGCGTTTAATGTGATACAGAGTAACAGAGCGGCAGCTCTTCTCAGTCCACACCACTTCCTCCTACAGACACCGAGACCCCAACGACCAGCTCCTCCAGCCACACACACACACACACACACACACACACACACACACACACACAGACCACCAGAGGTCTGTAAATACGGACTGATCTTCGAGAGGAAGTAAGTTCTGAAGCTCACCCGCCTGTTAGTGAAGACAAACACATTCTTTTCTTCTCATCTACCGTCACACCACTGAGACCATCAGGAACAGCGAGCTCTCTCTTACTTACACTTACACTTTCACTCACTCACTCACTCACTCACTCTCACACACACACACACACACACTCTCTCACTCTCTCTCTCTCTCTCTTACACACGCTCTATATGTATCCTTCTCTCTCTCTCTCTCTCTCTCTCTCTCTCTCTCTCTCTTTCACTCTTTCACTCTTACACACACTCTTACACTCTCTCGCGCGCTCTTACACACACTATCTCTCTCTCTTACACTATCTCTATCTCTTTCTCTCTCACACATACACTCTCTCTCTCTCTCTCTCTCTCACACACCCCTCTCTCTCTCTCTCTCTCTCTCTCTCTCTTCACCTACACACACTTCCACACTCTCTCCTCGCCCACACACCACATCTCTCCTTACACCATCTCTCTCTATCTCTTTCTCTCACACACACACTTCTCTCTCTCTCTCACCTCTCTCTCTCTCTCTCTCTCTCTCTCTCTCTCTCTCTCTCTCTGTCTCTCTCTCTCTCTCTCCATACCATACAAATATAACCTGAATTGAAATGACGCTCCACTGTTCAGCACTTGGCCTTTCTTCCACAATGATCTTGCATGAAATCAAAAGGTCAGACGGACACATCACCTTTGTCTCCCCCTTTAAACTGTACCACTGTCTGATACATTCCTGAACACTGTGTTATTAAAAGCTATCTGCTGTCTGGATTGTGTTACATTTCATTAATTGACTGAGATGTCACAATACATTTCCATCTAAAGTTATGCTCTTCAGAGTCCAGTCAGAAATGGTCAGCCTCAAGGGTTGTTGATTAAGTTGATTAAGTGTGAGAGAAGCTCATGTTCTATCTGCAAAAGCCAAATGAAGGGTTTATCTTGCGCTCTGAAACAAGTGATTCATAATGAGCAAGCGTTGAATGAGTACTGAGTGAATTTTACAGGAGCTGAGTGTGGCACAGACTAATTCCATAAATGCTGATTGATTTCCAGAGATGTTTCATAAGGAACTGATACAGATTTCAAAACCCGTGGGGGCAGATCTCTGTGCAAATCCTGTCATGATGATCCTGACCTGATCATGACCTTAGATGCAACAGTCTTTGCCCTTGTGATTTTTCAGATATTTTTGTATGTAAAAATAAAATAACAATATGGACAGAGTTCTGTTTACAGTATAGCTGTAACTGTTTTTAGCCTTGTGATAAAAGCCACATAAAACCACACAGTCAGTGTGATGATTTGGAGCAGGATTACAAACCTCCCTTATAAAAGGAATAACTCCCTTTTAGTGCATTAGTTTTATGAGAGAAGGTTCAGTAATGTCATTTGGAAGGGATGTGACAGGTCAAATCACACAGGACAAATTATCAGTGGAATTTTCCCTAATTAGTCCTTTTTGAAGCATCATTGCTTTGACATTGCAGAACTATTACGTCTGCAATTAAACCCATCCAAAGCAACCAAACAAAACCTCCAGTAAAGGCCAGATAGATTAGTGAAGTGGGTTTGTTCCATTTAAAGCAAGAAAAAAATTCCACATCTTTGTGAAAAGTCATTTTAAGATGTACTTTTAAACACTTTTGTATCTTTCTGGAAACTTCTTTTTTTGGGGGGAAATAATTTGCCATTAACAAAGATGTTGTAGAGTAGAGTATTCATAGCTGAATTTTGGTATAAGAATATTGTGTCAATTTGAGCTCCATTTTCACTGTTAGTCCTGTCTTCTGTTTACCAGAAAAGAGTTGCTGTGATCCATAATCAGGGTTTGCTGATAAGGAGAACCTTAAAAAAGACAACCATCTCATTAAATATTTGACAAATATACTGTATTGAAAAAACAACAACATGAATATCCATTATTTCTATTATTTATGTATCAGTATTATGCGTTCTCTGTACTTTTATTGTGAAATGTAAACACTGTGTGAGCAAATAAATTATAAAGCAAACAGCCCCTCCTTTTAATTCTGTAGCCCAATATCAGGGTCAGTGATATCATCAACCCCAGCCCCTCTCACTGATCAGTCAGAGTCTGTATGCAGGTTGAGCATATACAAGTGGCAAGAGCAGTAAACAGGCACTGGAAGGCTCATTTGGCATTTAAACTTGGATTTGATTCAGTTGTACATTAGTGAATTTGTGAATGCTGTAAGAGTTCATCTGTTATATGCTGGACTGAACTGGATTCACCACTGCAGTACTCACAATTCAAACTCTAGAAATGGGCTGTTATGGAGTTTATGAATCACCAGATGTTTTTTTTTTCATTTTGAATGTTGAGAAAGAAAACAAAGTGTCTCTGTCTTTTACTTTTCCTTCCTAAGCAAGGATTACATTTGAATCACGTTGGAAAGGTAATGTAAAATTAAAAGTCTTGGCCAATAACTCTTATTGGTGTAGTGGGTTTTCATAACCAGGGAATCAAACCCCTGTTTACCACATTGAGGAAGGTGTGTGGCTCCCATGTGCTTGTATGCACTCACTGCAATGGCATGCTCCTGATGAGATGGCAGATGGTGTCCTGGGAGACATACTCCAGACCTTGATCAGGGCCTCAGTAAGCCCCTGGACCCACCAATAAGCCTCTCATGCTGATGATGCTGCAAGCAGTATAACGTTCACCACGGTGCCTACAGACTCTTTCACGTCTGTCGTGCTGAATGTAAACCTGCGTTCATCTGTGAAATCATGATCACAAGAGGTAATTTGTTTAGCATGTGTCTACTTGATCATAGATGTAGATGTAGTGAAGGTTTTGAAAGATGAGTTTGACTTCAGAAAATGCAAGTTCTGAAGATGGTTGAGAGTTATTGCTGCCTCCATTAGCCTGGAGACTGGACTGAGCTGTAAGGCTTGTTGACAGTTTGACTCATTCATGCTGAAACTGAACAATCATATGTGACATTGCCAAACTGTGGTTATTACTTCTACTTTGACCTCTTGATTTGTATGAGGACTGTCAGAATAATGAAGGGAAAAGTGGAGTATCCTGGTCTGAACGCTCATTACATGGTTCAGCCCTTGGTCTACCACACCCTAGGCAGCAACCACGAGAGTTCCCATTGAAGCAGCCAAGTAGGCCTACTCCCAGGACTTAAAAATAACAGGATTTACAGGAATCATTAAATACAGGTGAATTTACATGGTAATGTGTAATCTTTAAACACTGGAGCCTAGAATTGAGACGAGAACTATACCACGGATCCTACAATGTTTGCATTCCCTACATTGGAAGCTGCAGTGCCGTTGAACACTACCACATCCATCCTATAGGAGATGAGCTGCCTAAAGACAGGGAAAGGTTCTTTTCCTGCTGCCTCTGGTAAACAGAAACAAGCTTAACACTGTGCCTATGTACAAGTGCCTGACCTAAACATTGATCATGAATATTTGATCACAAGTAGTTCATGACGTTGCCAAATTCATTTTTTTGTGATGCACAAACCATGCTGAACGTGGTTGAAAGGGGATTTGAACAACTTGGGCTAATGATGCATAAAGCTAGACCCCCCCCTCCATCCCCCCTTACCAAGTAAAGATAAAACATAGAATTTGGAAGAGAAGGAGGAGCTGGGGGTGGTCCTTCTCCCAAACTTTAGATCATAACTTTATTGTAGGCCTTCTGACAGGCATGTATTAGACCTGAGAAAGGTCTGTACACGGTCAACTCCGGAGGCTGAAAAACATTTGATTATGTAAAGCTGTTAAATTAGGTTCTCATCGTCAAAACATAGTTCCACTCAGAAGGAATCAACCAATCAACAACTGTCATGGAGTTACTCAGAATGACAGCAGAACATCAGTGATGATTTCATCTTTTATCTTGGTGGTGTCTTGGTTGGCAATGAATATGTGTGTGAAGGCAGTGTGGGAAGCACCAATCAGCATCAGTGGTTTCTTGTCATGCATCACATGTCCAGACGGCCTGGCGTCATGGTGTGGTCATGGCCTGATCACCTTTCGTCTTCATTACAGGCCCTCTGACTGATCATCGGTACTTTTCTGATATCCTGCAACCAGTGGACCTACCTTTTTTGAACGCACACTGTTGTGCTCTTCCACAGACTGCTGCTGTCTCAAGAGCTTACCTTGAAGACAAAGATACTATGCCATGGTCAGTCACATTGTCAAGTCTATCTCCGATTGACCCGTGTGAGATGCATTTGAACACGTTATCAAAACTCTTCACCCCACCACACAATTTGCAGGAACTGGAATATTCAAGCTGCATGGGATGGATAATCGCAGAACACCATTTGGAACCTTCACAACTCCATTCTGAGACATCGGGCATGTTGTGTTCTACCTGACACCATACTGAGACACTACTTCTGTATATGTAGCTCAGTAAATATTGCCCATATCAGTCTACAATTTTAGTGACTTATTGTTTTCTGGTAACCTTTATCCTGCTTCCAAACTTTCTGTGTGCAGCTGTTTTATTTTTTGATGATGGGTGTCGATTGATCAGTGGTTTATAGACATGACATCATGTTTAATCAGTGTATGGAACAGAATATCCAATTAGGGCAAGAGAACAACTGTCTGTTTACTTGCAACGTGCAAATATTTTGATTGACTCTGAGTCATACACTGAACCCAGTCACACAGTGAAGCACAATGAAATACTACAACGTACAAAGAAGGAAAACCTCTGTACAGTATGCGCTTTCAGGAGCTGAGGTTACTAAATGAACCGTCCAGTAATGGAAGGAATTGGTCCGAAAGTTCACTACATGGTCCAAACCCTCAGATGACCGCACCTCATCCTGCAGGCAGAAAGGTTTTGAACTGCCAGATCTGCTGTTAATGAAGCCAAGACAAACATGACCAACTCACAGAAAGGCAAATGACTAAGGATGTAAGAATTTCAGAATTGACACATCACTGTTTTCTTTGGTTTAGCCTTGGGTTACGACACTACGTGTCCCAATGTTTGTGGACACCCATTCTAATGAATGCATTCCACTTCTTAAAATGGCATCTATTGCTGACACAGAGGTGCAAATGCCCACACAGTCTGTAGGAGTAAAATAAAATACTGCCTATAGAATAGCACTCTCTGGAGCAGATGAATGCATGAACCTATTGGCACCATGCCTAATGCAAGGCATCAAGTAGAGGGGTATAAATCCCCCAGAATTGAGCTGTGGAGCAGTGGAACGGTGTTCTCTGGAAGGATGGTGCACCATCCAGTACTTTTGGAATGAGTTGTGAAGTTGTGGATGAAGTAGGGTGATGATCATACAACATCCTGACCTCAAAACACTAAAATTGCTGAATGCAATCAAATCCTCACCTCAAAGCAAGACAGTTACCCCAACAAAAGAAGGATAAACTCTTTTAATTCCATTGATTTCAGAAGAAACACTACTTTTATCCATATTGTGTATCAATGTCTCAACTTGATTGGAGTATGATTTATTGCATTGGTTCTCATGTCCGGTCCTGGAGAACCATTGTACTTGTGTTTTCCTGCTGTCGCACACAAAGTTCTGCACAGCAAAGGCTCCAGTTAGTTCATACATTGGATCAGGTGTGCTAAAAGTGCTGAAAACTGTAAAGCAAGTTTGGCAGTGGTGCTTTAGGACCACTGGTGTGTTGTACCTTTTTCATACTAGACAAAATGAGAAGGCCACCCATGAGAAGCCTATCCTGCTCCTCTGACTTGATAAAGTCGAGACCACACTGTTTGCCATTGATGTTCCACCTTCAGACCAGCCTGATCATTTCATCTAACTAGTATTTAATCTTGTCACACAAAAAAAAAAACCTCATTTTAAATGCACCAGATACTTTTATTTTAGAAAATAAACTAAGACAAATATTACAAACAAATTGAAAACATTGCTGAAACTGAAAATTATTTTCTAAACTCATTTTAAAGGATAAAAAAGGAAGAAAACAAAAATACAAAGAAGCATTTTGCCTAATATGCTTTGCTTGCTGTGATCCTCTTACTATTAGTAACTATAAATCATAGAATTTATCAAAATGTCCCAAAAGGAAATCAATGTTTTGTGTGTTTTAAAGTAAGTTATCTGTTATTTGTTTGTTTTTTGGTGCTTTTTTTGAAATATTTTTTTTCTGACATTCACTGTGTTTTGGTTCCCTCTACTGGTTGCTTGTGTAGAAACCAATGCTGCTGAGAAGCTCCACACCCTGGGCCCAGCTGGAGCCATTACAACTTCATTTCCCTGATTTTGTGGATGTAATTAAAACCCTGAACTTTTAACTTCTGCTCCATACAGAACATACATGAAAACAAAGCTCAAAAACATCCCTTTTTTAATTCCCCGTCTTGAAGTGTGGATGCATTCGAATTTGAAGAGATCAGTTACATAAACCTGCAACGTGTAGGTTTTACGTCTGTGTATATTTTGCACGGGATGGATTATTGCAGGTCACCATTAGGAAAATCTACAACTCCATTCCGAGATGTCTGGCATGTTGGGTTCTACCTGACACCATACCGAGACACTACTTCTGTATGTGTAGCTCAGGAAATATTGCATATCAGTCTATTTTTATTCAGTTATTGTTTTCTGGAAAACTTTATCTTCCTTCCAAACAACATTGCAATCCAACACTTCTTTCTGTGTGCAGCTGTTTTATTTTTTGATGATGGGTGTAGATTGATCAGTAGTTTATAGATATGACATCGTGTTTAATCAGTGTGTGGAACAGAATATCCAGTTAGGACAAGAGACCAACTGTCTACTTGCAACGTGTGAATATTCTGATTCACTCTGAGTCATACACTGAAATACTGGAATCATTAAAACATTTTTTCCTGATTTTTTTTTTTTAATGTAATTAAAACCCTTAACATTTAACTTCTGCTCCATACAGAACATACATGAAAACAGCCCTTTTTTAATTCCCCATGTTGAAGTGTGGATGCTTTCTAGAATCTGAAGAGATCATTTTCATAAACCTGCAAGCTCTCCCACCACAGGTATACCTGCTTAGTCTTATAAATCCCAGAGGACTAATTAGAGTAATGGGGAGGAGCCTATCCTTTAAAGGGAGGAGCCAAAGTGGCTGGGAGGGAGGACTGCAGCTGTGTGTTCTGAGCTGGGAGATTATAAGCTTTTTTAGAACTCTCTTTTTAATATTCTTTCCTTTTGATAGTTAGGTAGGGATGGGTGCATTGATGCCCAACTCTCGATCATTTTTTAATTTATTTAGTTTCCACAGAATTGTGAATTATTCAGTGATGTATAAAAAAGGATAGAAATTCTGGTTTCTGAAAGTCTATTTTATATATTAATTTCTGTTCAAATTGTGTTCACATTTGCATTCTGTCATTGTTGACCATCACACATTTTAAAGTATTCGTAGCAGTATGGGTCTCAGGATTTGCCTTTTCCACTTCATCATCCACCCGTTTATAGTTATACAGGCCCATATAACGGCCCACGAGAAAACAAAACTCATAACTCTTTTTGAATTTTGTTTCTCAAATACTGACACTGAAAATGTAAGAATTGGAGCCTGAGAAACAGGTTAAAAGAAATGTCTTCACAAAAACATCTGTCCTAAATGTCCCTCACAAAAACTAGCAGTAATATGTTGTGAACATCAGGGCGAAACATCTACTTACACAATGTGGACGTCCTTAACTTTTAGAACCTTACCCCAATTTTGTGTTTATTTGTATTGAAGGACTAAACACTGCATCTCAGACATCCTGTTGGAAAATGATCATCCAGATTATTTTTGATCTGAAAATGAATGAATTTTGATTATTTATTTGTAATGATTATATTAACAAGGATATTTATTAGTTCTTCAAAATACGTGACAGTATCATTATTATTTATGTATGTATCAGTGATTTTTATTCTGAAATAAGATTTCAGTGGCTGGAAATCAGAAGGAAAGTGTTGGCGCTCCTCAAGCTTTGGAACAGCTCATCTGTGGGTGAAAGCTAACAGCTCGTGAGACACCATGGCATCGATATGGGAGTAATATGAGTGTCATACACCAAAGAAGTTATGCAAACCACCCAGTGTTTTTGGGATATTATGCAACACATTACATAATCTCAATTGACTACTGATTAGGCCCCTCGTTGCTAGTGGAGGGCGGTGGTGTCATTTTATTGACCTGAACTTTGTTTCCTGAAGCACATTGATGGTGATCTTACTGTTACGCATCTAACTTCACTTCCATCTTGAAAAGCATGTGCTACTTGGAAGCCTGCATGCACTGTAAATACATTTCTAATGACCCCCTTGATGCAGGGTCCCTTAAATGTAATTCATCAGTAATCAGCTCATGCCAGAACACCACCTCCACCATGTTTGACAGTAATTGTGGTACAAGTTCTTATTCTGTCTATTTGACAATTATTTTTTGGATAAATCAACAAAAAGACAAATCTATTCTTTTTGTTTCAGGTTAAGAACTGTTCAGTCTTAACAAACCCTTTAAGGGACTAATCGGTGGTCTTTGCTGCTTTTTAATGGCAGCAATCTTACGAATTGAATGTGATTCCTATAGGGGGAGTAGAAGCCTGGTGATTCTACACAGGCCTTCTTTATGATGGTCTCCTTCCTGTAGTGACCACAAGATGTCTCTCTCTTCATGCTAAATCATTTTTCCCACAGGTTTGTTCTTGCGAAGTGTGTGGGTGGCACTAGCGCAGCAGCAGTGATGAACCAGGGGTTTGCTGGAATGTTGAACACTATGCTTGAAATGAGGCCGGCAGTTAAACCACTACAGAGCTTTCACAACAGTCATTTTACACTCAGTCAGTAGGAAATATGGGTGAAATACATACAATACAGAGTAAAGTAATGATTAGGTAGAGGAAAGGTAGAAATACCTGGTGTTCCATCAACGGGTAAATTTCATATAAGACCTCAATACCTACTTCTTCATGCAATTATGGAAATATGTGTTGTAATTGTAGATACAGGCCAGCAGCTTCAGTTGATGGACATCAGCCATTAGAATTGGAAGTAGGGTATGTTCTCATGTTGGTGCTGATCTGCACAATATTCTCTATAGTTTAGACAGAGAATTGGATGAAACAACACAGAAAACACTGTGCTGATGAGGGCCAGAGAGCAGAGAATGGCAAGACTGGTTGGAGCTGACAGAAATGATAACTCTGTGACAACTCTGGTGAACACTCTGTACACTTATGGTGAGCAGAAAAAAAATACTTCAGAAATCACAACACATCCACCACTGAGGTGGATGGGCTGCAACAGCAGACGGCTGTCAGGTTCCATGTAGTGTTCTTAATAAAGTGCTTAATGGGTAGATATGTCTATCATTACTGTCCAATGAAGAATATGTATCTCCAGTGTGCTTATACGCCATTTAACCCATCCATGCAGTGAAACCCGCATATACACCCCTGGCAGGTAAGGAGCAGTGGACCTGCATTCTCTGGAGTGATGGAGCTCCATCCAGTATGTCTGAGATGAGCTGGAGTCGTGTTAATGCTTTTAGAACTGATCTTCCAACATCAGTAGCACATCTCTCCGAGGTTTTCGTGGCTGAATGCAATCAAATCCACACGTAGTCCACATCCACATCATAGTGTAAAGCCCTCCCAGCAGCAGAGTCTTCTATAGGAAACAAACTTCCTACATACATACAGAATAAACCTTGATTTTTAGAATAAAAGATTAGCATATGTCTTCAGACCCTTGGAGAAACAGTGTATGACCTGATGTTGTGACACAGCAGCAACGGTGTGTGTGTGTGTGTGTGTGTGTGTGTGTGTGCCAGTCACTGTTTTCAGATAAAAGAAATGCAGCAGTCATGTCACATTGTTAGGGATGGGAGTGTAAGCAGCTTAAGCCTCTTCAACTCAGCACAAGTCATAAATAAAGTCACGAAAATAGCAAGAAAGTTTTGGAGTTTACTTTAACAAAGAGCAGAGTTCTTAAGCATTCGGGGCCAGTGGGTTCTGTACACAGATAAGGCCTAGTGCCAGACAAAAAGGGATTTCCAGTGACTCACAGTAGGCTAAGCTTAATGTGTCATAAAAGTATTTGGTTTTGGTGTCAGCTTTAACCCCTTAAAAGCCATGGGCTGGGCTCCGAGTGGCTCAGCGTTCTAATACTATGTATGTACTATGTTCTGAGGATTGCAGGTTTGAGAACAGCAGGTCATGCTGCTTGCCATCGGCAGCTGGAATTTGAAGGAGCAAAACTGACTATGCTCTCTATGGTTGGGTAGACTCTTTCCATATCAAACCCATGTGATGCTGGTCGGCACAGGTGACTGTTAGCCATTGTGTTGGAGCTGTGGCCCCAGCGCTTAGCTCTGAGTGCACTGGCTGCCTAGTAATGAAGCGATGGCAGCAGTTCACAGTCTTAGTTGGGAGCATTGTGTGTGATGGGGGGGAGAGTCCTAACAGGGTTGAGTAACTGGCTTCCCCAAATTGGAAAAAAAGCCACCAGCCTGCCAATGGGCTAAATGTGTCAATGAAAGAGAAGCCCCATCAATTTGCATTGAAGTATTCAAAGCTACTGAATAGTAAGACTTAGTTTGTAATAAACCTGGGATTATTGTTATTATATGGAACCCAGTTCTCCTCCCCATCCCATATGATGCTCCCAACAAGAAAAACGAAGACAAGCACATGCTTCCTACAATACATGTGAAACCAGAAGCCACCTCTTTTAGAACTGCAGCCACTACACCATTACTGGGCAGCCATCCCCCTGGCTGCCATGTGAGGAGAGAGCATGACCAATTTTGCTCTCTCAGACTCCAGCTGAATGAGCCAGGACTCAGTATTAGCACACTAGACATCTGATCCACTCTGAGCCCCTAAACCTGACATTTTAAGGGCTTAATCTCTGAAGACCTGTAGATGGTTTTTCACACTCTCACCACATACTGTACATCTTTGAAATAGATTTTACTGAATAAATTATTTTAGATACTGAATTATTTATAGTAGCCTCTGAATCATTGGGAGCAGATACTGGTTCATGTGTAAAAGCTACTGAAATCATTTGAGTAGAAGCAGAATTATTTAGAAATGTAATATACTGTATACTGTATGTATAATACTGCATCATTGAGATATTGATCACTTACACTTGATACCAAATTGTGAATCAGGGTAAATACATCATGATCTATAGTAGATTCTGAAGCAGTCCAAGTGTAGATCCTGATTCTGAATAATTAGTTGCAGAAACTGAATTATTTTTATTACTCTTAAGCATTTAATATAAATAACACTTTATTATAGTATATAATGAATAATCTATTGTATTTTAAACCAGTTAGTGGAGATCCTGAATTATTATAGATTTTAGATACTGAATTACTTATAGGAGATTCAGAAGCATTTATTATAGATACCAAATAATGTGTTGTTGATACTGAATCACTTATAGTAGATACTGAATCATTTATGTTACTGAATTATTTTGTGTTGATACTGAATACAGAACAAGTAATTACACTGAATATTTTTAGGTAATGATATTTTAGATATTTAATTCATTACTAAACAACAGGTCCTACAATTAAAACAATTTTAATTTTGTTCAAGGGCTTAAATCAGCAACATAAAACACTACTAGATTTACCTGATCGACCTACTATCAGACAGAAACATGTACCATAAAACCCTGAATTAACCACACAAGTACTGTCTCTGTTCTTAAGCAACTTTTGCAATATATTTTAAATACTTTTTTTTTTTTATTAATATTAGGAAATAAATGTAATTTTGCCCATCTATAAATACAATCCTATTAACAGTGCTCTATGTAACTTTATCCAACAGCCTGTACAGTCCATAATAACACATTATATCATTTCAAATTGTAAGTTGAGCACACTGCATTTGGTAAATTCAAGAAAAAAACAAACAAAACAACAAAAAAAAACCAAAAAAAAACAGACGAATCCTCATCAAATGAAATAGTAGGTACTGAAAAATGTGTAGCTAAGGCTGGCACAGCCCGAAAGCATTAGAATTGGTCTGAGGAGGACTAGAAGGGGTATATCCACTAAACCACATTAGTCCATAGATTAGTTGGAATACCTGATAAATACACTGAGGTGGCGTGAAGACTTGTTCTAATATTGCTCATTGTACATTACAGGCCAATGTGCCACACCTGCATCGAAGTGTTTGGTGTTTGATGACTTCCTAAGGTCTCTGTGTGTGTGTTTTTTTTTTTCCATAGCTGTTGTCGGGAAGTCAGTGGCAGAACATCCTGAAGCTTTGACTGAATGTTGAGGCAGTTTCCTTGAAGGTGACAAGGCAAGCCAACAGGGTCTGGCTACAATATATGGCTCTGAACATCCTGTCGTGAAGCGTGAGGGTCGATCCAGAAGTTGTGATTGATTTAAGTGTCCTCAGCAGCATAGTTGATGTCCTGTAATGCCAATTAACCAGGCACACGAAAACCAGCACCTTTGAAAGGAAGAGCCTACGTGCAGCCATGTTTGTCTTTGTAGGCTGCCTACTTTCACTAGGATTACTACCTATATATAGGTATATACCAATACAGAAAACAAAACAGTAAGAAAGAGAATAAAAGTATTACATGGGCGATATCACCTAAGTAGGTAGCAGTGGCACTGAAGAAATATTACCCACCTAAAAAGTACAAATTCAAGTGCAACCCAATGCTTATCACACCGTTTAAATAAGTATATTAATAACGAGTCCTCCCCACAAGAAGGCTTTGAATGAAAGAATGTCAGACCACAATGGTCTGGGCTTAGAAGCTATTTTCTTTGTTCTTGTCACTGTGTTCCTCCAAGTACATGTTTTGAGGCAAAGGTGAAAGTGACGGGTTCTAGCTGTCCTCTATGAGTTTGGCCAGGTTGTCCCTCAGCTCTGTCAGCTCAAAGATCTTGCCGTCCAGAATCTCCAGCAGTGTTTTGAGACTCTTACGGAAGTTCTCTTGCTCCAGGTGGCTGGCCTCCAGACGCTGCTCTACTTCTGCTAACTGCTCCTCCAACTCCTTGTTCCGCGAGTCTGTAGCCTAGAAGGATTCAGTGGATAAAAAGGTGATTTTTATCGTATTTTTCGGAAAATTAAGGAATAATTTGGACTGACTTTAAGACTTCAAATATGCACAACACAAATATGACTGGATTAACTATTGACACAGTGCAATATTGCACTGAATGTAATACATACACCTATTTTGGGGATATTTACCCCATTTATGCCAAAATATAAGCGTATATTTTAGATCATTTTACTGTTTTTTATTTTACAATAAAATGTTGCTGTTTTATATTATACACTAAATGGGCAAAAGTACTGGGACACTTGTTCATTCATTGGTTTTTTTTCTGAATTCAGGGGTATAAAAAATATATCCTGTTTATCCTGCTTTTGTTGGAATAACTGTCTACGTCCCGGGAAGGATTTCTACCAGATATTGGAGACAGCAGGATATTTTTAATACATTTGATTTTGGAAGAAACAATAAGAGAGCATGTGTCCCAATACTTTTGTCCATATAGTGTACATCATTAGAAGGTTGTGTCCTTCTTTAAACAGGAAAATCTGGGGGAAAAAAAAAACATTTTTGAAATAGTACTTTTGACAAAGTGACACAAACCACGTTTGTAATAGAAATAGTGTGAACAACTTTTTAAATGGGCACCACTCAAAAAAAACAAACATTTTTGTCCCCTTTATTTTTAATAGTGTAGTACGCAGGTATGCCAGACACAGTTCTTACCTCTAGTTTGCGTTCAAGTGCGTCTTTCTGTGACTGTAGCTGCTTGCCATTTTCCACTTCCTCTCTCAAACGCTCCATTTCCTGTAGAGGTTGAGGGCAACTCCATTATTCCATTAGGAAAAGTAATATGTAGTGAGAAATGAAGGTATAATGTAGCACTGGTACCTCTTCTTTAGCCTTCAGTGTGGCCTCCAGCTCTTCTATAGTTTGGTTGAGCTCTGTTTTCTGAGACTTGATTACATTGGCTTGACTGCTTTGGCTCTCCAATTCTGATACCTGAAGGGCCACACGACAAAAAGAATCAGTGTTAGAGGAACCAGCGTGCAAGAGTTGCAAGGTTGCAAGGTTGTTCTTCATGGGCAACCACAACCCTTTTGCTGGTTTGCCAATTGTCCTACATTGGAGCATGCACTATGCTTGCACACAGAGGAATTTGTGCCTTATTAAGGGCACTTCAGGGAATCAGACCTTCCAGTCACAAGGCTGGTTCCTAAACCACCAGGCTATGGTTACCCTGAAAGACCTGTCTGATGTTTCTGTTCTGTTCTGACCCCGTGTCAAACCATCACAGTTTGGCCCGGATCAGAGTGTCTCAATTTCTAATGCTTGCCCATTTTTCAGCCTCCAACACATCTCAAGAACGGACTGTTCAATATGTATATTTCACCACTTGACAGGTGCCACTCTAATCATATAATCAATGTTATTCTCTTCACCTGTCACTGAAGACGTTTATTGTTATGGCTGGTTGGGATACAGTTTAGGGCAGCATGATGGATTTTAGACAGGCATTGGCACTGGTATCACAATCTGATCTGTCTTGATGTATTCTATGTAATCGCACTGTCCGGTCATCTTTTAACCTTTCACTGTCCTGTCTTATCTTGTCATCACGCTGTTCCCTCTCACCCTTTTATGAAGCCTCTCAGCCTCCTCCTGATAAGCCGCCAGCTGCTGTTTCCACTGCTTGACATTTGCTGTGGACTCCAATAGTGCTGCTGTTAGCTTTGCATTGTTGCTCTTCAATGCTGCTAGCTCTGCTTCCCAGTGCTTATTGGTGGTTGGGCTGTAAGACAAACATAAGAGAAAGACACATCAGTGCTTGAGCAGAGAAACGAAATGTGTTCATACAAATCCTCAAAATCTGGTGTGGACAATTAAAACCAGCATAAAAATAAAATGACCTAGTGGCCCCCATTATTGGTGAGCCTGAGCAGATATTTTGCTCAGATCAAATATTCAATAGCTGTTTTGATGGTTCACATTCGTACATTTGTGCACATCGCTGGTCATTTTAAAACCTGTAAAATGTCTTGAAACTGTAATCTGACCATAGAGTAGTTTCATCTCTACTCATGCATATCGGTCACTGAGTGAGCAGACTTTTCTAATGAGGCTGGCAAAGAAACATAAAATCTGATTGGACCATTCATGGCCATGCTGCATGCCCATAATTCACATACACATATAAATTAGGGCTACATATAAAATTGGATTTGACATCCACGCAGCCTTGAAAAATCAGATCTGGATCACATTAATGCAGAAAATCTGATTTGAGTCACTTCAGCCTCGTAATGTGAACATAGACAATGATCCCACTCAAATATGGAAAATGATCCCAACCCTAGTCCTGGAGGCACCCCTACCCTGCATATAGTAGAGCTTACCCTACTCCCAACACACCTGATTCTAATAACAAGCCTTTCAGAGTTCCATGGGGTGTGTTAAAGCTAAAGCATGCCAGACAGGGGTGCCTCCAGGATCAGGGTTGGCCATGTTGTCAAATTTTAAACCAGAGTCTGCACAGTCGAGGCGAGAGGCGGAGCCAGACTCGCCTCCTCATTTGGTTAAACCCACCCACAGACTGCGGATGCCTTGGACGGCCCTCTCTAATTATATGGTCTCTGGTAGCCAAGCTCAATCACTTCATTCGTCATTCACTGTGAATGAATTCTTGTGATAACCCTGCTTTTCATGAATAACGCTGAAGAATTGGAGGGAAAAATGTGACAGGGAAAGCTGGAAAACTGCTGGAATTAGAGAGGGGATATATTAGGAGGGAAAATAGATTGAATATGGGCTTTTTCTGCCATTGAAATGAATGTGTGGAGTTAATCATCATACTGCAACCAGCCTAGGTGCTCCAGAGGTGCTAGACCTGTGGTGGCTTCTCTTTTGAGGGACGATGTGCTGTCCATCTTTTATATACAGTCATTGGTCACAGCCATTGTCAGTAAGACGTAGTGTTGATTACATGATATTCATTATACGAGTAAGATAAGAGTAATACAACAGTTCTTTTTTGTGAAAGGTGTTACCATGGTGTAACAAATAATATCAACTGAACAATGTTCAGTAAGTAATAAACTGTATTTAAATCAAGTCTGGCACAATTTCACACAAAATATGTAAATGTTGTAATTATAGCTCTGTTTTCAACACCACGGTGTTGATTCCCCATCAGAATACGTAGATCAGTCATTAACTCGGCCTCAGGGTGGACAAGAAAGTGTCTCTTACAAGCACTGATACCTCCCTCTACTTCAGATCATAAATCTGAGGGAGAAGAAGGCACAGTTACTCTTGTGGCATTGAAGTGCAAAAAGGGCAGAAAGAGGCTACTTGAGGCTGCGTGTAATTACAACGCCATTCTGACAGCAAGCGCTGTTTAATTTGAGCTGTCTGTCAAAGACGACGTGTGGTTTAGTCACTCGAGCACAGTTAAGAGCATCACTGTTAAAGCAGCTGCAACAAAATCCTGCCCGTGGAGGGAATTTTCACAGGTTCAGCAAATCCTGACACTACAGCTCCACAAATGCCATAGTGAACTGTAGTGTCCAACAGTGCCAACTACAAACTATACAATTTTCCTTTCATTAGCAAACACATCTCTGCTATAAAATGTCGGGTTCCTTAATTGAACACTGCAGGCGCAGCACTAATTTAGCAAACAAGCAGTGGAATGAGAGACAATAATATCGTCACACTCTTGTCTCATGTGTGATTTATGACACTGTAATGCAGAGTAAGGTCTTCATAAGAGTTCAGTTTGAATAAATATCAAAATAGTGTCAAACACAACTATACAATAATGCCTATTTCTAGCATCCCAATTAAATTCTAGAAGCAGTGAACATTTTTGGTCATTCTAGATTAAACACAAAGTAAATACAAACATAAATGTTTTATTTTAAGCTTGCAACAGCATTAACATCCATCCATCTGTCCATCCATTTTCTGCCAATTATCCAGGGTCGGTCGCGGGGGCAGCAGCCTAAGTAGAGAGACCCAGACTTCCCTCTCCCCAGCCACTAGGTCCAGCTCTTCCGGGGGAACCCCAAGGAGTTCCCAGGCCAGCCGAGAAACATATATTACAATATGAGAGTCCAACAATATAATTCACAGACTAGTATCATATTGTTGCACTCTGCAGCTAGTTCACATATCTCCAAATTACAGAAGTACCAGAATGGTGTTTAATTTCTCTAAAAACGGGTTCAATCCAGTGGAATCAACCATTTGCCCCCCAACAGATGACTGGTTGACTCAAATGTCAGTTCCTAAAAATGCTAGTAGATCTTTCACAAAAGACCTTCAGTTCAGCTGCTGGAGGCCTGACTAATAGGAGAGCTTGCTTGGCTGTTTCTCATTAGATACCACAGGTGTTAGAAAAGGTCTCTGTTCTTATCAGTTTAATATGTGATATGTCCCCTTAACTGTGGAACACATATTAAATAGATTTTTGAAACAGGGAGAAGGAATAGGGGCTTGCTCCATCCACTCCACTCCATGTACGTTTGGGGACTGTGCACCCCCCCCGGGGCAGCTGTGGGCTGGTGTTTAGGGAACCAGCCTTGTGACTGGAAGGTTGCCAGTTCGTTTCCCTGAACTGGCAGGACATGAATGAGGTGCCCTTGAGCAAGGCACTTAACTCCCAGCTGCTCCCCTGGCGCCACGGTTGCATTTCGTTGTGAGAATGGGTTAAATGTGGAGGACAAATTCCCCTGGGTGCAGCACAGTGGGTCTATGTGCATGTTTATGTATAGTGTTCTGCTTGGCAATTCAATAACTCAACACTTTTGATTCCAGCAAAGGACTAAACAATGGAAGGAGCTGAGTGGCAATACAAGCAGAGTATGTTGAATAAAAGGACAGTTATGAGGTCTTTACTGAAGTCCTTAAAAGCCTGTGCAGCACTGGCTCCCTGTCAATGGGGTAATCAAGTCCTTGCTCCCAGTGTAGGTTCTGGACCCACTGCAGATCTGACCAGGAAGAAGTGATAAAAGACAAGAAGATGGATACACAGAGGGCCTCCCAGAAGGCCCTGAGTGTTGTGATCAACAAAAATGGGTAACAGTTAAAAGAGTAGAAGTGTCCAATATTGAAGATTTAATTTTTTAAAGTATATACTTGGAAAGAGGTTTGCGGCAAATGTGATCACAGTTTGTATTATATTAAGTGATGGGATATGAGCATTACTTGTTACCTCCATTAGCTGCTGAACAGCATCTTCACTGATGGACTGCGTTTGGGGTAAATGTGAGTAAGAAATTGTGCCATTTTGACTTTATGCCAAAACATTCCTTTAAAAGAAGCTGAATCTTCGATTCAGTGAAACAGGAGGTAAGTGGGACACAGGTTTCAAAGCATGGGCAGAAGTACTGAGAAGCTGCCACTAAAGTGGATCCCAGCCCACAGAAACCCCCTCACATCCTCCATGGTGATTGAGAGGCTTCTTTTGTTGCATTTCCCCAACCCCCCCCCAGCACATGTCCTCATCTCTTCTCCTCTCAGCCACCCACCAGCCAGAGCGTAACACAGGCTGCCTCTTCAGAATCCAGCACGCTAAACGCCCACACCGCAGCCCACGAGGAGCCACGCTAATTCCCTTTCATCTCCCACCACAGTGCCACCTCTCCACTGACGTCAGTGCCACCTCTTTCTCTCTCCCTCTCTGTCACCTGCCACTACGACTGACAGCAGCGCCTCAGCCCACACTCCAACACCTACTGCAGCCACAAGCCTATAAAGCCTCTTCACGCCAGCGGAGAAGACACAGTGGAATCAGCTTGGCCAAGAGATACTCACTCTGAGAGAGTGAGAAAGAGAGAGAGAGTGAGAGAGAAGGAAATGAGGGACAGTGAGAGGGACCGAGAGCATGGAGAGGGAAAAAGGAGAAGGCCAGAAAGAAAAAAAGGGAGAGATAAAATAGAGTGATGAGTGATGTGAGGAACATACAGGAAAGAGTAACACGGAGAAGGACAGAGACGGAGATAGAGTGAGGGACAGAGAGAGAAAGTGTCGGAGAGAAAAGCAGCAAGAAGAGAGAAAAAAAGAGATTGAGAGGTAGAGAGAGAAATAAGAGAAAGACAGTCCTGAAGTGGAGAGAGAGAGAGAGAGAGAGAGAGAGAGAGAGAGAGACGACTCACAAGATGAGTGGTGAGTAAACTTTTTCCTTTTCTAATATTTGATTGATTTAATCAATAATTTTCTTTTCTTTCTAATTAATGATAGCTGAGAGTAAACATAAACAAAAGTTTTGTTTGTTTATAATTATATTATCTTTTGTCTGCTGAGGTTTGAAAACTGAAATTCCTGTATAATAACTAGTGGTGAAAAGCACGTATTGATGGTTTCACATAATTAATTATTCATAATATTTATTTATTTATTTATGGGGGGTAACTTAGTTTGCAAAATTCATGACTAATTCTAATTTGACTCTTCACTGAAGAGAGTCAGTGGTATTAGTATTCATGTGTTTTGGTGACTTAGGGAAATGGGAAATGAATGGCAGTGTTTGATCTGTAATACTGGAGGCACACCTGGTTTTAGAGCTTACCCCACTCCCCCACACACCTGATTCAACTACTCAGCTCATTAACAAGCCCTTCAGAGTTGAGGGGTGTGTTAAAGTTCAAATGTGTAGGGCAGGTGTGCTTCTGCTTTATACAGTTGATGTAGGCCAACATTTCAATCTGTCACTCTCTACATCACACTGCAATAATTCAGGTTAATTCACAGGGCCTACAATAGAACCCTGTAGAACTGCAGAATAGAATTCACAATGGCTTCAGTAACAGTAAACACAGGCTTCAAAAGGTGAGGTGCCTTGCTGAAGGGCCCAACATTGGCAGCTTACTGAACCCACACATCAAACCCAGTGGGCACCACTGTCCTGAAGGTAAGTCTAATTTTGTCTACTTTCAAAAATCTGACTACAACTTTATTGCAAACTCATTTTATTGAACCTAATCTTGTGAATTCTTGGCTATGTTCCATTGTTTGGTTCTTGGGAAATTGCACCATTTTAATTTTTTATAACATTCTAACTACAAAGCTTTTTATGGGTGTTTTTATGGACAGAACTGACATCCTGCATCCTTTTCTTCTTTGTTTATATATTCTTTATTAAATTATACACAGCATGTCTGAATTTCACATGTAAACATCTGAAATAAACTTTACATGAACTGTGGACTTGTTTGTTCTCAATCCTGCCCCTCCAGAATAAACTTCATTAGAGCAGCTGTGGAAACCAGCAATATGAAATGAGAGTTTAGATAAATGCCTTTCTGCACCAGTTCAGTAAATTCCCTGAAGCAAACCATAAATGAATCAATAAACAATCACCCTCACCAGTTACATCACTGTCCCTGCCTGTCCATGCACCAGCCTAGCACATTACACAGCCAGGCTTACAGTCTACCCACCCATGTCTGTGTACGTCTATAAAAGCACATTTATATAATGTCTTCTATCTTATCTGGAGCCAAAGGACCACTATCACGTTCTGCTGTTCACATAAAATCTGTCTGCTCATCTTCATACTCTCAACACCACCTAAACAGTAAATGCTCAAGCCCTTGCCGTCCAGCAGTCTGATGTAACAGGCCATCAACGTGACTCTCATGCTGCATAAGTGAGTGAGTGAACAGTGAATTTACCACCCACTCAGTGAATGAATGCACCCCATAGCTATAGGAACACTTCACACCAACTGTACATCATATATAGGGCAGCTTTATGCTAATCAGCTCAGCTTCTGCTGTTTTTTTTTTTTTTTTTTTACAAAATAAACTGAAAATAAATTGGAAAATAAGTTCTTTAGTTGTAGATCATACAGTAGCTGAGACACAGCAAGTCGTACAGGCTACGTCATTTTCATGTTTATGTAAAGAGACAACAGTCACTGCTACGCTGTCTTTGATCCTGTAAACACTAAAGGCCTCTATATGGACCCATAGTTGAACTCCTTGCTCTCAAGCAACATAAATTAAAATTTCAAAATATTTCATAGTGTCTACTGAAAACTTCATAACGGATCAGGAATAATTCATAGTGCCGAATTCGTAGTATTTACTCCATAGTGGTTTCTGAATAATTCATAGTGGTTACTAAATAATTCATGGTGGATAATGAAACAGATACTGAATATCTCAAACTGGATACTAAATAATTCATAGAGGATAGTGAAAATAAATCATAGTAGATTTTAAATCATTCAGAGTAAATTCTGAATAATTCATAGTAGATACTGAAAAACGTATAGTAGACAGTGAGCAATTCATAGTGGAAATTAAATAATTGATAGTGGTTACTGAACAATTCTGAGAACTTCAGTGGATACTGATATTATTTATATCTAATATAAAAGTCTAGGTTTCGAGGGGTTTAAGGGTTAATTGTTCTAATTTTCTTAATGGTTTCCATTTGTGAAATGCTCAGTTTTAGAGAAATTTATGTAAACATTGTTCACAATAGTGTAAACAAGAACCAGATGTCCCAAGATTTTAATACCTTTAAATGTTACATATTCAAATGCCTGATCACAAAGATACAGTGCTATATATTTATTTATTTTTTATTTTATTTTTTTACAACTATTACATCATCAACATTACATATAACACTCAGATGATGTGCAGATTTTTGATAATAATAAAATATAAACTTTTTTAAGAAGAATTAGAGGTGTTACCCTTTATGCCCATGATGAATACTGTTTTTGAGAAACAAGTTGAATTTACCACAGCCTGAGAAAAAGGGGAGGTGGTTGGGATATTTAATCAGTTTCCGAAAATAAAGCTTTTTCCAGAAAGGTTTACAGATATGCATAATCATTCAAAATACAATAGAAAACATTCCAACAGTCACAAAGTCATAAGTAGTTACAGTCCTCCAAAACAAACATACCATCCCTACAGGAATAGGGTTAGGAACTGCATATCAACAACAAAACAGCTGAATAATTCAGTCAAACTTGCTAAAAACGAAGGAAAACAAATAGCAGTCCGTTAGCACCATGTAGATGAGCTCATGGTAGCTGCTGGCGTGAAGCTTTTATGTACACTTAGCTACAGTTGAATGTTTATCACAGACAAAGACAGGCTTGAGAAGAGTCCTGTTACATGGCTACAGAACATGCTAGTTTCGCAGTCTTTGAAGAAATCAGGTGACATTAATAATCCGCATATCGAAACGCTGCACTGTGGAAAAACCTGCAACAGCCTGTGCGCTTCAGCAAAACACGAACGTCCACAAAGTACGCAACAGCTTTAATCAGAAGGAGCAGACCCCACAAGCTTTTAACACGTGTCTGTAAAAAAGACAGAAAATAAGACATTTAATCCTGAAGAAACAGACTCTGGTCATACTGTGTGACCAATGAGGCATTGCTGAGTCAACGGTTTGACTTATTATAGGGGACGTGCACAAACAGATGATGCCTACTCTGAACCTAATCAACAAAGTCTGCTCAGAATGGGGAATGCATCATTTGGCCAGGAACGTTTTGGCATTTGTAACAATGCTACAGATCCCACACAGAGAGCCTGGGTTTCAATTTCCAAGCTAGACAGTGATTGGCCAATATAAAAAAATCCTTATGCCGGTTATATTATTGAGTTTACATAATGAACCAGTCAGACATCGTGGTTTTAACTGTAACTGTATTTGAGTATTTAAGTTGAAGTCTTTTTAGCTAAGTCTTATTCTAGTCATGTTACATTAGGGCTGGACAATATAGATGTAAACAGCGGGATACGGGCTGAGGCGATATCGTTTATAATATTTTTAAGGTTTTTAACTAACATGGTTTTTTAGTCAACTTGCAGAACTCTTGCTGTGCCCCCTGCCCTCTACTCAGTTCCCCTCTGCCCCCTTTAATGCTCTCAGATACACACTATGAAGGGGGCATAAGTCTCCAAGTGTCCAAATTTGATCACACTGTATATCGTAAATCATTATTCAGTGAAAATAAATTGGGATGTGACTGTTTGTCCATATCACCCATCCCTACGTTTAACTTCTTACATTTCTATTTAGACCTTCAAAGTATTCTGCTTTCAACTTTCAAAAGCACTGAGATCATTTCTCTCTTGTTTCAATTAATTAAATGTCCAACAAAATTCACATTATTTTAAAACTGTCCACACCTGCTGTTTTTAGATGAGGACCAGACCTGCTGACTAGTTGCTGTATCAGCCCACATCACCAGTTGATTCCCAGATACAGTTTCATGCATTCATCTACAACTTTCTGTATTTAGTTTTGTGGTGGGCTCATAAATGATTTCATGCACTCTGATCTGATTGGTCGGTTTACAGTCAGATACCAACTTGGCTAGCGTAGGACTTCCACAAGTGGACTGAGCGTACATAAATTACATTATGTAACTAAAATGAGTCATGATTGGTTTCTCAAACATGCTCTGGAAGCACTGTGCCCTGCACATTTTAGTGGATTCCTTGCTTTAACACACTGCCTGCAACTCCACATCGTGTCCACACGTATGTTACTTTAAATGGTGACATCCCTCCCTCCATTTCTGAAAATATTTCCATCCACACAGAGGCAAACAAATCTTGCGTGAGCATTTTTTCTTGCAGATAATACCTTATGAAAGACACAACAAAACACCATCCTTATCCTTGGTTTTCCCTGGTAGTCTTGTCTTGTTGAGGCCTGGTTACTTGTTTTGGGGATTCGTTTTCTTTTGGCACTTTTCGTTTATGTGTGAATTGACTTTCTCCCCTAGGAACGTACACTGTGCACACGTAGCCGACCTGTTTGTATTAGACACACTAGGTAGTAGGGCAGGTACCACCCCCTTTATTTATCAGTCAGCATAATATCTGTAATATAGTTTAGAATAGACCTTCTGGTTAGTTTCTTTACTTTGTACTGTCCTCATTCTCCCTCCTCAGGTTTGTCATCACACCACTCATTGTAAATAATATACATTATCACTGTAGTCACTGTACAGGTGTATATTTGGATAAAGGTTTGTCTTATTCACTGAATTTGGTCCCGGTGTTATACTCTGCTGCACCCAGCACTCTTACTCCCACTACACACACATGTTATTGTCCCTGCCAATCCCTTAGACCAAGAGCCACACCACTGCGACATAACAACTAAATAACACACCACTCCATTTTTAGTGTAATAGGAAATTACAGCTTCTAAATCAAAATGGAAGATTATACAGTATATTTGTAATAGAACAGTGTAGTTTCATGCTGTATGTAGTACTGTGTACTATAGAGGGAGTAAGGAGGTATTTAATAATCAGATAGAAACATGCATACGTTGTGATGTCAGTGTTTCCTTAAACTTGCATTTTCTCCGCCAACACAACAACACTAACAATGGACTGAATATCTTCACTATTGAAGTGGACTGAAGGCCGAAATACATACAGTAAGACACATTTAAAAAAAACACCTGTGTAAATATGGACAAGGTCTGAAAGAGATATAATGAGCTGATTAGTCAAGTTTGTGCAGGGAGCAGGGAAAGCACTAAAATATGTGGGACAGGGGAGCCTCCAGAAACTAGTATTACTTCAGTTGAGAAACTAGTTTATGTATCAGTGTTGTGGGTCAGAAACTGGTCCATTTTACAGCTCAGTTTTGGCAATAAAATAAAATATTGTTTATATTATATATATATATATAATATTTTAATATACGTATATTTTTTCTAATATAATATAATATTTTCTATTATATTCCTGGAACAAATGTGTGTTGGAATCTTTGTCTGTGACATTCACTTATGAAGATGATTCAACACAGCAAGAAAATATGATAAAATATGTGCTTCAACATAACATATCTATGTCTACTTTGGTCATTACACTAAACATCAAAGTTTGTGAGATGTTAGCACCCGCTGCTGGACCGGAACATTTTAGGGATGTTTTTGTGTTCTGTTGTGGACAGAGTGAGATTCAGAAAACTGGAGACGGAGAGAAAAACTCTCTTTAAATGATCAGAATAAATGTTGACACTATTACTGTTACTATTGTAGCTCGATTGTTTTAATATGATGCACAGACTTTGCCATTTCCATCGTAGATGTCCTGCAGATTTTTATATATAATCAAATACTATTGAAATATTTGAATATGTGCTTCCTGTTTGGACAAGGTGTTATTTCAACTGTAGCTGTCTGTCCATGTACGCATGGACCTGAGTTTGAATGGTACCTTTTTGAAACTTTCACAATGTTTATTTAGTATGTGAAACTTTTTTTCCAACATAAATGTAGAAAAATACAGAAAAAAAACAGGCAAAACCTGGTCTTTAAATAGCTATCTGGCAGACAGCTGCATTGTGGGCGTAGCAGGCGGCTAGGACCTCTGTACATTAGTGTCCTCTTATCCAAAGACTGCCAGTGTTTTTCAAGTGGCGATTGAGAGCTAAACCACATTAAGCTGAGATGATGTAAGATGCCTCACTGTGCTTTAGGAAAACCACGTTGGACTGTTGAGCAGACGGAACCAAACACACGTGGATTCAGATCAAGTGGGTGTCGAGGGCTGTGAAAGCTCTTCTCATAGTCACAGCACCAAGCTGTGTTTTCTGTAGTGCACACTCAAACGCTGCACCAAACACTGAGTGCAGGTGCCTGTGCTATAGTTACCTGTGTGCGATTGTAGGGGTGGTGGGGGACAGGTCCGACTGCAGCTCCGAATTCGGTGATGCGTCAGACAAGGTGACATCATCGCCCGTGCCGTTCACCCGGCAGAGGTCAGCAGTGACAGGAGGAGTCAGCGGTGAGTGAATATCAGCGGGTGATTCCTGTAAAGCACCAAAGAAACTCAGTAACTCACTGTCCGCATAAACACGATTACTCCTTTGTAGTTTACTTCATAAACTATCTATAAAATCTATATAAGCTATCATAAAAAAAAAAAACACAACTCCACAGTCATACTCACTGATACTAACAGTGGGTAGAGTCTCGTTTTCTATTAAAACAGCCTTCACAGCACGAATTCCACAAAATATTTGAAACCTTTGAAATTCTGATCCATGACCCTGGTCCTGGAGGCACCCCCCCCTGCATGTTTTACCTTTAATACATCCCATACAACTCTGAAGGGCTTATAAGTGATCTGATTGATTGAAACATGTGTGGTGGAAGCTCTAAAATATCTAGGGGACGGTTGCCTCTAGGATCAGGGTTGAGAAATACTGCCCTACTGTGCTTGACTGGGAAACCCAATGAAGAACCCTAAACATGCTTGCTTTGTAATATATCATGCTTAAGTAGCCAATAGAAGATGAGGTTGGGTTAGCGTTTGGGATTAGGGTTATTGTGGCCATAGAGCAAAGCACAACAATAGTCAAATAGTCAGTGGCAATCAAGTGATGATTGATTAGTATTAAGACATTCTTAAACTTAAACGGTCCGGTTTAGGTGAGCCTGTGCTATAATCTGTTGCCATATCTGCCAACTCTACCTAAATAATGCTACACAGTTCTTTACAATAGTCATTATTCATCAGGCTTTTGGGGGGTGAGGCGGTATATTAGTCACGTTTTGCTTGATGAAGAAAATGCTTATTCAGGAACAGAAATAACAGCAAACAGTCCTGTTTCACTGTTTAGCTGAACCCCAGCACTTATATTTGTGCCTATTCTGATAATTGCCAAAAGCATAATATAGAGGAATCCCTGTTACTGCCTCTGGGAAATCCTCTCACAATTGTGACTCTACTGATAAAGACAAATACTCAACAGAAAATGACTGCAGAGGCACAGAAATAACTGATTTCTGTTGTCCAATTGCACAATAACAATGCATAATTAAGGCTTCAGTTCAAGATTAAGCAAAGCAAAGCCATTTGGAAAATTAATCAACTACTGTGAGGTTTTCACTTAACTGCATAACTGTTAATTAATACAACTTCATAGCTACGCTCAAGTGCAAAGCCCCAGGGATCTGTCTTAAATTTAGAAGGAAATCTGACTCTCAAGAAATGAGGTTAAACATGCAACACTGTGTGTTAAAAGTGAGGTAAATGGTATTTATGCATACCTGAGAGGGAGAGCTGGCCATCTCCATCTTCTCTAAAGACTTCTCCTTCGCTAGACGAGCTGCTTCTTTATACTCCGCAAACTTGTCTGCAAACTGAGGAGAGAGATGAAGAAATACAGACTTTCAATCCAAACAGGCCTGAATATTAACAGACTGGGAATTAGAAAACAAGATCCTCTAACACACATTTTAGAACCGCTTCCATACAGAAAAATAAACTTTTGTTTTTCACAATTTGTCATACTTTTATTTGCCAAACAATCTGAAAATCATTTACACATGCCAGATATTAACAGAATGGGGATATTTGTGTGAATTTGAACATGCTTTGATCAAAAGTTCACTTGTGCCTGTACATTTGCTTATTTCTTCTCAGGACTTTTATTCTGAAATGTGTCAGAGAAAAAAAAAAGCTCCCTGGGCATTTAATCTGGGATTTAAATCTGTTGGAAATTAATTAATTGGAGCTTTTTTTCTGTACTTTGATATATATGTATATTACTCTGAGTAAACAGCATGTAACTGATTGCAAAGCTGAGATCTTGGGTTCTAAGAGTTTAATGAATGGTGTAGCACCACCAAACATTGAGCTGTGGAGCAGTGGAAATGAAATTCATGTTTTTATCATTTAATAAGGTTATGCACAACTAACTTTTGTATTTTGTGAAACAGGTTGCATCACTTTTAGTTGGACTATTCGTTATGAGGTACCCTGAGTACGACACTGTTTAATGCTGTATTTGAATGCTCATTGGTATGTTGTACATACGTATATTCTGAGTGTCAGAATATCCATCTGCGTAGCATGGTTTGGTCATGTGACACTCGACATAAAGCTTAATTAATGGTGTAATTAGATAAAACAGAACAAACAACAATAATGCACAATAATATTGCAGTGCCACATGCCTTGCAAGAGTGAATATGCCCTTTACAACTGTGGTGTGAATGTACACATGAGAAAAGACTGAGTGTGCAATTACAAGGTCATTTCTATTCAGCTGATGCTGCTGCTTCACTGTTAGCAGAGAATGTAAGGGGGATAAGCAGTCCCAGTTATTCTGTCGTGCTCCACTGTTGAGAAATTTGACATAAGATTTACATGTAATTAACTCTAAGAGATCACTTCTAAATCACAGGCTGCACCTCATATAAAGAGAAACTTCTGGAATGAATACGAGATTATGGAAGGGTAGGGGTGTACGAAAATATCAATATATCAAAGTATTGTGATATTATGTTCAGTAACAGTGAGTTCAATTCTCAAAAACACAGCACTGACTTTTAATGAACAGTTTAAATGTAAACTATTTTTTAAACATAAAATCAGCTTCTCTTTTACTCCGATTTTATGATGGTGTGATTATATACCAGACTTATATACTACACTTTCTAAAAATATTTTTCATATATATGTATATTGCCTACAGTATAGCAACATATCATGACATGTATTGTCACATGTATTGTATTGCCAAGTTCTTGATACACCACCATATGAAGTGTGTGTCATATCAGAGATACATGATGAAAGAAGAGGGGTGCTAACAGGGCTCCAGAGCCCCCCGATTACAGAATAATAATTCTCAAAAACATTAACTGAATAACATTATGTACAGTAAACTTAACTACTGAATGTGCAATACATCAAAAGGCTCAAATAGAATAAAAACAGACAGAAATATAACATCACACATCAAAAACAGAGAACTTATATGTGGTTCAGTAGCATCATTTAAAGAACCTTTTTAATACTGTAGGTGCTCAAAGTCCTTCAAATTCCCTGAGTCCTTAATTTCCCTGAGGGAACCCACCAAGGGATCAATAAAGTTCTATCCAATCTAAGAAATAAACTTCCAATTGAATGTGATGCCTGGAAGAAAGTCCTCAAATTACTGTTAGAACCTTACTGGATTCAGTGAAACACCATGCTTAAGGGTGTTACTAGAACATAAGAATTCTAGACTAGTTTTTTAGAAAACACGTGTATAATAAATCTAACATATTGTTGCAGAATGGAGATGAAGATATGTGATACAATATGAAGAAAACCATAACAAAATATAATGAAGTACCATTATTTAATTGTAACAACAAAAACACAGTGTGATGTACTAGTATATTTAAATAACCTTTACTGTTTAGTTTAATTTGAATGAGACTGTAAACTGTAGAGGGTCGTTCCCCTGGAAACCAAGCAGCTTCCGCTCTTTGAAGTGAAATCATACACGGTGTGACCTGTATATCAGGTGAGATATCATAATGTGGTCATTTTTATTGTATAAAGTAACTGAACAGTCTCTCAGTTCCTGCTGCAGAAAAACATCCCCACAGCATGATGCTGCCACCACCATGCTTCACTGAAGTAAAGGTATTGGCTAGGTGATGAGCAGTGCCTGGTTTGCTCCAGATATGATGCTTAGCATTCAGTCCAAAAAGTGCAATTTGTTTCTCATGGTCTAAGAGACCTTTAGGTGACTAAGACTACCACGATCACTCAGTTTGACTTGGCAGCCAACTTTATTAAGAGTCCTGGTGATTCCAGCTTCTTCCATTTATGGATGATGAAGATTATCCTCACTGGGACCTTCAATGCAACAGAAAGGTTTCTGTACCATTCCCCAGATTTGTGTCTTAATACAATCCTGTCTCTGAGCTCCACAGACAATTCATTAGACTTCATGGCTTAGATTGTGCTTTGACGTTCATTGTCCACTTTGGGACAGGTGGGACAGGTGTCCAACCACGCTGTCGAAACATCTGAAGGATGATCAGTGGAAACAAGATGCACCTGAGCTCAATTTTGAGTGTCATGTCAAAGGCTATGAATACTTAAGTACATGTTATATTTAATTTCATTTTGAATACATTTGCAAAGATTTCAAACAAACTTGTGAGGCAGTGTGTGTAGAATTTTGAGGGACAAAATAGATGATCCATTTTGTAATAAGGTTATAACATAAATTCTGCATAAAGTCAAGTGCTGTGAACGTGTTCTTTCCTTAACTTCATATCAAACTATACACACTGTTTCCTAACCTTCGAAAGATAAAACTCTAAAAACATTTCACTGTCTATGACTGAAGTGTAGAGTTCAACATTCATACACTCAACAATGTGCCTAAAACACCTTCTGATAGGTTTACATAATCGTGCACCACAGTCATGTACTCATCATATCATACAGCAGGGTTTCCCTTCTCTTCTCACCAACCCCCACCAATTATCGAGTGGAAACACCAGCCATCGCCTCTGGACCTGACTGCACGTAACAGCCTCAAATATGATCTAGGTCCTAGTATATCCCCCTCCTCTTCCTCCTCCTCCTCCTCCTCCTCCTCCTCCTCCTCATGTGGGTGGCTGGTGGTGTTGCAGGAGGCAATTGGTCCTGCATGACTGCTGACTAAACAAAAGCACTCATGGAAGTTTCAGACTATATTGGATTAAGTAGTTCCTCAAAGAATATTGTAAACTATTAGTTCTTCCGACTGCTGTCCTTTTCAGAAGGGTTTCTGGAGGCTCCTTGAAATGTTCTTCAAATGTGGAAGGTTGAGGAACTCCAAAAGGTGCCTTGAGTGTCCATTTTTCCCATAATTGTACACTGAGCCCAATCATTCCCTCACCAACTGCAGTGTTTAGTGTTAAGAGACAAAGTATATGCAGAGCTGAATCTTTTTTCCAAGAATTATACACTATAGGGACACAAGTATTGGGACACCTGCTCATTCATTCTTTCTTCCAAAATCAAGCATATTAAGAGTTTATTCTGCTTTTGTTGGAGGAACTGTCTCTATTGTCCATGGACGATGTTCTAGATAATGGAGCATTGCTGTGAGGGTTTGATCGCATTGCAGTGTTTGATAATCGCAGTGACAATTATTCAGGTCAGGTCAGATGATCACCAACCGACCTCATCCCCAACTTCCCAAATCATCCCAAAAGACGTGGATGGAGCACCATCATTTGCCTGGCATTAGACAAGCTGCCAACAGGTTAAGTTTATCTGGCTTAGAGTCCTATTCTATTGTCAGAACTTCTCTAAAAGGACTAGTCTAGACAAATACCGACCTCTACTCACATACAAAGACCTTATACTAGATTTGGGAACATTGCTGTGAGGATTTGATGGTGTTTGGCTATGACACCATTAGTGAGGTCAGGTACTGATAATACTAATTATCAGCAAGTAATTGAGTTCAGGAAACAGCTAAAAGTCTGTTTGTAACTGAATTAAATCCCATTTTACATGCCAAAGGAGTCTTCTAGTGCATGTTTACTGCTCTATCCACATGTGCATGCTCAGCCTGCATGCAGATTTCGATTGATCGTCATGAGTGGGTGGGCTAATGATGTCACTGACCCACATATTGGGTTATCGAGGAAAATGAGAAGGAAAGGCTTTGCAGTTTTGTTTTTTTGTTTGCTCAAACAGTGCTTATTATAAAATTCAGAATAAAAGTCCAGAGAAGGGACAATACTCATATATACATCAATAACAAATATAAAAAAAAATGAAAATAACAAAATCTGGGATGTGTGACTGTCTCCTATAAATATTTTTCTTTCTTTTGCGCTAAACATGTATGTCAAACTATGAAAACACGGTGCTCTAAAGGTTAAGTGCTTCCATCATATTCTTCAAAAGACAAAACCATTTTTTTCCATTTCAGATTTACTCCAAGAACCACTAAGAATGATCTGCTTATAATTCCTGCACTCCGTCTTAAAACACCTTTCCGCATCCCTGCTTCACACCTTTTATGCTCAGATGTGTGAAGAGTGCGTGTATGGTTAGTGTGGTACAAAACTGTCGATCATGTGAACCAACTGGTTCTGTGTGGAGACTCTTTGATGCAAACAAAAGAGTGAATAGGGAGGCAGGAAGAGAGAATTTGGAAGAATCTGACAGTAAAGGAGTTGCGTTGGTGTGTGAGAAAGTGTGTGTGTGTGTGTGTGAGAGAGAGAGAGAGAGAGAGAGAGCGAGCGAGAGAAAGGGCATGATGTCTCTCTTGCATAAGCCTGATAGTGAGGCCTTACTCGTTTTCCACCCCCAGTGTATGACAGCGCTTAATCATAATGCAGAGGAGCGCAAGAGAGAGCGAAAGAGAGTGAGGGAGCGAGAGCTATGGGAGAGGAGAGGACCACGCAGAAGAAGCCTCCCACGCACTGATGACTGTACAGATGCTCATTAGGGCACAGTGTGTAGGTGTTCCCCAGCTCAGAGATGCAGAGAGAGAGAGAGAGAGAGAGAGAGAGAGAGAGAGAGAGAGAGAGAGAGGGAGTGAGAGTGAGAGTGAAAAAAAGAGAACACTTTAGAGAACTCTACCCACCTTGGCCAGATGATGCTCGGAGGAGAAGCCCAGGCCGTACACTGTGTTTGCACGGCTGTCTGCCCACTGGCCAAACTTCTGTGATGTTTTCGTGAAGCTCATGTTGGGGGTGATGGTGCTGTTTATTATAGCCTGAAGCAGATCACAAAGAACAGAAGAACCTCTTTAGAACCCGCTGCCGAGCAAGTCAACATAACACACAGAGGAAAAAAGAGCTCTTTTTGTGAGGAGAAGCTTGACAGAATGTGTTCAAAGCTGCTTGTTCTCCTTGAGGTCTCAGCCAGGTCTTGGCTCTCTCTGCTAACAGAAGCTAAACAGAGCGTGGGCACCATTGTGGATGGTGACACTGTGAGAACAGCTCACCCATAATTCTCAACTACCTTTGTCTGTAGAACTTTTTACAACTTTTCCAAGTGAGCGAACCAGAACTGACAGTGGCATGGAAGAACTGCAGAAAGAGGAGGAAACCTTGAGAGGAACCAAAACCCATCCCTGGTTGGTGGACATTACACACCCAAACATAACACAGTAGGAGAAGTGGCCCACCAAATCCAGACTTTATTAGGCTGTTCACCCTATAAGTTTCCATGTAACCTATATCCAGCATCTGAACAGTTCCCAAAACAGCATGCACACTCAAATGATACACTCCTGGAGGTTTACCTTCATTTTCACCTGCATCATGTTGCTAGAAAGACTGACATCTGGACTTACCACTGAAAAAAGGGCCTCCAGTTGCTCTAAGCTTTTAATTTTCTTCATGTTCTCCCACATTCAGGCGTTTTTTAGGAACACGGAACGGTTGCAGTGTTTTTGTCAGCCATTCCAGAATGATGATTTAAAAGATGCATGAATTCTGATCTGGCTGTTGAGAGGCTCGGCTCACACCTTGCATTGACATGCATCCTGGATGATCCGATCAGAAGTAATCAGTTCAAAGTACAGGTGTGAACAGGGTACAATGTGTCTCAAGGACCGTGAAATCTCATCACTCAAAAGATATTTGGACGTAATCAAAGATGCATACGAGCGTGCTGTTTTTGTAGAGTGAACGCCAAAGCATCTTGATGGTCAGCAAAGTACTGCCTGCATCAACCTACGTCACCTTCTCAGGCAGCAAATATGTAATAAATGCAAGACCATCCACACCATCCACCCCTGCACAGGTCACCTGAGCATGATAACTCACAGACTAATGAATGGAAAAAGTGATACTCATGCCTGGTGCACAAGTGAAAATATGTGCCTGATCTTCTCAAGTAGGGTTCCATATAACATCAAGAGTGGGTACACTACTGTTATGAACCCCCCACCCCCCCAAAAGGTTTGTACCATATAGAGCCATAAAACCCTTGTTGCTATGAGTTTAATCTTTTCACACAAGGAAGGAAGATTAAAGCTGAACGTGAACGAAAGGCAAAACCACTTATGTTTTCTATAAATAAAATACAACGGTCTTTAGTTTGCTCACATTTTGTATATTAGCCAGCAAACTGTGTGCATTTTACCGAAGGGTTCTGCATTGTGATTCTATTGATCAGCATGATTTGTTTTGACAGCTTTTGCGGAATGAACACTAACATTAATGATCCTGCTTGTCAAACACTGAAGTAATTAAAGATGTCACGTCTATTCACTTACAGACGACTACTGTGAATCTCTCTAATCATGTCTGTTTCTCACGTATACTGTCACTCTGCTATAAAGCACTCAAAATACTTGGTTGCCATTTGCACGACAGGTGACCTGAAGTATCTGACAGTGGCATTTGTCATGAGGTGGGTATGTTAGGCAGCAGATGAACAGCTTGTGAAGTTGATATGTTAAAGAATATGAATCTGAATCAATATAATGGTTAGACATCATCGGGCAGGTTCTTTTACCCTGGTACACAGTGATCAGTCCCTATCAAAAGTGGTCAAAAGCGGGACAACCGTTGAACCAGCGACAAGATCATTGATGGTGGGTAAATCTGATCAACCTACACACTACAGTGACGGGTTATCAATTTGGCAGGAGAGTCGAAGGGCATTCAATTTAGAAATACGACTGGCCTGTAAGAGACAGTAATATGCCTGTGTTGCTGCAAGTCTGCTGCGTATGGAAATCGTATCGTGAAGCAAGATGCTCTGGGTTAATGCAGTAAACATGCCGTGTGTGTGGAAGCGCTGACTGACAAGATCAGTTCAGGAATCCCGTGGTATATTTTTTATAGCTGTTAATTTGGTAGCGTTTTAATAAAGTGGTGACAGTTTTCTTAAATATCACTTTAATATCATAAAACACACATTTGATGTGCCCTTGCCTCACAACATGCAGCTAAAACTCGACCTTTAAACTGCCGTAGCTTCTGCAGCATCGAAGGTGGAATGGAAAAGTACTAAACCAATCAAGCGTCGTAATTGCAGCTGTGTTTATTTACAGTGTCAGAAAAATTATTATGTATTAACATTAATTAATGCAGGTGCTGACATTATGATCATTATGATCAGATCAGGTATGATTGTAACATTCCCATATTCTCCAATATAGCAATGAATTACTTACTGGATCAGCTGATGTGGTTGCATCTACTGCTATGGTACAACCATCCCTGGTCTTTCCTATAATGTAACAAACAACTGCCAGATTTACATTATGTCGAAAAAAGTGACAAACGATATTGCAAGCCTCAATATCGACCATTCCTTCATATCGTCCACCCCTACCCTGAATGAGATTTGAAAGATGAGGTCAAATGAGGTGTTAATTTAGCCTGAATTGATTGAGCCATGAAAGCATCAACAGGATGTGAAGGATACAATGCAGTGTGGTCATGTACTCTTAGCGAATCAATGGATGTAATATCGATCTGTTCACTGGACACCCTCACACAATGCATAGCTCCTAGGGGAAAGATCATGTCATGGGGGGCGATCGAATTCAAGGGGTGTATGTGTGTTTGTGTGTGCGCGCGCGTGTGTCTGTGTGTGTGTGTGCCTGCCCTTAAATACAGTTCTCAAAGCAAGAGGCAGCTACAAAATAACTGAGCTTACTGGCAAGATACTTGAGCAAATGATCCCACAGTAAATTCCTTGTCTGTCTGTCACAGCGTTTAAACCGGGTAGGACTGATCCCAAGAACGACCGACCGTAAACACTTAAGAGCCTCCAGTAAATCTTAAGCCATGCTGCCTTTATAAGACAGCCAAATGTTATCGATGGAATGACCAGCATTACTGCAAGCGAATGTGTTTGTGTGGGTGTGAAGCTGAGAGCAACTCCGGGGGTGGGCAGAGAGAGAGTGAGAAGGAGAGAGTGATAGAGAGAGAGAGAGAGAGAAGCATAGAGCACAGAAAGCAAAGATGTTTTGCAGAGAACCCTCATATATTTTAGGAACCACTGCAATGGCCTTGGAATTGTGGATGCCACGTTAACATTAATGCGTCAGCTGACCTGTCCACAAACGCCGTGTTGTAGCGTCTGTTGAAAAGGTTGGACAAGCTTGAATGACTGGAAACATCAAACTTTTCTATCATTCAGTCCAAAGGTTGGACTTTGGGTTTGTTACATAACGCCGAGTTTCATCGCTGCTTTATTGAATCAGTGTATGTCAGCTGATCCTAGACTCTGGGTATGATGATGAATTTGCTACCATGTCTGCTCAAGTACACAGTGATAAAAATACACTATACATCCATATGGAGGTGCATTCAGCTACTTTAGGTTGCATCCATTGCTGACACGGATGCAGCTTGTGTAGCTGCCAATAGAATAGGACTTTCTGGAGCCGATAAACATAAACCTATTGACACCATGCCTAATATCCAGCATCTCTGGAATGATGGTGCTCCATCCAGTACTTCTGGGATGAGTTGGGGAGTTAAGGATGAGGTGGGGTGGTGATCGTCCAACTTCCTGACCTCACTAATGCTGAATGTAATCATGTCCTCGCAGCTGCAGCTGTAAGTGTTGGTGTTGAATGCTAGCAGGTTTAAAAGAATCAGGGAATGTCTTACATCCGTTTGCATAGACATCCTGCTGTGTTGTGAACATAGCTGTTCACGCACTTGCCTATGTGCTAAGTGTGTTACTGGAGGCTTCCACTGAAGGGCAGAACAGAGAACACTGAGCAGGTTTCTATATACATACAGGGTTTTAAAATAAGACTGATTTCGGGCCAGTGGTTCTGACAAGCATAAGAGTCACTGTGTAGCAGAAAGGATGCATCATGCAGACTTTCTTTAAAGCCTTTTGGCATTTATTTGCATTAAATGGATGCACGATACACCTGGTACTCGTCATGCATATGCATACTTAACAGCAAGTGCATCTCTAACCTAACAAGTCAGTCATGTTTTTAGACTTTATGGCTTTGTTCACATTGTACGCCTCATTAATTAATTCTGACTTTATAGCTCAGATTGGATTTGGCTATATTGATGGTTCATATTCATAAAAGCTGTACCTTTAATGTGAACAAATCTGTTCCTGAAATGACATGCATGTGCACATTGATGCATGTATGCCTGCCACATTCACAGAGATGTTATTAGTGTTATAACTAAGTTATAAGTGAGGAGACTCGCCATTGGTTAAAATAAGAACAGCATTTCCCATAATCCTCAACGTGGCATCGGTTTATGAATCGTCCTGCACTTCAAAAAAAGAGCCAATGGGATTGCTGGTTACACTGCAAGTGGAGGTGGGCTAGTAGGGAAACCCCACCTTGATCTGTGATCTGTGTTTTTGAAATTCAACTTTTAGATTTCCTTATTTTGGTCTCTCTCCATTCATATTGGAATCTGGTCTGGTGTGACTGGAAATATCTGCCTGGATTTGTGGCAAAGATGGCTGCTGAGTGACCAGACAGTCTTAGACACCACATCTCCTCTGTAAAGGTTGTCAAACATAGTATGCAGACAGCTCAATTATCAGCAGATGGCGAAGCCACAAAAATATTTTCCATAACTAAGGTTTCCGGGAAGCACAAGCAGAAACATATAAAGAAAGGGGAGGGTGACTGGATGTACATGAATGTTTTATGCACGTACAGTATGAAAGGCTTTCAGATACTCCCACACACATCCGGAACCACAATACGGAGGTGGGCTCAACACAGCAGTACATGTAGGAAAAGTAGGAAAAAACTGACAGTGGGCCATAGCTTACCCTGTTATACAATCCTTCCTTAGTAGTGGGCAGAGAGCCCTCTCGCCTTCATCCTCTCCACAATCCCCGCCCCCTTCTTCAGATGAAAGAGTTATCACTTATATTGTGCCACTCATATCATCCTCCGATCCTGCTGCTCGTGCTTTAGCTTTAGGCGATACAGAGATCTTTGCTTGGCAGTACTGCCGTTACTGGTGATGAGCAGCACTGTCATCTAACTGAAATGAGATTAGAATTTGTGTTGAGGTCTCATCGGTTTTAAAGTGTTGTGTGATCCAGAACTGAACAAATGAAAGTCAAAGTATTGATTTTTAATTTGTTGAAATGCAAAGATTCACGAGACAGTGGTTCATTTAGCGTTTTACTGTCCTCAAATCCACACAGTTAAACTTTTCTTTTACTTTTTTATGTCATATATACTGTAGGTCATATACTATATTGCAGATTCAAATCCTGGGTCATGCTGCTTGCCATCGGCAGCCGGAGTCCAAAAGATCACAACTGTCAATGCTCTCCCCAAATCACACCAATGGAACAAATCTATCCTCTGTCTAATGAGAGTGGAACGTCAGTATTCCCTACACCCCATATTCTCTAAATGCCGTTTGCACTGCATCACTTCCCCATCCTCCTTTTGCATGCTACTCCGGAGGTTTCGCACTAGCTACCAGGACTCAAAGGCAAGAAACAACATAGGTGCTCGCACAAACAGTTATAAATGACAATGACGCCAAACTATATTTAGCAAGTGTTTAGCAAGTATTTCATTGCTTTAATCACGGGAAATGGTCACCTGGATGTAATACTGAAGTGTACAAAATAGCATAAGTAGAGCGCTATCAGGTTGCTGTGCTGAACGAACGAAGACTAGGGAAGCGGAGGTAAACGCTGGGGTTGTGGATTTAATGAGAAATAAACAGAATACAAAACGAACAGATCACAAACACACACTAGGTAAACAAAACACAAGGTAAACAAACAAACCAAATGGACAATGACGACGACAACAATGTGGACTGACATCAAAAATCTCCAACAAGGACTCACTAAGACAGGCTGACACAGAGGGTCTTAAATACAACACAACATTTACCACACCTGGGACATGATAACGAGGGGGCAGGGTTACAAATTAGACACAGCTTGTAAGGGGTGGAGCAAGGGAGCAGACAAGGACCAAAACACACACAACCCAGGAGCACATGGGGAGAAACAACAACTAGGACAAGACAGGAAGAGAGAGGTGAACAGGACTGACATGTGGCAAGAGGCTTGCTAACAGTATTGCCACATATCACAATGTACTGGCTTTTAATACAATTCTGTCAAAACCTAAAGTTAAAAAATGAAGCTAACAGCAGCCAAACCAAATTAGCACATAATGTCAGATGCTCCTCAGTGGCCAACAAATCACAAGAGGCAGAGAGTATCAGCTATTGAGGTGAACATATTTGCAGGACAGGCCAAGCTGGGGATCCTGTCAGTTTAGGCCGTTTCATGTCCAAATGTGGCACTCCTGTATCTGAATATTAAGCAGACGGAAACACGGCGTTTCTCTTCATGTTCAGATACGGGGGAATCAACATGGCGGGCTTTATAATCGGAGTCCACACAGGCAGCTGTATAATAAGTTGCTTCAGGCTTGTAATTGCATGGAGCTGCACAGTGGGTGGACAGCTGTAAACTGCAGAGCACATGCTCTGACATTAGGATTGTGTCCCTGATCTGAGACCACTTTAGCAACATACCGCAGACAGTGTGTAACAGGTTGTGAAGGCCACAGTGAAATGAGACTCACATTTGCTCTAAAGGACTAAAAACCAATAAAGGTAGGCATTCAGGTATTAATAAGATATTTTAGTTGTGAAAGATCTGTAAAGGAATCTAATCCCTGACCTGGATCCAACGTCAGTCTCTTGGCAAGGCTATAATAGGTCAATGCCAGTTCAATTCAGGTCAAGGCTTAAGTGACAGGCTGTATACAATGGTGCCGTTCTGCTGGAGTTTACCTCGGTCATGGCAGAATCCATTAATACAGTGCATCCGGAAAGTACACAGCGCTTGACTTTTTTGAACATTTTATGTTACAGCCTTATTCCAAAATGGATTAAATACATTTTTTCCAGCAAAATTCCACATACGATATCCAACGATGACAAAGTGGGAAAAGTTTGTTTGAAATTTTTGCCAATTTATTAAAAATAAAAACACAAAAATATAATATGTACATAAGTATTCACAGCCTTTGCCATGACACTCAAAATTGAGCTCAGGTGACCAAGAACCAATGCTGTGGGGACGTTTATCTGCAGCAGATACTGGGAGACTAGTCAGGGTTGAGGGAAAGATGAGCGATGTACAGGGACCTGCTCCAGATACTCTGGACCTCAGAGTGGGACGAAGGTTTATCCTCCAACAGGACAATGACCCTAAGCACACAGCCATCAAAGGAGTGGCTTCAGGACAACTCTGTAAATGTCCTTGAGTGGCCCAGCCAAAGCCCAGACTTAAAACTGATTGAACATCTCTGGAGAAACCTTAAAAATGGCTGTGCATCGATGCTCCCCATTCATTTGATGGAGCTTGAGAGGTTCTGCAAAGAAGAATGGGAGAAACTTTCCAAGAACAGGTGTCCCAAGCTTGTAGCATCATACTCAAAGGATTGGAGGTTGGAATTGCCGCTAAAGGTGCTTCAACAGTTTTTGAGCAGAGGCTGTGAATATTTATGTACGTTATATTTTTGTATTTCATTTTTTATGCATTTGCAAAGATTTGGAAAAAAACCTTTTGATCGTGGGGTATTGTGTGGAGAATTCTGAGGGACAAATTAATAGGATAAGATAGGATATTTCAGCTTAAAGGGGAATTAAAAAACGTTCTGGATCATTCAGTGGTTGAGATGTAAATATTGTCAAGTAAACATTGTACATTTATTGTCAAGGTTTGATGCCATTTTTTTCAGGTAGACATAAGGTGAACTTAAGGCTCCTCTGAGTTTTATCTGCCTTGGATGATATATCAATATCTATATCAATATCAGGGTATTAACAGAGCATAGTATGGGCTAAGGGGAAATGTTGATTTTTATATCAATATTGGAATATTAACAGAGCATAATATGAGCTAAAGTGATATATTGATGTTTATATCAATATCAGGGTATAAACAGAGCATAAGATGGACTGAAGCATAAATAAGTTGCTCCCTCGTTCTGCTTGTTTTCTCATCAACACACCATGAATGGGGCATAAGACAGAGTTCTGGCAAGAAGAAGACTAAAATTCTATCTTCATTTCTTGTTTAACTAGTGTAACACAAGATTTCATGGTTCAAGGGATCCTCATTTCACATTATATTTTTCAAAGCATTGCATCGTATATCGCCATTCAGTTAAAATATATCAGGATATTTTTGTCCATATTGCCCAGCCCTAGAACTATAGATTGTTCCTATGGAAACTCAAATACTAAAAATATTAGTGTAATAATAATGTAACTGTTCAACTTCTATGCAAATGTAGTTGAGTATACATGTCCTGGTCTGAGTCACTGGATCAAGATCTTGACCGATTCAGGCATATTGTAAACCCTTATATCCAACGGAACCACTGGTTTTCCCTGGGTTTTCCCTGAAATGCACATACTTCCAGACCAGTAATCTTTAGTGTGTAATACAAATCATAGAGCAAAAGGGGTTAATCTCAGATAGCAAAAAGCACTCTGGCCAGTTTTGGGCCAAACACACCATGCGGGGACTGAGTTTTCTCAGCCTAGCTTTGGTTAGAATCTAGGTCCAATTTTGGCCCAAAATCTCGGCTCACATCCAGACCAAGTGCTACAAGCCGGATACGATTATATTGTGGGAATCACAGTTGCTTTTGCCAATGCCCCAGATATTATGGGAATTGTCCTGAGCTGCTATTGCCAACCCTCAATTACCAAGTACAATATGGGAATCATCCCAAGCTGATTTTGCAAACTCTCCAATTGCTGAGTATAAACCATATCAGGCCCAATTCTGGACGGCCGATGACAAGCCTCAGCCCATGCTGCCACAGATCAGTCAGACTCGGGACAATTCCTTATGCTATCTGGGATGGATCAGATATCAGATATTTTAAGCCTAATCCAATTCCAATTCTTTGCTTTTATCACAGCAGAGTATCCTGTGGCCTCCTCAATGTGACATTACTGAACTTTATTCACAGCCCAAAGTGGTGAAGAACATTCTTAGAAGATGACAAAACAATTTTAAGTCTGCAATGTAATGCTATTTTACAGTAAAACATAAAACACAATGTAATAATAACTATATAAACTATATAAACTGTGAAAATGCTCAGTTTTACCAACATTTTAGTTTAGTTTAATACCAGCACTGAGACGTGCATTCAGAACCAAGGAGAGAAGGCTTATTCTAATGCTATTGCATACATACATACAAACATACAAACATACATACATACATACATACATACATAAAGACAAACAAACCACAGCACATTTACCACTTTATAAAAGTAACTTCACATTAGCAGTTCACAAACGACAGACATTGGCTCAGAGTGTGTATAACTATATACAAAGATCATATAGGAACTGAATTCACTGCAGCTGTTAAAAGCAACTGGACTCCAACGTGGTATTATGAGACATTAAACAAGGCTGGGCAATAAATCGAAAATTAATCAAATCAACATTCATTACCTCTAACTGTGTGTCTTCATGTTGACAGACTACCACAGGAGTAGTAACGTGACATGAAAGCAACATTCCGTTTGTTTTGTTTTTCTTAAATAATTTTATCTCAATCCCCCCCCCCCCCTAAATTTGGAAGTGCCAATTACCCAACCCTGTTAGGACCCCCTATCACATATGATGCTCCTGACACTAGGAGGGTGAAGGCAGCCACCGCCTCTTTTCGAACTGCCGCCACTGAATCTTTGCTGGGCAGCCAACGCACTCAGATACAATGGCTAACAGATCCCAGTAACAGCCAGCATCACACTGGATGTGATGTGGGGAAAGAGCGCCAACTACCCACCCAAAGAGAAATATTGCTCTCTCAGACTCCAGCTGCCTATGGCAAGTCGTATGTCCCAACCTGCAATCTCAAACCTACAATCTCAAACCTACAGTCACAAACCTGCAATCTTCTGATCTGATATTGTTAGTGCATTAGACCTCTAAACACTTCAGCCATCTGCCTTCTATGACCACCACTGAGAACAATTTCTCAACAATGGAGCAAAAAGGTCATACCATCACATTGTTTACATCTGAACAAATTAATTCTAAAGACATTTAAAAAATTGCTGCATTTTCCCTTTTAAACATCATGAAAGGCTTTATATAAATAAGGATTAGTGTACAGTTCTGCTAATGCCCCACTGGTCATTACTGGACCACTCCTCCTGATCAGGGTCTTATCATGTCTCTCACACTGACCTCATTCCATTGCCCCACTGTCACAAAGCAGTTTGTAAGACTTCATATATTCCACATATTCCATATATTTACAGCTACTACACGGAATCCGCAATTCTTCAAGAGGCATGTTTACAATTCACTCTGCAAACTGTGGAGAGAGCAGTCAAAGACATTACGCAACACTGCTGGAGCTCAAGTCCATTACATTGACATGCCTGGCTAGAATGATATACGCTATATATGTCCAAATGTTTGTGGACACCCCTTCTAATGAATGCATTCAGCTACTTTAAGTTGCACCTACTGCTGGCACAGATGTGCAAATGCACACACACAGTTTGTCTGAATGAATGAAAGAGTAGTAAACAGTATACACTAGATGCTGCTAAGTTAACAGTAATTTGCTGTGGGTTTAGTGGAACATGCAAGCACCCGAGCAGTTAAAACCTTCTCCGTTGCCCTGGGATCGCTTCACACGTTATTTCTGTCTCTGAAGCCGCAAGCAGGGGGACAGAGAATCCTAACACACGAGCACACACTCTGCTAGGGCTATTTTAACCACTCGGCACTAGTCTCCACAAACAGGGGTTGGAATTGAGTTGCCAGTGGCGTGAACCTCAAGGTTTCATCTCGTCTAAGAGGTTTATGCGAGCAGACATGTAGTGCATAAGAAGATCTGAATGATGGGTTTTTGGTGTGACAGTGAATATGTATGGGTTACGTCGCAGCGATGTCTTGTATTCTGCTCACTCCTGTGCAGATCAGGAGCGCCATTCAAATTCTAATCAGGATCGCTGCCCTTAAGGGTTTGTGATGCAAGACTGGTGTGCCAAAATAGGTCCTATGCGCAATCAATAAAGTGACTTTGGTTAGCATGACGGAGACTGTTGCAATGTAATACAATGGGGTCTACTCTAGAGTAGCACATTACATCAAATCCAATTATACAAGGGGTGAAATACGCAACCTGGCACCAAATGAATTCGGGAAGACATGCTTTCTGGTCACTGCATCCTTCAGTCTTACTCCCAGTCTTCCCAAATCTCTTGGGAATCATGTTTAACATATTTAACACATGTATAGCCAGTGTGCCAGTTCAATGTTTGTTCAAATCGGACATTCAGGAAAAGCTAAACAGGCTTTCGGCTTCTTCGGAACCAACCTAATGTCTGAGAATCAAAGCTGGTGAGGCCTTTCTGTCCAAGCAGGACCAACACAACACACCACAACAGCAACACAGAGGCCATGTTTTGATTTACCTTTGTCCCATCCAGGCTTATGATCCTGTACACATTCCTGGTGCTGTCATAGAAGTAAGAGACGGTGACGGCATGCTTGCTGGTAGGCACCCAGTTCTTCTTGGTGTTCGGGTCGATCTGGAAGACATGCGCCCGTGTGCTGTAGATGGGCTGTTCCCTAAAGGGGACAAAGAAGAAGTGGTGAACCTCTTTGTGCCGGAGCACCGTGGTCTCCCCAAAGCCATCAGGTGAACTTGCACGACCCGGCAGCCGGATCACCATCTCCTCTGCCTCCATCTTGGTTCAAGCAGGAACCAGGAGGAACTGAGGAGTAACCTGCTCCCACCCACACAGCTACATACATTGGTGGCCGTGCTTTGCAGAGCACTAGCACCAGTACTTTCAAGTTGCTCAGCTGAGATGGAAATGCCAGCTGTTTGGCAGGGGCCAAGAGGGAGGGGGACTAAATATAGTCCGGGACGAGGTAATCTGTCATAGCCCCACCCCTGCTGGCCCTGTTGTACACCGTCACTCCTGCCCTTGTGCTTGCAAGAGAGGCTTGAGTTCATTTGAATATGGTAGGGATAATTAGTAAGAATGAATGGGAATTCATAACAGAAGAGGTTGCTGCAATTATCTAGATCCTTTCTACTAGTCTACCTCATAAGTTCTTCAGAACTTTTGATTATTAGGCACTATATGTTACAGTTGTGCTATTGGTTATACATAACAACACACTAATACACATCAGTGAACAGCCGTATTATCTTCTGCTAGGAAGACAGTTCTGATAGTTCTGGGGGTTTGTTCTCATTACATCTTTCTAAAAACTGTTTATTGAATGGAGGCTATCTAGAAGCATCTGCAGCTGGACATTAGGATAGGTTTCATTGTTTCCTTGCAGCCCTTCAATGCAAAAAAAAAAATGGACATATTTGACACCAAAATATAAACAGGATTTAAAAAGTAGTCACGACAGGACATGCAAAAGTTTGGGCACCCCAGTAAAATTACATGTGCATTTTTCCATCATGTTAAATTCAGACAATAAACAGGAATTGTGCACCCCTTACAGCAGAGAAGTGTAATTTTTGCATTGAGACACCCCAAAGAACACACTTCATACATTCATGCCTGGACCAGCCGAAAGGTCCAGAACCAGTGCAGTAGTGCAGTTTCAGGCATGCTGAGCCCAAAGTAGCAATGACAGAGTTGCTATTCTCCATAGTATAGGATGGTGGATCATTTTAAAGCTATTTCTAAAAGTAATTTTATCACTTTTAATGTCTTTGTGATAAACAGCACAGAAATATGGTTGTCTAATGCATAGATTCATGTCTCTGTCATCTGCTTCTCATCTGTAATTGCTGGATTCATGCATCCATCTATGGTTTGTGTGAAACTCACCAATGGACACTCAGGAACTCGCTAACGACCCACCCATCACATCTGAAACCCTTCACACTATACTTTAGGTCACATGGAAAAACTCAAAAATCCAGAAAATGCAGAAGAGGATGCCAGAGGGTTAACAGAAGAGGATGCCAGAGGATTAACCACAACAGTCATTGCATTGCATTGATCCTATCTTGGGCAAACCCTTTGGCTGTTGGCAGAGCAACTTACAATTCATGTTAATCCTGTTACAGAGGTAGATGACAGTAGAGTTAGGAGTCTTGATCAAGAACTCTTACTGGTATAGTATGGTGTGCTTTACTTGTCCAGAGATTGTCCCACCACCAATAAGTGGTGTTATCCATTATGCTACACAACCACTGGAATAACAACAGGAGGGCTTTTGGAAATCTATATCTTCTTGCTCCTTCCTGCTCCAAGTAGGCCAGGGGCTATGAAAGGATGCATTTTCAGTGCGGAGTTTGGATAGATGAACATTTAGCTTCAGCACTATTAGAAAATTCGCAGAATCCAGCTGGCCCTGGATCAACAGCAAAGGGCAGCTGTTACATTAGCCTTTAACAGATGAACCGTCTCAACACCCATCATCCATATGACCTAATTCCGCAGATAACCCCCTTCCCCCAATCCCAAGAAAGACACTCAATCCCTACATATTCTAATATACAACTCTGCTTATCAAATCATAGGATCAGATGAACAGGAGGGAGGTTTTGTTGGGGCGGGGGGTTGGTGGTGGTGGTGGTGGTGGTGGTGGGGGGGGGTGTCTAAGCAGCTGTGAGCTCAGGCAGAGCAGCTTTGTGAGATAGTTTGTTGTTCCTATTGCTGGGATGGCTAATCACCATATTCAATTCCATTAGTGTGCTTCTAATCAGCTGCCACTGGGCTGATGTGAAGAAACGTGTACACATAGAATGGAGATGAGGGCGAGACGACGCGATAGATGGAGTAGTGAGAGAAATAAATGGAGAAACAGAGAGGAAGACGGAGAGAGAGAGAGAGAGAGAGAGAGAGAGAGAGAGAGAGAGAGAGAGAGAATGAGCTCTGTTGGAGCTCCGCAAGATAGAGAAGTGCTTACACTGCAGTTAGGGAGTCTGAAAATCTTTCAACAACATCAAAGGAGCATTGCATAATTAGCATTAAAATTCAGCCGTAATCACCATACATGTAAAAATGAAGCAGGGTGAGATACGTAAAGAGGAGAAGGTTGGGGGTGGAACCAAAGAGCAGATTTTTGATCAGTGAGAATCAGTTAGAATCAGGTTCTTGATCATGTACGTCGCTTGTTTGTCCAATGGTACAATACACGCATTGATTACACTTTTCTATTGTTCACGTCTAAATATAAACATGCCTGAAACAGCAACTTGGGTCCTGATGTGCTGGATTCCTGGACAGTTTGGTGTTTTTCCCGCTCTAGTACACCTAATTGATTCACCTGCTAATTGCCAGGTTAAGTAGGTCTGTACAGAACCCTGCTCCAGTTCCTTCTGCTCACCCCTAACAGCATTTTCACACCTGCACCTTTTATTCCAGTTAAACCAAACTCTGTCAGAGCAAGTGTGGAAAGAGTAATTGTACTTGGACGTGGACCAAAGCAACAGCACAGTGAGGAAGTAGTCTCGGTCCAGTCCCAAACGAATTATGGAGAGGTTAATTTGTGGTGAGAACATGATCGAATCTCAAAGTTCAAAATAAATGACTCTGCAGGTCTAGTCTAAGCTGGTCTATTAGGGGGCACGGTGGCTCGGGGGTTAGCACATTTGCCTCCCTGCACTAGGGTCTTGGACTTGATTCTGTCTTGATGGAGTTTCCATGTTCTCCCCATTTCTGCGTGGGTTTCTTCCAGGAACTCCAGTTTTCTCTCACATTCCAAAAACATGGTGATCAGGTGAACTGGCTACTCTAAATTGCCCTGGTTTGTGAATGAGTGTGTATGTGTGTGAGTCTGTTACGGACTGCGACACTGTCCTGGGTGACCCCCCCCCCCAGTATGCTGTGCACAATTGGCAGCCGCATCTCGACAGTGTGTGGGTTGAGTGCTGAGTGTGATTGTGAAGAGTGCTGATTGTAACGTGTCCTTGGGCATCTACAAATGCGCTATAAATGTGACTTTATATATTGGCCAGATAATCACTAAAGCTATGAGAAAACACCATCTCTGCCGCTGCAAACGTGGCACATTCTTCCTGAATTTGCTTCCTTGCTCCAACCTCACGCAGGTTTGACCAATAAGCAGACAGACGTGGTTTGATGTGATGCATTTTGATCAGTTTATAGTTTTCCTTGTGTGTAAACAACCACACCACCTGGGAAAATGTATATGGACCAAAGCTCAGGAACTACAGGTGTGAATCTACCCTTAAAGAAACCACTTTTAGAACTTGTGTTTCAACTATGAGAACAATGTGATATAGAGTGGTTTGGGGTAAAATGCTTCGCTAGAGAGAACCCTCCTTACTGTAGTGGTGATTGAAACCAAGGGCCATGATGTCTACGATGCATATCCATGTGACAAGACAAGCCATTCATTGACAGAAGAAACCACTTCCATATTCAATGCAGGAGCCCCCCTGTGCACAATTAGCTGCCAATCAGTGTCTCGGGCATTAGAAAACATATTCATAATTTCATGGAATAATTTTCTAAAAACATAGCTTTTAGAGGCATGAAACACGAGTCTGGATGTCTGGTAGGGCTGGGCGATATATTGATATTTATATAGATATCGGGATATTAACATTGCCTGATATGGGCTGATGCGATATTGCTTATATCAACGTTTTTTAAAAAATATTGTTTCAATCTTACAGAAAATCCTTTTTTCTCTTGCCTCGATTTGCTCCACCCCCTGCTCTTAGCTCCTCCTCTATGCTGCCCCCCACCATCTCCACTCACTCTTTAATAGAGACACCGTGGAGGGTGAAGAATGAAAGAAGAAATTATCCATTTTATATGATTTAATATTGTAAAACCCTAATGTTCATTTCTCTCCAAATCATTTAAATGACTTTAAGCCATTTGTTTCTGAAGAAATGATAAAAATTCAGTAGAGTTCCCTTTTATACGCTGTCCATGTAATGGAAATGATTCATTCAATTAAATAGAATATAATACGTGAAATTATTAGGTAACCGAAATGATGTAATTTAAGTTTCTTCTGTCTATGCATTTGTTCTCACTCACTCTATGCTGAGATGGCCTGTTGACTCGCCGGCCCTTAGAGGACAGGCCTCCATCCAAAAACCACTAAGCTGTGTCCGAGCCCACACTACTTCACCCTCATGTGTACAACATCAGAGCGGTTATGTGAATCACATGCTGCGTGGGTGGACTGGAGTCTTCTTTGTGGAAGCTTATCACCGCCGTATCAAATTTAGCACAGCCTCCCTGCGCTGCGTCCTTTTCCGACGAAGGCGCTCGGGTTGTGCTTCTCACTGTGAGCACAACTGTGAGCTACAGCAGATTAATTAGTGGTTGCGATTTAACGTGGACACACGTGCGTGTCCCCAGCCTGGATGCGGCCGTGGTGTGAGTCAGGGGGGCTGCACTCATCTGTATGCAGCTCAGATGAGTGGCATTAGCAGTAACTGTGGTGTGATAAAGATCATTTCACACTACTTGCCTCCTACAGCCAGCCGGCGTCCAAGGGTAAAAGTATTCACCCTTGTCTAATAGCCCTCCCATATCTCATTCTAGTCAAGTTTGTGCTCAAATGGTGAGGGGGCACAGTACATCATCCCTCTGTAGGGATCAAACTGACACAGCGTTCACATGTTCTCACATATGGGTGGGTTTAGAATGGAGAGCCATCTAATCTCAGAGGTAATTCGGCATTGTTTGGAGTATTAGAGGGCATAATAACATAGCAAACGATTAGACAGTTCCACACTAATCACAGACTTTACACAAAGCCTGGAGGACATCAGAGGTGGTATGACAAAAGTATTAGGACACTCACTCATTGTTGCACAATCAAGGGTATTAAAAGGTGTTTATCCTGCTATCCCGTCTCTATTGTCTCTACTGTCCAGGGACGGCTTTCTATTAGATTCTGCAACATGAGACCTGCTGTGAGGATTGATAGCATTCAACTCCCTAACTAATCCCCAAACTGATGGATGGAGCACCAACACACTTCCCCTGCACCACAGCTCAAAGCTCAATGCTGAGGGGCTCTATACTGGTACTGGGCATGGTGCCAATAGGTTCATCTGCTCCAGAGAGTCCTATTCTATTGGCAGTACTTGCTTTTGCACATCTGAGTCAGCAATGGGTGCACCTTCAAGTAGCTGAATGCGTTCATTAAGATGCCTACACAAATATTTGGACATATATAAGCAGGAACAGTGGACGTCTACATTGTAATCTATATTTTCATCTTCTGGCCAGCAGGCGGCATCTTTCATTGAAGGCCCCAACTGCCCCCCTCCTCCTCTTTTCCGTCTACAATATTAGACTGAAGTAGTGCAAACAGAACTGGATGAGACTGAATATTTCTCTGGCTAACTCCAAAAGTGCAATAGCTGATGCTGCCGAATTGAGGGAATAAGAAATCCCTGAATGGGGTCTGAAGAACCACAGTCATGACAATTTAATTAAGTCAACGAATGTGCCATAATAAGAGCGAGGGGCTTTTCCACCACAGTAACAATGAGGTGATTTAAAGCAACACTGTGTAACATTTTAACCCTAAACAGATACAAAATCATACTGACGCTCCACTGATTTGTAATTTAGAGAACGGTGTTGATACTCTGTGTAAGTCGTAAGGGTTACGCATCGTAATGCCTCGTATTTGTGTCAAATCCTGTAATATAACTCAACCACATCAGTCTGCTCCTGAAGAGCTACTGTCCTGCACACTTTCGATTGGACCCTAAACCCGGTATGCTGGTATGGGTGTGGGCACCCCTGAAACCACTCAAAATGGACAACCCCTAAACCCTCCACCTGCAAGCATCTGAATGTAGATCAAATGCTCCACAAACCAGTGCTCTGGGGTTTCAGTAACCCTGTAGTCTATGCTGGGCCCTGGGCACTTCAGAAGTCCTTCAACTGAAGATGCTCCAGAGCTTTGCATTCTCTAAAAAATGCTATCGGCAATACATTCTCTTCAAAGTAGCTAGACTTAACCATGGTGGTGGTGTCTGGGCACCTCTGGACATATAGTGTCTCTTACAGGAGATACATACAATTATTAATACTACACGTACGATATCACCCTATTCCTATGCTTTAAAGGTAACTAAATATGCTACACATGTTTCAAATGAACATTTATTAAAGATATGTGTAAGAAGAACCTTTTAAGGGTTCCGAAAAGTCACTATAAAGGTTCTTTGCCAACTCAAGGGTTCTTACGTTCCAAAATAGTTTATGGAATTATAAAGGTTATTCTTTGGCATCAAAGAACCTTTGTTTTTAAGCGAATGATGAATAGTAACCCTGTGAGCCCTGGGTGTATTATTCAGTTATTAATCCTATTGCAGAAACTACTGTGAATGATTTAATAACCGTTTAGCATATATTATGGTGTCCCACAGGATCCTCACAGGATTCTTCTAACTGAAGAGTAAAGAACTGAAGTGTGGGCTTATATACAGGGTGTAGAGCTGGGCGATATGGACAAAAAAATCTTATTCCGTTATATTTTGGCTGGATGGTGACATATGATGTGAAAAATACAATGTGAACAAATCGGGACACCCCATGAAATCCTTGACTCATCTATAGTTAAACATTGAGCTTGATCTTTATACACACTGAGTCTTATGCCCCCTCTATAGTGTAGGTGAGAATGGGAATGGGGGCGGAGGAGAGCAGAGTAGAGGACGAGCTGAGAGCAGGGGCGGAGCAAGGGAGCAGAAAAACATTTTCTGCAAGATTGAAACAGAAAAAAATGATAATATAAACGATATCAGCCCTCAGCCCATGCCCCGTTATGTTTATATCCCGATATCGATAAAAATACTGAAATATTGTGCAGCCCTAACAGGATCTAACAGCTTAAAGAACATGAAATATTACAGATTATTAGACAGCACTACAGATGCCAATTCTTATAGCATTACTGTAGATCTTCTACAAGGTTGTGCTACAAGATTCATGTTTGATCACAACAGTAAATCACAGACGCTGCTAAAAACCATGCCATTCCACTGCTGCCTGGAGCCATTTCCAATTAGTGATTACTCCGTAAAGAAGCTGAAATCAATGGAGGGTGAAAGCACAATTAGAGGTCATTCTGTTACATCAGTTCATATTACAATACACACAAATCCTTGAGAATTCATGGGATCCATGAGAAATGTCTTGGAGAAATGCCTCACGACTGCTGGTGGACTCACCGATGAATGGAATATCTGGCCTCGTGAATTAATAAAACCAGATTAATTGAACCACTAATGGCTGTCCTTTGCTTAACGTCTGCAAATTCCTAAAACTCACTCTAACGGTTTCAAAAGTTTAGCAGTGGATACCTGCATGTTGCCGTGTTGTAAAACCTTCATATAGGAGCAGGTGTGATGAGGCTGCCTCACACCTTTCTGCTTCATCATAAATCTTGCAGTCCTTCATGAAGATAAAATGCTGAGCTGTGCGATGGAAATTTCACAGCCAGATAAAACCAGTGCTGATGTTATTGCCAGTACTTCAATCCAAACTCGATTACCCAGCTCTCGCATATGGTTCTGCAGGAGACCAGATTACATAGATGGAAATATTTGGGACTTTTGTCATTAGTGCACACGTCTGGCTGATATTGAGAGATGACTAATTGCTTTAATGAACTGAATGATTCATGCATTGACATAGTGCGCAGAGAAACAGACAGACTACAGTCTTTAAGTGTAGAACTACAAAGTGCTCCTGTATGGTCAGTTGACCACACAGAATGTCAAAACAAAGAGGTGGTCATAATGTTATGGTCAATTATTGCACACACTATATGTCCAGTGTTTCTTCTGAAATCATGGGTGTCAGTGGGGATTTCCTCTCACCACTTCTACTGGGAAGGTTTTACACCAGATACAGGAACATTGCGATAAGGAGTCGATTGCATTCGCCAACAAGAATATTAGTGAGGTCAAGTACTGAAGATGGACGATCCCTTTTGGATCATCAACACCTCACCAGCTCATTTCACAGATACTGGGCAGAGTTCCATCAAACCAGAGAATGCAGATCGAACCCTCCTCAATGCAATGCTGTGGGGTTGTAATAGCTCTCACATACGGTTGTGCTGGAGCTGAGATTGCATAGATGGAAAAAATGTGGGACCGCTGTCATTAGAGCTGAAGTCTGGCTGATAGTGAGAGATGATTAATTGCATTAATGAACTGATTGATTCAGGCAGGCTGTGGAATTGCATAACACTGGACAGCACGGCTAAAAGTGTGGATTACATCAGTGACCAGGTTCTTAATGTCAACATCGTGTCAGGAATCGGGCTGATTGACCGAAGGGAAATGTCACAGCTGACCACGGGCTATGTCCCTTTGTTTTACAGGCTTCAACACCCAGGTCTCAAGTTCAAGCCTAAACAGACCAGACATAATCATAAGTGTGTAACAGTGGACGAATAACATGTATCAGCAAATACTGCATGACAGCGGGAAAAAAAGATGTATCCTGTCATTACTTTCATTACATTACGTTTTCATTACTGCCATTACATTCTGTCATCTATAACAGACGCTTAGCACACACCTGTAATAGCATTTCTACAGGACTTTTATAGCAGATTCAAAGCATTTCTAGAGAGATAGTGTAGTGGATAATACACATGCTTCATCATTTATGTGTACTATCAGAAAGGAGGTGTAAAAATGATATACATTATATAAATGATCTGTAAATGAATTAACATAGTATCAATGATCTATTATTATAAATAATATAGAAATGGTATAGAAATATTACACAGCACAATATGAAGCTTGGTCACTTAAGATATTTCTGAAAGCCACCAGGACCCTCATTAGGACACTATGTCAGAGGTCAGATAGATACTGTAGTGGATAATACACAAGCTTTACCATTTATCTGTACTACAAGAAGGCACTGTAGATACAACACACACACACACACACACACACATATGTATATATATATATACATATATATATATATATATATATATATATATATATATATATATATATAAATGTGATATTGATATTGATAATAATATGTGTTCATATATATATACACACACACACACACACACACACACACACACACGGGTCCCTCATTGGGGCACCATGTCAAGACCCTAAAGCCACTCTATTCTGAATCCATGCAGAAGGGCAGTAACTCACCCCATGTCGGCTGCTGTTCTCCTCTGACGGTGAGATCGTGGGCAGATGGAGGATAAGCCAGTGTGCTGTCGGGGAGCCGCTGAGACTGAGTGGCCTGCGCGTCTCCGCTGGCTTTAAGTGAGCCGTGTGTGTGAGCTGCTCATCATCAGTGCGGGGCTGGCCGCATGTCCCCCGCAGCGCGGCTCCACCGCTCCCGCTGAAAAGCCCCCGGTGCGACCAGCTCCCCGCTCTGCTCACAGCTGCGGAAACGACACCCACCGACCGGCGCAGCGGCTCACTTCATCACTGATTCCTCACGAGCTGCGCTACGGCTGCCGCCGCTGAACGCTTCGGGGAGAGATGAATGAAGAGCCCTCTCGGTGGGCGTGAGGACGAGGATGAAGACGAGGATGAAGCCTATTACAGCCAATCGCTATTACAGCCCACATAACATCACGCAGGACAACGCCCCCTGGTAGGGCTATTAGGGCTACTTCATTGACATTGCTTTCTCATGATCTCATTATTTTGTATAATAATAATAATAATAATAATAATAATAATAATAATAATAATAATAATAATAATAATAATGACGATGATGATGATGATAACAATAATAATAATAATGATAATAATATAATGATGGTTAATAATAATAATAAGAAGCAGAAGAAGAAAAAGAATGAGGATGATAATGATGATGATAATAATAATGATGACAACGATAATAATAATAATGATAATAATAATTATTATAATTAGAATAATGATGATAGTAATAATAATGATAATAATATAATGATGGTGACAAAATAATAATAATAATAATAATAATAATAATAATATAATGATTGTGACAATATTAATAATAAATAAATAACAATAATAATAATAATACATTATTATAAATCAAGCGTGTTATGCAGATTAGTACTAATCAATATACTCGCTTCTTTATTCATTATTCAGTAATAAATCAACATATTATTATTATTATTATCATCATCATCATCACCATTAAAAACTCACGACATTATCATATAATTTAAGCTCATATACCTGGATTTTATTATATTAGTCATGAATCTGTGAAAAGGGACTTTTATCATAGATTTAACCCAGAAATAGAAAGCGGTTTTGGGCTCGATCTCAAATAGCGCCATAGTCACTATGTAGTGGAATAATTAGGTAAGGAAATATCAGCATTTAAACTCGTGTCTATGTCTAATGAAAGAGATTTTTTAATGGCTTTCTGGATTACATTAAATGCTGCTCCATTTGTGTATATAAAGCCTAGTTCCTGAAATATGAAGTGCACTATATAGGGAGCAGGGGGGCATTTGCCATTCAGCCATGGCTTTAGGTAGCGTCTTGTTTTCATGTAGCAGAGGAGACTCACGCGATCAGCTCTCCGGCTCAGTGGCTGTTTATGCCCGATCTGTCAGTAAGTTACGGCTCCTGTCGAAGCGTAATGGTACATGACTGTAGTTAGAAAGACACGACTTTAACGTCTGAGTCAGGATGTCGTATCTGGGCTGTTTCATCAAATAGTTTTGTCAGCGAACAGAGTGCACGAGCGGTGAGCGTATCTCAGCCTGCGACCATAACATGAACCTCATATTCTACTCCTCTGAATACAGCAGCTCCAAAACATCAGCCAGTTCTCAGACTTCCTGATTCTAACTCTGACCACAGGCTCTGTTAGCAACCCTGGACAACTGCCCCTTCACTGCCCCGGGCAGGTTAGCATGTGAGCTAACAGTAAGGCTCTTTACCTTTACAAACATTAGATCAGCATTAGAGCAACATTAGATAGAGAACATGATCTTCATCCGGAATTAGAGTAACATTAGATCAACATTAAATCAACATTGGATCACCATTAAATCAACATTAGAGCAACATTAGGCCAACCATGATCTTCATCAAGAATTAGATAAACATTAGATACAGAACAATATCGAAAAGTATCTATCTACAGAAAAGTATATCTATTAAACATGTCTAGCTATAAAATGTATCTAAAGAAAAGTATCTATAAAAAATCTATATAAAAAGTATCTTTTGGGAAAGTATTTATAAAAAGTATCTAAAGAAAAGTGTCTATAAAAAGTATCTGTGAAAATTATGTATGAAAAATGTGTCTACAAAAAAGTGTCTATAAAATTATCTATGAAAAGTATCTATAAAAGTACATTAGATACTTTTTCTATCTTAGAAAAGTAAAGTATCTTAGATAATTATCTATCTAAATATGTTTGTCTGTCTAATATTTTGTCTGATTATTTCTTTCATCCAATACTGACCACACACAATCCTTTTCCTTGTTGTTGTTTGGTGATTATTTAGGTGGCAGATGTGTGTCCCCCTCTCTCAAGAGGATGTTCCCGAGGTCTCCTGCCTTCCCCCATAAACATGGGCAAGTCAGACCTAATGTTTTCACCCAGCGCCTTTTAGCTCAAGCCTTCTCACAGCAGCAACAAATCGAGTCACATCTGAACCTCACAAACACAAAGTAAGTTTCAGATGTTTTTTTGGGGAGCAAATTTAATTTAATGTTATAATCTGATCAGATATATTTACAGGGTGCTGTAGAGACACCTGTCACCAGCTAGTCCAAAAGGTTCCCCAGTTTCAGCCACTTGGGAGTAATGCCTAGTTTCCTTAGCATGTGGATTTGAGTAAATTGGGAATTTCTTTTTCCACCAATCCATTGGTAACGGTAGAGAAAGGAATTGAACAAGACCCTAAAGTGGCGGAAATTTGAACTGGCTGATGGTGGGGGACCTGATTACTATGCTACTATTTAATAATCAGTATATACAATTCATCAGAGTCAGAATCCCATATCCAATTCTGGTCTAACAAAAACTTTGTACCTGCACAACGTCATCATTACAGGAGAATGGATTTCAATGTATCTCAGTGGAAACCTTTTATTAACATTTTCTGGAGCGTTTCTGTCATGTAATTGTGACACAGTGTAAAGCACAATCTGCCAGATTCAAATAGTCAAAAATGGCAAAAATGAAGGTTATTGTATAAAAGTGATGAACTAAATAAACACAGAATAACCTCTTCTTGATGACTTCAAACCCGTTTTATAATACACTCAATATCTTTGTCATCTTTTCCCAGTTTTCACAGCCATCCTTTGAATGTATTCCCTCTTATTCCGACCTATCAGTGGAAGCCTACACTGGATGTTTCTTTTAACAGCCCAAATGGGTCAAAAATGAAAAACAGGAAGTATGTATTTCTCTCCTTCCAACTCGTCACAAACAAATATTTAACACGTTTTAAGTATTTTATCTCTATCAGGCTCTCATGTATTTGTGTTCTAGGAGAAAAAGTGACAACGGCACTCAGGATGACCTGAAGAGACAGCGTGTCCATTCTCCACACCCACATGAACAAATGGGCAAAGCATCCAGTCTTAGTCCAGCGCATCATAGAGAGCAAGTGCCAATTAGGGGGTCCGTGGATAAGACTTGCTCTCCCATTCGTTCTCCTATACAGGCCCCTGGCACCTCTAAATCAGTCGGCTGTGTACCATCTCTCAGGGAAGAGTCTCATCAGAATGCTTACAGTGGTTTTCCACCATCCATCGTCAAAGATAAGGTATTAATTTTTGAATGAATGAAATGGAATGCATATAACTTGACAGTTCTGGTCCTGGAGGGCTGGAGTCCAGCACAGTTGAGACTTTCCCGACCAAACATAGATATGTCTGATTAGTTAAATCAGTGACTTAGACTGTGTATTAGAATAGGACTCCAGTACTCTCAGGAATGACACGAACTGATCAATTCTGGATCAATGTTCATGAAGCTTCTCAGAGTCCTGCGCTTTGTTAATACACTATATCAGGGGTGGGCATTGGTGACTGGATTTCACATCCTATATTGGGATATAACAGGGTTTTTTTTTTTTTTGTTTATAATGCCAAGTCCTACTTTATACCCCTATAGCTCACACCATAGGGTGATTTTTATCTGATGCAGAGAGCCCTGTTCTAGCCCTGGGACTAGATGAGTTTGTGTATTTGCACATCTGTGTAAGTAGAAGGTGTCCACAAACATTTGTACATATAATGCATCTGTAGGTTCATTGAAATTAAGAGAATTCTTGATCAGCACTGTAAGAAGCTTTGTGAATACAGGCAGAGACAGTTCTCGCTACTTGTCACTGTACTGTGCTTTGACCTGTACTGACGTTTGTTCCAGAGCTGTGACTGAAATGGATCCCTATTCCTTCATTAGTCACTTTATAATGGTGTACAATTTAGTTTACTACGTAATGATGTTGTATTTCATTACTAGTACAAAGAACTGAACTGTGTTTTTTGCAGTGGTGTCCAGCCCTGCTGCTGGAGAGCTACCCTCTCAGACTCCAGCCCTAACCCACTTCATCAGATTGAACTCATTCCTGCCTTGAAAAGTCCTAGAATAGCTGAATGGATTGCGTTAAATTTGTGTTACAGTTGAATTTTACAAGACCGTAGCTTTTTAGAAGGAGGGTTGGAGACCACTGGTTCAGTATAATAGAAATGTGTCCATAATATGCAATGTGTTTCAGCTGAGTCAGCAGATTCTTGAGTTATTCCTTGCTTGTGAGCAACGGAGGGAAGACCTGGAGAGGAAGGAGTCCTGTCGGGCCCAGTTGCAGAGGGACATTCAGTTGCTACACCCATGTATGTTAACCTTTGACGTCCACCTGCTGTTTAAAATTACCCTCAAGGCTTGGTCGGTACTATCTTTGACCTATTCTGCATTTATTTCTTCCTGATCTACGGTTGCCTGTATAGGTGCGAGAGTGTTCCTGGCAGGGTCGTCCCTGAATGGTTTTGGCAGTCGCAGCAGTGATGCCGATCTGTGCCTCGTGGTTCAAGATGGGCCAGTAAGTTGCATTTCAGGAGGATCAAAGATAACCTTGAATCTTAATGCTTTGTGTTTGTCGTTTTTTTAAACAGTCGGTTGTATTGCCATGTGTCTCTTTATTGTTTCCTTTCTCAGGTAAATCAGCGTACAGATGCTGTGTACATACTCAGTTGTGTGCAGAGGTTGTTATACAAATTGTGTATGTACTTGTCTTTCAAATGGTGTTTTTCACGCCAATTTACAAAGTTATGTCCTGCGTTATTGATGAGAGGAGAGTCTAATAGAAATGTTTGGGTTTTTTTGGGGGGGTTGATCGCAGCTTACATTGAGAGACCTCAGCTCATCCGAGCAAAAGTGCCCATACTGAAGTTCAGGGACCGAATCAGGTATGTTTTCAAACAGCTCAGTCTCAGAGCTCAGAGCATCTCATAATCCTTCATGTTGTTTAAATTGAATCCTCCTACCCTGCACTTTTTAATAGAGACACATGGCTCAGTTGGTTGCAATACATTGTGTGACAAGACTGAACTGAGTGGAAATGTAATTTAGGGGCAATCAATTGCACAGACAGAGCTCTGACATAATCGATAAATGCTTTTTTTTTATATAAGGATAAATTACTATGCACATGGTCACTCTGCACGTCACGCTGACTGAGCTGTGGTGTCTTTCCAAAATCACTTTCAAAGGTTTCAGATCACTGCTGATATGTTTTCACTGGTAGTTTCTTGATTGTGTTCTGATTAACCAGCACCAACTATTATAATTTTGATCATCTGAACTCTTATTGCAGTGGGGTGGAGTTTGATTTGAATGTTAACAATGTTGTCGGTATCCGAAACACCTTCCTGCTGCGGACATATGCATACAGTAAGTACAGCTTGGTTTTACTGCTGTCCAGGCTATTGAACACAAAAGTGCAGAACTAACCTAAAGACCGATGTTTTCAGAACCACCTGGTCTATACAATATAATGCATACGTCAGGGGTCAATGTCGATTTTTAATAATAATTATGTCATTGTTATTATGGCAGTTATTATGGCATTGGTTGAAATGAACAATAAGCCTCATGAGATCATGCAGTGACGTTTACGTTGGTTAATGGGGTTTTGTGTTCACTTCAGGTGTTGTGAAGCAAGCGCCCCTCATCCATGGCATATCCGTCAGTGCTCAGCTACTTGTGGCTTATTGCTCCAGTTGAAAATACGTTTGTTTATTTACTCATTTTGTGATTTTTGTGGTTTAGTTGAAAAGCGAGTTCGCCCCATTATCCTCGTGATCAAAAAGTGGGCCAGTCATCACCAAATCAACGATGCCAGTCGTGGAACGCTTAGCAGCTACACTCTAGTCCTGATGGTGCTACATTACCTCCAGAGTAAGGGCCAAAGCCTTGTTTTATCCATAAATACTCCTTTTTGAGGTGTTCTGATATTTGTGTGTAAACCTTCTCTCCTCTCGACCTTGCTTCTGACTTTATTTGTTCGTTAATTATAACTTCAAGGTTTTTCACAAGATGGGTTTAATGTTCAACTCTCTATCCTATGTAGCTCTTCCAGATCCTGTCATCCCTTGCCTTCAGAAAGATTATCCAGTAAGCAGTTCATACAAATTTCAGTTTTCATACAGTCATGTCTAGAAAATGCCTGATTAAATCTGATGCCTGATTCTTTATTGTATATTTAAATATATGAGCATTTAATCTTTTTATGGACAAGACTGAGAGATGGAGGTGATATAATTAAACATATAAAACTGTTAATATGTGTCATTTTCTCCAGGAGTGTTTTAGCCCGGTAATGGATATCCATCTTGTTCCGGACAGACCCAAGAACATTCCTCTTTTCGTGTCAAAGAACCAGTCATCTCTTGGAGACTTGCTCCTCGGTTTCCTGAAATACTATGCCACAGTTTTCAGGTATTTTCAAGTATTTTATTTATAAAAACAAGATAGACTTTATTTCTCCTTCACTTACGCTGCAAAATGAATGCCACTCCAAGGTACTGAGCCCAATTGGCTGTGTATTGGCTGCCCCACTGCAAGTTGGTTACATTTGTTTAGCCACCTCTAATACAACAACTGTCAGATTGAACCACACCTGTCAAACTAGTTGTTAATAGCATAATAACAGGTTTCCTAACCATAGAAATGTCACTTGACTGCCTTTAAGATGAATTCAGTACATTTTATTTACTCTTCGCTCATAAACTGTGTTCCTGATTCGACTTTTACCTGTTGTTTGCTTAGAGAGTGTGTAAATCATCACTTTCTTTATTGTGTTCTTGTGTTCTCTCTCAACCACTTGATAGTGACCCCACATGTGTAACTGTTGTCAAGTATTTAGAGGCTTAGGTTTGTGTTAGAGAAACCTCCTCTCTCATTCCAAGGAAGTTAGATCCCATTTGAAAGAGAGGCTTGCAATCTACGCAGCTTCGTAAGCTTGCAAGGCTCTCATTTCATTTCAGTGTTTGACTGACAGCAGCAGGTATGACTTTCGCCCTTTAGTAGGCCCTATCTGGTCGAACAGCTTACTTTGACTCCTTAAAGCTCAACAAAACAAACACTACAGGAAATTGTACTTGTTCTCATTGTGCCGTAGATCTGAATACCATTAATTGCTGTGTTTCAGGTGGGACAAGTTTGTGATCTCTGTGCGGGAAGCAAAAGCTCTCCCTAAGCCAAACTCTTGGGAGTGGAAAAACAAGTTCATCTGTGTGGAAGGTAACATGTCTAGAATGTAATGTTCTTGTATCTCTGAGGAAAAGACATTCAATAGACGTTAATTGAAAATTAACTACACATGCAGTCATGTTCAAAAAGGACACTTCCTAAAATGTTTAGTCTTTTTTTATTTACCATATTTAACCCAAGTGTTGTCTTAGTATTCTATATACACCCCATGTTCTAAGAGTCAAAATAACCCACCAATAAAATGGCTTAATTGAGTGTTGAACCCCCATTCTACTTTGTTTGAGGAAACACATCTTTCATCTGTTTCTATGAATATTTGAGTTTTCTCTCTTCACATTACAGAAAGACTGCATTTAATCAGTGCACAACACTCATTTTTGTACACTACTGTAGAAATGCATTCTTAGTTTTGCTTAAGAGTCTGCATAGGTGTAAACATTAACATTTTTCTAAGAGATGGCAGCTCTATGGCTTCAGAAAGTAGCAGAAATATTTCACTTTTTCCAATCTTGGAGATGCTTTAGGAAAAGGAATTAAATTTCAGGGGGGGGGGTCTCTGAAATTAATTGTGGTCCAGGTCATTTTTGACCCATTAGACGACACAAACGTTAAACATTTATAATCATCATTTGAAGAATACTGAGAAATGGAGGTGATCTAACTAAACACCCCCACATTTATTACTTTGTATGGTCTAAAATTTGTATCAGCTGCAGCACATTAGTTCTTATGATTAGAAAACGGACGGACAACTTTTGGGGGGAGCTTGTCCTTTCTAAATATCAGGCATTTATTTTGGTTTGCTCTCGATTGTTGACATGAATGATATCACCATGGCCAGATCCAGCGAGCTTTCTGAGGCCTTCAGGAAGAGGGTTGTTGATGCAAATGAGTCTGGGAGAAATATTTCTACTGTCTGTAAAATAAGATCAAATGTCCATGTTGTAAATATGTTTGACAGGTTTTCATTGGAATGTCCAATAAATTATGGTCTAGTGTTTTATTCACGGGTGTCTCCTTGTCTGGGCTTCCCGGGGCTATAGTCTGATATTTTTTTTAAACAAGCCCCCCCCTCCCCAAGTCAAACACACAATGAATGAAGGGGTCCCCTACCCCCGGTCGAATCAAATGAACAAACTATGGGCTGAGCACCAGGCCTCTGCACAGTCAGGCAGTGCCCCTGGTCTCATTTGTTTGCAGTTAGTATTACTTAACTTCACAAATGTTTAAATTGTGTTCACAAATGTTCAACAACGTTGAAATCTAGTGTGTAATTTATTGTTTTTATCCAGAGCCATTTGATGGAACAAACACAGCCAGAGCAGTTCATGAGCAAGTTAAGTTTGATGCCATCAAAGCACAGTTCACAGAGGTATGTAACCATACAAAAAAAAAACCCAACAACCATGCAATGCTGCTGAGATGGTGCAAACCCTTGAAAGGCTTTCTCTCTTATTCTTGCTTTTCTTTTGTAGTCCTGGCAGGTTCTGCAGGTGAGGAAAGATCTGGACTACATTTTACCCATCAAAGAGTCAAGACTAAAAAGATAACCCAAACCTGAGCTGCCGTCAAGAGACTTTTTGATAAACGTACTGAGAAATAAGCAGCAGAAATGAGCTTTGAACTCTTTAACATCTTCACTGACCTTATGTTTTTTAGTTGTTTGCTCCTCAAACTGTTCTATAACCCATTTGGTAATACTGGACCTATGTGAATTGGTGGTCTGCCTGATTTTGCCTGTCATGTACATGAAGGGACGAAACCTATATGCTGTAAGAAGGTGGTGCGTACTGCTACAGAGGAAATGTAAGCCAGGGGTAGGCAGTGCTGGTCCTGGAGTGCCTCACAAGTTTGTGCTCCTCAAACTAAACCATGCCTGATTCAACTCTCCTGTTAATTACATTTTTAGTAGCTTGGTTCGAGCAGGGGAATCAGCAAATTATGCAGGGAACTGGCACTCAAGGACCAGGGAGGCCTACCCTTGTTGTAAACAGTACCTTGTTTTTTTCCCCTGAGTAAAACATGGCTCCTTTATCCATGCTGTCTTCCACCATTGTTCAATGAGAGAAGAATTTGTAGCACCAGCTTTTGTTTCTGAAAGTTGAAACTATTCAGTTAGGACTTCTAAGAGTTTTTGTGTTTCTTCTCAGAAGCCAAACTGTATAACAGTCACTTTTTGGCACATGACCACTTTTATCTGAATTCTGTACATTGTCAGTTTTCCTTGTTCTATTGTTTCTTTCACTTCTTTTGTACAGTCTTTTAATGTTTATTTAAAAGATTAAACGTTGGAACATTTATTGTGTTGCATGTTTGGTATGAATACATATTTATATCTGAAATAACCACACTGATTACCCAGGTGCTAAACTGCACCCTGGATAAGTGGCCGAGGATGGATGGATAACTTTAACACTCCTTGATTATTTAGTTTACATTTCACAGGGAATGGGAGAATGGATGGTTAGATTCAGGGAACGATTTATTAAATTCAGGCAATGGATTGTTGAAGATTTCATTTCAGGGAATGATTCATAAAATTGAAGGAATTATTTATCCAGAGAATGCATTTTGAATGAATCACAAATTGAGGCAACAGATGGTAGATTCAGTGAACAATTAAATGAAGGAAACCTTCTGTTAAAGCATAGAAACAGTTTATTCATTTTAGGGAATGGTTTTACTGAAAGAATTGTTTGAGAGAATGCATTGATAAATTGAGGGGACAGAAGTCTAAATTCAGGGAATGGTTTATTCACTTAATTTGATAGATTGATAATTTCATTTCAGGGAATGATTCATAAGATTGAAGGAATTATTTATCCACAGAATGCTTTGATAAATTGATTTATTAAACTTAAGGAATTATTTGAAAAATGCATTGTTAAAATTGGGGTAACATGTCTAAGTTCAGCGAAGTATTTATTGAACTGAAGGAATGATTTATTGAGGAATGCAGTGATAAAGTGAGGGGAAGGAGCTTCAGGGAGCTTTTGAAGCAGCAGGGTGGGTGAAGATGTTTGGTGTTCATAAGTAGCAGGGTGGGACTGCTGAAGGTGGGTGAAGATGCTTGGGGTTGAGAAGCAGCAGGGTGGGACAAGATGTTTGGGGTTGAGAAGCACCGTGGGACTCCTGAGGGTGGGTGAAGATGTTTGGTGTTCAGAAGCAGCAGGGTGGGACAGCTGAGGGTGGGTGAAGATGTTGGGTTGAGAAGCAGCAGGGTGGGACTGCTGTGGGTGGAGGTGTTTGGTGTTGAAGCAGCAGGGTGGGACAGCTGAGGGTGGGTGAAGGTGTTTGGTGTTCAGAAGCAGCAGGGTGGGACTGCTGAGGGTGGGTGAAGATGTTTGGGGTTGAGAAGCAGCAGGATGGGACTGCTGAGGGTGGGTGAAGATGTTTGGGGTTGAGAAGCAGCAGGGTGGGTGAAGGTGTTTGGTGTTCAGAAGCAGCATGGTGGGACTGCTGAGTGTGGATGAAGGTGTTTGGTGTTCAGAAGCAGCAGCGTGGGACTGCTGAGGGTGGGTGAAGGTGTTTGGGGTTGAGAAGCAGCAGCGTGGGACTGCTGTGGTAGGGTGAAGATGTTTGGGGTTGAGAAGCAGCAGGGTTCTGGACATGGACGTCATTGTGTGGTTACTGCGCAGTGTGGGGGGTTTCTGCTGTTCGGGGTGTAAAATTAGCTCTTGGCAGGGCAGCAGGGCAGCAGTGCAGGCCTGACCGCTCCAATATGGAGGCCTCCTGCCGTGTCCGGTTACCTCCGTGCGAGCTGAGGCTGTAAAGTGCCGCTGCTGCTCGGTGTGCGGAGCTGCTCGTAACCGAAGCGGAGGTGTTTGGGAGCAGAAGTCTGAAGAGGCCCTTGGCAGAGCCCTGACCGCCTTCTATTTCGAGCTCGCGCTGAGTAAGGCGAACCCGGCTCCTAAACTAAACAAGTTGGCCTTTTTTTGGACGTAATGGAGACCCGAGGACTCCGGGCTGAGCCGGGCGCGGGGCGCGGGGAGGGAGAAGGCTCGGAGGCTGCCAATATTGACGACGAAGAAGTGGAGGAGCTGCAAAACAGGTAGGACCTTTTTGCCTCTTTCCCAGTTCCTCTGCCCTCCCCGCACCCCTGCTGACCCGAGAGCCAGCCTGCAGCTTTAGTCTCAGCTCAACTGGGGTTTTATGGCTACAAGCTCATTTGGGACCCTTTTAAACTGGGCAAACTGGTTAAACTGGTCAGACTGGTGGATTATTCAAGGGTTTTCCAGAAAATGCAATTTCACCCTGCTGGAAAAGAGAAGAAAAACAAAAAAGCCTGGTCAATCCTAACATCCCCTGTGTTGGTCCAGAACTGGTCATCATTTCAGCTTGATGGTGTGGCTAGAAACCAGTATGACATAAGCATGACCAGTAAGACCAAAATAAACCCATGCACATAATGGTCATGGACTAGGATTGGTCAAGAGTAGTGGGAGATTTGTGGGATATTTTCAAAGTGTGATGTACTTTTATAAAGTCAGAATTATTTCTAAATTGAATTTTGAGCAAATATTTATTCGTGCCATTTTTTTACAGGGGCTTCTAATGACTATTAAACACTTTATATCTCAGAAATCCTGCTGGGAATTGATCATCCAGAGTGTTTGACCTGAAAATGTGTTATTACTGATTCGATTGACTCGAAGGATATTTATTATAAAAGCAAAACCTGGACAGCCTGAATGTGCTTTATTACTCTTATTATTTGTGCGTATCTATGTACTCTTCTCAGGACTTTTATTTTGAAATTTAGACACAGAAAAGAGAGCAGACCCACCCTTCTCATTTTCCTCTATAAAGAGATCAGGGTTAGTGATGTCGTTAGCCCCGCCCCCTCACTGATCAGTCATGCAGGTTGAGCATGTACACGTGGACAGAGAAGTAAACATGCACTGGAAGCTCCTTTGGCATTTAAACAGGGATTTAATTCAGTTGGAAACGAGTGAATTCTTGCCGTTTACTCTATTTCTTCACACAGTGATGAGACCATTAGATAAGGCCATTCTTGTAGTTTATATGTGTATCTTATTTAAATGCTTGGAATGTATCCTTGTCTGGTTGTGGTTCTTTGATGCAAAACCTCTTGTATATTCTTTAACCCTTATAACGGTGTTTCTCAACCCTGGTACTGGAGACACTCCTACCCTGCAGATTTTAGAGCTTTTCTTTCTCCCAGCACACCAGATTCAACTAATCAACTCATTAACAGCTCAGAGTCACATGGGGTATGTTCAGGTTAAAACGTGCAGGGCAGGGTACCTCCAGGATGAGGGTTGAGAAACACTGATTTAGAACCCTAGGTCAAGTTTGTGAGATTTTGTACTTTCACCTACTTTTATTTGCCAAAAAAATATATGAAATTATGAGATGGATGTTATTTTTAGGAGAATGTAGGCTATTCGCACGTTTTAATTATCAATATTAAGATAATGTAGATATTTGAATTTGACCTTGTTCAAAATGTACTCGTGCCTACAATTTTTTCATTTTTGCTTGAGAGGACTAAAAACACTTCACACCTTAGAAATCCTATTGGAAGTTGGTCATTCAGAGTGTGCATCGTGTCGCAAAGTGCGGCTCTCAGTTTCTAAGAGTTAAATATCCTTTTAAAGACAATTCCAGTATTTCTGAGCTCCATTCTATGGTGTATTTATGTTTTTAATGCTGGAAATTTCCAGACCATATTTTTAGCTTGAGTATATGACTCCGCAACCCCCCAAAATCAAATGATCAAATCATCTTACATGAATAATCATACTTGACTTTTAGACTCTTCATAAATGTGTGCATCTAATGTCAGATTTGGCAATCTTCTTAGCACACCAGGCCTGTGATACTCAGGAATGCCTTCTATCAAACAGTTGCAGTGATACAAATCTCAGTCTCAACATCTTTAGTTAAGCACTCTTCACTCCAATGCTGTTCTCAGATTCCTGTTTCATGGTCTAAAATGGCCTTACCTTACCTAACAAATCTTTTTCAACAGTTTAAAGGAAGTTGTCCAAGACCCATTTGTAAAGCCCAAACTCCAATGCCTGATGGTGGACCCTTCCTTTTCCATGGTGACGGTGCAGAGTGAGGACAGTGGTATTGTATGGGAAACCGCTTCCAGCAGGTGCTCAACTCCATGGGCCTCAGAGGCCAGTTCCCCATCAGATGTATACAGTCTGGAAGGTTCGGGGACCCCAGGTAATATTGTGATCATTATGGATGAAGACAAGATCAAGAGAAGGAAAAAAACAAGCAAGGGTGGCAGGTTTCAGAGACGATTGTCAGGTGCCTCAATAGGAGAGGAAAGACCTGCAATGGTTGAGGTATCTGTGCCAAATGTAAGACCTGAGAATTCAGAGGATAATCAATCTGCAGAGAGCAAAACGGATAAAGATCAGGACTTCTTCAACTTGATTTCTGAAGGTTTTGAAATTCTCAACATTGTTGTACCATCAAAACTTCCTACAGTGGATGAGGAGGACAGTACTGACCTAACAGACAATTTGTCTTACTTGGAGGACTCACCAAAGATCAAGTCAAAATGCAAGCAAACTGAAATTACAGAAACTGACATAAGCCCTGAGAATGAATTTACAGAATGTCAGGAAACAACAGATGAGGGTCAAAAGGACTCATCTCGGGCAGCAGCTGATCAAGCCAAGAAAGATGAAACTGATCTGGATTATTTAGAGAAGTTCACATTATTGGATGAAAATGCCCCAAGTGAGGTTATTGATAAACCCGAGTCTAAACCTGTTGTCGAAGCAGAGGAACCACAGGTGCCCCAAGAAAAAGAAAAAGTGGAAGAAAACCTTGAGGATGAGGATTCCTTTGTCATCATCAGTGATGTTGAAATTGCAGATGAACACCTTGATGAAGTGTTCTATGGAGCAAGGTGTCATGAAGAACCAGACCTATCTCACCACGAAGGAGATGAGAGTCCTCTACAGAGACAGAGCTCTAAAACTCTCAAAGAATGTGGTTCAACTTTGTTTGGCAGTCAGGAATGTATCCTTACTCCTATTTATCTCCCCACTGGGCCCCCCAAGATCATTGATCAGAACCTCCTTGATGAACCAAGGGCATTGTCTTTTCATTACTCAGACCTTTATGAAGATGCTGTTGGAGATAGGAAGAAGGACGATGACTTCTCTGATGTAGAAAGTGTTGTCTCAGAAAAATCATTCAAAAGACGTTCTTCTGAGTCTGATGATGATGGCTATCTTGAGAAGTTCATTTTGAAAGATGAATCTCCCGCAGTTAAGGATGCACCGGAAGATGATTCTACTGAGAGTGATCGAATTATTTGGCCACAAAGTAAATTTGAAATGACTGGTTGTTTAGTTCGTGTTCAGGAAGAAAGTGAGCACAAGGAAGAGGTTGCTTCTGTCAGCCAGTCAGAGTTAGAAGGCAAACAAGAAGAAACCAAGGGGCAAATTCATCCTCCAGATTCTTCAGGTGAATGTGAACATTCTGATGGCTTGAAAACTGGCTGTGTACCAGCTGAAAGAGTTTCAGAGGCTTTAGAAGACTGTGAAGATTGTGGCACAGAATTCGGCTGTGCAGTAGCAGAAATGATCTCGCCTGGCAAGCTTTTACAAAAAGTGGAATCAGTAAACCAGAAAGAAAGCGAATCAGTGTTGGTAGAAGCTAAAGTTAAACATGAGACTAGTCGTGCTCATGATCGTGCAGTACAAGAAAAAGTGAGTAAAATGAAAAGTGAACCAAAGAAAGAAGTCCAGCTCATACCACAGAAACATGAAAAATCAGATAATACAATCAGTGGACCCAGTAAAACTGAGTTTCAGGATGGCTTAAAGGACATTCGTAAAAGTGTTACTGATGGCACTGTTGAAATCGAAGAAACCATTATTATTAAGAAGCAAAAAATGGTAGGCAAAGGACAGCATCACAAGAAGGCACAAGAAAGTGCTAAACCTTTAGTGGTGGAGGTCGGTGCTGTTTCAACAACTGCAGATGAGAAGGTGCTTATTTTTCCTCAAGAAATCCTTCAAGAACAACTTCCTGTTGTTGAAATGGAAGGTGTAGCTATTGTACCTGAAAAAAAGGTGGAAGAACCCAAGCCCTCAGATATAAAAGCAAAAGTTTCTGAGTGTGAATGTGAAGAAACCATTATTATTAAGAAGGAAAAAATGTCAGACAAAGGACGGCACCACAAGGAGACACAAGAAAGTGCTAAACCCTCAGTGGTGGAGGCTGGGCTGAAAAAACAAAATGTTTCAACAACTGCAGATGAGAAGGTGCTTATTTTACCTCAAGTAGAACTTCAAAAAGAACTTCCCATCATTGAAAAGGAAGATGTAGCTCTTGTACATGAAAAAATGGTGGAAGAGCCCAAGCCCTCAGATAAGAAAGCAATCATTTCTGAATGTGAAATGGAAGTTACTGCAGCATTATTGACGGGTAAATCTAAAGTTCTTGAGAAAATCCAGGTACCTGCTCAGGTAGAGAAAGAAGTTAGAGTTGAAAGTCAGAAGAAGGAAAAGATCCTTGATAAATCTATTGTTCCAGAAGTGGATGACCAAATAAAGAGTGAGGCTAAAGGTGAAATCAGCTGTGAACTTGAAACTATAAGTGAACAAAAAGCTTCAGGGGAATTACTGGCAAGTGAAACAGAAAAGGTTCAGAGCAAAGTGGATATCAAGGTGGAGGTCATAGAAAAGACCAAACAGGAATTGGAGACTGTGGAAAACAAAGTGCCAACTGTGGATAGCAAGATACATGAGAGTGAATGTGTAGCAGTAACTCAACGTCTAAATGACACCCCCCAAAGTGAGAAGGATGATTTAGTGGAGGAGCCAAAGACAGTAGAGTATGACGTTGATCTGAAACAAGAGCTGCCAAAAGCTGATAATCAAATCTTAGAGAAGAGCAGTGAGCGAAGACAGGTTGATAGAGAGGCTTTTTCCATTGATGCATTCCCACAGGAAATTCCTATAGTTCTTCCAACTGTTCCAGAAGTCCCTGAAGGAGATCAGTTACCAACAGAAGTGTTGCTTACGGTGCTTGATGAGGAGGTGGGGAAGAAAGAGGAACTGAGACAAAAAGAAACACATGCTGAGACTAAAAGGGAAGACTCTTCAACAATTTTACTTACCCCTTGTGCAGAGACAGAAGATACCTCCAAAGTTGGTGTCTCAGCACCAGAACCAAATGAAGTTGTACAAAAACTGTCAGACAATGAGATAAGGAGGGATATAGCAGAAGACATTTCTCTCAAAGAATCCATTGCCCAAGTCCCTGAGCCAGTGCAACCTGCTGCTGCTGAGGATGATGAATCTAAAATGCCAGCACAGGAGGAGGAAAGTACGGATGAGACCAAGTCGAGAAAAGTTCTTTTAAAGGATACACACAAAGAAAATATATGGAGAACCTTAGAACCCATCACTCCATCCCCTCCAGTCGAGGTACAGGACTTATCGCCAATGAGAGTTTCACCTTTAGAAATACCAGAATACATTAGAGGAGATGATGAGTTTGTTATTGATGGGAAATTAAAAAAGGATACAGGTCTCTTCTCAACTCTGCGGAGCTTCAGACCACATGAAGACCTTTCAGGGTTTGGCTGTGATACGGGTGAGCTTGATTTGAAAAAGGAAAGCACTGAGGAACCAGACTATGAGATGATCTCTAAGCAAGAAGCAGGACAATCGGAATCAGAAGTAGTTACCAAACGTCAAGAACTTGGCCTTGTCCGAGAAAAGTCTGCAGATGAGTCACTTGAAGCAGGTTACGACTTTATTGAGGACTTGGACGGTGCCCAAGCATCAGAACTTGGACATTTGATTGGGGACATGGAGATTCAGCCAATGGATGCTTTCTGCATTGTCTGCCGATGCCCAATTTTGATGAGTGATGGTGGACACCAAACCCATGAAGTGTCATCTTTGGATAAGGCATTTGAGGACATCAAGGTGAGGTTATGTCTTACTGCCTTAACACAGCCATGCATTCCCATTATTATGCTGTGTTTACTGTAACCATGTGTAAAAAGGCCTCTGTGAAATGATTCCATGACAGCAATCTGACATCTGATCTGAGGGAAACCTGGACCATGAAGTCACCAACCTTTATTAAGTTTGATGCAGAGGCAGTGATGTTCATGTTCAGTATATCTTAGATAGTAGGTCTTAGAACTAAGAGCTGCATTATGTAGGCCAGGGGTCACTAACCCTTCTCCTGGAGAACTTTCTTCCTGCAGACTTTAGATTCAACCTTAATTCACCCCAGCTGATCCAACTAATTATTGCCTTCAGAAGTTCTTTATTGCCAGTGTTAGATTTGGGTTTGAAACCAACTGGAAGGCAGCTCTCCTGGAGGAGGGTTGAAGACCCCTGAGGTAAACCTAGCCAAGTGTTTAGGACTCAGCGATGGAAACTCCCTTGCATTGCTGCTTTTGCTGCTCAGCCTGACTCACAATGACTTCTGAAGGATGCACTTCTCTTAAAATAGACAGCTGATCTATGATTCATCATCAAAGCTGTATTTCTTTCCCAGGACATTCGACCAATCTGAAAGGAACCCGTGTGTGTCTGTAAAAGGCAAATCACAACAGAACAATCTCTGTACAAATCTATAATATATAATACTATACACAGTGCATCTGGAACGTATTCACAGCAAGTCCACTTTTGGTACACTTTGTTACAGCCTTATTCCAAAATGGATTAAGTACTTTTTCCAAATATGTTTTTCTCCTCGAAATTCACGATGACGGTGAGAAAACCATAACAGCTCAGGTGCAAACTGTTTCCACTGATCATCCTTCAGATGTTTCCTCACAACTTAAACCTTCACTTTCTGCTATCCAGTCACATTTTTTAAAGCTCTTTAAAAAACTTTGTTTCTGTTTTCAGGGTCAGCTGAGTAACCACATATCAGTTTTACAAGAAAGAGCAGAAAAGATTGAAGACATGGTATCAGAACTTGAGCTGGTATACAATTCAGTGGAGGTAACATTCTGATGTTTACATGTTTTGGTAGAGATGACTGACTGCATTTCATTTTATTTATTGATTATTGCTAATCCAAGTATATATTGGTACAATTTAATATTTGGTAGATGTTTATGTATTGGTGTCTAGATATATGATAGAATGCAGAGGTCTGGACATCCCTGGTCAAATTACATGTCAACAGGGCAAATAAAAATAAATTTGTTTTTGCCAGGAAGGCAGATTAACAGAAATTGTGCATTAAACTGTGTAGACGTATGTTTCCTGAAATTACTGTAGAAAGCACTGTTCTTCAGGCATGAGTTTCTGTATCCAAGGAAATAAATGAATTATCGTAGGCCCTACCTTTTTGTAAAAAAAATGTGTGCAGAAAAGTGGTTTGCAAATTTTTGAACTGCATTTTACACAAAATTCTTCTGTGTGAAAGCAATTCAACAATAATAAACCCCACCCCAGAATTGGTCCTGCGTATTCAGAGCCAGCGTGAAAATGCCCTAAGAAAATTAACTAAATATAGTTTAACCAGGGGTAACCAAGCTTTTGCATGCAACTGTCCAAAAGTATATCATCACTGGCTTTTCAGTAAGTTCCGAAGTACTGCATTAATCCATCATGCGAGAATTTCTTGCTCCTGGGCTCCCCTACAGTCAGGAAGTGGAATTTGTGCTTTCAGATACCTTTCAAGAAGGATATTACATGCATTTCTGGACTTTTGAGACACACTGGCATTAAAATTGGAAGAAGCATGTGGACTGATGCGGTATAGTGATATTACAGGATTTTACACAAATATGACTCAGGATAGCAGCCTTACACAGTCACGCTTGAGTGCTGTCCAATCAAGCAGTATGCAGAGCCCAAAGTAGCCGTGATAAAGATGCCGTTCTCCCTATGACAAGTCAGTGGAGCTTCACAATGATTTTGAAATTGCTATTTTGAGATTCATGTGATACACTCATCATCAAAAAATGGTTGCACCCAGAAAAATCAACTGGCAGGAATGAAAATTGGCTGGTAGGTTTGACTTCATGTACTGACCGAATAAGATCACTCCATTGTGTGTGCTTTCCATTCTGGCTCATGCTGTATGCACCTGTATGCCTCAGAATAGTTGTGGAAATTGAATGTAGCATGGTCTTGGTGACAGTGGCTAGCAGAAGGCATGTACCAGCCACATGAAGAATTTGGGAGCCCTACACAATCCACAGAGGGGGAGAACTTGCGGATTGATCGACATGTACGAACACATTTGCACCACTGGCAGATGAGAGTGAAAGCCCTTAAAACCGAAAGATTGTCGCTGATAACGGCAATGGGGCCATGTTAGACTGTTATTGAGTCACGCAAAATGACAAGAGGTTTTTTATTCTAAGCATCAACAGACCTGTCCCTGATTGAAAGTGTGGGGGTCAACACACCACACCTACCAAAAAACCAGCAGGAACTGAGTGAGAATATTCAAGCTGCAGGGGACAGATTAGTACAGGACACTGGCATGTTGCATTCTACGTAACACCATACTGAGAGAGACTACTTCAGTATGTGTCGCTCAATAAATATTACACGGATCGGTGTAAATTGTATTATTCCTGCTAACCTTTCTTAGGACTAGCATTGTGATTCATCATTTCCTTCTTGATGCAACTTTTTTTTTTTTTTTTTTTTTTTTTTTTTTTTTTGATGATGAGTGTATTTACATTCCAAATAATGTTGCTTTAACAAATACTAAAGTTGTAATGATACTTTACTGTTATGGTCACTGAACAGGACCACTGCAAGGACAGTGAGAAATCTGTGGATGAGCAGAATGAGGAAATGTTGAAGCTTGTGATGGATCAGTATAATGAAATGTCTCAAACTATGGAGGAGGAGAAGAAGGTCAAGTTGGAGCAACTCTATGACCAAATAGTCTCTTTTCAAGCGAACATTGACTCGGCCAAAGAGACCTTGGAGAAGACAACAACGGAGATGGAGGATATGGAAGAGCTAGCATTTGCATCTGTGAGTATTTTTTGATATTTGTGTCCTCCTGACCTACTCTACTGGCTATAGTCCATCCATCCATTCATAAAGTACGGTACGGTACACTCAGAGAACTGGATCGGAATGCATGAATTGTTCTTTGAGTTGTTGAAAGGAACTTTAGAAGAGGTCAGCCTCTTGTAGGTGGTTCTTTATAGCAGTGGTTTTTAATCCTGATCCAGAAGGCACCCTACCCTGCACATTGTAGTGCTTTCACTGCTCCCAGCACACCAAATCATCTATACAGCTCAGTGGGTGTGTTAAAACAGGAAATCCAGGAAAATATACAAGTCAGGGTGCCTCTAGGACCAGAATTACTTTATGCTCTTTGTAAAGAAACAACCGTCACAAATATCAAAAATTTCCGTAACTCGTTAGCATATTGTCAGGTCATCAGGAATTTTGTTTGATCAGGTACTATTTTCTTTTTTTTCCATCCACAGTCGTACAAAGACATTGACATGAGGTAACCAATGAGTGTGCTGGTCATAAAAATCTGCTAGTTTTAACATAATCAGACTAAACTCTATGACCTTGCTTGGCATAGAACATGTTTGCAGTGATTGTGAATATGTAACGTCATATATTGCTGCTGATGTTTTGAAGTGTTGCACTGCTTGATCGTTTTTAATTCTGCTTGTGAATGCAGGGACATTGTGGTGCAAAATTTAAGGTGGTGTGCCATTCATGATCTATTCAAAGAATTCTGCTTTACACGTGTGCTGCTTGTTCAGGTTAAAAACAGCTCTGGAATCCACCATGTCACTGGAGCTTGGCCCACGAGGTCTGCTTGTATTTGAAGATTATGCCAAGGGCACCTCTGCAAACGAGAAGAAGAACCGGCAAGTTATTCCAGGTAGAATATTCAGAAATAATCTGCAGACAGATTGAGTAAGAGTAAGCAAACTTTCTGAGGGATTTGATCTGGATAGAGTGTTTGAACAGAGGATCCAGCATGTTAAGAAGCAAATGTCTGAGGGCATTTTCACACCTGTACCTTTCAGTCGTTTTATTTTTATCCTTTGTGAGATTCATTTGGGCAGGTGTGAATATAGTAATTGCACTGCGGTGCAGAGCAAAACAGTTACTCCAGGACCCTCCTTAGAGGAGGTGGTGTCGGCCTGGTTCCAAACGAACTCTGGAGAACTTCTGACCTGGATCTGACCCAGATCTGACCCAACTATCAGGTGTTATCTGCCTGCATTTAGCTTAAACTAAATGGTTTTACAGGTGTGGTTTAAACCTGTCACCTTTAGCTAACCTGTCTAATCAGTAATACAGCTTGGAAAACAGCTAAAATTCAATCCCAGTTTAAATGCCAAAGGAACTTTCCAGTGCGTGTTTATTGCTCTGTCCACATGTATTTGCTCAAACTGCAGTTTGATCAGAGGCTAAAAAGCACATTTATGATTACAGTTTCATTCAAAAAGGTAATCTGTCATGTTATATAATCATTACAGTGACATTTCAAGCTTTTGTTTGTTTTACTGTTCATGAGATATATGGCGTAGAGCTCTTGAAATCCAGAAATCCAGAATCTCAAAATATTCAAAAATCTTAATTCAAATTGGAATAGATATGAATAGAAATTTAAAACAAATCTTGAAATGGATCACTTTATGATGTTTTCATTTTTTTTAATAAATGATAAAATTTAAATATTAATATTAAACAATATTACTTTTTTTGAGATGCGCCAGTATATTTGTCAGACAGTGATGACCTAAATGCAGTTTCACTGTGAAATTGTAGGCATTTCTAAATATGCTATTATTTGTTCTCATTGTTTTTGATTGTGTTTGGATGATCAACAGCCCACACCATCTTCAACTTCCTGACTTATCCAAAAAGCATTGGTGGGAGTGCCATTATTTCAGAGAACTCTTCAGTTCCCTTGCTCCACAGTTTAAACCCCTCTAACTGACATCTGGCATTAGGCATGGTGCCAATAGGTTCATGTTTAGCTGCTCCAGAGTGTCCTATTCTATTAGTAGTGCTTCTCTATAGGGACTAGACAGGCTGTGTGTGTATTTGCACATCTGTGTCAGCAATGGGCGCAACTTAAAGTAGCTAAATATATTCTTTAGAAGGACTGTGCACAAATATTTGGACATGGTGTTGTCTTTGTCTTTTATTATAGCATTGAACAATTTCAGATTTCTGACCAAATCACATAGTACCTGTTCTCACAGAAGCCATAGGACAAGGAAGCTCTAGTGCAGGACTAGGCTTATGCTACCAACACCTAGGCTGCTAAATGTTCAAAGCTATTTTGTACAAGAATTTGTAAAGAACAATGAGTGTGTGAAACATTTTCAAAGTTTCGAGAGTCTGCACAGAATGTGAAGTTTTCCCAGAACTGTATGTACTGAAAACATGCTTTTGTTCATTTCTTTGTAGTGCCTCAGCAACCACATCTTCAGCCCCAGGAGGCTAATTCTGCCACGAGTACCTCGGTCACCGTGTACTGGACAATCAACGAGGGAGACATCATTGACTGCTTCCAGGTCTACTGTATGGAGGATCCACAGGGAGGTAAAAGTTTATTTAAAATGTTCCTGAGCCCCTGAGTGGGGCAGCTGTCTTAAGTGTTATCTCTTATTTCTGTTATCAGGAGATTGCCAGTTTGAGCCCTGGTGATGCCACGGGACCAGGAGCTCAGAGTCTTTTAGCTAATATAGGAGAACTGGTAGTTGGTCATTTTAAGAAATGTCTTTTAGTAACTACTTCATTGAGAAGGATGAACAAACTTAGTCAGTCATATAGAGAGTAGTGTAAGTAGTATATGCTATATTGGTTAAACTGAAGTGCTCTGTCAGTGTGGCTACATTCACACAGCAGGGAAAGTGGCTCAGTTTTTCACTAATTCCAGTGGTCACACTAGGATGGTCACACTATCTTATTAATGTGAACTCTGTCAGCCAAAGACGACTTCACTTGAAATTGATTTGATTTATCTTTGTGTAGTTACAATGTACCTTAAGGTCCATGCCACATTCCATTCTTCTCCCTTATTTAATTTGTATACCCTCAACCTGCGGGGGATTTTGATTATACAAATACAAGGTTGTACAGTACAAGAAAACAAGGTTGACTAACTCTGTGTAGAAAGACAAGGGACATTCGTTCAAGGACATCAGACAGAACACAATGCAGTGTGCATAGACAAGTACAGTAGGACGATATGTGCCTATGAGGCTGTGGCTGACTTCACATGTGTCACATGTAGCATCGTATATGAGGGGGAGAGTCATAACAGGTTGGGTAGTTGGCACTTCCATGGGGGGGGGGGGGGATTATACAGTGGAGGAAACCTGTATAAAAGGCCACCTGCCAACAGACTGTGACACCAACATCTCCACCATGGGCAAGATTAAAGAGCTGTTTAAAGATGAGAGAGCTCCATGCAAGATATCACCTTGTGGAGTCTCATTGATCATGAGAGAGGGTAAAAAACAGCCAAGAACTACACGGGAGGAGCTGGTTAATGATCTCAAGGAAACTGGGACCACAGTCTCCAAAAAAAAACCCATTGGTAAACACTGAGACATAATGGTTAAAAATCCTGCAAGTTTGCCATTGAACATATTAATGCCTCCCAGAGAGAATGGGAGAAGGTGCTCTAGTCAGATGAGACCAAAATTCAGCTCTTTGACCTCAACTCAACTCGACGTGTTTGGAGGAGAAAAATACAGAATTTGACCCTAAGTTCACCATCCCCACCATCAAGCACAGTGGTGGAAGTATTATGTTTTTGGGGGTGTTTTTCTTCTAAGGGCACAGGCCAACTTCACCGCATTGACGGGAAGATGAACGGGGCCATGTATTGCAAAATCGCCAGGGCGCTGAAAATGGGTGGATGGGTCTTCCAGCATGACAACGACCCTAAACACACAGCCAAGGAAACAAAGGAATGGCTCCATAAGAAGCATATCAAGGTCATGGAGTGGCCTAGTCATCCCACTGGCTGCTCATTTCAGGCTTGGACCCGGATTTTATAAAGCTGCTTTGTGACAACTCCTTGTTGTAAAAAGCGCTATATAAATAAACTTTGATTGAAACTTTGATAGCCAGCGTCCTGACCTCAATCCCATTGAAAGTCTATAGAGAGATGAAGCTTCATGTTTCCAAATGCATACCTAAAAACCTTAAGGATTTGGAGATGATCTGCAGAGAGGAGTGGGCCAAAATTACAGTGTGTGTTGAAACCTACAAGAAACATCTGACTGCTGTGCTTGCCAACAAGGGTTTTGCCACCAAGTATTAAATTATGTTTTACTAGGGGGGATCAAATACTTATTTCCTTCAATGAAATTCCAGTTCATTTTTATTTCTCATTTAATGTCATTTTCTCAGTTTTTCTTTGTTATTCTATGTGTCACTGGCATCAAATTGAGATATTTCATTTATTTTTTTTGTATTAAAACTTTTAAAGTCAGTGGGGGATCAAATACTTATTTCCTCCACTTTATATAAAAAGAAATTGAATTTGTATCATTATGGATGTAGTTATTAGCTTTTTCATAGAAACTAATAGCTGTTGTGTTCATTTGAATGAACTGCAGCCGTCTCCGAGGAGTACAGAGTGACGGTGAAGGAGAGTTACTGTAACCTTGAGGATCTGGAGCCAGATAAGTGCTATAAGGTGTGGGTGATGGCGGTGAACTACACTGGTTGCAGCCTGCCCAGTGAGAGACTGCCTTTCAGAACAGGTCAGTGGATTGGAGCTCTATTTCAGTGTGTGTGTGGGTGGGTGGGTGGCTGGTTGTGTGGAATTCAAATAGAGAATGCAGCTTTCTGTGGAAACGGGGTTGTAATTGGCGAGGATGCGTGAAATGTCTACAAATGCTTCAGTGATTACAGAGCACAGCAGATTAAATACAGAATACACAAGCTTACACGCCTTATGCTGTACATCCTACAGGATTAATACAGTTAATCATTTTGAGATTGATTAATCCCACATTTATTCATAGCATTAATCCATTGACTGGGTGGGTTTTTGCAGCTCCTTCTGTACCAGTGATTAATCCTGAGGCCTGCACCGTGCTATGGGACTCTGCCACTCTCCGATGGAGTTCAGTTCAGCCCAGTGCTGTGGACAGCTTCACTCTGGAGTACTGCCGCCAGTATGCCATGGAGGGAGAGGGCCTTAGGTATGGGGCCATTTTTTAAAATATAGCTGCTGTGTCTGTAACTCCACCTCAGTTGATGATGTAGAGAGGATTCCTCACACTTATTTAGCATGGGGCAGCAATCTTCTAAATGTTCACATTCCTACTGGATGCAAAGTACCATATTTTCTGGACTATAAGCCGCAACCGGAATATAAGACGTACCTGCTTATAGTCTGGAAAATATGGTATTTAGCATTTTAATAATCTACAATTTATTTAGCAGAAAAGCCTCTGATTGGCTCCATTTTGGCTCCTCCTTAAACCCTGCCTCCATCCATGATATGTTTCCTAACATGCATCTTTCATATACTCTTTCAAAGGGTCAAAATCTTGGACAAACAAATTTAAAAATACCTTTGAAATTAACTTATGAAGTAACAAATTTGGAGAAGGACTACACCATTAGCTCCTCTCCACTACATTCCAATTCTATTTATTTTGAGATGCACTAGTTTTGACCAGCTAAAAACCTTATTGATGGTTTTAAATAATAAGCCTAGGTGCATAAAACTCCTGTTGAGATCTGTATGTGTGTATACAATGTCGATATATGTACCATCTCTTGCATTCTGCTCTATAAATTCCCGTCAAATGGCAGCAAGCATTTGATGCAGACTCTTGGGTAACACCTCCTTTCTCTTCCACATAAGCAGCCTCAAGCAATGCATTATGCCCTCTGTAAGCTGCTCCTCTCAAATCCACTCCCCAAACCACACACGCTACCTCCAGTGGTTTTACACCAGTGCACCTCGCAGTATTTATCACAGCGTAAAGAGACTAAGCTGACTGAGAATGAGCTCTAACCTCACAGGTCCATGTCTGGGATAAAAGGCTATGAGCAAAAGGTCCTCCTCCAGCCCAACGAGAACTTCCTCTTCTACATCAAATCAGTGAACGCTGCAGGAGCCAGCGAACAAAGTGAGGCAGCCCTCGTCTCTACCAGAGGTCAGACTCCCATTACCAGCCTGGTGTTTATGCGGTTTGAGTGCTTTGTTCTGGTCTGAATGCAGACTGAGTGTAATTATGATGTGAGCATCTCTGCTTCAGCTGTTGTTGAATTCTGATTACAGTAGACAGCCTGACTATGGTTTGCATTAGATGAATGTATGTTAAGTACTGAGTTTGTGCTTGAAAACAGTTCAGTACAAACACACAGACACTACAAGCAGGTGTGCTCTCTGTTCTGTAAATGTTCAGGTTCCAGGTTCCACTTACTGAGCGAAACAGCAAATGCGGTGCTTAAGGTTTCCGAAGACAGGAACTCTGTGGAATATCCTTTAGAAACCTACAACACGATGTCCTCACTCATTGAGTAAGAGCTTGATATGTATTTGATGCACTATATGTCCAAATATTAGGGGACACCCTTTCTAATGAATGCATTCAGCTACTTTAAGTTGCACACACACAGTTTGTTGAGTTCCTAGTACCGCCAATAGAATAGGACTCTGGAGCAGATAAATGAATCGTTAGGATGCCCATCAATCAATCCATTAGGGCCCCTCTTTTCCCTGCAACCCATGCCCAACCCTGCAGGGCCCCAGATATTTCTAATTAAACAGGAGTAATGAAGTTGTTGTGCAGTGTGTTTATGTACAAAAAATGATAATACAAAAACACATTTAATATTTGTCATATTGTTCCCCCTACTAACGATTGAATAGCTTGTAGTTTAAATTATAATTGAATTGCTGATTTCACTCTTTACAGATTTCCAGCAGTAATGGGAGAGCTTCTGCCTCGGATTGGATATCACTACTGGGAAACAGTGGTGTCAGGATGTAAGGCCTACCGCATTGGTGTAGCCTATCACACTGCTCCACAAGACAGTGCAGTGGGTGACAACAGAGCCTCCTGGTGTCTACATTGTGTACCAACATCCATCAGGTGCTCCACTATAGATTATCCTCACATTTATACACTTAATGAACTCGTATCTTATATTCATTACATGTAAAGTGAAGCATTTTAAGCTTTTTGTTATAGTTTTATTCACTATGACATAAATTCCAGTTATTAGATTCCAGATTATTAGACTATTGTATTTTGAGTTTGAATAAATTGCTAATCAGACAGCATCAGCACTATAAAAGGGCTTAAAATATGTCACTTTACATATGAATATATTAATATGTAACTTTACCCTTTTGAATTAACCCTCTATGGTATGGGTGTCAAACTCTGGCCCACGAGGCAAAACCAAATGACTACTAGAGCTGGCCTGCCAGTATTATACAGCACATTCACCGCTAATATTAAAAATCCCATTATGCCCTGCCGTTATTTTGGCGCGTAAATCAGGACAGGACGCAGAAATGCCCTCTCCTCTGTGACAGTCGTCATAGCAACCTCATACAACAATTGTCAGCGTCTTGCCCCTTCCCAAAAATGGCGAAAAGAAAGGCAGAAAACAGGAGCTTTATGGACAGGTGGGAGACAGAATATCTATCTGTCTGTCTGTACATTTGAGTTTGACACCCCTGCTCTATGGCATGAATTTATATTTCTAGGAAAAAAAGATTGGTGGTCCTTTATATGACTGATGCATTCAAATTTGACATGACCCCTCCCCACAAGACAGTTTTACTTTGTTGCCTCAGTGCAACTGTGTACTAACATAAAGATTTCTATAATAAAACTAACGTGAAAGTATATGAAACATGCAATATACAGTGCATCTGGAAAGAATTCACCCATTTATATTCAGCATTTAACGCACACGACTGGAACCTCTGAGATCTTGGTTACTATCTGGTTATACTTCAGCCCAATTCCATGTACACTTTCCACAGAGCTTATTAAGAGCTTATTTCTTAATTATTTTAACATCCTGATATATTTGATCTGTTTCTCTAATTATTCTATTTGTCACCCCAGCTGTAGGTTCGAGTTGCTCCACGACAATGTAGAGTCAGACATCTTTGTGATAGACGTTCCTCGTTGTATTGGAACTCTGCTGGACTTCACACAGGGCCGTCTGGTCTTCTTCAATGCTCAGAACGGTCAGTGCCTCGGCTCCTTCCAGCAGTCCTTTGGTCAGCCCTGCCATCCTGTCTTTGTGCTTGAGACAGCTGGTAGACTGGAGCTGAAGATGACCATGGAGGTGCCAGAGTTTGCCAAGCACTGGTAGCTCAGAGAGACGCAAGGCTCCAGTGTTATGTTCTCGATCTTGTGATGAGTCACCTGCCAGACTGTGATGTGAGAGTGTGTGTTATGTGGGTGTTAAATTATTCTCAAGACAACTTGAAAGAGGCTTGGTCTTCAGTTCACATTACCAGGTTGAAATGTCAAAAACGTCTGTCTCCAAAATAGTAACTTTACAGGTGAAGCAACATCCATCTTTACATTCAGTGCAACTTTACCAAATTGAATTTGTCATTTTTAAACATTTCTGTTGGAATTATGGTTTCACTGGCAGGTTTACTACACTGCAGTGGCTCATAGCATAACTGTAACAAGAACATGGTAATGTTTTTTTTTTTATAATTATTGCCTGAACAGCTAGTCTAAGCTTTTAGACAGAGACACCCAATAGCTTCATCTTTTTTCCTCACTCATGGAGTTTGTGGATACTAGTACATAAAGCCACAGCCACAAGGCCAGGTTCATGTAGCACTCCGCAGAGTCTGGTGATGATGGGCTGCTCTCCAGTCTTTCAAGTATCAACACCACCGTATTCATTCATGTAGTTTTGGTGCTTTACTACATTACAGATCTAGGCTTTTGCTTTTGGACTGGTTGTATATACATTTTTGGTGAGGGAATTTTGGGGTTTTGGAACTGGCCTGCTTTACACCTCTGTTATGCTGGGTTTTCTTTTGAAGGGAGAGACAGCAGTGTTTGTCTTATCGAGAATTTTTGGATTTCAGCAGAATGTCGTTATGACTTTATGTGAAATTGTCCTAAAATGTAGTTATGAAAGTGGTTTAGTTTCAGGTTGTAAATATAGAAACTAGTGAATGCTGTAATTTACATATTAGAATATTGAATGGAGTATTTTAGAGAAGAGTCTGTTCACTCATTTCTCTGGATTTTACTATTTTGGTTAAATTTCTGATTATTGGGATAATTTAGCACATTTTAAAACAATTTTTCATGGCTTGGTCAGGAGGCTGTGTTAATGATGTATTAGTGGAGCTTTGTCCAGCAGATGCTGCTATAACTCCAAGCCTCATGCATTTTCTACATGAAGCAGTGTCATAAGTGCTGGCTGGTCTTTTTACAAATGGGGACCCTTTTTTGTTCAATAGCTCAATTTCACCCCAATAGACAAAAACTTAAACTCCAATCATAAATGATATCAGTGACACGTGTTCATTTTGAATTTGGTTCCATTTAAAATCACTGTTACAAGATAAGTTTATTGTTCTTTGTGCAGGTAAAGGTTCTCAATCTGTAACATTTCAGATATTTATTTTCTGTTTACCTTTTCTTATGAATGTTGCTGTAAATTCCTCTCCAGTACTTTTTGCCTTAAACCTTTTGAATGCAAACGCCTTTGATTTTTTGAATGACATTTTGTGCAAAATTGTTGTATATTTTAAACATTTTAACTACAAATATCTAAAGGGCTCCATATAATAAACTAGAAAATGATTAGATGTACTGTTGTAGAATAAAGAAATCACGCAGCTGTCCATAAGGTTTTTAAAATAATTTTATTCCGATTTAGACGTGCTAGTTTACCCAACCCCATTAGGACTCACTCCCTACCAGATCCAAAGCTCCTGATGATAGTAGGAGGGTGAAGACGAGCACATGATACAGGTGAGGCAAGCTTCTCTCTCTTTTTAAACTGCTGCCATTGCATCATTGCTGGGTAACCAGTGTGCTCAAAGGGAAGCAGTGCGTCGCCAACTCCGATACAACAGCTAATAGACACAATTGCACTGGGGTGATGTGGGGAGAGAGCGCCATCTACCCATCCAGAGAGAGCATGGCCAGTTTTGCACTCTCAGGCTTCGGCCGCCGATAGCAAGCAGCATGACTTGGGATTCGTACAGGATCATAGTGCTGGCGCATTAGACAGCTGAGCTACCTGGAGCCCTGTTGTTTGTTTGTTTGTTTGTTTGTTTGTTTATTTATTTATTTATTGACATCCCTGAAGATTTCGGTCAGATGTTTTGTCTTGTTTGTAAAAGTGCTACACAGCGTTCTTTGAGTTGGGTTCTAGAGTTGCGTAAAGGAACATGTTTATAACAGCTGTGAGGGTGAAGAACCTTTTCTAAACATTTAAAGAAGCTTCACGTCACAAAAGGCTCAAAGAACCTTTTATAGGGCCTTTATTTTTAAGAGTGTTGCCTTATTTCACTTATGAGAGTCATGGAGGGTGTGTTTACATATATGAATCTTAAAGGAGCGGAAACAGACCAGCCAGTTTAGTTCTGAGTAATGAAGTAATAAAGTTGAGTGTTTGATGCACTGAACCAGTCATTGGAAGAGCTAACAATTGAACCAGTTAATTTTTAAAAATATAGAACATAAACCCATAAAAATGAGGAATGTATTACAATTAACAAGCTCTCTGTTAATCCAGCAATTACTAACCTGCATTTTGTTTTGCCATTACACACTGCATACTTTCAGAACAGACGAGCACATTTTACTGATTAGTGTCAGTATTTACAGCACGTGTGTGTGTGTGTGTGTGTGTGTATTTTGCTTTAGAAGGAAAATCCATTGTAGAAGCTTAGTTCAATTTTAACCATCATTCTGAAAAGACTTCACCTCACTTGTAATATTCTGATATTTCAAAACTCGCTAAGATCTTGTCTGAATGGATTAATGATCACATATTGGTGTTCATTTTAAATAAGGTCAAAGGGTTTGTGTGAACTGTAATCTCTTCTTTTTCTGTTTTATTACATCGTGTGGACTTAAAGGATCTTAAATTATTGTTTTTCCAGAGAACCGTTTAATTTAGTGGGTGTGAACATTTTGATGCTCTTTTGTATCCATTATAGAGACCCATCTTCTGTATGGAGAATAATTTGTTTCAACATTTATTGAAGTTGGGCATATTTTTGTATTTGTGTGAGAAAGTGTTTTACTGAGAATCAGACATTAATATTAAGGACTAGTTCATGGGTTTATTGTAGATTTATATTTGTTACAGAAAGTATTGTTTGACATCTGTGATGAGTAAAAACAACGTCAGAATAAGTACAAATAAAATTTATACAAATGTCCACTGAAACCTCTGATTGGTGTCTAGTTTTTTTCATACTTCTCCAACATCCAGTTTGATAAATCAGTACTTTAATGATGTAAAATCGGGTGAGCTGGTGATGGAATTGAACACGTTCTGTTTCCTCTCACATTCCAAAACACTTGTCTGAAATGGCTTCTCTAAATTGCCCTGATGTGTGTGAATGTGTGTCTGTAAACCCAGATATGGATTGGCACTCTGTCCTGGGTGAATGACGAAGTCCTCCAGGTGGATGTACTGTATGTGTATGTATGTGTGTGTGGTTGGTGCCGAGTGCAATTGTGCTGATTTGTAAAGCGTTTTTGGGAATCTAAAAAGCTGCTCTGTAAGTATAACTTCATTCAATTTTTGAAACGAGAAATTTAAAAAAGTAGTTAATTTTTTACTGTATTTGCAGGTTCTGATGTGCACCGTGTTTAAACACCATAAATAAAATTATTTTTATTATTTAAATAAAGTTAATCCTCAGCATCTACTTTGTGACTGTTAAACAACCACTCAATATGCAGTTGCTAAGGTTTCTGAAGTTGAACAGTCCTTTTCAAGTAGTTTTCCTTGAATTGGACTCACCTGGCAAAGTAATTATCACAGGTGTCATATATTGATTTCAGGGATCCAAAGAGCCTTGAGACACAATACCATCCATGAGTTTAAATGGAAAACAAAAAATGAAATCTTTGACACTTCAGGCCAATTTGGACAGTGTGTGTGTGTGTGTGTGTATGGGGGAAAAAAAATTCAAGGTCTGAGAATTAGTTGACCTTTGGGGTCCTTTGGGGCTCTGCTACAGAATAACTACATTTGGTTCCCTGATGAACCTTCAATTGGGTGGTCCTTTAAAAAAAACGTCAAGGGTGGGGAAAAGAGGAACGGACAGTCTCCTACTTTCGTCTTCACTGTTTCCACTCAGCATGTGTTTTGTAACGGCTGATCGGTAATGGTTTCCATGTGACATCCTTACAGCGGTCTCTTTGTTAGATGTGATTACTGCAGGATTAAACTGGATGAATCGATGGAAACAAAGGCTGTGCTGACATCTGTCTGATCTAATAAGAGCTGCACGGTACAAAGACTCATATCAGACACTCCTTTTACTACGTGAGGAGAAAGATTAAGGTTTTGAGCATCTCCGCTTCATTCCTGCATCTTAAAACTCACGTTTTAAGAAGAGCCAATTTGTCCTATTTTACCCAAAATCAAACCACTTTCGGAGCCACTGACGATTGGTGTGCAGCCTGATGGTCACATAGCAACACCTGACAATGAAGCCTGGGCTCCAATCTCGTTAAAGGTGACCACAAAACTGAAAACTGAAGCCCAATTTACTGTTTCAAAAACATCTGGCTCAATAATGGCCAAAATATGTGGGGAAAGCTGATTGGCCCCTTTTGTTGAAGTGCTATAAATATTCTGCTGTGGAGCCACAAGAGGGCAATAAAGAGCTACATGCTGTAGACTCCAGGTCTAGAAGAACTTCGAGATTTCTGACTGACTCAAAGAATTTCAGTATCAAACACAAGGATTACAAACTGTATTTTATTACATATGGACTTTACAACTCAACATGTTTTAAAGGCTTTCAAGTCTTTAAGAAACACAGGATAATGAATATATCAAGACATAGAAGTAGTGCATAAAGCTATGTTCAGCATTACCTCCTTCAACTCATACAGACAAATAGTGAAAAAGGCTAACCAAGACACGTCGGACTCTGGTGAACAGGCGTGTGTTGAGGGGGACTGTATTAATAGTCTGATTTCAGAGAACTTGAGCTGCACAGTGTTTTGCCAGTGAGAACCTGGGCACGTGCTTATGTCAAAATGTTCTAATGTAATATTAGGCAGTCAGTGTCAAATTAGAACAAATGAAACATGCATTCAGACAAAAAAGGCACGAGACAAAATGATCACATGGATAAACTCAAGAGAAATCCATTGGCTTCAAGAAATAAAGCAAACCACAGTAAAAATATGACTATCCTAGTACTCTGTTTAACCCACTGCAATGAATATGAGGCACACTGATGAAATAAAAGCTGATGTGAATGTTAGCAGTGACAGATCAATCTGTGAAAGAGCCAAGAACCTTAAAACAATCTGACCTCTCTGACCAATTACAGAGTAAAATAGTGTTAAACTAATAAAGATGGATTCCACTAATTTATCAAATATCCAGCATAATGATATTGTCAATTTTATTATTTTATCCCAAGTTTCCCCCAGTTTAGAAATGACATTTACCCAACCCCATTAACCCCACATTTGATGCTCCCGACACTAGGGACAAGCACATGCCTCCTCCATCACATGTGAAGCCAGCCACCACCTCTTTTCAAACTTGGAGGAAAATGCCAGAACTACAGCTTCATCTACCCACCCAGAGAGAGCACGGCAAATCTTCAGACTCTCGGACTCCGGCTGCCAATGGCAAGCAGCATGACCCAGGATTCAGACCTGTGATCCTCAAATCACAGTGTTGGTGCATCGAAGCACAATATTGTCAGTATATGAAGAAAGCAATTCAGACTGGTTTGGTGCAAAATGCTAAATCTTAGAGAAACTTCTCAATTCAGAATTGAAGCCAGATGACTGAGGTGGTATATGCCTCTAAAAGCTACAGTAACCTATTAACAACAGATAGCTCGGAGATCCATTTCCTGGCCAAAATGTTGTGGAGAGGAATTTAAAGCAGGTTCATTTCCCAAAGGCAACTTTTTACCATCACCATAGATTTTGCTCAGTATTACAAATAAAACACAAACATATCAAATGTTTTGTACAGGTTTTGGAAAGTAAATAATATATAAAGTTTTGTTATAGACATGACTTCTGGTGACTCAGACCAGAACTGTAATGAAATCCAAGTCAGTAGTTTTCTCCACCATTAAACATTTTTCACCAAACATCTCAGTTAATTGATCATACATTTTAAAAATGCAGTGAAATTACCCTTTAAACTTCTAACCCCTGAGTCGTATGGTCTAAAAAACCTGGGAATCTGAACGGGGGTTAAGCTTAGGCCACAGCTACACGTACATGGGTTGTTATTTTACCCTATTTTGTGACTTCAAGGTGGAGGTTTCCCTGGCATCAGAGCTCATCCTCTGGCTGAATCTCAAATACTGCATTACTCTGTATATAGCGTAAGTCATAACTTCAGCGTCTACACTGAGTTCATTTGGAATTAGACCTACTTATCTGCAGTATTTTTATGTCTCTCTTTATAAGACACTATCCCCCCCTACAGGGTTGGGATGCTCGTGCAAGCGTTTGCATCTCAATGTAAATGGGAATATCAAAAATGGAGGGAGGGAAATCTCTCACTTTTAAAAATGTATGGACACATGTAGATGTAGCTTTAGTGTTAAAATCCCAAATGACTCATTGGTCAAGCTCTTATATAATATATATATTAGTCTGACAGCTACTGTGTAATGTTGAGTAATGTTGAGAAAAAGATGTCTCCGCTCTGGAAACATTAGGTTCACCATGTCAGCTTATAGAAACATTTGGCTGAACAGATACAGCTTATTTATACTTTCCTCTATGAACATTACAAGATTGTATTTTACTATAGCAAGCATAACCTAATTAATACTGCAGTGTTCCGATTCCCAAAGATGGCAATTGTATAGAGTTCCCTTGTATTCCGAAAATACCAGAACATTTAGATTATAAGTCAGTGAGCAGCTGAAGCTTCTATTGTAGGCGTATTGTAACTACAGCTGTGACAGAAAAACACGAGGATTCCTTTAAGGCTGATATCTACACAACAAATAGTTTATGAAGGTTTTGTTAATGAAAATATAGTTCTGCATCACTGGAAAGTGGCCATTTTGCATTGTTGCACTGAGTACAATGTACAGTATAGATACAGCAGTATAAATAGAACAATATTCCTGAATATAAATACAGACACAGACCCAAAAAAAAATTTTAAATAAAAAATAATAATAATAATAATAAATCTGAGCATGCTGACTGAAAGCTTCAAAGCTCAAATCAGACTTTATCAGTCTCAAGTCCAACTCTCTTACCAGCTCTGACTGTATTGAACCACAAATTGCTTTCACTTGTTGATTTTGCAGCTATGTTGTTAAATGGCAATTACAGTGCATGCACTTATTCCCCTTATCATCAGCCCTTTATGCAACTTGTGGTGTCTTCGTTTTTGTCCCTTTGAAGACACAATTCGATACCAGACAACACAATTCGTATTCCCATGATCTGAATGCCTTACAGGACTGACAAGTATAAATACATACATAGCAAAATGAACCTAGCCTTGCTATAGTGCTGCTCATTTAAGTGCCACTCAGATAATATTAACACAAATAGTCAGAAGGAGATACCAGCGTTTGGAAAGTGTGGGACTGTCAGGCAGGGGTCGAGTTCCTGTCAGTGGCCAGGGATGAAGGTTTAGGTTCAGGTCGATGGGGCCTACTGGGTCTGTGTTGGGGGCTGATGCGGAGGTTGTCGTCCATCTGTTAAACAAACACAAAGCAGTCAGCTAAAGCTGCAGAACCAGGGAACCAGGCACTGACAAAAAAGTGTAAAAACAAAACAGAGTGGAAGTGAGTATCTGATCAAAAAATTCCCGTTATCCCAAACGTACTTAATTATGACGTTTGGTGTCTGAAGTTTGTTTCTTTTGTTCTGCATCTACAAAGCTGATGTAACCAACAAGTAAAGGCTAAAGTTGCACCTAATTGTGTGGTTGGCTTAGAACCAATATTCTGAACTCTGCTTAGAGCTCCAGGGCCAAACTAACTGAAGCAAACCTCAGACTCTAAACATGCCTTGGCTGATCAACTGGATTTGTGATGGGAAAATGATTTGTAGGCAAAAAATAATGTTAATTTATATTAATTACATTTCAATTGTTTCCAGACATTCCAGACATTCTATATATGAAGAAAAAGCAAAGAAATCCAAGGAAATTTAGCCATGACCTTTTCAATAAGGTTGGACTCTTTGTTAACAAGCTGCGTCAGTTTCTGGAGATTTGCGTCGACTGCGTCCTGGCTAGCGGAGGAAGAGCCTATCGAGAGGGTCGAGAGAAGGATCAGGAGAGGACAGGAAGCCAAAGTGCAGACAATTGTTCCTCAACATAACCCCACAGTCCCACACAAAGAGCTTTGATTAGACTACTGTACACTTCAAGCCTCTACCACAGCTAGCACTTCACAGTGTGAAAGGAAAGTGAGTGGGTGGTGATTTATGACAAGCAGAAGAGAGTTTTCTGGATTGTACTTGTTAGAAAAAGGAAAGGAATCAAAGACAAATGGTCCTGATGAATCACTCATGCATGACCTCTTCAATCACGAGTGTAAATTATGGGCCTAATGCTCATACTGTGTAAATAAACATTTCAGAAAGCATGACTGTGTCCATTCAGTTGCTGCCTGTTGTTTTACCAGAGTCAGCTTCAATAAAGTAGTTTTTGAGGATGGTGCTGCAGAACTGGCAGAGGTTATGAAGCTGTTTCAGATGCTGCTGGAGCTGACCACTGGGCAGACTGGCCTTATGGAGAGGAGCTAGGTAGCCAAACACAAAGGCATCCAGGCTTGTAGGCCTATATACATAGAATACAATGACAAAAAGGCACGTCAGCATGTCACTCTGTCCAAGAAATTTGTATAATAATAATAATAATAATAATTAATAATAATAAATAATAGTTATTATAGTGTTATTACTAATGCATTAATGTAGAATCAATTACAATTAATACAACCATCAAAAATGTCATGGGGGACTATAAAGCCTTTCAAATAACTTGATCATCAGAGACGGCACTATATAGAGCTGATGGCAGCAAAAAATGCTGGATATAATATTAGAAAATGTATTTGTAAGAAATTTTTCTGTGATAAACTCACAGATTATTGATTGTAGTTCAAGCCAACATAACCGACGTGAAGCAAAGTAAATTAAGTCACATTATAACAGCAGATCAGGGCTGGGCAATATATGGTATTGCGATATATTTTGTATCAAATATTTTAAAAATTCCCATATCGTAATATCACGTGTCATACAGGTGACCATGTGTGTGTGACTTAATTCCAAAAAGTGTGAAAATTGTGATAATTTGTGTGAAAATGGTTTGGTTTCCAGAGAACACATCACAATTAAGAGTTAGTAGTTTTAGTAATTAGTAAGTTAGTAATTGTTTTCTATAAAACATTGTTCATTGACCAGCAACAATATGGTGTAATTGTTGTCCTGGCTGACCACAGGTTTGGGAATCCTAATAGCTATAAATCAGCAGGGTTTGCTTATTTTATGCTGCTAAATTGTGAAAGGCTTCGATATTTGCTTTACCATCAGTCAAATTAGGAGTGGGGCATTATGCAAAGGCAAAGTACTTGGATGTGAGGCTTTGCATCTGTGGGGCAGTCTTTAAAAAATAATACTCATAATGAAAAAGTGGTAACATCATCCTTAGCCCAGACTACTAAATCAGTTTCAGCGCTTTCACGGCCAAAATGAAGAAACGTATCGTTCTAAAGTAGAGCTGTTTATGGACAGAAACGACATCAGAGCCGAACTCACGTGTTCCCAAAGAAGAAGTGTGAGGTCCCCAGCCTGTGGGAGAGCAGATTCAGACACTCTTTGGCTTCACTGTAGATCTGTGCAAACAATTCAGGCACTACATTACTGACAATCAAAGATAATTAACTACTAAAATGAACTGATTGCTGGAAGCCCTTTGACCATATTTCTGAATGACCCTTAAAGAACATTGGCAGGTTTCAAGTCTATTATTGAAAGCTGGCTCTGGTGGCACTGGGCTCAGTAGCTGCAGACCTGTAGGTGATAAACTCTTTTCCATCTGCTCCTTTAAAACCGCAGACAACGTTCAGACAGCTCCCGAGACTGTTTAAATCAGCCAACTGTGGCGGTGCAAATCAAACCCAGTGGCATGTAATAAATGAGCTAAATTCGTAATATTCATGGTTTGCACGAATCTACTAATTTCTTTTTCCATATTCTTTTATAGACGTTGCCAAAGGGTTGCACGATATTGGAAAAAACTGACATTGCAATATATATATATATATATATATATATATATATATATATATATATATATATATAATATTATATTATATTATATTATATTATATATATATATATAAATTATTATTTATTTATTTATTTATTTTCTCCTGCAAATATTAAAAAATACAACTTATCGTGTGTGAGATTTCAGAAAAAATTATATTGGGCAGTTAGAATCTGCTTCAGGTCAATCACCGGTCAATAAATATTACTTTTGTCCCCAACTTGTAACATTAAATGCATGTCTAGTGACTATTATGCATGCCCACATTGCGATGACAATGCTGAAACAATATATTGTGCAGCCCTACATTGCTCTACATTGTTAGCCTCCTTTCACACGGTTCTTCAATGATAAGGACCCCCAGGACCACCACAAAGCAGGTATTATGTGGGTGGTGGGTCATTCTCAGCACAGCTGTCAGTGTCCCATGGTGGTGGTGTGTTGTGCCAGTATGAGAGGATCAGACATGGCAGTGCTGCTGGTGGGTTTAAACAATGTGTCCACTCAATGTCCACAGATGTTACAGATGGACTGCAGTCTATAATTATAGAACTATTATAGAACTAAGTTTCAGAGAAGGAAAATGGCTGTAGGGTGTTCATTTTCTGTGAACAGAAATACCTTTCCTTCCACCTCAGTGATTGAGTGTAGTGGTGCCTCTGCTTTGGTCAGGAGGATTCTCGAAAGGGCCAAGCTGGCCTGTCGGGCTGGAACAAAAAAGTTGAGAGGGAACGGAGAGTGTGATGCAAACCATGGCCTTGTCAGGCTGGCATAGTTCTCCGCGTCCACCCAGAACGTATGGAGCTGTTAAAAAAGACACAATCTATGGTCTGCAGGTCACACACATTGAGAAAACGATATGCATGAACTGCGGATGCACAAACCAAAGCAGGCCGCAGCTTCTCCTCCAGCAGTGCAATGTAGGCCAGGGTATCGGCCCCCTGCTTGGCTGACAGCTCATAGTCTGCATTGAATCTCTGTTCGGTGAAACAAGAGCTACATGTTAATTCCAGACTCAGGTCTCTGTTCAAACAACTCATATATCTGCTGTAATGTTCAGGTGTACTGGAGTAATGATGATGGTTTGCTTAGGGTAATAAAAATTTCTACATAGTCGGTAATGGCAAGGGGTGTGAAATCAATATGACCAGTCACATAACCAGGTCAAACATTAAGCTGCCTTTAAAACTGAGTTCTGATACATTTTTTCGGAGCAAGTTGAGAATCTGTGTCGGTTCTGTCACTGAAGATGCTTCACAGCGCAGTTGTGGAATGGAGGCTGTGGACATAAAGAAGAGATATACAAATATTTCAACATCACACCTTCACACCAACACACACCAGTACCGCTGCTGCAGATTTAAAAGAAATAGCTAGAATAAATGATCCACTCCCACCTGTAATAGTCCGCCATGTCCAATCCACTGGTTTAACTGTAAGATTGGCACCAGCAAATTTTGCATATGCCTGCAGAGAAGAATTAAAGATGAACACAACAAACTGTGCAACGCTGTTCAGCAAGTGTAAAGAGGAAAAGCTTCTAAAGGTTCGAAAGCCACCTTACAGACCACATTAAAGAGCCCATGTAAAAGAAATGATATGTTTAATGTATTTTTAAGTTTAACGCAAAAAAATAAACGTTGTAATCTGAGATCACTCCCAATCTGCATATGTAAATTAATCAGCAACCACTGTCCAGCTGGATACGTATTTTTGTGACATCACAAAAACCACAACATTTACACAAACTGCTTGTACAGTCTTCATTTAAATGCCACAAATTTACATTTTATCAAGTCTTTCAGCCTGGACTGCTATAAAGAGAAATGAGATGCAATACAGGGCAGCCTATCAGAGTAGACTAATTTGCATACATTAGTCAAAGTCACAGTACATGCTGTGTTTAAAAAGGTCAGAAATCGGTCACGTGTCTGAGGTCACAAATTCCAAAAAAATGTGTATTAATTGTCTGTTCAGCCTTCTGAAGTTTAGCACCATGTCTTTACATTTCATAAATAGTGTTGTTTTTTTCAGGTGATACACGACAGCCTATCAGAACACAGCGATTTGCATGTATTACTCTTAAAGCCACAGTACAGGCTGTTTTATTTTAAAGTTTTTAAAGGTTAGAATATGTGACGTCACAAAAACCATAATATTTGCATAAATTCATTGTTCAGCCTTCTGAAGCTCAGCACCACATTTTTACACTTGATAAAGTCTTTCAGCCTGGACTGCTTTAGGAATGAGGTGCAATACAGGACAGCCAATCGGAGCAGAGCGATTTGCATACACTCGTCTTAAAGGCACAGGCTGCTGAAAATGATTCTATAAGGTCAGAAATGGTCATATGAGAATGATCTGACCGTTTTTTGATATAAAACATTACGGTGGGAGATTAAACGCAAGAAAAACAAGTCTTATGGGCCCTTTAATGAAGTTCACAACACAATGTAGACAGGAGGGGGATGGTACTATGATCTAGTCTCCTATGTGACCACAGATCATCGAACAACTACAGTGTAAAAGCCTGAGGATTTCACTGAGACCGGAGGTTCAGGGGTCTGTTGGTCGTTATACCTACCAGCCTCTCAGACAGGCACTGATAAGCTGACCTTGAGGAGAAAAGCTGAACAGTGGCGATGATCTCATTGATAAAACAGGGAAACGTTTATTCGGTCAGTGAGCAGCACAGTCACACAGCTCACCACCACATACTGTGTGCTTTAGTTCATGTTTGGAGAAAAGAGCTCCATCACAGATCCATCAGCGCGACCTACCAGTTCATACTTCAGCCAGATCAAACCCCCACAAACAAAGCTGACAAACGATCTTCATGCAGTGAAGTCAGCAGACTGTAGACATGTTTAATTACCAGCACAATCAGAGATTCTGTGTGGACGGAGGGCAAGTCCCAGTCTCCTCCCCAGCAAAGCAGCTCCATGGGTGCCGCCATGGTTGTTTGACAAACGCCAGTGGAATCCAGAGTACGGCGATACGACAGCAGACTCGCTCACAGTGGCTCCCTCACTGTGGCTCCCTCACCAGGGCAAAGCACCCGCATTGTTTTGATCTGCGTTTCACAGCACCAGCGCACCTTCCTGCTTTCTATGGCCCTCAGTCTCATAATTAACTGCTTGTCAAGTCCTTTACCTGAATATTAGTACTCATGGGAAGTTCACTACTATTTTATGATGAGAAATGTTTCACAATAAAAGTCCTGTGAGCCAGAGACCACCAGTGGCCCATAAAGCACTCTTTAGTGGTCCCCAACTCATCCTTAGGGCTGGTACTGGTCTGGCAATAGCACTTTAAATAATAAATAATTTGTTCAATTAAAAGCCGAAAGATCAATTGTATTCAAACTGTATAAACATTAATAAAAATGCACAAATAATATCACAGAATAAATAGTTTAAGACAATGCAGACGCAGGAATCTGCAAATAAAACATTTATTGTTGGATATTATGCTTTCTTATTGTAAACATGTGGGCTGCGACATGCAAATACAGAGCCATTAACCACATTTCATTTAAAAATCCTGGCATTAATCACTAACTTAAGTATTTCCTGTTACTTTGCAATAATATAAAAGGAGTTAAGAACACTAAATGTAAATGATTCCTGACCATACAGTTTTATTCCTCATCAAGGATACAGCTCTGTGGTGAGTTTGTAATGTTGAGTAGTACAATGTGATTTACTGATTACTGATTAACTGTTACTTTTGATTCTAATTGTGTTTTTAATTTCCTATTACAAAGGGGACTCTTGTTGTGAAATCACTGCTAAACAAGCAACTGAATCTTCAATCTTTCATGTGTCAAACAAAGAAACAACATTTTCTACACCACGACCCACATTTTCTACACTAGAATGCATGATGGCCCACAAGAAAACAAAACACAGCTTTTCATGTCAAATTGTTTTTGCATTTTATTTCTCTGAGAATTAGGGCCTGATTTAAGATTTAATGCAAAACTGTAAAGCTGTCATTTGTTTATTTTTTATGCCTCAACCCAGGCCAACAGTGTTTCAACACTGGGTGAACTGCAAGACGCAACATGACATGCCCACTTATGCAGACAGAAGCAGTAAAGCCTAGACATACAAATCTGACAAGGACAAACTAGCAGTAAGAAAGATTGATGAGTACCGTCTGTTGGCTCACTGTCTCTGACACTTCATTCACTCTTGTGAAAATTTGCATTTGGGAGCAGAAATAACACCCATCAGTGGTAATCAAACAGTCAGGGACTTAAAGCCTTTCAACATATTGGCTTTGTATATACCTTAGGATATACCTAAGACATGCAGTCTACATTCAGGGTGATTTGGAGGATGCAAGTGATGAATCCTTCATGGCACTCAGTTACTGACAGGAAAAAAAAAAAAAAACAGAACCAAAAACCTCCTAACAGGAGAATAAAGGATGGGAATGAGTAGGAACTGAACCAAACAGTTAACAGTAACCTGCAACCACCACAAAACTACTGGACTCTCTGTGCAATAAACAGTTTCAGAAGTGCAGTAACAATGTGCAGTACCCCCTCCTACAGGACCCTTTTTTCTCATGCACTATTATTTATATTGTATATTGTAATATAGTCTCTATATTATATATTCTATATATTTATTTAGTGCTTTTTACTAAATTATTTTTATCTATCTTTTTACTTTCTGTACTGATGCTGCTACTGGAACCTTAATTTCCCTGAAGGAACCCTCCCAAGGGATCAATAAAGTTCTGTTCTATTCTATTCTATTCTATTCTATTCTATTCTATTCTATTCTATTGTATATATTGGTCTCCAGCTAAACTATACCAGCATATGATTTCTTTGTCCATATTGCCCAGCCCTACTGAAATGGGAAGAAATGTCCTGTTTTTACATCACTTACCTAGCTGCGCTGTTTAGCTTAGTGGTAGATGAAACACAATATCATTGGTTATTATTTTCCACACCCAGTAATGCATGGTGATGTAATGAAAAACCTGAAGATGTTTCAAAGGAGGGTAAATTTCATTACATCGCATTATAGAAAACATGACTTTTCATTCATTCAAAACTTTAAGTTAATTAGAATTTATTTATCGCAGTCTACACTTTTAATAGTGCACATCTGACAAGAAAAGTGGTCACATTATGGTGGGATGTGAGTTAGGAGCTGACTGGAGGAGGTCCTTGGTCACACCTTCCATGTCTAAAGTCATCTGAAAAGCATAAATCTCTTGGGCACCTATCTGGTTTTCATTCAGCAGCTGCGCAGCAGTCATCCAAGGGAAAAAGCACGGCTGTTTTGGCTACTTCTGCTCTAAATCAAATGCGGAGGCTGCAGACACAGAGACAGTTGTTGGAAAAGTGAAGGACCTGCTTAATCAGAAGTAGGAATTATAACTTTGTCCACAAAAATCTATACAAAATGGTTATTTGGGAAAAACATCTGCTCATTTTACTGGCATTTTTGCAACTACCCTATACTGTGAATGCCCAAGGGATTGGTAAGTGTATAACTTTAATATTATTGATCATCATTGGTAGAGAAAAGCCATAGTTTTGTGATTCATTGTAATTGTTTTGGTTAACATTTGCAGAATCAGGGCTCTGCAGGGGTTTTTTTCACTCTGGGAACAAACTGTATTCACTGCAAAACCTAAAAGAGCCTTGAGGAACTTTTGGGGGTTCTTCTTTAGGAAAATGTGGAGAAACCTCTTAAGGTTCTTCAAGGGACCTTCAAGAAACTTTCAACCTTTTTGTTAAATGTTTTTTGAAACACTTTAAGAAGTTTCTCCACACTTTCAATTTGAAGAACCAGCAAAAGTTCCTCAAGGAACTTGTTTTTTTTTTTCTGCTGGCCTTCAGATAGACTGCTGTGCTGATCAATGTAGTGCTTATCAGGCAGGATATGAGGATTTGCTTTAATGTGGATATATGTGTATATGGAATACTGAACTTTGTAAAGAGATGTTTGGAAGTTCAAGCACACTCCAGAGGATCTATCTGATTTCAGCAGAGCTTCCTCCATCAGCATGCTGTGGTGGTACTAGGTGTGAATTCAAACACTCCATAAACTAGTAATCAGCCTAAAGCCATAGCTGGAAATGGGCAGTGTTAGTAACCTCCATGAGCAGGTCTGCTGAAAGGAGAAAACCATTTAGCCACAGCTCAGCAGTTATATTAAAAAGTATCTGGAAAGTAGGAGAACGTATGAGTAGGTGGGAATAAGTAGGAATAATCTGGAATACAGTTAACTTTTGGAGCATAAACTGACAAAAGCATCAATGGAATAGGTCCAGTATTCTCATATGATTGAACATCCAGTCTCCTGGCTTAACAGACCTCAATCTGATTACTCTTTTACAGTCTATGATCTCCTGGTGTCTGCAGAGTGTTTGCCTGATCTCCTGCAAGGGGGACTGAAGTCTAAGAATGTGAACGACGTTTTTGTCCTGACAACCTTCCAGCTCCACAACCGAGCTCCAACACGTGTTTTTCGCATTTACAACCCAGCAGATAACAGCGATTATTTTGATTTCACTATGCACGGGAAACTCAACAAAGGTGCTTTCAGTTTCTCCAAAAGCTTTTTGTTGGAATCATTAGCTGATAAAGCAGCTGTGAATCAACTTTAACTTCTAAAGATATTTTTAACATTTGATCCCCTTGGAACTATAAGGTTCTATCTTACATTGTTAATATATTGTCCCCTTGGAAATATAAGGTTCTATCTGTCTTTTTTATCAAATCCCCTTGGAACTATAAGGTTCTATCTGACATTTTTAACATATCAGGTTCTATAAGGTTCTACGTGACATTGTTAATATTTTGTCCCCTTGGAACTATAAGGTTCTAGCTGACATTTAATTTAGTTATTGACATATTCGTTTTCTGTAACAAATTCTCAACATTATGTGAGGTGTTAGATTGTATGCATTTTACATTCTTTCTCGAGAAAACAGTTTCTATCTCCATATATGTCAATGTCACTATAAAGACTGCAAGGACATTTGATGGGCGGGGTTATCCCCCGCAGCCAATGACTGACTAGATCCCACCCTTTAAAAAAGGGCTAAAACTGAAGTGAGATGTGACTGAACTGAAACTGAGACTGAAAAACCTGCCTACTTTTAAAGTCTTGATTTTATGAGCAGTCTCCTCAGTTACAAAGCCTTTGGCCCTAACAGTGGGTGTCTTTGCTGTATCTTGAAGACTGTTATACGTAAATGTCCTCTGTTCTGTTTGACTGCCTGTCTGATACTATGGTTCATTGAAAAAAGCAGTACAGACTTTCCATAAACAACCTGACTAGGAAAGGTGGAACCTTTGGTTTCCTGTGATATGGGTTCTTTAAGCAAATTCAGACAATTGTTCTCAGGGGACTGAAGATAAAATGTCTAGACATCTACAAAAAACTCTGTTTCTCTCTCTCAGTGACTCTGAGGTATCTGAAAAGCAATGGAAAGATGGGCACAGCCAGCTTCATTAAAGTGCCACTGGCAGATGGACGCCCACATAACGTCATGCTGCACTTCAGTGGGCTAACGCATGGCACACCTAGCATGGCCTTGTATGCTGACTGCAAGCTGGTGGAGATAGTGGAGGACCTACCAGTTGCCTTCAAGTCTTTGCCTTCTGGCCCAAATAGAGTGGCACTAAAAACCATGCCCACTACGGCACAGGTACAGCACACTCCAAAAGCACTTAAAGATGCAACACTCCCCTTTTACTTATGGTCTTAGCATTATAAATAACCAGGGCTTACAGAGGCAGATGTTGAAAGAGTGAACATGAGTGGACATAGTGAACTTTTAGCCAGCTGTATATCAAATTTCCTCTGGACAAAAGTATTGGGACACCTGCTAACTCATTGTGATTTGTGAAATCAAGGTTACTGAAAGAGTTAATTCTGCTTTTGTTGGAGTAACTCTTTCTTCTGTCCAAGGAAACTTTCTCCTAGATTTTGGAACATTGCTGTGAGGATCTGATTGCAAGACCCAGACCATTAATGAAGCGAGGATGTGAGGATCAGTATCCCTAAACATCCCCAGCTCATCCACAAAAGTATTGGATGGAGCACCAAGGAATGGTGGACCTGTGTACCCTGGGCCCTGTGTGGTCAGCGGGCCCTCCAATGAAAAGAGGGGCCCTAACAAATGGCTCCCACAGTAGAATGAATGAATCGATTGGGGGGCACCTCCCTGTATCATATCCCCTTCTAGCCCACCTCTGGCATTAGGCATGGTGCCACCAGTTTCATGCTTATTTGCTCCAGAGAGTATATTCTACTGACAGTACTATAGAGACTAGACAAGCTATATGTGTGCATTTGCACATCTGTGTCAGCAATGGGTGTAATCTTAAGCAGAAGGCATGCATTAGAATGTGTGTCCATGGCCATTATCTCTGTTTTACCATGTCTTTGCTTTAGGATAATATGTCAGATCTTAAGCTAGTGCTGGAAGAGTCTATTGAGAATGTGGTGGAGCTTCAAGACTGCACTCTTCAGCAGGGTGAATCACTGATGCAGATAGTTGCAGATGTGTTGTTGCAGAAAAAAAACATGCTTAATATAGACTTAATCTCTGTAGGATTGACATCAAAGCTGGAGCCGGGCACCATGCTTGAACTTGTAAGGATGGTGCAAGAGCTGAAGGAGAAGATGGACCAGCAGGTACCATGCAATGATTCGGTTTTTTTTCCAGAGGGCTTTGGTCTATTCTGAGACTCTTATTACAGGGATCTGCAGGTGGAACTGTTTTCTAGGTCACTTTGTTCTTATTATCCTAACAGATCCGGGAGACTGCCAATATGAGGAAAATAATTATGGAGTGTGTTCCGTGTGGTGAGGCTCCTTCTTGTTCATCTTAATCACTTATTTCTAGAAGACCTGACGTGAAAATATTTGCCTTTACCACTGACAGTCCACCTCCACTCATTTGGGCCAGAATTATAAACCATTCTAATGATGATGATGACTTCCTGAGACAGGCTAACTGAAGCATTTGGTGAATATTTAGATGGACCAAAGGAAAAAACAGATGGGGCGTCCAAGTGTGCACCAGGAATTTGCTTCCAGCAGAGCATGTGTATCGAGACGGAGCGAGGCTTTGAATGTGCGCCTTGTCCGGAGGGCTACACTGGAGATGGAGTCCACTGCAATGATCTGAATGAGGTAAGGTTTTTTTTACATTAAGGGGGAAACAATGACTGTAGAAAAACATGGGCACTGTGGTTCCATTCCCTTCCATTCAATAGAAATTAAGCTGAAGTTGAAAGTAGAAAGCATAACGGGCCACTAGAAAACATATTTTATCATTTAGAGTGACATTACCAGCCCACTTTGGACTACTACCCACCATGAGGATGGGCCTGAGGACCACTAGGAAGCATTTCAAGGCCACTGGAACCTTGATGGTTCAATCCCCTGTACAGGCAGCACAGCATGTAGATTTCCTCTTCCTTCAACATTAAGGCTAAGGTACCTAATCCCTTGAGCGAGGCACCTAACTCCCAATTTTTGGGTCATGGGTCAAGTGTCCCTTTATTAAGGCCCATATTTTGTAGGTTTCTGACCAACAGAAGATCTAAAAACTTGGAAGCATGCAGTGTTTTTATAATCGTTTTCAGTACTTCCAGTATTTATTTAATGATAGCCTTGAACACAGCCAAGACCTTTCTGCACTTGTTATTATCCAATCCAGACAAATCTGCCAATCCAGTCCCATCCTGCAAACAGATGGGGAGAGGAGTCTCTCTGAGGACTGACCAACCCAAACAGACCTTTTTTTTCTCCTTTACTCACCGCAGGACACTATCTCTCCTTGCCCAGAACAAGTGTCCTACTTTACTGCAGGGCAATCAAACCCATTCAATGCTTCAATTTGTATTTAACAGGGGTTTTACGAGGGATTAAGGTAATCACTCACTGAAAGAGCAGACTGCATGCTCAAACCTCCAGCGCACACTTGCTCGGTAGTGAAATACAATCCTGTGAACACTGTGGGGAATCATGTTGTCAGTGTTTTATGATTTGTGTGTCTGCAGTGTCAGTTCAACCCATGCTTCCCTGGTGTGCGCTGCATTAACACAGCTCCAGGCTTCAGGTGTGAGAGCTGCCCAAGAGGATACAGTGGGGTGGAGGTTCAGGGGGTGGGCATCACTTACGCTCAAACACACAAGCAGGTGAGAAACCCTCATATGTCTCATAGCATATTAGGAGCAGTACAAGCAGTACAGAGAAACTGAAATCATGTGGGATGCCAAAAAAATTTGCATTATATAAATATTAAAAAAAATAAGCTAAAAAATACATATTTATTCATTTTTTTATGTGTTGGTCTGTAATTTGGTAATTTGAGTTAGGCAGTACTGGTTCTTGATCAAATATGCTCATTAGCATAATTATGGCAAGTTTAATTTTACATTTATAGAATGTAGTTGGATATTTTAATCTACTCTAATCTACTATTTTAATCTTATTTTGGTGATGTTACTGTTTATTCAATTTCACTGATATTCACTGACGTCCATAAAGTTAAAAATCTAATAGAAACTCTTTCTTTCTAAACTCAGTGTCCATTTTTACAGCTGTTGTTTGAGCAATATGATGAATAAACTTGAATTAGCTTCTATTTTCTACAACTTGATTGATGTCAGACCATCATTAACAATATCTTTGGATCAGGCTTGTAATGATGTAGATGAATGCCAAAGCTTGGACAATGGAGGCTGTGCTCAAAATTCCTTCTGCTACAACACCATGGTAAGCTGTTCACCTCAATCTTTGTGTTTTATCTCCTCTATTAATTGCAACCTGCAATTAAAGTTCACTTACTGGTGGTGCTTTCTTTCAGGGCTCATTCAGCTGTGGAGGGTGCAAGCCGGGTTTCACTGGAGACCAGGTCAGAGGCTGTAAGCCTTCTGGAACAGGTCCTGGTTCTGATACTGGACCAGGGTCTGGCTCTGATACTGGTTCTGGACCAGATTCTGGTACTGCAATTTCTGCTGCTCTCTCGAGCAGGCAATGTGGGAACGGCCAACCTAACCCCTGTGATGTCAATGCTGAGTGTGTGATAGAGAGAGACGGAAGCATCAGCTGTGTGGTGAGATGTTGAGATGTTTTAAAGGTCATCTTTAACTGTTCACTGAGCAAAACTATTTCATTCTGATTTAAATTCGATGAAGGTTGCATGTACAGTCCTGTTGGGACACAATAATTAACCCTGTTGATCCAAATGCATTGAACACAAGTTACAAAGAACACTCCATTTCTTGATTGTCACTCTTATTTGGACTTGATCTTGAGTCAGTCTACTTCTCGTTTGTGCATGGTCTTAACTTGGTCTCACTCTCATGAGGATTTGATCTTGCCCCCCTCTAGCTTTTATTGGATATGGCCTTAACTCAGTCTTAGTCTCATTTGGACTTGATCTTGTCTCAGTCTACCTCTTATTTGCATGTTGTTTTGGTCTTGCTCTCATTTGGATTTGACCTCGACTCAATCTAGCACTTTGGATGTGGTCTTAAGTTGGTTTTGCTCTTATTTGGATTCTATTGTCCTTTGTCTCCTTAGATTTGATCTTGACCCCATCTCAGCTAGTTTAAGTCGTAGCCTTGTCTTGGACTCCACAAAAGTGGTCTTGACTACAGCCCTATAATCAAATAAATCACGTTTTATATTAAGCTGCAGGTGTGAGGATTATGTAGCATAATGAAGCTTAGAACCACCAATTCAGATCTTTCAAAAATACCACCATCCTGCCTCAGTCCAACTTGGCTGTAATTGTACTTTTTTGTGACTACTTTAGGAGTGAGAGAGAGGGATATTGTATAAATTCAACAAGTTGCCCAGTATTCCTTTATTCCTTTGTCTTTAACTGTAGTGCAACATTGGCTGGGCAGGTAACGGCTATGTGTGTGGGAAGGACACAGACATAGATGCTCACCCTGACAGGAACCTTCAGTGCCAGGACGCAAACTGCAAAAAGGTAAACCTCCAGGGATATAACCATTCTCAGAATTAATTATTTGATTTTATCAATCGCGTCTCAATGTGTCTAAAAGCTTTAAGTTGATAGCCTTGTTTGATGCTTGTGAGGATCGTGTCTCAAACAATACTACATCATGAGCTGTGGTGTTAAGTGCCGATGCACCATATGTGGCTTTATTTCAGGGGTCACCAACCTGCTCCTACAGAGATACTTTCCTGTAGGTTGGAAGCCCACCCAAATCTAACACGCCCCATTAGTAATTGTAATTAGGATTGAGTCTAAAGTCTTCAAGAACAGGGTTGTGACCCCGATTTACTTAATTTCAAGAAGAATTAGAAATGAAAGTCAAACAACACTCATGAGTGATGTCCTATGTGCTGCTTCCAGGACAACTGTGTATTTGTGCCTAATTCTGGCCAAGAGGACGCAGACAGTGATGGGAAAGGGGATGCCTGTGACGAAGATGCAGACAGTGATGGTATCCTCAATGAGAAGGTACACACCAGGGATCATCTCATCCTACTACCGATGCTCATTATTAACTTGTTAAAATAGCCCCCGCTTTCCCTGTATGGTTCTAAAACAGGACAACTGCTGGTTGGCCAAGAATGTAGACCAGAAGAACAGTGACGGGGACCTTCACGGTGATGCATGTGACAACTGCATAAATGTGAACAACACTGACCAGCGGGACACAGACAACGATGGACTGGGAGATGCTTGTGATGATGACATGGATGGTGATGGTAAGCCACATTTAAGACTGCATTCTTAAACTTATTTAGAGTGAGAGTTTGATGAAAGAAAATGTACACAATGATCACAAATTCACCAACATACAGCATACAGTGGGACAAAAGGTCAGAGACTACACTGACATGTGACTGAGGCAGTCACATGTGCCAGATATTGTTATTTAGATATTTTTTAATAAAAATTTACTTTAGAAATCATGTTTGGAAGTTGACATCCAGAGTGCTTTTGAGCTGAAAACACAATCTTTTTGATAAATTATTTGTAATGAGTTGATTAACAAGAATATTTACGATAATAAGTTGTTCAAAATGCTTGATAGTATTCCAAATAAAATAATAAAACAACTTGAATGTCCTAAATTATTGTGTTATTTGTGTATGTATCAGTGTTATCCTTTCTCAGAAATTTGAACACTATGTGAGCAAAGAAAGAGAGCAAGCAGTTCTCCCTTCTCATTTTCATTCATCACCCAGTAAATGGGCTAGTAACATTAGCCTGACCCGTCTTAGTGCTCTGTCAGAGTCTGCATGCAGGACCAGGCAGTAAAATGGACTGGAAGCTCCTTTGACATTTTAATTGGGATTTAATTCAATGGGAAAGGAGTGAATTATAGCTGTTTTGTGGATTACTTGCTCATCAGACATATTTAGCAGTAAGAGTTCAAACCATTGCGAAAACTATAAATGGACAAAAATGGAGATACATGGTTTTCATTAAAGAGCAGGAAAATGTTAGTGTGTTTGATTTTTCACTGAACTACCAATTTAAACTCGTTCTTTATACTCTCGTATGAATTATTGCAGGCAGTGCCGTCTGTTCAGAAATGACAGTGTGACTTTACTGCAAGTGAAGCTTTTACAATGAGGACAGAGATGTCAAAGACACATATTTCCACCTCCCTCATATTTTCCTGCCTCTGCCTCGCCCCCCCCCCCCCCACACACACACACACACACACACACACACACACACACACACACACACACTCCAAGGACATTTGTTTTCTCTGAGACGCAGAAGTGGCCGTCATGTTTTAAAATATCTTTCTCTCTGCCTGTTTTTCATCCAGATTTTCTTGCACTTAGGTCACTTTTTATGGGGGAAAAACAGAAGTGACTGTGTGCCTGCATTCATCACAGTGCCAATTAGAAACACTTTTACAATGGGCTCCTTAATGGTTATTCAGTTGACAGCAGTGCACCTGGGGGTGAAGGAAGGGGGGGGCGTTCTTACTGTAAAGTCTCTTTGAAGCACAGTATCAGTAATATACATCTAAAGGACAATTATGTGTTCCACTCTAAAAAGCATAAAAAAAGCACAAGCCCAGGCAGAGCTTGACATTTACAGTCTGTTTTGGAGAGGCAGGGCTCCAGACACTTGACTCAGTTGACTCCATCTTGCAGAGTCTGGTCGTGTCTCTCTGGGCAAAACCACATTTCCACTGCAAGGTCCAGCCAGGAGTTGATGACCAGTGGAAACTATTTTGCTGCAGCCCGACTGAAACACTGCCACCTTGTGACACACGGACCAAAATAAACAACACGTGCACAAAAACGGCAGTATTGTTTCATATCTCGTGTGTGTTTCCATTTGCAGCATGACACTTTTGGTTTTACAGGTCCTAGTAAACATCAGAACTGTTTTTGTCAAGAGTTAGTTGTAGGGCTGTTAAACACAATCTCTAATTATTAGATTGAAAACTGTATATTTTATATAAATCTAAAATAAATATAACTAATATTATGATCAAAAGTAGCCTCCAGATCTCTCCTCCTCCTCAAACTAAAACAGTGCATTGGATGGAGTGTCCAGTAAATATCTGGAAATCTCAAAAATCACTAAGATCACATTCCGATGGTTGACATTTACCTGATTTTTGAGCAATTCAGATCATTTCTTGCACTCTGGATCGTTGTCTTTCTGCATAACCCATTTGCCCTTGAGCTACAGATCACTGACTCAACATTCTCTTGCAAAATGTTCCGGTAGAAACTGGAATTCAATTTGTTACAGCATATTATCTAGGCCCTGACCAGTAAAACATTCCCACTTCATCATACTACCACCACCACGTTTTATTTTCAACTTAAGTATTTTACACTTATCAGTCCAAAACAATATCATCAAGATGTTTTTGGCAAATATTAGATGAAGCTTCACGTTCATCTTAGTTTGCAGTGGTTTTTGCAACTCTTTCTTGGATTCCACTTTTGCCTGGGTGCTTTAAAACATTGTGATCATCAATGCTGAACTTTTAATAAGGCTAGCACAGCTTGCAGTTTCACACATGTCCTTCTGAATTCTGGGATGTGTCCCTTTCTGGATGAGCCGTTGCTGTGCTCTTCAAGGAATTTTGGTAGGCTGGTCACTTCTGGGAAGTTTCACCACTGATCCAAGTTTTTTTCTCTCTTTGGGGATAATGGCTCTCACTGTGGTGTACTGGTGTTCCAGAACCTAAAGAAAGGCTTTGTAACCCCTTCCATACTGATATATTTCAACAACATTCTGAGACCCTGTTTAGCAATATTTCACATTGCTGGACATTTTCTATTTCGGGCTGGCAGAAACTGTGTCAGGGTGAGAATATCAAAGGGGACAATTACCCATTTTATTTGTCTGAGCAGGTCTGAAGAATATTCTTGATAACTGCCAGAGAGTTCCCAATCCTGACCAGCTGGACAAAGATAACGACGGTGTGGGTGATGCTTGTGACAGCTGCCCTGAGGTGCCCAATCCCAACCAGGTACAAGGCACTTAAGTTATTTTCATTTGTATTATCCAACAATGAGAAAGCTGAAATACACCTGAACACATATGTAATCATGTCATGTTGTGAAAATATCAGGATACCCCATGAACACCATGAACACCATGAACATGTCCTTTGCGAAGAGTCCATTTTGATCTGTTTTGGGGGTTTTTTCGGGGAAATGAAATTACATGATTGTGTTGCATTAAACATTAATTTACTTTGTCTTACAGTCTGACGTGGACAATGACCTTGTAGGAGACACGTGTGATACTAACATAGACAGGTAAAGGTGTTTATGTAATAAAATGCACATGTAGCCCCTGCTTTATCTTGACCATTTACTCTTCAGTACATCTGGTTTGCAGTGATGGGGACGGCCACCAAAACACCAAAGACAACTGCCCCACCATCATCAATAGCTCGCAGCTAGATACAGACAAGGATGGGCTTGGGGACGAGTGTGACGATGATGACGATAACGATGGCATCCTAGATGATAAAGACAACTGCAGACTGGTGTCCAATACAAACCAGGCAGATGAAAACAGTACTCACATTATCTCTCCTGTGCATAAAATAGCATGCTTTCTCACACTTCCTGGTGTTTTAGTCATGATTTACTTTCTTTGCACACTTTTCATTAGACGATGGAGTGGGTGATGCGTGCACTGGAGACTTCGATCTGGATCACGTGATTGACAGGATAGACACTTGCCCTGAGAATGCAGAGGTCACTCTGACAGACTTCAGAGCTTATCAGACTGTTGTGCTGGACCCAGAGGGCGATGCTCAGATTGACCCCAACTGGGTTGTCCTCAATCAAGGCATGGAGATCATTCAGACCATGAACAGCGACCCAGGACTTGCAGTTGGTAAGTCTTCGCCACCTTCCTCACATACAAGAGTAATTTAAAGATAACACCAACTTGTGTAACTACTAGAATTCCATCTAGAGACCTATCACATGGGATTGATGTCCAGACCACAACCATATCCAAGGTCACGCAAGCTAACCAAGGATTTCTAAAGGCAGTTCGATATGTGATCTATTAAAAAAGGAATTACACTCATATTTCAGAAATGCCTAATTCATTTACATAATTAAGAGTAATTCAGCACATTTGACACCTGAAAATCCAAACCAAGGTTTTTGTTTTTGTTACATTGTTTACTTTGTTGTTTAATTCTGGTTTCACACTGCACTAAAGAACTGCTATCATCACCGTGGGCTGGGTTTTGCTGTACTTAACATTGATTTTTTTGCCATTGGCCTTTTATCAATGTGGCGAGTTGCCTTTCCATGTGTTGTTCCAAATTCTTCCTCCCAAACTTGGACTCCTTTCGGGTGTATAAAACACCAAGATGTTCATAAGAATGCTCTTAAATGCAAGTAACAGTGAAGGACACAGCTATCGGAAACAAAACAATATAATATTAGATAATATTCTTTGCCTTATAAACTAAGTACTTTAAGATCAACTTTTAACCTTGTTAAATTAGACTTTAGGTAAACATTCATGGATGGATAGATGGCACTCTCTCCCCATGTCACACACAGTGCAGTGCTGGCCAGCACAGGCATCTGTTAGCTGTGGTATCTGAGTTTGGGACCCGACGCCTTCCTCCGAGTGTGTTGGCTGCCCAGCAATGATGCAATGGCGGCAGTTCGAACGGATGTGGTGGCTGGATTCACATGTATTGAAGGAAGCATGTGCTCATCTTCACCTTCTTAGTGTCTCGAGCATTGCATGTGATGTGGGAGAGGCCTAACGGTTTGATAATTGGCACTTCTACAATTCGACAATTGGGACAAAATGTATGAAATAAAAGAATATCAGTAGGTCTAAAGAAGTTTCTTAAAATTGTTTGTAAGGAAAGTCCGAGTCAGACTGAGTCTCAACTGCAGAATTATCAGCTCTGCTCTGAAAATGATGGATTCCATTTTCCTCATACATTGAACAAATCTCAAATGGGAAAACGTTGGTCAATGTTCAAACCCTCATGACTGCATAAATGGATTTTATGAAGAAATAAGGCCCACTGTTTTCGTAAAATTTAAAAGTTAAAGTATTTTTGAGAGATTTCATTTTGAAATTAAGGATACAAATGATGTTTTACTTCATAAAACAGTTCCCATGTTTTGATGCAAATCTTTTAATCAGGGCTAAATTTGTTCTTTTTCATTTGCATTCTCAGGTTATACAGCTTTCAGTGGGGTTGACTTTGAAGGTACCTTCCACGTGAACACAGTGACTGATGATGACTATGCTGGCTTCATCTTCGGCTACCAAGACTCTTCCAGCTTCTACGTGGTGATGTGGAAGCAGACAGAACAGACCTACTGGCAGGCCGTGCCATTCAGGGCCGTGGCGGAGCCTGGCATTCAACTTAAGGTTCCAACATTAGCTTTTGACTCTGTAATTATCATTAGGCTGTTCTTCTGGCCTCGGCGAGGAGTTTTTAGAGCTTTAGGACTGGCCTCCCTGCTCAAGCATGTGCAGAAATGATTAGTGTAATATGTTTGCAGCACCAGCAGCATTTCATTTGGCCTGTAAGTAAGGGTTGCAGCAGTCAGCTTAGCATCTCTCTCATGTGCACTAAGGTTGTAAAATCCAAGACGGGGCCTGGGGAGTTCTTGAGGAATTCTCTGTGGCACACCGGGGACACCAAAGAGCAGGTGCGTCTGCTGTGGAAAGATCCTCGCAATGTGGGCTGGAAGGACAAGGTCTCGTACCGCTGGAACCTGCAGCACCGACCACAAGTGGGATACATCAGGTGAAGGGTCTTAAAGGCATGGGTCGTGACATGTTTAGTGTGTGACTTCTGTTACTTTAGTTTCAGTCACCCATATATTTTCTGTAAACACACTATGGACAAAAGTTTTTGGACAACTGCTCATTCACTGTTTCTATCAACCTTGTCTTCATTTGAAAGGTATAAATGAACAGAATTAATATACTTGTATGAATTTGACCATGTTTTAATCAAAAATGCACTCACAATTTAGACCGACATGTTTATAATACATTCTTCATATAAAATAATCAACCTAATTATCAGTATAACCCCCTTCTTGAGACTTTTATTCTGAAATTTGAACCCTGTATCACTTTCCTCTACAACCCAACATCTGGGTCAGTGAGGTCATTAGCTCTGCCCCCTCCGGCTGATTTAAACTGTGATTTAATTCAGTTGGAAACAAGAAAAAGGGGTGTCAACAAACATTTGGATATATAAGCTGTGCCTAAAATGTATTATGAATCAAAGGTTAGTAATCAAGCATGATGCAATGTTTTATTGGATGAAAATACTAATGGCCAATGATAACACAGCTAAATACTCATGTAAAGCACTGACCTGAATCAAGGAAATAACAGTGCAGATACCATAATGTTCTTTTTCTTGCACTTGAAGGGTCCGCTTCTATGAAGGCACCAGCCTGGTGGCAGACTCTGGAGTGGTTATTGACACGAGTATGAGGGGAGGCCGTCTGGGGGTCTTCTGCTTCTCACAGGAGAACATCATCTGGTCCAATCTGAGATATCGCTGCAATGGTGAGAGACCTACTTACGCTTATGCTTCAACAGCTCTCGGCCGATTTGAACGTCCTGCCGAATTTCTTTTTTCAGAATCATTTATCACATTTCTCCCTGCTGTACGTGTTCCATTCACAGACACAATCCCAGCAGACTATGAGGAGTACAGAGCTCAGCACATCTCCAGCTAAGAGGACTCCACACAGCAGAGGAGAAAACCACACAGTAATTTAAAGGGGTACTTCAACCACAAATACGAACATGGCCGATAACGAGAGAAAGCTAGTTTGTTGTTTTGTAAATGAGTCATATTAAATTTCCATCACTGTTGGCCATGTTACCTTCTTGCCAAGAATTGCTTCATGCAGCCTACAACATGAGTCAGTTTTGGTGAATTGCTAAGGCTGAACTGTGCTCAGTTGAGCAGACAGTGCTTTGCTTTCCTCACATATTGCATATATTAACCCATTTTGTACACAACACCGTCAGTAAACCTGCTCTCTGTTGAAGTGTGTAAGGAAAGTGACTATATATGGCTTTGTGGATTGAAACTGACATTTACCCCAAGTATAGCTTATCTTCATCAAGGCATATCTAAATTCTGCCAATTTACCCTTGCACTGGAGCTACGAGACCAATTTAACAAAATTTGGTGAGTTGTGACCAAAAAACATATTTGCATTTTAGAGGCATTACAGCGTCACAGAATATATTCGGAAATTCCAGTGAACACCATGGGTTACATCAAGGTCAACACCATTGTAGCTGGGCATGGGTCAACAGACAGTCAAACCAGGACAAACCAATGAGAATCTTAATTTACGCTGAGGACTGGACCAAAAGGGTCAGACTTACAGAACAAACCAATTAGAGTCTGTATTTCTGGTAATTGTAATTGTCAGTGAACTATTTTTGTAATGCGTCAGAATGCTGATGGTGTTACCTATTATGGGATGGAGCCACCTAAAATTGTCAAGAATGTTAGCGCTGATTTTGATTTATTTAGCAAAATTAATATTTAAGAAAGATTCCAGGGTTTTCCAGTCAAACTCCTATCTAATGCATCAACACTCAGAGGAGTGTTCCAGGAAAACTGGACATTTTTGACCGTACAATATTATACTAATTCTGCTCTCTCCAATCCACCACACGTACAAAAGCACTTATGCTTTTCTTTCCAGGGTAAATCAAAACAACTTTTATTTTTGTAACATTTCAACATTTTTGTATCGAAAAGCCAAAGAAATAAACAAACAAACAAAAAAAAGTACACACGTTTGAACTTGCCTGTCCTTTGCAGCCTTGTGAAAAACTTCACAAAGTATTGAACAGGTAAGAAACAGACAACAAACATAACATCAAAATTAAGGTCAGATTTTTTTTGTTTGTAAACTTGTACATTTTTTGGGAAAGGTAACAGTATACATCATGCAAAATTAGTAAAAAGTACACAGAAAAAGCATGAGTTCTACCTTTGTAAATAGTGTGAGCACACCTAGTGGTCATCTTTAGAATGGACACTGTACAATAAAGCAGATACCTTTCAAAATGTTTAGTTTTTGCCTTTAAACTTTAGCTTGTACTGTATAAGAGCTTAAACTAGACATGGGCAGTGTCACAGTGAGCACCAAATATTCACAGATGTAGTTGTCAGAAGAAGGGCATTCATTGTACTTCTAAAGTCTGGTCAGAATGGTCCGTCAAGTTTACAGAAGCATCCAGTGAAAGGTGTCTGGAGAACCTTAGGGTGCTTCTGGTCATTTGTCTTAATTTTTTTTGTCAGTTCCAATTCCCACCCATTAGTTAGGTCACCACCAATCACACAATGCCCCCAATGCTGAGAGTGAAAACTAGCATGTGCTTTCAAGTAGTGCTGGGCAATATGACGTCAAACACGTGTAAAGAATAGTTTGGTTTTTTTTTTGTTCTAAAGTTGATACTGTGATTAGTAATCTATGCAAATTTTAATAAAACATTTCTGGTTTAATAAAACATTTTGGTTTATCATGAGCTATAAGCCATACTGATCAAGGCTTGAAACATCACTTTACATGTAATGAATAGAAAACATGACATTACTAATCACAGTATCAGCTTTAAAACAATGAAATATATCATTTTAAATGTAATGAGTACAAAAATATGGTAGTTTCTTTTTTTAATTAAATGATTTTTCACAGTATTCTAATTTTTTGATATGTGCTAATTATATATGGCACAACACCATCAATAATATGACAAAAAAAATGAAGCCAGTTAGAAGTTCTGAATATCATTTTTGATTCATTTGAAATGAATTGCCCAGAACCACTTCTGAGTTGCATAAAGCCAGCTAGCAGACACCTGCACTGACTAGCATTGCAATGAGCGACAGGGGCAGGGACAGTACCCTCATACCCACCCAAAGAGACTGAGGCCAATTTTGGTGTCTATAACTCACAGCCATGGATAGCTGTGGCATCACTGGGGATCAGACCAGCAATATCTGGAGTGGGCCCACACTTGGACAGCTGCGCTAATTGGATCCACCAACACCTGACGTTAAATTCAGTAAATAGAGAAAAAAAACTCTCTGAATTTTAGGTTTAGGTTCACAGAATTTTAGGTTTTAGGTACGGATATTTGAAGTTGTTTTATTGTAGAGACTTATCTTCAAAATTCAAAACATAATGGGATGTCCAGACTCTTATCAGCTGCATATAGACAGAATATTACCCAATACCTAATAGGATTAATAATCCATGTGTGTTGAAAGCTTATGTATTTTTGATTTTTTACTTCAGAAAAGATGTGACTGTTTTGCTTTTTGAGCAGCACGGTCATGTCATGTTTAAGGCAAACAGCACGAGATCATGGGTGTTCTTCAAACTTCGTTCTGATTGTTACAGGCAGTGGCAAGACGTCCGATTCTGAGATCATATTCTGTAGGTATTTATAGCAAGGTGTTCATGTCATCAATAGAAAACGTATCAAAAAAGGAAGAGAGGAGGGTTTCTTCTGGAATATCACAAAGCACAAGATGTTATTCCTAAACATAAATAAATTCCAGTTCTAGGATTCATTCAACACAAGAGGTTTTGTTTTCCATGAAAGGTTATGACAAACACACCACAGGCAAGTAGGGACTCGGTTAATGAAAATGCTACATTACTATTAAAGGGTGGAGTTTTATTGTTACTTAACTGTACGAGTAAACTAAGCATTGCTTAAACTAAGCTGAAAACACTGAACAGCAAGTAGCTAAATCTTATAAATTAAGAATGTTAAAGGTAAACTGTGCACAGCAGTGTGACAATGCAATGTTCTGAGCTTAAAATGTGTCTCAGCTTGTAGTAAAATGTGTTATTTACACCGAGTTGATGAATACATGCAAGTTTCAGGCATGAGTATGAACCTGTTAGATAAGGGGCACTCTGGACTACAACTAGTACTGAATGGTCTTTGTTGTGCAGCACAATATGCTTAGCCTCATCAGTTTATTGGACTTTATGATTTAATACTGTTTGCATGTTCATTCATCAAAATTCTCTCACTACAATACCCAGCATGCATTTGAATACATAATATAATCACTAGGGATCCTGAAAAAAAGTGAAAAAAGCTCTCATGAACTGTCCTTCTCCACATTAGTGCTCATTAGTGAAGGAAGCTATAGTTCACTGAGGTTTGTGGCCATGAACAGACTGGGATGCACCACAATCTGCATTTTTATAGTCAGTGTTTGTCATATAAACACTAAAATTTGTTTTCTGCTATGAAACTAATGCTGCTGTATTGATGCTCATTTGTTTGGCCTACAACCATGACAACTGAGCTCTGATTGGTCAGCTGTACACATTTGTACATCACAAAAAAAAAGAGATTAAGAAATGTACACAGCATTGCTGTCCATCATTTTTGAACTCAGTGTGGAAGACATTATTCATGTGTATGTTTTGAAAACTTAATGTGGTTTTTTCATCTGTAAAAATCAGACTCCATGTCAAAGGGCCTTTACTCAGAAAACCTGCTGGAGGAAAGTAGGCATATTCACAGCTGATCTAGCAATCCTTTTTTAGTGCCCCTTTAAAAAAAATCAAAAATGTAAAAATGAACAGAAACATTGAATTACGAATTATAAAGCCACCATTAAACCAGCTGTACTTGCACGAATACTGCAGTTGAAACAGCCCAGTGATGAAGCCTGCAAGGCCTTGCTTAGTTAACTGACTCATTACGTTCATAACCTTCGACTTTTCCCTTCCGAATGCAAATGTAGTCCTTTTCCTCAGTGTGACACATTTTACTTGATACAACAAAGCTGAAAATCTAACATCTGAAATGGCCATTAGTGCCTTAGAACGTTTTTTTTTTCCTTCTTGACACTAAGCAAACTGTTCTCCAGAAGTTCTCTAGACATCCATATTTCTCTGCTAGTTTTAAGCCTGAGATTAGAAGGAGAGTGCTCCAGGAATATATGCTCTCCATTACAAACATTAGCTGTATTAGGACTTCATATTATGCTAAAATATATACACTGGCCCCTAAGCATAGTGGCTTGCTCATTTGGAAATTGGAAAATGTTTTGCATGACTAATTCTACAATTTTGGTGTGTATACAGAAAAGCTGTTCAGTAGAATTGCAGAGGAAACAAACATAAAAACACAAAACAAAGAGAATCTCAAAATGAAATGAAAGCTGTTGGCTTGCATAGAATACTTCATCTACTGACCGATGCAAATGTAACACGCAAGACACTTACAGGTGATGTGAGCCTGAGCAATGGTTTGTTTTCATACCTTCATGTCATACTTTTTCTTACAAAACTGAAATATGTCCCTCCCGAATAGCATGGAAGCAAAATGGAATAAAAACCCACATCTGTAACAAAGCTCCATAAATCTATCTAGAAAAAGAACAAAACATAATTTGCCTTTAAGGCATCAGATAGCTGTTTCTTTTACCAATAACTAGTACAAATAAAAACAGAGATTTAAAAAAAGTAACAGAAAAAGTCTGCAAAAGGGTTTTTTTTTGTGAACAGTGGTGGTTGGGTGTATTTGGAGATCGCTTTATGCTTCAAACCTCTTTGGGAAGAGCATGGGGGCCACCAGGGTCCACATGTACAGAAAAAGACAAACCCAGCAAGACACCATCTTGATCCAGAACACTGACCAGCTGCCTTCCAACAGCTTCTCGATCTTTGCGTTGTCATAACTGTAAAAAAAACACAGGTTACACTTTAAACACGTTATCAGCAAGTTACAGCGCAAGTTAAAGCACAATCACGTGGCATTTAACCTTAGAATGACAGGCTCTACTTCTGGATCATTGATACTCCAGTTTCAAGATGCTGCTAACTGCACTATGAAGCTTTGGTGAAGCAGGCAGTACAACGCTTGCGAGAAGGGCATAATGCTGCGTTACGTGTGTCCTGTGATATTACTCTACTGCTTCAGTTCATTCTTTCTTCACTTTAATATACAGTTCTTTATCTCTCAGCTTACCCCGACATGCATGCATTGGGCAGAGGTGGCCTGGAGGTTAGGGAATTAGCCTTGTGACTGAAAGGTTGGTTCCCTGAACTGGCAGGACATGACTGAGGTACCCTTGAGCGAGGCATTTAACTCCCCAGCTGTGCGCACTGCCCCTTAGTGCGTGAATGTGTGTGTGTGCCTCACGGCGTGGATCGGTGAAATGTGGAGGACAAATTCTTCTGTAGCCCAGTGGGTCGATATGCACATTTATCTTTACACGTGGGTCAAAGAGCAAGCACTCTAAACAAGATTTAAGGTGGAATTTAATGAATTTAATCAATGTCGTGTTTATGAAGGAAACCAATTCTTTCATTGGGGGAATCAGTAACTCACATCCCAAAACTGGATCAAGTAACTTTAACCACAATAAAATAACAATTATTTTATGGAATCAGTAGTTGAAATAGTTCATATACATTAACAGTGATGTGGTTGAAAAGCTAATTCGTTAAAAAGAAATAATAAAAATAATATTAATAATAATAATAATAATAATAATAACAACAATAATTCAATCAATTCAATAGAAACCAGAGCCTGTGTGTCCAATATTCACTGCTACAGTAAATCTTCTGTGATTCTAAAGTTCTAGGAAATTCTAAAATCCAGACACAGTTAGCTTAACCAGTACAGACTGAAGGAATGGAAACTAAATTACTTACTGGAACCAGTTTGTGGCGGTCATCATGACATAGAGAGAGCCAAGAAAAAAGACAAAGTGGAAATAGGAGTAGCTGTAGATGGTGCCCTCTGCCTCATCGTAAATAACGTTCTGCCCTCCTGCAGTCTTCTCATCGTCATAATCATCTGAAAACGTCAAGACAACATTTAAAGGTGGATGAATCTATGCCATTTCCATGTGTGACCACCAGGGGGCTCCATAAAGCTTTTATAACTGATTAATTTGGATCATTACAGCAACCATGAACAGTAAGTGATTTATTTATTCTTACCTCCATCATCACTGCAGCAGAAGCAGCAGCGTGCTCTCTGGAAGGATGACAAAGAAAAGAAAACCATGAAAACTAAACACACCAAGACTAAAAGCCATGGAGCATGGAAGGAAACTAACACGGCATCTGTCATTACATTTCTGTATTAGTTTCTGTATTAATGGGTGCATTACGACTGAAACACAAACATAACAATAATATCCTAAAATATCTTACTTGAGACACATTCATAGATTTTTGTTATAAAAAAATAAAAGACAGTAGGGCTACACAGCATACACATACACAATGTCCAAACATTTATGAATATGCCTTGTAATGAATGCATTCAGCTACTTTAGGTTTCCCCCACTGATGATACACAGATGTGCAAAGACACACACAGCTTGTCTAATTCCTATAGAGAAGAACAGAGAGCCTGTTCACACCTAGCATCAACATGCATTTTGTCTTCAGGGAGTATCTGAATACACTTTGACTGGAATCTGTTTACATTTATTACTAAAATGCATTGCCAGTGTGACCAGATAAGATAAAGCTTAAGTTAATTTAAATATTTGTATGAATATGACCATGTTTGATTAAAAAAATGACTTTTTTTTGCTTAAAAGCACAAAAACCACTTCATATATCAGAAATCCAGAAGAAAATTCAGAGTGTTTTTGAGCTCAAAATGCAAGAATTTGGAGGAGTTATTTTTAATGATTAGATTAACAAAGATATTTATAATAATAACTTTAATTTAGCAAGTTATTTAATGAGAAGAGCAGATTAGAAGGTCTCTTTCTGTAGACATTAAAGGGTCATGGATGCAACATTGTACCTCATTTTCTTGCACAGAATTTCTGTAGACTCGTAAAGCTGCAGAACTCCTCTTAGTGGTGGAGGTCAAACTGCGTACAGGGAGAGAAGGAGGGAGAGAGAGAGAGAGAGAGAGAGAGAAAGAAGCTAAGTACAAGTTAGAGGAGGTCATCCAAATGCAAGAATTTTTTGTTTTCTTCTACTGAGTCAAAACCCCTGATGTCTGCTCTCCTGCTGCTCAAGGAGAGGAGCGAGAGAGTCGGGTGTACTGCACTCATCTGTGCCATTTCTGCTCAAGCTGCTATTAATGCTGAAGATCCTTCTGGCTCAAGTGTTTCCTGGAACTCTATATAATGGGCTCTAGTTGAAAGTAGTTTTTCTGCTCAAGTATGTTTCCCTCTGCATTTTGTGGCGGACCAAAAAAAAAAAAAAAAGAGAGCGAGAGAGAGAGAGAGAGAGAGTTGGAAATGCAATGGAAAAATAATTTAAAGTTCAGCTCTGGCTCTGAATAATATGTCTGACAATATACACATGTCACCGGCAATAACATCTGCCTGTAAATACACTCTCAGACCTGGGAGAGACAGCTTCTGCAGACATGTCTGCACTTGATGGGAACCATATGTGAGGCTGCTGCAGTGTGAGAGCTAAATGAAGAAAGCTTTAATCTTCCCTTCAGCTTCACCAACACTACCTGCTTTTATGTCCAAATGAACACAGTGGCATAACCAGATAATTGCATGTTTGTGCCGCTTTTGGGTCCCGTCTCTTCACACACCCTCTTAAATGACTTAGTGCTGGTAGTGAGGTGCTTTGGTTCAGCAAGAAACGGGAGGAGGTTCTACTGAGGCTGGAAGGAGACGAAGTAATGTAATAAAATGTTGGGAATTAGAACTAGATTAGAAACACACCTTACAGCCACTGCACAGCACTACAATGGACCTCAACATTGAGAACAGTGAACGAACGAACTATTTGAGTGAAAACACAACCAGAGGGTTGGCAGCCACCTCAGTGCCTGGGCAGCAATTGGGGGCTACTTGTCTTGCTCAAGGGCACCTCAGCTGTTCCTTCTCATTAAGGGAATCAAACTCCAAAGCTACTTCTATCAATCCCACCAATCTCACCTACACAACGGTTAGGTCACAAACCCTGAATAGTGTGCAAATGGAAAATAGGGAAGAGTTAGTGATGCAAATGCTATCGGAACACTACAGTTTGTCGAAATGCATATGGAAATCTGTTTGTCCCAAATGAACCAATCAAAATGCATTTTGGTTGCTAGGCAGCTATTCCATAGTTCCAACAATCCTTACAGCCTATATGACTTTACTATACTTCCATAAAATCCACAGAAAATACCGGAATGGTCTATGGAATACTGCTTTCCTATGTTAGTTAAACTGTGTTTGTCTACAATCGTGACTTAGAGAATGATCGGAACCCATTTTATTAGCAATCAATGCAGGAACCAGGTCATTCCAAAGGGGATTCCTTACTTTTTCTTGCATCTGTATTAATCAGCTTCAGTCCAATCATCTCCACAAATCTCTAGCAGTTATACCTTCTTTGGTTCATATTTCTTTACTTTAGAAAATGAGCAGTAAGATAATAATGTCTTCCAGGTAGGTTGAACACAAGAGGGTGCTCCAGAGAGGGTTCAGAATGAAAGGTTACCTGAGCAGTGTTTACAGACAAATCAATTCACTTTTTCATCATCATCAGACCCCTTAATGCTTAAAGAAGCAAGTCTAGATCAGTACATGTCTTACTGTAATGTGTCGAAAATGATCATATGTTGCACAGTTCTCCTTTTGAGATGCCCAAGTACATTTTTTATAATCAACTTTACTGGCTAATACTCAACTTCATGGACTAATTTTTGCACACAGTATTCATAATTAAACTGGAACAAAGAAGAACAAAATGTCTCACTGTGGTGGTCCCCTATTAGATGTCTGGTTCCTATGAACTCTACATTTCTCTGGACCAGAGTATTTATTTCACACCAGACTTTTTTCAAAATATCCACATTTTAATATCAGGGGACCTTGACTGGAATAGCATAATTAATACAGCTGCAAGAAAATGCCAGCCTCTTTGGAACGACCTGCTTTCTGCACTGACAACTAAAAACATCTTGGCTGATCAAAGTCATACAGGATATGATTGGTTAAGCTAAGGATTAGCTGCCCAGCAACTGAAATGTATTCAGCATTTTTGACTAATAGCTTCAAAGAAAACCAAAAAACTCTTCTGTCTAATCCTGTGTCAGGAACACAGATCCGAACATATCACTGCATCCCAATAGCGTTTGCGTCACTAAGATTTAAAGGCAGGACACAGGGTTGGTGGTCACAGGTTTTTTTTTATGGAAAGAGGTATAAATGACAACGACACCAGATTTAGTGACCAGGAAGTATTTCACTATATATCATTGTATAAATACAGTGAAAGTGTCACCTTTCTGGATTGCCCATGATGCTTTTGGAGTGACTTTATCACGACACTCACTCCTAAGGAGGTCATGAATTTTCTCCACTTGTAGATAATTTGTGGATTAATGTACACCACACCTGTAGGACAGCTGTATGGCAAGTGGTGCTTATAAAATGCACAGTGGCTGTAGAAACAAGGAGGTGGTCAGTATGTTATAACTCTGTAAAATGATGGAAAAAAATAGTTCCGAGGGTAATACCAGGAGTACAGCACACAGCCGAACAGAATGGCCGTTCCCACGCCCTTCACTATCTTGCTGTCGCTCTCTGATCCGGAGTTGAAGGGAAAGACACAGACAGTAACGTTCACTCCATCTTGCTCCACCACTGAGAAAGAAAGGGGGAGGGGGGAGAGGGAGAGCAGTGTGAATCAGGGTGTGGTAAAGTGGATTTGAAAACCATTTGAGAAAGCTACTGTGAGGTAAAGGTTTTCAAAAGTGGCCTAAGCTTAAGGCCCCCATTTATCCAACCACAGTGGCTTGGTTAGATGATACTCTCCAGTGTGAAACCAAGTACACACCCAGAGGCATACACAAAAAGCAAACTGCACTCACTTTCTATGGGTTTGCTGGCCAGGGCGGAGAAGGTGAGATACATGACGTAGACACTGATAATAGCTGGTTGCAGCAGGCCTGAAGTGGGCTGGACTGTGGAGAGAACATAGCAAACACAGGCCTGATTAGGGGGAACATATTCATTGCATACTTTACTGAGAATCTGACCTTCCACACAAGGTCTCTGCTGTTCTGTAAGCCTCGGAAAATGTCTCCACTTTCAAAGCAGTATCGTCGTTTAGTTTACTAAGTGCACCTCACTTTAGAGGGTTAGCCAGATGTCTAGCCCATATGGAATTTGCAGAATTTGGAGATAACCATCTTTGAGTACTTCATTTTTCACTGCACAGGCTTAGTTCATGTACGGTTCCAAAACATCTTTAGATTTTCTTTAATGGCTTTAAAGAATTCTTTAAAGACCATCAACCTCGTCATCTTAGGAGCAATGCTTGAGTTTCACTGTAAACATTCTATTAACAGCTATTTCTAAGCACAAAGACTATTTGCTCATAGTTTAGGTATATTATGCAACATTCATTGTTTAAACCATTAAACCCTGTAGTCCATACTTCACTTTCATAACTACATTACTGTCATAATTACCTTCACTTTCATAGGTCCTAGAATAAAGCCCAGTGGGACTCCACAAGATATGCTCAATAAGGTGTTCTTAAATTTTTGCATCTAACAGCCCACCAGTAAAAAGCATAATGGACCACAAGAAAACAAAATTACACTCCAAAAAAAGTTTTTATTTCTCAACTGTGGGCAAGAAACCTAGGGATGTGACGGAGCTGAGGAAAATCCGCATCCGTCGGATTTGAATGTTTTAGCTACAAATCCGTTGAATCCGAATGTGAATGCGGTTTTGGAAAAAACAGGGCCAAGAGCACCCAATAAACCCTGATAAGCCCATTTGTGCAAGTATTTTTGTATTTTTTCAACATGAATACATGATGCTTAAACAGGCCATCATCCACAGGTAGTCACGGACTCACAGTGTACTGTAAACAAGTCATCCTTCAATCATTTATTATCATGTAATTAACTAATTGTTCATTCTTACACAAAGAAGACATATCAACTAGTAGTGTAGAACTGTTCGTGTTTACTACTGTTTTGTGTTTTACAGGTGTTTCCTTACCACATTCGGCCATCTTCATTATTCATTTATGTAAAATGGAAGTATAAAGTAAACAACATTCACCATTAAATTCAGATGAACATTGGCGGTCTCTAAAAGATGACCTGCAGGGTGGAAATCAATGTGTGTCATGCACCTCTCAGGCTCTCCGGACTCCAATTCCCAGAATCCTTCAGTTTGTCACCTGACTGATCATGTGACTCACTGACATTCTGATCACCGGAGTTCTGATTGTATTCACCTGGTCTGGAGAGTGTTTAAAGCAGCCTGTCTGCCTGTTCAGTGTCTAGCTTTGCCTCGTAACCCTTAACGTGCTACCCATGTTTATCGTTATCAGTCTGTCCTTTTCCGTTTCCTGACTCCTGCCTTTCGTCTCGTCCTGTATTTATTCTACTGGTTATTGATCTTCACTTGTTTTTCGACTTCGTCCCTGGTTTGTCCATTCTGGTATTGTCTCGCCTGTCTGTTATTGACCTGGATTGTTTGACTGTTTGCGTCTGCGTTGCTCTGTCTGACCTGACAGTATGAGTTATGTTTTATATGCCAACGGCGATTTCAAATCCGCATTCAATGAAAATTGTCCCTAAAACATACATTCAAATGTCGTCACATCCCCAATGAAAACGTGATAATTACATCCTGAACAGGAGCATACTGTGGACAAAAATGTGGACGTCTTTATTTCTGTCTAACAGCTGTCTCTATATATCTGTCCCCATGTTGACAATCAGGCTACTTATAAGCTCACATCGTATGCTTTTTCTGAGGAAGTCTCTAACCATTCTTTCTTCATTTAAGGAACTTCTACATCTCTGGTTCACTAACGGTGTATATCAGGTGCTCACAGGTGTTGTTTCGACTGATAACATTTCATTTGCGCTGTGTTACAATGTTATCTGTGCATTTCTGTTAATGTATACATGTTTACAGTTTGAAGACAAGAATTAAGTCACAACATATTGATAAATACATGGACAAACTCTAAAACAAACGCTATTTTTATATTGAAGTTATATAATGTGGTCTTATTTTTCCAATATAATCAGTGATAGAAAAACCACCCGCTTTAAGGAAGTTCCTTACATCATGCAGAGAGGAGACTTGGAATAAACAGGCTGCTGGTCCACACCCATTCTGTACGTAAACACTGTCTGTGCTGGATAAGGACGACAGAAAGTTCATGTTCTGGGAAGTGGATCTGTGACTCACATGTCTGAATGCAAGGCGAGATGGCCAGCAGGGAGATGACAATGCAGAGACCAGAGTTCACACCCAGGAAGATCTTGTTGAGAAAGCAGGCCTCAGCATGTGTGTAGAACATGGCCATGAAGACCATGGCCCCTACAGCCACGGAGAACAGAACCAGAGTGACAAAGGCCAGTGCTGCATACCACAGTTTATTGTACTCGACTCCTGAAGTCCTGCAAAGACAGAGAGAGGAATGTTTAACTCTTAATGCTCGCAGTTACAGTTGTGTGTGCAATGTTTTGAGGAATAAAACTCCATGTTTATTGCATACTGTTGCAGTCATGCAACAACCTTCTTAAGTTTCAATGGAAGTCGATGTAAAAAGAATTAATTTTATTCCAATTTTCTCCCAAATTTGGAAATGCCAATTATCCAAGCCCATTAGGACTCTCGCCCCATCACATACAATGCTCCTGACACTAGACAAGCATATGCCTCCTCCTACGCATTAAGCCATCCACTGCCACTTTTCGAACCTTGCATCAGAGGACCCCAGCTCCAATACAACCACTAACAGATGTCTGTGCTGGCCAACAATGCTCTAATTGTGATATGGGGAGAGCGCGCCATCAACCCATCCAGAGAGAGCATGGCCAATTTTCCTCTCTTAGTCTTTGGCTGCTGATGGCAAGCAGCATGACCTGGGATTCAAACCTGCTAGCACTATAATTCATTAGACTGCTGAGCCACCCGGAGCCTGGAGCATTTCCAGGAGCCAGATTCAAATCATGTGAAAAAGTGAAAAATGAATGTAAAGAGTATAGTCACATAATCACTGATATATAGTAATAATTGGATTTGTAGAGTTTTTTTTTTTTCTAGGTCATATAAATTCATAATTAGTGTACTGAATATATGAGCCGAGTCCCAACCTAAGCCCTGAATTCAGAAGAGTTAGCAAGTTTAACGACTGTAGCAGAATGAACTGCAAGAATTCCTCTTTTATGACCATATGGAGAGAATGAGCCAATCACCCACCACTACCAACAATCACACCCCCCAGTGCCTGGCATCCCTCCAGTACCAACTAGTTCAGCACGCACCACACACACACACACACACACACACACACACACACACACACACACACCACACACACACACACACACACACACACACACACACACACACACACACACACACACACACACACGTAAAATGTCTTGGGGCTAAACATACATCTCCATCTGTATACATATAGACACACAGTACTAATCTAAGTTAATGGTGATTCGTTTTTCTTTTTGAATGATTTGCTTTCTTTTAAAATCAGTGGATTTTGTTGTAGCTGCACAAGCGGACAATCTATGCACCAAAGGAATGCTCCAAAATGCTTCAGAATGAAAACTATTGCTCAGCATACTTTGTCATCCTCCTTTCACCCTGTTCTTCAATGGTCAGGACCGTACAGGACCACCGGAAAGCAGGCATTATGTGGGTGGTGGGTCATTCTCAGCACTGCAGTGACAGTGGCATGATGGTGGTGTGTTGGAATGTTTTGTGCTGGTACAAATGATCAGACAGCAGTGTTGCTGCAGTGTTTAAACAATGTGTCCACTGTGTTATGGTTCAACAGTGTATGTACTGATATGTACTTAGAACCTAAACCTAACCTCAAACCATGGTTTTGCAATTTAATAAAAACTGTTCAGTATTTTGGGGTAAAACACTATCTGGTTACAGCCTGGTTCTGGGTCTAGTTTTCCTTTAGTCAGGACATTTTACACTGAAACTATATTTCAACAAAGAGACACTCAACTACTCTTTTTGTATTTCCTTTGGATTGGGGGTCACATGATGTCTCATACAGAATGGCCTGTCCTCCAACACAATAACCCATGAGTCAGATTTATTTCTGTCTTTTTGTGCTGAGGGGTCCGGGTTTGTTTCGGGTTTATTTATTGTGAACTCAGGAGAGGAAACTGTGCTCACTGTCTCTGCCATGTGCTTCCTCTGCACTCTCTCTCCCTCTCTCTCCCTCTCTCTCCATGTCAGAAGCACAAAAGAAGGCCCAGTCTGCAACAGCAGCCCACATTATTTATATACACAGAGACTAAAGCCAGCTCTCAGGACCACGACAACATAGAACTGCTGTAAAACACTGGCAACAAATCCATTGTTTCACCCAACAAAGACAAATGATTAGAACTATGAAAACATTAAAAACAGTTTAAAGGTTTAATTTGGCCTTTCACACGTATTAAAACTTTGTATCTGTAATATAACTTTATAGAAGAAGGAAATAACCCTCTTAACTTTCAGTGGACATTAGTGTAAAATGTGTTATTCAGTGTGTATTCACTTTTGACTCCAATTCCAAATCGAAATTATGTATAAATTGTGTTGGTGTAAAAACTGCAAACATTAGAGATACAGGTTTTCACAAGGACAGCCACAGTATGCTGATATTGACTGAAATACACAAATCAAATATAACATTATGACCACCTCCTTGTTTCTAGCTTCACTGTCTATTTTATTATACTGTTAGCCTCCTTTAGTCCTGTTCTTCAATGGTCAGGACCTCACAGGACCACCAGAGAGCAGGTATAATTCTCAGCATTCTCAGCATTGCAGTGACAGTGGCACAGTGGTGGTGTGTTAGTGTGAGTTCTGCTGTTAAGAGTGGATCAGACATAGCTTTGCTGCTGGAGAGTTTAAACACTGTGTCCAGTCACTGTCCACTCTATTAGACACTCTTACCTAATTGGTCGACCTTGTAGATAGAATAGAATAGAATAGAACTTTATTGATCCCTTGGGAGGGTTCCTTCAGGGAACTTAAGGATGTAAAGGCATAGACGCACACTAACAGACCACTGCCGTATCAGTGTCCATGCAGTGCTGTTAATAAGTCACCACCAACATAATACCTGCTCGGTGGTGGTCCTGGAGGTCCTGAACACTGAAGATCAGTGTGAAAGGAGGTTAAAATATGCAGAGAAACAGATGAACTACATGGTAAAACCAGTTCATCTGGAAAGTATTCACAGCATACTTTGTTGTTGCAGCCTTGTTTCAAAATGGATTAAATTCTTACTTACAACAACCTTATAACTTGTACATAAGTGTTGTATGAAAGGAGAGAAGGTTAGCACTCCCCTTGACAAGGATAGAAGAGGTTCTAGTGGCCTTAAAACACATATATACAAGCCACTGCCACCTATTTTCTCACATCTCTAACCAAGATTTTGTGGGAGCAGCCGTGAACTGGTGGTTTGGGAACCAGCCTTGTGACTGGAAGATCACTGGTTTGAATCCCCGAACTGACAGGATGTGACTGAAGTGCCCTTGAGCAAGACACTGAACTCCCCAGCTACGCCCCAGGCACTGAGGATAGGACTGCCCATCGCTCCAGGGACGTGTTCACTGTCCTCTGATGTGTGAATTCACTGATGTTTATTGTGTATTGTGCTCTGAAATTTGAGCTCAGGTGCACTCATGGTAGCACTCCACCAATCAGACCAGAAGCCACTCCTCAGTAAAAGGCACATGACACCTGGATACACCTGAAGGACTCTCAGACCATGAGATACCAAAAGATTGCACTTTCTGGACTGAATGCCAAGCATGGAGTCTGGAGTCAGGGTCGAGGGAAAGGTGACTGCAGCAATGTCAGACTCAGAATGGGACAGACTGGGACAAAGGTTTATCTTCCAATGGGACAACAACCAAAAGCGCACAGCAAAGATAACAATGACTTGCGCCCGATTGAACTTCTCTGGAGATATCTGAATACGTCCGTGCACCAAACCTCCCCATCCAATCTGATGGAACTTGAGGGGTTCTGCAAAGAAAAATGGGAGAAATCTCCCAAACATAGGTTTGCCAAGCTTGTAGCATCAAACTCAAAAAAGACTTTAGGCTGTAACTGCTGCCAAAGGTGCTTCAACAAAGTATTGAGCAAAGGCTCTGAATACTTATGTATATTTTATTTTTTGGTTTTATTTTAGTACATTTGAAAAAATTATAAACGAACATTCTCTCTGTCATCGTGGGGTATTGTGTGTAGAATGTTGAGGGACAATATTAAGTGAATCCATTTGGCAATAAGGCTGTAACATAACAGTGCAAAAAGTGAAGCACAAATACTTTTCAGATGCATTGTATTCCTACTGAACAACAGCAGAGGCTGCTGCTGTTACTGGGTCTTATTTGAATATGGTTAGTGTTGTGGTTCAGTGAGAAAAGCGTGAGCAGTTCTCTTGCTAGTTCTCAAAGGCAATTCGAAATGGGCAGCTGAGAGGACTAGTGTGTAGCACATAAAGCTGCTGTATATTTTATTGGGCTTTTCTGTGTTACATCATGTTTTTTGTTATTTGAGATGTTTAAAACCCATTTCTGTCTCAGTCTCACAAAATACTCTCTTAAACCATTTGAACAATAAAAAAAAAAGAACCTCCCCACCCTTACGTCTATATTATTATACATACAGGAAGCAGACCACCCAGCCAGCTCACTATGCAATCTTCCATGCTGTGGAAATTAGAGGTAGACAGACTGTACTCTACACTCCCTCTGCCCTGGCTAATAGATTCCAGTTGCGCTGCCTCAAAAAAAAAAAAAAAGAAAGTTGGATGGAGGACTGGAAACAGGGAAATGGAATTATGAAAAGGTTCCAAATGCCTGATAGCTTTTCCAGTAGTGATATAGAATGACAGAGGGAGGAGGATTAAGAAGACAGTGAGGATGCTGTGATGAATTCATCATCTCACCAGTTCTGGTTCCATCTATGAGCAAACTGGACCAGTAGCATGAGCTGAATCAGGAGGAACAGGAAACCCCCAGCAGCTCCCACATAACGCCACACTGCAGAGAGAGAGAGAGAGAGAGAGAGAGAGAGAGAGAGAGAGAGAGAGAGAGAGAGCGCAAGGGAGTGAGTCATGGAAATAAATAAAGAAGAGAACAGAGGGCAGAGAGAGGAGGGAGGAGAAAAAGAAGGCAGAGAGAGGGGGCAGATGAGAAAAAGAAGTAAAAAAAAAAAGGGAACAAATGGGGAGGGAGAGGGATGGAGATGGGGATGGAGAAAGCGGTTTAAGAGCAAGAGAGAGAAGAAAACAGAAGGATGAAGAAAGGCCATGAAAGGAGTCATGAATAGGAATGAAGGGAACAGAGGACAGAGAGAGGGGAAGAAGAGAAAAGAAAAAAGGAGGGAAAGGTAGAGGAAGGGTGGGAGAGATGGGGTTATGGGTGGGGATAGATGAGGTAGGGAGGGAGGTTGGGGAGAGATGGGGTAGGGAGGAAGGGATGTAGGGTGGGGAGAGATGGGGTAAGGAAGGAAAGGTGAGGAGAGATGGGGTAGTGAGTAAGGGTGGTGATAGAGAGAGAGAGAGAGAGAGAGAGAGAGAGAGAGAGAGAGAGAGAGAGAGAGAGCGCATTGAGACATCATTTTGAACTTTATTTCTCAGAGACAGAAACAGCGGTGGTCTCTCTCTCTCTCTGTTCTGGTGGATCATCTCCAGATTATGACTCTGTTGGCAGAAGCTGGATGATATAACATCAAAGTAGCTCATAATTCACACAGACACAAACCAGTGACACCATTTATGACTCCAAGTAGTTGAGACAGGACGGAACAGGATCTCCTGCTGGCCTGCAGATGTTCTCCAAACACCACAACAGCATCAAATGATCTCTGGGAGATATACATAATCCCTGTTCACGAACTTTTCCGGAGTATGGATACACAATATAACAATAATTAAACTTGGAGGGATCCAGATGATCATTTCTGTGCATTTTTATCAATATCAATTTGTCCATCTTTCAGAATATGCAGTAACATATTCAGGATTCCGGTATGTTGTACAGTATAAGATTTAATAACATAACATCATATTACTATTTCTAAATCTTACAAAGTTTCTGGGAGTTGCTCTAGGAAAGTAAACATTAGAGATTTAAGGGGACTCTCGGGGTAGTACTGGTTAAAGATCCTTTATCTTGGAATATATCCTGGCAGTAAACTCTGCTACTTCTCCCCAGATATTAATCTACCTCTGAAAGGTACAACACCGTCCTCAAAGTCCAACTGCGTACCTTATATCCTGCGTATCTATATACACTGAATCTACACCCCTCACATTTCTGTAATTATTTTATTATATCTTCTCATGGGACAACAAGATAGGAATGAATCACAGATATAACTTCTAGTAGTCAGTGTACAGCTTGTATAGCAGTATAGGTTTACTTTAGGTCTTCTGAAAATAACTCAACACACAGCCATTAATGTCCAAATATCTGGCAACACAAGTGAGTTCACCTTAACATTAACATGTACAAACTGTACACTACTGTACCGTTGTCCCTCCCTGGTGTCAAATGACTCATTAGAGTTACAAGGTTTCAGGTGTGAATGGGAAGCAGCGCTGTTAAATTTGGTGCTGTGGGTACAATTCTCTCATATTGACCACTGGATTTTCACCTCATGGCAAGAAAAATAAAGGTTCTACTGTACCTTCCAGAAACTTCTCTTCGCCTGGGATGAAGAAACCTCCTGCACAGCAGGCCAGCAAAGCCAAAAACTTTATGAACCAGAATCTGAAAGGATCAACAGAGAAAAAAGAGAATGGCGTCAAAAACTAGGGCACATACTACCAGTGCTCTTGGCTCAGACTTGATTTAAGTGAAAATGTGCAGATCTGGGTGCTTCGTAGTCCAAAACCACCAGGCCTTACTTAACACCCACAAATGATGGATAAACAATGCAAGCAAATGACTTCCATAACACTTTTTTGGACGTATTTGCATCCTGTTTTATTTGGAGCCAGGTTTCCTGTTTGCTATGCTAGTATTTCTACTATTTTGTTAGAACGTCCAGTTCCAGCAGGCTGGGTTTTCAGCCGGTTCTGCTGAGGAGGCCTGTTCAGAAGAGGCGTACATTCCTCCACTGGTACGCTGCCATACACTTCCCTTTCTCCTCCACATTATTTGCATACAACACAAAGATCCGATTATTGCGATGTGAAGAGCTCTCGCTGAGGGCTAAACCATCGCGCCTGAAGAGAATAAAGCTCACCTCCCTGTGCAATTTCCTCCGGACAGGGCTTTTAATTAATAGCCCCATTCAGTGTAACAGGAGTGGGCAGATAATGGAGTTTAAGGAGGAGCACTCAGTAGAACAGAACACAGGGGGGAGCTGGATTAGGGCAGCCAGCCAAAGGATACACAGCCTTGTAGACCTTCCGTGAACCTGGGATGGCTACAGAACCTCCTACAGAGCAGAAGGCCCAGGGAGAAAAGGCATTGAGAAACAAGAGGAGTTTGAAGAGAAAACAAGGTGGGGAGGTTGAGCAGAAAATCAGTCCGAATTTTCACATCCAGACGGACTCAAAACAAGGTATGGATTGTAACTGGACTGCAGATTAAAGCTCCATATAATGATAAAGAAGGTTCAGAGCTAATCTTTCCAGATGATTCTACAGTTATATGAGAAATCAAAATCATCTTTACTGACGTTTCAGGCACCTAAGCATTGTTTAAAAGAGTTTATCTCTGCAATAAGAGTGTTACACACCTTATAACAGAGCAGATGAAAATAAACTAAAGCAATGAGCCACAAGAAGCCTTTTGTTACTCCAATTATATCAGGAAAAGTGTGTTTTTGGTGTGATGCAAACCGAAGCATTTTATAAAATGCTGGTCCAATCAAAAACATTTCTTTCACCACACCATGTAGTCCATTATCAATGAACCCTGGCTTCAAAAAACAAGGTTTAGCTATAATGTGGCATCAATGACAGAAACTGTGTTTGTGTGTAGGTGAATGAGTTAGATGACTATATTGATTAGCCATTTCACACCAACTCTGAAGTACTTTATACTTATCAAGTTCCAAAATAATCCCAACTCAATCAATAATGTTGAGGTCTGGACTTGTTTGTGGTTAATTGTTTGTTCTGAGAACAGCACCGGCTTCAGCAGTTTTAGCAAACTGTCGCTGTACAATGAAAAATGTATCTCCAAAATGGCTTTGCAGAAAACTCTCTTAATTTTTAAGATAAAATAAGAGCTTATTTTAGTCCTTTTAGAGCATTTCTATTGGTCTATTCATCCAGAGTATGCAGAGCTACAGGGTTCAAACCCCGAAGAAAACTAAAAACGGACAAAAATGGAGATGCATGGTTTTCATTGGACAGCAGTGAAGTGCTGTTTTTGTCCGTTTGCTTTCATCAGTATAAGCTTCTTTTTTTCTTTTATAATTTTATCTCAGTTTTCCCCTCAATTGGAAGGGGCAAATACCACACCCTATCCGTTGTATCTAACAGACACTAGGGCAAAGAATGAGCTTCTTGATCAGCTCCTGAGTTGTCTTGGACAAAAACGTGTTGATGTATTGCTATAGTGGTCTACCGGGCATTGTTGGTCAGGGGTCCCATTTCCCCTGTTTTGAAGGTAGATTTCTTTAATCTAGTGTGAAAAATGAATAATCTCTGCTTATTGGATGTTTTGATTGGAAATTCAGTAAGTACACAATTTTCTTTTTTCTTTTCACAAATGATTTCCAGACCTCTGATGAACACCTTTTTTTTGGCTCCACAGAAGAGTTTCAGAAAGGTTTTACACATGTGTGAGCTTTGAAGTTTTTAAGCACCAATGATTACCAAATTTAAAAATGCTTAAAGTAATAAAAAAAAGAAAAAGAAGGAGAAAAAAATGGAAAAACTAAGTTCAGGCCAAAGTCTGTTAATGTGGGAGATGGACAAATCTGCTGAACAGGAGATATGATATCTGGACCTCAACACGAACAGAAGTCCCAATGAATTTAGATAAATTTTAAGTTGTACTTGACGGGACAGAGGAAGGACTTACCCATTATGGACGGCCGCCCGGCACCCTGTACTCGTTCGCACTCGGATGGTGAACACGGAGAAGAAGAAGAAGAAACAGGCCATGCCAAAGCAGACTTTGTACACAGCTGAGTAGCCCACCAAGGCACTGCAGTTTTCTCCCGCATTCAGCTTCGAACACATCTGAGAGTAGAATGGAATCTAAAACAAAATAATGTGGAAAAAGAATAAAGGTCTGTCCAGAACACTAACAGATCTACTAATAACCTCAAGGCCAAACAAACCATAACACAATATGTAAATGAAACCCACTCGTCTGAATAAAATATTTGTGTTTGGTACAAAACAAGCTGTACACTTCACTGGCACATACAGGACACTCTGCACTTGTTATGACTGCATAAACTCCAGGCTTCAATGGTCTGGCCTAATTTCATTAACCAAGCACAAACTAGGGCCTGGTATTTACTATTTTATAGACAGTTCAGATCAGCGTTTTAAGAAAAAACGTACATCACTGATGTCCAATGAAAGCCATGCACCTCCACTTTTGTCCATTTTTACCGTATTTTCCGGACTACAAGCTGCTACTTTTTTCTCCACGCTTTAAACCATGTGGCTTACAATGAAGTGCAGCTTTCTCTTCTTATATATGTTATTTTCCAGTTGTTTTTTTATAGTACAAAACGGTAGTTTTCTCCATGGTTTGAACCCTGTAGCTGCGCTGTAAACCATGTAAATAATTCTGGATGGAAAAGACCAATAGAAAAGCTGTAAAATGACTGTTAAGTACTCTTACTTTATATTAGAAGGCAAAATGCTATAAACATTGAACGTTTAATGTAGAGTTACCATTTTGGAGATACATGTTTTTCATTGGACAGCGATGATATATGAAGTATGTACATGTTTAGTGTCAGAGACATTGGCAGAAACTATCATTATGACCATAGATAGAGAGAGAGAGAGAGAGAGAGATAGATAGAGAGAGAGAGAGATAGAGAGATAGATAGTACAATATACAGATATTGTGGTCGACTGCGTACCTCAAGGCCCCAAACACGTACTCATAGCAGTTCACTGATAACACAATGTGCTGTTGTGTTTATCTGTACCTCACAAGCAGTTTGATGCCAACTCATGGGGCGAGCAGCCGAACCAGAGAAAACCAGTATTTAATCAATGTACTTGCCCAAAGGGCAGAGAGCGGGCAGAACTAGAACTTCCTGATGTGTCATTTGCTAAAGCCACAACAAATTATCAAATGACACCACCCCTGCAGGAGAAGATCCGAGGGGGAATCCTCTGCTACCAGACAGACCATCCCAAGACCACTTTTGAGATTTAGAAAGTTCTGGTCAGCCTGACCTTAGAGATTTATTCACAGATTTTTGCTGATGCTTGTACTACATTTACATTCTTTTCTTGTTGCAAACTATGTTTGACCAGCATTTTCACCCCATCATTTAACTGGCAAAACTCATTCCACACTTGAATGGTCTTCACTTTTCACCAAAAAAAAAAACAAAACAAAAAAAAACAAAAAAAAAACAAAAAAAAAAAAAAAAACCATTCTTACAGATAGACAGATAGATAGACAGACAGATAGATAGACAGACAGACTATGACAAGCCTAATTGTGCAACATATGCGGCCAAGTTTCTGTTTTTGGTTACTGAAGGTAATTGATGGCTGTTACTGATATATTCTCAAAGGAACCACTGTGAAAAACACAAAAAGCTGCATTCAGAAACGTGGATCTAATGCTATTACTGACCATTTTGACCTTCATGGTTCTCAGCTGGACAGGACGATATTTTCACACAGAGCACAAGGTCTGTCAAAGCAAACAAGACCAATTTTGACTTGCAAACAAGGATAGGGATGAATAAATTATGACCTTCCTCTTTGATCAGGCACTTCCAGCAACACTGCGCAATAACATGAATCACAAAGGAAGCAACCACCATTCAGTGTGCTCGTTCCTGAACACTAACTGAAGACTAGTTTCCTTTACACATTTAAAAAGCTGAACTAGGATCTGCCCAATTTTAGATTTCTGTGGCTTGTGGAATTATCTTTAAGAAGAGGGCAAGATTATTCCTAAGTGTGTATTTAGTTTCTATTTTAACTGCTATGGAGGGCCATTAAAGGTTTTTTTGAGACGTAGCTAAGAATCCTGGAGCTGTAGTTGGTAGGAGATCTCGGATCTCCCTGACATTTTTCCTGTGTTCTGCTAGGGAGAATCAAGAGTGTGATTTAAGAACTTCCAAACTTAATATGAACAATATTTATATCCCAATAAGTTGATATTTTAAATATACCACCCATCCCTAATGGAATTATATGTAAAATATCTTAAGTGGTGAGCAGATGGGGAGTTAAGTGCCTTGCTTAAGAGATCTTCAGTCATGTTCTGCCAGTTAAGGGAATCAAACCCAACAATCCTCCAGTCACAAGGCTTGTTCCCTAAATACCAGGCCATGGTTAAGTCTTAAGTCTCAAACAGATGGTCAGATAAGATGGCCCAAATCTGCTTCTTTAGGCCAAAAAATGTCATTGTCACACGTCATTGTTCAGATCCACTGCAGTGACACGACTCTGGTGAACAGAGTGTTGTTAAAAAGAAAGGTGATTTAACACAGGGGTAAACATGTCCCTGCCCCGACTTTTTAGGAATGTGATGTAGGAATCAGATTCAAAATTAGTGAATATTTGCAAGAAACAATAAAGTATATCTAGTTACACGACATCATTGGAATTGGGGTTGTAAAACTGTGAAAAAATTAAATCCATTTTGGAATAAGGCTATGCTAACACCTTCTGGATGCACTGAACATGCAGGGCGTAGGTTGTCTTTAATTTTATGCTATTTTGCCTTTATCAGCATTACATATCATTGCAGTCATCAAAAACCTTGTATGTGCATTTTTACCATTTTTTAAACCAACAATGACAATTTGTGTCTGACAGTTGTTCTATGCATTGTGTTAATATTCAATAATAAACAGACCAATAGAAATGCTCCAAAATGACTTGGGATAAAATATTTACAATATTACATTGACTTGCATTGAAAGTTAAGAAGGCCTTTCCTTCCTTTTCGGTCGACAGTGACCATATTACGGCTGGGTGATATGGACACAAACTCATTTCTGGATCTATTTTATCTGAATGGCTTTATACAATATACATGATATAAAAATGAGGACACCTTCAGTCTTTTTTTTCATGAAATTTGATCATTTCTTCTTTATACACAACAAGTTTTATTACCCCTCAATGGTGTGTACCTGAGAGTGTACACAATCACTTCAGCACATATCCTGCCTGTGTAAACCCCAATATCAATACCAATATGGATATATCCATATAGAACTTGTGTTGGTTCACTGGTGAATTTGAGCAGTAAATAAGATATAATTGTGTTGTAGAGTCCAGGAGCCCTTGTTTCACACACTGCATTTACTGTAGTTATGCAGACATTTGGGGAAATCAGTGGAAATCCCCTTTAAATGATGGAGTTTTCCTGCACAGTGAACTACTTGCCCAGACTATGGTCATTCAAAACCACTGAAAATGTCTTCACGTGGTCCTCCCACTTCTCCTTTCTTCTTCACCTTGAGGTCATTTGAGCTCTTTTGAGGCTTTTCTGAGTGGTGGCCTTGTTGTGGCCCAGCTCGTCTTTTTTAGCCTCTTGTTCTCACATGGCATTTACACAGTAGGGAGTCAACAGGCGAGTGGTGAGACAAAAAGAAAGGCTTGGCCAGAGGACAATAACTGGTCCACATTACACACCCTGCTACAGCATTCCAGTATAGACCCTTTCCACACAGCTAGTGCTTAATATGCGTATAGGTGTAACAAACAAAACACGCAGCTCCAGTGCGATGTAATGGTGCAATATGGGTAAGAACACTGTGTTATCCAAGAAGTTTAAGTTTAGATGTTAAAGCTTCAACATGGCTTTCAGTTTCCTGCAGCGCTGCCTCGTTATGTGGTGGACGTTTGAGGTTTGGACTGAAGTGCTGGCTGACTGTAGATAATGCCTTCATACGTCTGAAGGCCGTCTCCGTCAGCAGTGAGTGCTTTAGAGACCATCCTTAGCAACACTGTAATTAAACTCTAAAAAAAAGTCTCCCGTGGCTGAAAAGCCTCTTTTTCAGATGATGTTTTCATTTAACTGACAGCAAGATTATTTCTCTTTTCTAAAGGATGGAGAATAGCTTTCTTTGGTATGGAAAAGTAGGTTTACCCCCATCTCCTGCTGAAAAGCTAATCACTGAAACAAAGCAGAGGAATAGGTCTGTTCAGCTGTCCTTAATAACTGCATGATTAGAGTTCAACTGAGCTGTAGAGAAACTGGCCATAAGTTTCCTGTGGACAGATACATGTATGTAGGGCCTCTGGCCAAGCATGTAACAGTGTTGCTCTGTGGGTTCTCTTGGTACACCAACACTGGAGACCAACACTGGAGACCAAGACTAGAAAAGAGCTTCTACACCACCTGTCTAGAATTCTGGTTCTGATTCTTCATTGTCAATAGAAGAACATATCTGTACTATTTCATCACTGTCCAATGAAGACAGGCTTGCCTATGTATTGGTTACACCGTGACTGGACAGCTGTAACACACTTCATACTGGAGTTAAATTCCAAACCTCAACCTCAGCATGATGCAGAAAAGAAACTGTATATTTATATGTAATATATGTAATATTCTGTTATGATTTTTGTTCTGGAATTCTCATTGGAATGGAATGGAGTCAATAATCCAACATGTCACTAGTGACATAATTACTGATATGGAATAAATTACTATAATATTCATGGAAATTGATTTGACTTTAGTTTTATTCCTATTTGGCCCACGTTGTTGTTTACAATGTAAATTGTGCTGTTTTAGTTTTGTATATCACCAAATGATCTGCTTGGCCAGTACACAGGGTCATTTCTCGGCCACTTTTTACAAGTTATATCCCTAGTATTTACAAGTTACTGTGTACTCTGATAATTATGTTTCGGGGAGATCAGAATCCTGATGGCTTTGACATTCAAAGAACAGCAGACAGCAGAAGCTCTGCTCCATCCCTGACCCCTTCTCTTTCATGTTTCTGACCATGTGAAGATTCCAACCATGGAAATGCACCAGATTATCTGAGGGAAGTTTTTCAACCCTAAAATTCCAGCTATAATCTCCACTCCAACCAAACCCCCCTTCATCTTCCCAAAACTGAACTGCAGACGACGGGTGATCAGGCTCTTTGTTCAGCTACTGCTCGCCTTTGGATTGGCCTCTCTGACTGCCTGAGGCTTCTACGAGGACAACGAAAAAGGGTGCCAAAAAATTAGACTTTTAGACGGCAACACTGAACTGGAAGGGGAGTTGGGAATGGGTTAGTCTCGGTTCAACATAAAATAACCCTGGAAATATGTGAAGCATTATAAACTCACGTGATCCCTCATTTCCGTCTCCACAGTGGGCGACATCATGATAACGCAGATGACGGTGACCAGCATGAAGTAAAGGGCATACATGAAGCGTGTGCTGGTGGACTGTTTGATCTTGGGACAGCAGCCGCAGCATAGTGAACAGGCCGCCGTACCGCAGCAGCAGGCCAGCTACAGGAAAGGAAGAGAGAGAGGCGGACATGTCAGCAACATGAACTCTGTGCTAATGACTGTTATTTAGCCAGAACTGTTGTTCCTCTTTCATTAAACAAGCTTCAAGACAGAGGTTTAATCATTAGTCCAGTCAGGTCTGCTTAAATAAACAAGTGAATGAGGCCAGAACCTCGGACTGTTATCAACAGAACTAGCGGTTACATTTAAATAAAGGCAGCTCTCTGCTTTGCTAAAAGCATGCACACACTCACACACACATACACACACACCTACAAAGACCTCATTGGTCATTTTCGCTCCTAGCAGCAAAAACAGCCTATTCCTATTGGACGACACAGTGAAGGTAACACTGGCCTGTTACTATGAAACTGAGATCAGCACATGACACACATCACAGGCTGCAGTCTGAACATGAAGCCCTGAGATCATACCATTACAGAGACTGAGAGTGGATATGGGATGTTTTGCATTCTATAGACAATGAGGAACAGTGATGAATCCATGAGCAGCAACAGAGAGGAGGACTGGTGTAGAACAATACTGATCTGCTGGAACTGATATATGACAAGCAACGTTGGATCTTGTTGCCAAGCAGAGATTTTGGTGGGGTGGAGAGATGCGAGGAAAGGGAGGAAGAGTAAAGGTATTGAGGAGAAGAAAAGTTCTGAGCTGGACTTCAAAAGAAGAACTGGAGAAGTAAAAGCAGACATGTAGAAGACGTAACGTCTGTCAGTGTCGTCAGTGTTGCATCTACAAAGTGAATAGTGTACCCAAGAGGCAGCATGTAAATAATAAGAAAGCAGAGGGAACATCTTCCATGACATTATCAGTAGAAGATATTTACTGCTACAACGCAACAAAATGATAACTCTTTAGTACTGCAGGACTTAAACCAAGTAACATCTCAACTGCAAGTTTTGCCAACGTACTACATATGACAAAAACATATGTGAAAAACCCTGTGAAACCCTGTGAAAAACAACCACAATAACCACAAAACACACATCACACACCATGGTGACCAGGGTGAAATTAAGCTCAGTCAGTCTGCCTTTCCAAACAACAATATCCTCAGGGGTCTAATGCTAGCACTATGATCTGAGGATCACAGGTTCAAATCCCGGATAATGCTGCTTGTCATCGGCAGCCAGATTCTGAGAGCGCAAAATGCAGAGGTAATGCTCTTTCTGGATGAGTAGATAGAGCTTTCTCCCCAAGTCACATCCAATGCAATGCTGGCCAGTAAGCTGTTTAATCGGAGCTGGGGACCTGGCGCTTTCCTCCGAGCATGCTGGTTGTCCAGTAATGATACATGAGGCATGTGTTTGTCTTTACCCTCCTAGTGTCAGGAGTAGCATGTGTATTAGCGGGAGAGTCCTAATGGGACTGAATAATTGGCACTTCCAGATTGTAACAGAAATTGGGGGGGATTATAAAAAGAAGAAAAAAAGAAAGAAAGAGCAATGTATTGTTATATCCCTAGTATTTAAATATGTATATGTGAAGCAGTATATTCAAGACATTTTAACGATATTCAACATATCACAATATGCTGACATGCAGAAACATGCAACAGTAGTGTCAGATTCTAAAAATTCTTCAAATACCACTCCGTACAACATAATTACAAAAGTACAGTGATTTATATTCAAAACAAGCTGCACTTCATCCAATTGATCACGACTAATTACATTCTATGAAATGGAACATTCTTTAAGCAATGACAATATCAACGAGATCCTCATATAATCATACTGCATATCATGATAACAATGTCGATCACAATATGATAAAAGTCATTGTCCACACCTAGTGTGATGGACAGCAGACAGACCACCTACAGAGCACAGGCTAATGCACGCCAGACTGCAATAACAAAGCTCTTTCCTCAACAAGAGTGGGAGTATCTCCCCCTCCTCTTAATGACAGGTGGCCAGCCTGAGACCCCTCGCTAAACACCCACCTCATTCCTCACTCACCAGTGGGGGGTCGTGAAACACAAATCTCAAAATATTTGCTTCTATTGGCAAATCATATCACGGTCTGATCAGGTTTAGACACAGAGACAGATTCAATACTAGTTGCTACGGCTGTAGTATATTAAATATTGACATATATTTAACATATATATTCTAAAATATTTGCCAAATTGTAATATCACATCTGTTATTGAGGTATATCTGTGTATGTGTTTGTTCTTTAGTGTAGAATTCTCAAATATCAAAGATAAATATCGCAAATTCATGAAGTTACATTTATATAGCACTCACCACTCAACCAACCATTGACATTCTAACCTACACAGGGTCTTGAACCCAAGACCCCAGTGCTGGGATGCAAGCTTCCTAACCAACAAGCCACCGTGCCACCCAATGACAAACCCTTTCTTTAACCTCTTTGCTAGGTTCTTCAGATCAGCCTTGTTTAGAGGGGTGATGGTGTTTAAGTGTCTGAAATCTGCCACTTTGAATACTTCGGGTTTTGTTCCTTAAGAGCGGCAAGTGTTGTAAATTCTGACATTGTTGCCATGTTCACTCACTGTGAACAGCTTCCGCACTCACAAACGTGAGTGTGCACGAGTGTGTGCTGCTGTCACAAAGCAAGTGACAGATTCACAAAAGACAGATTTGAATCAAAAATTGTTTTTTAACTCATATTGCAATGATTGTTTGTCATATCATCCAGCCCTAGATGATTCTGTGGGTCAGTTCAGATTAGTATGTTCTTAAGATATATTTGGGCTCAGTTAAAAATTTTACGTCTGATTAAAGCCTTCGAATACAAATAGTCATGAAATGTCCTGAGTTTAAAAGGAGCAACCTCAGCTCTTTCCTCCTTGACATACCCCAAACCACACTGTGCCCAATCAGGAGACAGTGGCAAAGTCCCTCAAAGAATTTCCTTGAAGCCTCTCCAGCTGTCATCAAGAATTTGGGTGAAAGGTTACAGGCACAGGCTGAGGCCATTGACCTGGATGCTGAGTTTCACACAATAAAGGCTGAGAGCTTCTCAAACCCAGCTGGTCTGGACAGCTTTGGTCTCATTCTCAAGAATGTCCCACAGTGAAGAAAAGAACATGGACAGGACTGCACAGAACCAGAAAATAGACTGAAATAAACTTAATACTTAAATCAAGTGTGTTTGCCATTAGAAGTCTGGACCGCAGAAATAATGTCCAAACATTGTCCAAATAATGACTCAATACATCGCTTTACTTGCCATCCACGATATTAATCGCTCGAGAGATATTCATGATAGTCCTGTCCAACAAAAGACACCACAGGAAAACTACAAGTAGTAATTTCTTTACTCGTCACCAATTAGGTTAGTTGTGCCAAAATTGAGTCTCATATGAAAGACAGCTTTGTTGGTGTGTTAGCCGGGAAATTCTACGGCTTGGCCAAAAATGTATTATTTCACTATTTGAAGTGTCCACACACACACTCCTCCCACAGAGACCATAGCTACACCAAACATTCCAACATCCAACTCCAGCTTCAGATCAATGGATTAAAAAGAGGCATTGATGGATGGATGCAGTTCAGTTGGCAATCATTTGTCCGATGCCGGAAACTGCTTTTTCATTTGCAAATGCAGAGTCCTGGAGGGAAAAAGACAGAAAGGGAGTAAACAGTCCTCTTTCAGCAGCGGGACGGTGCTCTGATTGTGGCCTCTCACACAGTGTAAAGGTGATAGGGTGTGCGAAATCCTCAGCTAGCTGAGAACATCTTACCACTTCCCACACTGTCAGCACTGTTTCAGCGCCAACACCCCTGCTAAAACAATCAACCATGTTTATATACAGACAGTTAGACCAATCAGCCATAACATTACAACCACTGACAGTGAAGTCAATAACACCAATTATGTGGTTATAATGCCTAGGTCTGCATGATATTGGAAGAAAAAAAAACAAAAAAAAAACAGATATTGCGATATTATATATATACAGGGGTTGGACAATGAAACGGAAACACCTGTCATTTTTGTGTGGGAGGATTCATGGCTAAATTGGAGCAGCCTGTGTGTGTGTGTGTATATATATATATATATATATAAAAACACATAAAAAACATATACACACACACACACACACACACACACACACACACACACACACACACACACACACACACACACACACACACACACACACACACACGTCATCTCCAAAACATCAGGCAGTATTTTTGGGCTGGTCCCAGCATGTACTGGTCAGTACCTACAAAAAGTGCTGCATGGAATGCCGATCTGTGAAATGGCAACAAGGTCATGGCTACCAAAGGCTCACTGATGCACATAAGAAGCACTGGCTAGACCACAAGTTTTTGACATTTAGCAGCCCAGGAAACACACCGACCATTTGCATGTATTGTACTGTACAGATCACACGTCGCTACTCAGCCAATCAAATCCATGCACCGTGATGAGTGTTGTGACTTGAGCGAGTAACACATACAGAGAAGCAGTGAGAAACAAAGGTTAGAAAGAAGAAAGCGAATCAGATGACAGGTAATTCACATGGTAGCCCTAACAGCAGAAAAATGGAGCATGAAAACAGTTTTTTAAAGGACGTCCTCCTTCAAAATCAGAGAGAAGCTCCGTCCAATCAACATGAGAGAAAAATGCATGATGGAGGGTCCAGAATGAGTGAGGAGACAAAGCAGGCAATCAGAGGTTTTTCTCATATGATAGAAACCTTAACACAGCAGGTGGAATATTTAAATAGTAACCTTTAAATGCATTGTTTTGACAACGATCATTTTCATTCATGTTACCAAACAGGTCAGTTTTGTTTTTGGCAGGGGTTGGCTTAGAGTGTTGCTGCTGGTTAGGTCACACAAATTATTGGTCCACATATACACACGAATGTTCTGATTATAAAATACAATAAAACTGTAGGATATAGGTCCATTGAGAACACAATGGACCAAGAAGCTGTTGGACAAGTGGCATGGTTTAAAACCCACAGAGACAGATGAACACATCAAAAAGGCCAGCTTGTTCTCAACATGTGCCCTGTTTCTCAAGATAGGCTGACAGCCAGCGACATATTTCATTAAGTTTCATCATGGAACCCTGAGCTAAACACAGCTCAGCCTTAAACAAATCATACAAACAATTACAAACTGCCACCAACCTCAGACAACCAGTTTCATTAAATGAACAATCTGTATAAATTCATAATTACTTCAACAGTCATTGATCTGATCGTGCCCACACCCTAAAATAATCTACCAACTAAAAAGACACCTCATAAAAAAACACCAGTGCTTCCACAAACTAAAGCTTCGCCTGCCAATAAAATATCCTTGTAAACAGCTTACATCATCGCGTCTGAATCATGAGATAGTCATCAAGAGCAATGAGGAACTCCAATGCAGACAGCAGAAGGACACAACCCAGAGTGCAAGCTTGCGTGATTCTTACCATACCTCCAAAGGACAGCAAAAATCAGAAAGTACTTTACTGACCTGGGAAATAAGAACATGGGCACCATAGGCTGAGACCTACAACAGCAATTTAGTACCATTCTAAGCACAAATCTACTTGTTCCCAGGTTATGCAGCTTCAGACTTCAGGCAGCACTTCCCTGTTTAATTCAAATAGCCTTCTTGAGATGGAAATGTATCCCCTGAATCAGGATTTGTGCCCATTGACATTCCTGAATGGCTCATTGGAATCTAAAAGACCATCACAAGTGTAGACCCATTTCTGCTGGGTTACATGATTGTACTAAGCATTACAAAGGAAATCCCCTCACACCACATCACCAGCACAGTGGAATCAGGTGAACAGGCACCAGCAAACTGTCGGTGCCCATCTTGCACCATTTTGGCTGCCTGTGGGGCCACCAACTCCTGACAAGCTTAGCGCTAATGAGACAGCCCAGCAGAAGCAGGCCGCCTCCTTTCTGTTGTCCACTGCTAATCTTATGCAAACAAGCAGCCTCATGGATCCAACTAGGAAATGAAAAGACCACCCGTGGACAAAAACAGGGGGTTAGCAGCAAACGCAGGCCACTCAAGGCAGAAATTAGCACGCCAAGAATGTGGAAGACACTGTGTTGACAAATCTATTCTTCTCCATTTCCCAGATTATCTCCACCGTTCCTTAAACTGCATTTTCAGTTTTGTTCTCTCCGACCAAACAGGGTCAGTTCCAACACTTATGGTGAACAAAAGCAAGCGTGAATAGAGATGTCAATGAAACATCTACAGATACTGATGGATATTAGACCTATTCTAAAGCCACTGAAGGCTGCCTTCCAGGCAGCGAGTCTTCACAAGTAGTGAGGCTGGCGGGGTTTGTTCCAGGACTGCCATAAACAATAGTATAATGTCTGTTCCAGCACAATGAGACAAACAACAAAGAATGGATGTGTTTCTAAGCCAAACATCTCTCCTTCTGAAGAGCAACTTTCCTTTGATTTTGGAGAAGTTAAGCAGATCTCAATGCTGTATTAATCATGCAGTGGTATGGGAAATCTCACATATCTGATGTTTTTTCATATACATTTTGCTTGTAGATGATTAAGTTAGCTAGCACAAATATTCAGGTTTAGTATGTAAAGTTAATATTTCTATACAATATTTGCTAGAGTTCTAGTTTATTGAATATCAGTTAAAGGGCAGCAGCAGTGGAATTACTGAAAAACACACAGGCTGGTAGCTGGTTGTATGTTTGCTGTGTGTTGATTTGACAAAAACATAATGTCTGCTTGCCAGAGAATCTCAGACAGAAAGTCTCAGGAGAGCATTATGTGTAACCACACTAGTGATTCTGGACGATAGTAAACGCCAATAACAGTAAATGCTTTACTGTTGGCCACAATCAACGATGGCTAAACCACCAAAAATGTCTGATTCCCAGTAGGGCTACCCATACAGGGCCCAAGTTGGCATGTTATCTGGGGAAAGTATCAAAATAATATTTACCATTTAAAGATGTAAACTGTTCCTTGGATTTCATTATTTGTCCCCCTAAGCTCCCTAAACTTAATAAACAGTTCCCTCAGCCTACATCAGTATAGAGGGAGCACTAGAGGGACGACTTAATGAGTGGAGGAAATGTTTCAAATGTTAAAAGTATTTGAACATTCGTTTAATTGGACACTTTAGGGGCGTCATAGATGTGACACTAACTGGTTAAATGTGTGAGAATAATTTAATTAAAATGGAAATCAGGGTTTATGGAAGCCAATTTCTACCACTTGAAGAAAAAAAAATCTATTTTTTAATAAGTACCTCTTTATTATGACTTTACTCACATTGATTTTATTAAGTACCTCTTTATTATGACTTTACTCATCATTCTGAATGAGAACCTCGTCATTATATCTTACTTTATGTACATTTTCCTCCATAAAATGAATAAACTGGAGTCTCGCCGATTCCCAGCTGGACAATAAGCACGTTTCACTTCTCGGGGCACTAAAGCCTCATCACTACAGTAGTGAACAAGTGTGAACATGAGGTAATGCCGATGCTGTAGCAGTGTGTCGCTCGTGTGTAAACAGCAGAGAAGTCAGACGTCGAGCTCGGGTTCAGGGCTGAGAGACGCGAACAAAGACGCGACGGCGGGCAGAAGTTGGGCGCGCAGGAGCGACACTGACGTGTTCGCAGAAGTGCGGGATAAAGCAGCGGGGTCCGCAGCACGGACGGAGACAAAAGCCGCGACGCTCACCTGAGACAAACAACACGGGATGCACATCTTCCCGACGTCTGTTTACAAACCCGCTCCACACACACGGGTCCCGCTCGAGACAGCTGTTGTCCTCGTCCAGCAGTGCTGTCTCCTCCGCTCCGGAACAAAGCCCGCCGAGGACGAGCAGCGCCTCAACACACTCTCAGAGCGGCTACACAAACACTACTTCATCCCCCCCCCAACCGCGGAGCTGGACACTGTCCCCCGTCCCCCTCTCAACTTCGCTTTCCCCACATCAAATCAAAGAAAACACACCGCCTGTGTCACTTCCGCTGTCGTCATAGTTACTAGTCTTGAACCTCAGCTGTGTTGCTGTGTGTACACACACACGTGTGTGTGCGTGTGTGTAATGTACTTTTCCTGTACAAACCTGATTCATCTAACCCACTTCAGAGTAGCACTGGGTTAAAGCAGGGAATCCCCCCCGGGACATGGCAAACCCTTCCGTCCACCCCTAATGAGGCAGTGCAATGGATCATCTTGCTCCATCTATTTATTTGTTCAACAGATCCTGCGATTCCTGCTTCCACGATTTGCATTGATGCAGATCAAACCTTTCCTGTGCCACTGGCTGCAATACAAGCTCAATGCATGATACATCTGCCTCATGGTTCACAGTTGGAGAGGTGTGCTTTACATGAAAACATGCCCCCCCCTCTCCAAACATATCTTAGCTGAAAGGTTGATTGGTACACAGGACTTGGTTGCAAAATGTTTCAGGCATGTTTAGATGTTCCATTGTGTGGTGAGGACTCCCGAAATGAAGGTCACTTTTCTGAGCACACACTCCAGTTTGTTCCAACAGGACAATGCTGATATGCATACTGCTGCCATCACAAGAGCTTACATTGGACACAGTCACATTGCCAGATCCATCACCAATTCAAAATTTGTGAAATGCTATCATCACTCCACCCCTATAAATTCTGAGACAGGGTTTATATTCAAGCTGCATGGGATGGATTTTCATGGGACGCCATAAGGAACCTCTGCAACTAAATGTTGAGATGTCTAACATGTTACGCTATACTCAAGACTGTACTGAGAAACACTACTTCTGGATGTGTAGCTTAATAAATATTTCACACATCTGTCTAAATTTTAATAATTGATTGTTCCTGGTAACCATTATCCTCCTTTCAAGTCTGACACTTCATTCTGCATGCCTGTTTTTTGATGACTGTAGTTTGATTTAAAAGAAAGTCAGATCTGTAGTTGTGGTATGACACACATTGATTCCCAGCAAAACAATACAAAATTCCCATTTCAGCTTCTTCAAAATAAATAAATAAATAAAAAATACTGTTAAAAGTTAATCCAAGATGTGACTCTACAAAATGTCACCAATTCGAATCAAACTATTTTAATTTTAACATTTTTTAATTTTAGTAAATATTTTTTAAATATAAATGCATTCATATTACAACAATTAGGGAAATATATATTTTTTGCAACATGATTACACTTCTGAACAAGTGCCAGAGGATTCAAACTTTTAGTATTGTGCCAGTGACCACCGTACTTCATGCCAGAGGTGGTACAGCCTCCTCCTTTGCAAGAAAAACAAAACAAAAACAAACAAAACATCTTCTGTATGTGGTGCCCTTCATAGTTGCTCACTATCCAGGTTGCTATGGCAGAAGACCAGGCAAACTTTTCTGACGTCCAGATGATGAAGCAGAGCCGTGTCCAATGAGGCACTAAGCTGACAGATGAGGTGGTGAGTGGTGTGGGACAACAGCACCTCCCTCAGGGCTTTGGTGCCAAGTAATGAATCAGTGTGGGAAATATTTGCATGAACGGGCAGCAAGAGACTAGACTAGTGAACAAGCTGGTGAGATAAATGTAATTATAGATAACTGTCTGTGCCCCTGACAAAATCATTTCAACTGAACAGAGAGAAAGATTCATGATTCTAGTATTCATTGACGTAAAACATGATCAAAAGAGCAAATATCTTGTAATAAATATGTAGAGAGAGAGAGTGGAGATGTGTCCTAATTGTAGGATAAAATATTTTAACCCCAAATTTCATCAGACAGTGTACAAAGGAAACTGAATTGAGCTCACAGAGCTCTGTGTGCAGTTAGGGACCCAAATTCGGGTTGCTTAGCAACCAGGGCACATAAATGGAGCTGCTGAATCCATCCAGAGACCAGCAGCTTACGTGATAAATCCCTGTCTCTGAAAGATTAAAAGCATCTAAATAAATAACAATTGTGCTGTCAAATGGGAGGAGGAATGAATCACTTGATTGATTGAAAACATGAAACAGAAAACAGCACTCAATTCCCTTCCTCATAATTTAATTACTTACAGCTTGTAAAAAAATAACTGAAAAAATATCACAAATCCAGTTCCTATAAATACGTCTGTCCCAGCAGTCACAATCATTATGTTAAGTGAATGGCTGACCAACGTATTTATTGTTATTGTAGGTTATCAGCAGCACTAGTGGTCACGTTGCTCAAACGCAGGCAGGGTCTCCACACCTCCTCACCTAAAACACAAGCTTTTTCTTCAGGGTGCCTGTACAAGAAGAAAAGACTGATCAATCTGTGTGTCAAAAGGAACTATAATGGACTATAAAGTTCATTATCAAACAATATACATAGACAGTTACATAGAGATGCATTGTAAATGCAAGTAGGTCATTGCACTGCTCCGCAAGTATCTGTTTGTATTATTCACCTGTAACTAACAATGACCTGAAGACATGAAGAATAAATAACAGCTAAATCCAAAACATTCCCATTACAGCCAATTACCCTGTAGACCTCGGGTCACCAGCTCTACTGGAGAGCGACTACCCTGCATGTTTCAACTTCAACATAAAACCCTGCAATGGTTGCACAAGTCTTTCAGTAAAGCATATTTAAACCACCCATAAACAGGCGGTGTTTAGTGCTTGCTGGGTAGTTGCTGTGGTATATTAGATGGATGCTGTGGTTGTCCAGATGTTGCCATGGTAGCCCTTGCAGAAGTTTTATTAGTGTATTTGTATCTTATGTGTACTTTATGAAGAAATAGCCATTGCAACATGGAAACTGCATCCAATAATCAAAAAGCTGTAAAGAAGTGTAATTCACAATCAGACAAAAAAAAAGTCTGGAGCTGGAACATTGTTCTCAAAAACTGCAGGACAAAAAAAGGCAGAAAAATAAAAGACTAATACAAACTAGGTGACAATATATAGCACAAATACATGAAAAAATAACAAAAGGAAGAAATTACTAAAGAAATAAAAAATGGCCCTATATAAAACAGTTCTCATATTTGGGGAAACAACTCGATGAACCACTGAATCCTGCTTAACGTTAACAGTTCTCACCTTGATCAATACCATCCCGCTTTCTCTTAATTCCAATAGTGAGATTTTCTTTTTCTTTCAGAGCTTCCGCTGAAGAGTTTGGTCTGGGCAGCTGGGGTCCTGGGGTGGGCGCCGGTCTCTGGCTGAAATATTGCATCTTCAGTGCCTAAAATACCCATTTACAGAGACTGTGCGTAAATATGTAGATATGTAACGAACACACGTACGGCTTGGCGATACAGCAAATTTAGATTTAATACAACATATGAAAACAACCTCTCGTAATATTGTGTCTGTTATGCAGGTATTCTTATGTACAATTTGATTTTTTAAAAATGAGTGGGTCATTTGTGTGAAAATGGTTCGGTTTTTGCAGGGATGACACTATAGAGTACTATTCAAATTATGCCATAGAAACATTGCAATTAAAGTTAGTTTGTAGTTTGGATCCATTTCTCTGCATACTTCAATGGTCAGGACCCCACAGAGCAAGTATTATGTTGGTAGTGGGACGGTCTCAGCACTGCAGTGACATCATGATGGCACCTCAGTGTCACTGCTGGACAGACAACAGCCCATCATCCAGAAATATCCAATTGGCAACGTCGTGTGGGCAGTGATGAAGGGCTAGATGATAACACAAACTGTGCAGCAACAGCTTGTGTCTATGACTCTATACGTTGGAGCAACTAGGTGGTCTAAAGAGTGTGTAGTACGTGGACACAGTGTTTAACACTCCAGAAGCACTACTGTCTGATCCATTCATACCAGCACAGCACAAACACAACAACCCCATGTCAGTGTCACCACTCTTCAAGATCACCGCAGAGCAGTGGTGAATGGATTTTCATTCTCCACTGCTCTGCGGTGATCTTGAAGTGTTGAATAAAGAGTCTAATAAAGTATGCAGAGAAACAAATGGACTGTGGTATGTAATTATAGAACAACAAAGTGCTTCTGTATGGTCAGTGGCGTTTACTAAAATATGCATGAAGTTTAGAAACAAGTGGTCATAATATTAGGGCTAATCAGTGTTCATGCCAATAATACATCCGGTTCACGTTTTGTATGTTGCCAACTGTGACCACTGAGAGTCAATTAATGTGAAATGACAGGCATCAAGGTTATGCTCAGGCATGAGGTACAATCTGGGCTGGTACCTTTGAGGCTGTGATGCGGGTGCAGGGGTTAAATGTGAACAGGCCTTGTAGAAACTCCAGTAGATCATCACTTGCTGCACTGAAAATGTGCTCCAACGGCGTGCCCGGAAATGGTTTAAATGATACATAGTCAGGGAGACTGGTCATACCCTTAAAATTAAGCAAAATTAGCATCAAATTGCATATTTATTATCTAAAATACTACTATTTTTATACAGAATATTAACATGAAAGAATTTACAGGCCAAATGTCTTCTGTTGGAGTCCCCAAGGCTTCAAATATCTTGGTCAACTGATCCAGGTCAGAGTCTCCAGCCAGAAAAGGTACCTTATAACAAAAGAGATCAATTTATTACACAGCAGTTCAATGGAATAACCAAAACATTTGGACACGTCTAGTTAGAACTGCACGATATTGGAAAAAAACTGACACAGTTGTCCTGTGATATATATTACATTACATATATTATGTTTAAAAAAAGCAAAAAAAGGGTCCAATCATGCTGCGTGCCATCAGCAGCCAGAGTCTGAGATAGCAAAATCGAACATTGAGAACTGTACACTTTTTCCATTTGTATCAAGCAATCAGTAGAATGAAATTTGTAGTTAAATTTAGCATATGTGACACTGCACGTCCTGCAATGTAACTTTTACACCTGCACACAATGCGGTGATGATGCTGCTGAAACGATATATTGTGCAGCCCTACCCCAGTCATGTTAGAAATCCTCTATAGGGGTCTAAAGCTTTAACACTAAAATCTGATGTTCGCAGGTTGGAATTGCCAGTTGGAATCACTGGTTATGCTGCCTGCCATCGGCAGCTGGTAGTTTTGCTACTTTAAGACAAATAAAAATTAACTGAGCATTAAGATTGAACACAAGAGCAACCGTGTAACTGTAGAGGATCAACTTTGTTTCACTTAGAAAATACAGGGGTGCCCAAACTTTAACACACAGCTGTATACACCTACCTTAAAACTGCACCAAAATAAGTAGAACATGGAAAAGATTATTTATTAATGCCAACGGCCATGAGACGTACCCTTAGGAGGAGTTCTGCAAGGATGCAGCCTACAGCCCACATGTCCACACCCACCCCATACATCCTGGCCCCAAAGAGCAGCTCGGGGGCACGGTACCATCTGAAATAAAGTGTTTCATTTCTTTATTTCATCAAAAATTCACATTATAATTCTATAAATACACCGATTAGCCAAATTATGAATCTGTTCAATACTGCCATCAATGACAAACAATAATTTAGCACAGTATTATTGGGTCACACAAATCATCAGCCTCAATTAGATACGAAGGAGCTGTACAGACCTGGTCACTACTTGATGTGTGTAGACTCTATTTGGGCTTCCAAATGCTTTCGCCAATCCAAAATCAGCAATTTTCAAAACGCCATTTTCATCCAATAGTAAATTATTGGGCTTCAAATCCTGGAAGCGAGCAAAGAAATTTTTTGAAATAATCAACTGCATTTCAGTAAAAAGCTTAAGAGTCACATCAATTCTGCTCTTCTATTCTGACCCTGTGCAGAACCCAGTGACTGTGCATGTATTCCAGGCCCTGCAGGGTCATCAGAATGTATGCCTTGATGTTGGCTGGCGTCAGTACAAGACTGGTGTCCTTTATAATCACCTGGAGGAAAGAAAAATACATCAATCTGTTATCTTGACAAAATCCTCAATATTACACAACCAAAAAAAAACACGTCAGTGCTCATGACATGTTTCATGAATAAGCATGACTTTCACAAAAGAGTTTTCCATTTCTACACTATATGCCTAAAGCTGTTATTGCAAAACCTGCTGTTTTGTAAAATCTCTATAGAAAAGCACTGCTAATTGAATGGGATGTTCAGGAGAAGCTGCACAAGGCCTAAAGTCACAATGTCTGGTACCAAGTAGGGCTGGGTGATATGAAGAAAATCTCAATATGTTAACTGAATGGTGATGTACAACAGAATATATGATGTGAAAAACACAATCTGAAAAAATTAGAACACCCCATGAAATCCATTATGTCTTAAATTATATTTAAAAATATTGAATTTTGATTACACGCCAAGTTGTCTTCATGCCAGAGCGGTCTTATACCCCCTCCAGGTGTGTATGTGAGAGCGTGAAAAAGGTTTTCGGCAGAACTGAAACCGAACGTTATTTAAAAACATTAAAACCCAAAATAAATGATATCGCCTCAGCCCATATCTTGCTTTGTTTATATGCTGATATTGATAAATCGCCCAGCCCTAGAACTAAGTGCCTGGACAAGAGTGATGGAGCTCCATCAAACGCCTTGGGGATGAGTTGAGTTTTGAATTTTGCACTCCAACTCGTCCCAAAAGTACTGAATCAAACTCAATCACTCCGGGTACTGGATTTACTGCCAAGAGCCTAATTCATTCCAAAGGTACTGGATGGAGCTCAGACTCTCCATGCACAGTGCCCAATATCTTTGGGATGAGTTTGTCCTCCAAAACCAATAACCCCACATTGGTACCAGCACTCATTAATGCTCTTGTGGTTAACTGCAATCAAATCCTCTCAGCAATATTTCACAATTTAAGGGAAAATCTTCCCTCAAGAGCAGAGGCTTTCACTACAGCAACATAGAGGACAACACACTTTTTAATCCACTTGTTTACAGACAATTTTTTTTTTTGCCAATTAGTGTATCTGTGTTCTGTTCTGAACAGTATACAGATGTTCAGATGTATTACAGCTGTTAATAAACACAGCTGTTGATAAACACCTTTCCCTAACAGATGTTAGTAACAGAAAAAACACAATCAGAGTGAACCCACATTATAAGCAGTAAATTGGTTAAAAATAAAACTGCTATTTTTTGGCTTCAACATCTCATCCTCATAAAATCATTTGCCTGCTTTTGGCATCTGCCCTCTAATTTCATAATAGCTGTTTGGGAAAAGCGATAACAGAGGCAATATTGATGTTTAAAGGACCATTAAAAGGAGCCCTTCGCTTTTCCTCCACTCTGCTTTTGCTTTTTAATGCTAAAATCCAATTAGGACTCAAGCTGAATGCAAAGTCCAGTGGGGGTAGTTTTAAATATGACAAAAGCACACACAGACATTCGGGACTCATGAGTAGCTGGCATGTAAATGCTGATAAATCCTGTCCCCTGTTTACCTCCAGATCCGTCTCCATGTAGTCAAACACAAGGCTGATGTTGGATTTGTGTCCAAAGGCATCGAGGAGCTTTGGAAGCATTTAAAGAAAAGATGATTACTCTTCAAGCACAAGTGTAAGAACAAGATTATATACAATCTTATATACTGTCCTTTGTATGGAACACTACAGTGCCCCATATACTGACTCATATATTGTTTCAGCATCACCATTAACAAAGGACCAAAAAAGACCAAAAAGAAAGTCTCTGCTGTTCTCATTTTCTAGGACATATTTACCAGAGCTATCTTCAGCCCAATACACCCAAAGCACTCAGATAGAATTGCTGCAAAGCTCAGCATGCAGGATATGTAAATGGATTACAGGTGTAGTCTGACTAAACACTGGGTCTTGGCACAAGAGGGAATAAAAATACTTTCCGCGCTGCTCTACAAAAATTGACTTTTGGTTAGTGTACTTCTTGGTGAGAGATTGTTAACTGCTACACATACAGTGCATCCAGAAATTATTCACAGCCTTTCACTTTATACACAATGTTTTATGTTACAGCCTTATTCCAAAATGGATTAAATTTATTTTTCCCCTCAAAATTTTACACACAATACAATGAAAGTTTGTTTGAATTTTTTGCAAGTTTATTAAAAAAAAAACCCACAAAAATAAAATATGTACACTACATATGTTTTCACAGCCTTTACCATGAAAATTGAGCTCAGATCTTCTTTCCACAGATCATCCTTCAGATGTTCCTACAGCTTGGACACCTGTGGTAAATTCAGTTGATTGGACAGGATTTGGAAAGCCACACACCTGTTCATATAAGGTCCCATAGTAGACAGTGCATGCCCGAGCACTAACCAAGCAATGATGTCTAAGGGATTGTCTGTAGACATTCCAGACAGGATTGTATCGAGACACAGATCTGTACTGAACACAGTGCACTCCATTGTCCATAAAACTTAGAACTTAGGAACCACCAGGACTCTTCCCAGAGGTGACCACCTGGCCAAACTGAGTGACTGTGGTAGAAGGGCCTTAGACAGGGAGGTGACCAAGAACCCAATGGTCAATCTGACAGAGCTCCAAATGTTGCTCTGTGGAGAGGAGAACCTTCCAGAAAGACAAAAAATTCTGCAGCACTCCACCAATCAGGCCTGTATGGTAGAGTGGCCAAACGGAAGCCACTCAGTAAAAGGCACATGACAGCCCATCTGGAACTTGCCAAAAGCTGCTCATCACCTAGCCAACAGTGAAGCATAGTGGTGGCAGCATCATGCTGTGGAGATGTTTTTCTGCAACAGGAACTGGGAGACTAGTCAAGGTCAAGTGAGACATGTACAGAGACATCCTTGATGACCTGCTCCAGAGCACTCTGGACCTCAGACAACAACCCAGGACACAGCCAGGATAACGAAGGAGTGGCTTCTGGACAAATCCGTGAATGTCCTTGAGTGGCTCAGCCAGAGCTCAGACTTGAACACAATCAAACATCTCGGGAGATATCTAGAAATGACTGTGTATTGATGCTTCACATCCAATTGATTTTATCACATCAAGGTTAGATTATTGCAAGGCACTATTGTCAAGATGTTCAAACAGGAACCTAAATAGACTTCAGTTAGTTCAGAATACTGCCACCAGGGTCCTAACTAACTAAAACTAGAAAATTGACCATTTCCAATTTGATCAGCACTGCACAGCCTTCCAGTCAAATTCCGTATTGATTATGAAACTCTTCATATAACCAATATGATCACTCAGATTACATGGTGCTGGCTTCCTACTAGTTCCCACAATTCAGCAGGGGGATTAGCCTTTTCTTACAAAGCCCCCCCAGCTCTGGAATAACCTTCAAGATAATGGTGCAAATCCAGGGATTCATAGACATAAGGAATTATGGTAAACGGGGATGTTGGTACTGCCATCTGACTCTTCACATGATCACTCACGTTTATGACAGTGGAGCTATTGCACGCCAGTGTTTCAGGATGCTCTCATGTTTATATTACCTTCTGGTTCTCTCCTTTATCTTGCTCACTAGGGAACCTATCCCTTATCCTTTGTTCCTGTGTTTTATTTCTTGATTTCTGTAAAGCAGCTCTGTGACAACATCAGTTGTGAAGAGTGCTACACAAAAACATGTTGATTTGATTTAAGCTAGACTGTTATAGTCAGATCTGCTGGGGTCACTCGCCACACTCTGGTCCTGCAGAGGGGAAATTCACATAGCAAGGCACTCAGTTCCTCTCTTTACCTTTCCTGAGTCAATGATGACCCACCAACCCTGGCTATTGAATTTACTAACCTTGAGCTCCCCTGACACATCTGAGAAGGACCCTGAGCTCCCCTGTCACCACTTCATATGGATGCCCAACTTCTGGTTAGTGGACCTGGACTAGTTGTCCTCCTGCCATCACCAACTATGTACAAATTTACACAGACCCTAATTAGCTGCTACTGTTACTATTATGAAGTTTGAGAGAATGGGAGAAACTTCCCAAAACCAGGTTTGTCAAGCTTGTAGTATCACATTCAAAAAGACCTGAGTCTATAATTGCTGCCAAAGGTGCTTCAACAAAGTACTGAGCAAAGGATGTGAAAATTTATGTAGGTTATATTTTTGTGTTTTATTTATTTTTCTAAGATTTCAAAGAAACTTCTCACTTTGTCATTGTGTGGTATTGTGTGTAGAATTCTGAAGGGAAAAATGAATTGAACCCTGGTTGAAATAAGGCTGTAACAAAATATGTGCAAAACGTGAAGCGCTCTGTATACTTTCTGGATGCACTGCACCTCTAGGTCACCCTGAAATACCTTTTTCCCAGTTAAAAGACTGTAAGAGGGGGCACATCATTGGACTGAGATGCAGGATGGTCATTTCAACAAACTGCACTCCATCTAGGCCATTCTGGATGCAGGAGGCAATATGGAACCTGTATGCCTCCATGCACAACCGTATCTCATCTTGTATCCAGGCTAGAGGCCCAACAGGGTACTAGAGCTTCCTTTCAATTGCACAGTTTTCACTAACAATCTTATTCTTTTTGCTCCAATATTGTAATCACTTGCATTTATCACCATTACATTCACACAAAGTTATTTTTGATTCTGAAGTCTTTTGGTAATTTCTTTTTTCAATATCGTAATATATTTTACAATTACATCGACTTCTGGTGGTGAAAATTCCAGTACTTTTTAATATTATGAAGCCCTAATTAATACTAATGAGTTTTACTTACTCCAATAATGTTTGGGTGGCTTAGCTCCTGCAGCAATTTAATCTCTCTGAGAGCTGTTCTGTTGATTCCTGAAAGACAAGAAGAGAATCTGACATGAGACAAAACCAAACAAAATATGGAAACATTATCAAGTAATAATTCCAGTTTCTGCATAAAAATACCATCTTTAGCTTCTGTTCTGTGTCCGACTTTAATCTGTTGAGAACAAGAAAACAAGAAGCTTACAAAATATATCACTTGAATAATAACTAGAGGATAAATTGAGCTCATTTGCAGGAAATTATACAACACAAAAAAAGACCTTAAACTAACAAGTTAAAATTGGAATTACAATTTAATATATTTCTAACTGTATTTCTCAGAGAATATTGTCAGAGTAAGTTCATTAATTAGGAGTTAATTATGTTACCTTTTTAATCGCAACAATAGTATTTGTAGTTTTGTCTCTGGCCTTGTAAACAGTGGCGAACTGGAAGAGACAGAACAATGAGGTCATGGAAATGTGCCTAGTGAACAATAACTAGCAAACAAATTCTATCCCAAGACTATCTTCAGTACAGAAAATCATATGTCAGCAAGCTCTGTTTGGTCTGAAAGTAACCAGCCCCCAGCACTGAAGTGGAACTCATGTTTAGCTGAAATCCAACAAGCAATCACTAAAATATCTTGCAAATCAAGTAAACCTATAATTGCTACAAATGTTGTGAAAACAGCAAGCTGGGGTATTTTAAACCAGCCCTCAACAACCACGTTCACACTGCAGACAGCAGTAAAGTTCAAGTAGGAGGAAAACATCACGTTCAAAGCCTCAAGTACCAAGAAGGGCTTGACTGATGCTCATTTAGAATAAACTGGCAAAAAAAACCTGCTGACAGAAATCCTAAAAATATCTCTGAATGTTCTAGAAGAAAATTACATTAAGAAACGTTACGCAAACTAAACATGCTGAGCCCAATTCGTAAAAACCCGGTAGTAAATGTGCAGCATGGTAATAAAGTCCTCTTCATAACATTACCATCACTGTGATCAGCATATTAATGACCAAAGCTCTGTGCCTTTTCAGGTGCCAAATTGGACATGCAGAGCCAAAGAAAAGCCCAGAATCAGTGAGAAGTGGCACAGACCAAACACAAGAAAAATGTCAATACAAATGTTAAACCAGGGATTTGCAACCTACTCCATCTCATGACAGACCTGTTTGTAACTAAAAAGCTTGTAATTTCTCAGACACTGAAAATGTGAGAATTAGGGCCTGAACAATAGGATAAAAAAAGATAGTCTTAATGAAAACTAAATGTCCTTCACAAACATGAGCAGGAAATATATGCTGTCAGCTTCAGGTGACGGGTCTAGCTCTTGTCTTCTTTCATTCTGTCTAAATATATCAGAGCCCATGTCGACAATCTGCATAATGGTGTAGTCTAGGTTGTACTTGTGGGAATATTTTTGTTTTCTAAAGAACAACTTCACCATTCTTTCTTCATTAACTAACATCATTAGTGAACAGTCTGCATCAGACACTCACAGAAGTTGTCTCACACTGACAATGTTTAATTTCTATTATCCTGTGAGGTGCATTTCTATTAATACTCACTGTCTTTACAGTTTAATTTAACTAAATCAAATTTCACAGACCATTACTGTACGACTATGGAATGCCCCTGAGGATGGGCCTGTGGACCACTAGAGTGCACTTTATGGCCCACTGGTTGTTCCCAGCCCACAGGTTGAGAAACTTTGTCAATATCAATGTTTTGTCAGAAATAACTGTTTAATCCACTGTTTAAAGCAGTGACAAGAGGGAAAGAAAACGTATGCAGATATAATCATGGATTAGATATGATTTCTTCATGACAAAGCAGTAAAATTCATTTCCTGGTTTATTTAAAATAAATATGATACAATATATAATGTGGGGAAAAAATGTGAAAAGATTATATTTAAACATATTGAAATTTGATCTTAGTTTCTTTTTGTACACACTTTACCCACACTAATTCTTATGCCCCATCTTATGCCTGATGATAGAAACACTATTTTAAAACGTTATATAATATAACTATAACTTGATATAAACAATATCACCTGATATCACCCAGCCTTACTAAGAAACTGTCAATACCACATCACTATACAGTGCAATATATTGTAACAGGCTATAATAGTGAAAAAGAATTTAGGAAACCTGTTGAGGTACTAAAGAAATTCTGAGAAAAAGAAAGTTTACTTTATATTCATCTGAAGACAACAAACAACACAACAATTAACAATTGCACGCTATGAATCTCATCTCATCAATAATCAGACAAACAGCAGCTGTCTGTATTTCTGGATTAATAGCAGCTTTTTGCAATGTGAGACCATTTAAAATGTTTTCTTTTTGCCCACAGAAAATTAGATCAGATGATATTTTAACAACATAACTTTGGTATTCATTGCATCAGTGACAAAACTCATATCATCCAAGTCATTCTACCAATCCCCATTTAGAACTGAACCAGCATCCATCAGCATCATAAACACAATTAGGCTCCATTCAGTCAGGGATCCCAACAGCTTTTCATGGTCTTTGATGGCCAAGGTGGTTGAAAACTGGTCATTCAAGCTTGATCATGCTAGCCTGTCTGCATGGTCTAGCTTACTCACACCAGCGGTCACACCAGTGGTCCAGCTTGGTCGCCCCAGTGGTCCAGCTTGGTAAATACCTGTAGATCATCTAAACCAGGTTCTCAACCCTGGTCCTGGAGGCACCCCTGTCCAACACACCCCCATACAATTCTGAAAGGGCTTGTCATTGAGCTGATTCATTGATCAGGTGTGGTGGGAGCAGGGTAGCTCAGGAAAGATCTAACGTATGCAGGGAAGGGGTGCCTCTAGGACCAGGGGTGAGAAACGCTGAGCCAAACCATCAAACTCAAAAACACAGAGCTTGTCGAGCAGCTCATAGAGGTGGACCAGCTGTTTGTTCAGCAGGTCTCAGTGTAGGGTCTATTCAGTTTCTAACATCTGCCTGATGTTGACAACCAGCTGCGTTGCTAAGCTACCCGGCTACCGCACTTCAGTCCCTCAAAGTGTCGCGCGCCTTCGTTTGAGCTCATTTTACTGTCTGTGTTACCTGACCCTCTCCGAGAAAGTCCAACTTTTCGTATCGTTTCGCTCTGGACTTCACGTCCACAGCCATGCTGACAGCTCTTTGTTAAAAGCGACGCTGCAGTTCAGTTAAAGCGCCCGAAATACATCCGGGGGAAACAAAAGTCCCGAGAAACGTTCCTAAGGCTCCAACGATGATTTGTACATCATACCCCCGACCTGCCAGCGGGAATATGAGTTACAGATCAGCGAAACTCAAATGCCTGAAATAAACACGGTTTAAAACGCTCGACGAATATTTAGAGCATAAAATCGGTTGATTTATATGAGAAATGCTTTAATACTTACTCACTTACTACTGAAATGAAAGAAACAGAGTTCGTGCCGAGCAGTGTCCTGTGTTGGACTGTTTATTGTTTATTTTAGTCAATGGTTCGCGCCTGTGTCTTACAGCTAGATTGTGGGGACAAAATGAAATTACGAAACCAAAATTGCAAGAGATTGCACTGGGCATGGATACATTTTAGGGTTGTTTATATATTTAATTAGTCGTTTATTCATTCGGTCATTTAATCATTTATATAATTATGTATTTAATCGTGTATTTGTTCATTTATTTAAGCATTCATTTCTTTCTTTAATCATTTATTCCTTTAATTAATTCTTTATTTATCATTCATTCATTCATATATTTATGTATTTAATCATGTACTGTTTATTTAAGTATTCGTTTCTGTCTTTTTTTAGTTTATTCCTTTATTCAAAAAATCATCCATTCTTTTATTTATGCATTAATTCGATTACTCTGTTATTTAATTATCCATGTATTTATTTGCTCATTGGTTTAGTTGTTCATTCATTAATTTACCCATGAATTAAATCTTTATTTGTTTGTTTGTTTGTTTGTCTGGCTGGTTGGTTGGTTGTTTGTTTGCTGCACGCGCGATCCACCGGGTGATGTTTTGGCCATTTATTCCAAACGTAATCGTGACCTTCACTCCTCCTGCCTGCAGAGGGCACTGTTGCCCATTTCAAAGGAGGCTCCCTCTCACAAACAGGCCTTTGCTTAAGATGGTCAATCCGACGTGGATCAAAGAAAGTGCCCAACAAGCCGCAAGCAAAACAGATAAATAAATAAATAAATAAAGCAAACGTTGATATTCTGCTCATTCTGTTTGTGATACATGCTGGACGTGCCTGAGGAGGGGGGCAGACCTGTCAGTCAGGCTGTCAGGCTCTGTTGGACCTAGAGCAGCACATCTCTGCCTCTCCTGGCTGGATGTGATGTTACAGACACCATGACCTGCTCCTAAAAAACCCTTTCAGACTTTCTGGAGGTGCGTAACAGCAGGGAATCCACTGAAATGTCCAGGACCAGGGTTAAGGAACAAAAGTTCAGTAGACACTAGAGACATGTGATCAGCTAAAACTGCTCACTGTATGAACCCATGAGGAGCATCTTGTTGATCAATATCAATTTATTCTAAAATGTTAGAAAATCATTTATTAGAATGCATTTTATATTGTTTTATAACACTGATATTCAGGACAAAAACATGCTGCTTTGCGATTTAATAAAACCACCTTAGGGGTGGATGATATATTGATATTTATGTCATATTGGGATATAAACAGCAAGATTTGAGAATATTATTTATATCGAGTTTTAAAGGTTTTAAATAATGTTCTGCTTCAGTCTTGCTGGAACCCCCCTTTCCCACTCTGTTACTGCTCTGCCCTGCTCTCAGCTACTCCTCTACTCTGCTCCCCTCCGCTCCCATTCATAATCCCACATACACACTATAGAGGGGGCAGATCTAATTTCTATGTTTATATTTAAGGATTTCATGGGGTGTCATTATTTGTTCACATTATATTTTCCACATCATATCATATATTGTATATTGCCATGCAGCTAAATTATATTGGGTTATGATTTTTGGTGATTGTTACCCATCCTTAAACCATCTATGTTTTACAGAAGTAAAGTTCTGTAGCATCATTACATTTATATGTTTTGTTAAACCTCTCATAAGTGCTATACACCAATCAGCCATAACATTACAACCACTTACAGGTGGTGTGAATAACGTGAATTTTCTTGTTACAGTGGACCTTGTCAAAGCTGGCTCTATATAGTAAGCAAAGAGTGAACAGTCAGTCCTTTAAGTTGATGTGTTGGAAGCAAAACGACTGGGTCAGAGCAATTCCGTTTTAGGCCTTGTGGGGATTTCCCAGTATGCAATGGTCTGTACCAACCAAAAGTGCTCAAAGGAAGGACAAACAGGGAAGCTGCATCAGGGTCATGTCCATCCAAGACTAGTGTCTCTGGACAGGACTTACCACAGGTAAGATACAAGATACCACAGGATGCCTTTAGAGGTCTTGTGCACTCCATGGTTCAATTGGTTGGAGCTGTTTTAGTGGCACATGAGCGACACATGAATTAAGGCAGGTTGTTTTAATGTTATGGCAGATAAGTGTATGACAGGAACTCGGTCAAGGCTCCCAAATATTGGGCTGTGAGGACATTTGATTTGGCCCAATAGAAGGTTACTCTAACCTCATCCCCTCACATGTCACATGAAGTACCAACTCATCCTTCAAACTGACACTAACCGAATGTCATTGGACGGCTGAACATACAATGTTATCAAATGCATTTTGGAGAATGCTAACAGAGGTCATGCTCTTGTGGACTCTTGGTCCGTGATTGCTCACAATCTCCAGAAGATAGGGACCGGGCAGACATATATTCACATATTCAAATTCACAACCTACACTCTTAAAAATAAAGGTGCTTCGAGTGGTCCACTTGATGTAAAGGTTCTTTACCAATATAAAGGTTCTTCACACTCACACATCTCTATTACAAAAATGGACCCTTATTCTGTCCACTCACTGTCACTATGATTTGAGGAACGCAGGCTAGAATCCTGAATCATGTTGCTTGCATTTGGCAGCCAAAGTACAAGAGAGCAAAATTGGCCATGCTCACTCTGGGCGAGTAGATGGATGATGGGCGAGCATGGATGTTGTTAGTCTTTGTATGGTAGCTGGGCAGCTGTCGCTTTCCTTCAAGTGCATTGCTCCCTCGGTGTAGGTAGATGGTGCTCTCTCCCCACATCACACCTGGTGTGACGCTGGCCGGCACAGGCATCCGTTGGCCATTGTATCAGAGTTGGGGCCTTCCTCTGAGGGCGTTGGCTGCCCAGCAACGATGCAATGATGGTGGTTGGAAAAGAGGTGGTGACTTTATATGTATTGGAGGAAGCACGTGCTTGTCTTCACGCGCCTAGTTTTGGGGGCATCGTATATGATGGGGTGAGTCCTAATGGGGTAATTGGAACTTCGGTATTGGGGGGACAATTGAGACAAAACAAAACCCTCAAGGAACTATTTGAAGTCCATTATTTTTCACCCATTATTTTTAAGAGTGCACTCGTCTTTATTTTACTTTTGTTATATATACCAATCTAACTGCGCTTGCTCCTTATTCCTGCTTCCAACCCATCAACTTCAAGAACTGGTTGTTCACTTGCTGTCTAATACCTAGATCCCACTTCTTGACAGGTGCCAGTCTAACATGATAATCAATGCTATGCTCTTGACTTTATGGTGTAAGCATCTGACTGCAAGAGACAGTATCTCCGGCAGTAATTGCAGACATGAATAAAATGGTAGAGTTGCATTTTGTGATGAGTTGGGAGCATAATTAACAGGGTTGACAGGTGTTAGTAACAGGAACAGCGTTTAAGTTCACAGTTTCCGTCACATCCACCTCACAGCTGAGGGTGTGAAATTCTGTGCCAGTTGTCTGTGTAACTGATACTCATGAAGATGGCTGGAGTAAAAACAACTTCTTAGATCTTATGCATCTTCTATTGGCCTGAAGATGCACTGCATTGTTTTTTTTTTTCATAAATTAAACTTGTTTTTAACATCTGCAGCTGAAACCTTAGTTTCAGGATCATTCTCAGGCCTCATTTCCTCTTCAATACCTTTTTTTTTAATTTTTTTTTTCTTCAACTTGCCGACTTGTTTACTGTACACTTTATAACACCATCAGAAGTTTCCCATCTTAACAGGAAGTGTTGGGCTCAGGCTCTTTTCTCTTTGCGAACACCCACTTCCGCTAACTTTGATAAACACATTTGTGGTTTGGTGCACTAACCCCATCAGATAAATTTACCAAACTGCTGCTGGAGACTGTGTCCTCAGATTACAAAATGACTTTCAAGGTGGTTTCATGACACAAAAGTGATTTGGAGGCATCTAATACTTATAGATTGGATAACCTCATGGTTTGACACTTAAGAATTATGATTCTTCAAGGGTTCTTCAGTAAAACAAAATGGTTCGAAATAGAACCTTGAACACTCAAAGAACACTTTGCGTGATTAAAGGGTCATGTGCATCATGAAAGCATCCTTTAACCTGTTGGAGAATGCACTGTAGAGTGTTCCATATAGAATCGTTTTGAATAAGGTTCTACATAGCAAAAAAAAGGGTTCTGCTATAGTCATGATGTCACTTGAATGAAAAGTAGAACCGTTTTGGTGCCAGATAGAACCCTTTTTAAAATGTTTGTAAATAGAACCCTCTACATCCCATAAATTAATCTGAGTGTTATTTGAGTGTTCATGGTTGTATATAGAACCATTTGCTTTACTGTAGAACCCTGAAAGAACCATAATTTTTAGGCTGCGACAGTACAGTACAGTACACTCTCGTCCCGCAGGAGAAAATGATGCATAAAAATGCTTAAAATTTCATTTAGTTCCACATTATCCATGTATTGCATGCTTTGTTTGTAGGCCCATCTTCTTATTCTCCATGAACAATTACAGTCCAACTCACCTTTCAAACTGCAGAAAGAGGAACTCGCATGGCTCACGTGGTTCTGCTTTCGTTGTTATCATAAATCGCATTTGGAAGGATGATATTAAATGAATCATCATTGTGTCATTTTGATTTAGCAGATATAGGCTCAGAAGGATTTACAAGCTTCATGTGGCCTTCAGCAGAACCTGTTCCTATTCAGAAAATGTGTTCTACAAGTTGCAGTCATTTTGCTCCCTGTAGAGCTTGAGATGATTCATTCCACAACTGTTAGCTTTGGTAGCAAGTGGGCAGATGCTGAGTGAATCTGAATGTTGAGTGTTGAGTGAAATCAAATCAACACTCTTGGGCTTGCATGCACGCATTCCCCTGAATGAGTTACTAATGAGGTAAAAGTGGGTATCTCATGAAAGGCTAGCAGTTTCTCAATTTGGCTGCTGATGAACAGCTGTACCTTTTAAGATCAGTCATTTCTATGCTTGACACTCAATTTGATTAGTATATGGGTGAATAGGTCAACCCATAGACAGCCTTCTCTGGAAATGGAAGTGAATGAGTGTGTAGTGAGTCATGGCTAAAAGTTCCTTGAGTGATTTAGAAAAGACTGACATAATTGTGCTTGTAGGTGGAATCCACTTTAAGGACAAAAAGCAGCTTTATGAGTTGTTAGAAAGAGTTTCCTGGAAATGCAATTAAAATAAATGAGCTTGGTACACTGTAAGGCTGTGTAGGCTCACATATCTTATTGATTGTCACCTAAGCATATTTTGTAGCCCTTTATTTTGGAATTATTTAAAACTATGAGTATTTTTCCACACATTTCCACACAACATAAAAAATACATTTTTATTAAATAACAGCACTCAGTCTTTTTGGATCTATCAGCCTGTGACATCTATTTCTGTTTTTTGTTTATCCAATCAAACAAGCTTGCTTTTAAATGTAATCCCAAATTTCTTCCCAATGTGGAATTGACAATTGCCTGACCCTGTTAGGACTATATGACAGTATTTGGAACTGTTCATAATCTCCTCCACCTTCACTAACACCCAAGATCCAGTGGAAGAAAAACATCCCCAAAGCATGATGCTTCCACCACCATGCTTCACTGTGGGGATGGTGTTCTTTGGATGTTGCACAGTGTTGTTTTTGTACCAAACATACAGTACCAGTGAAAACTGAAACCAATGTACCAATGAAACTGAAACACTTGGTTTTAGATCATAATAATTTATTAGTATGGTGTACCAGGGCCTCCTTTTGCGGCCAATACAGCGTCAATTCATCTTGGGAATGACATTTTTTGGATACAATCCGGGTTAGCACCCAAACATCCCTTTCAGACAGCTTCCTCTTGCAGCCACAGTTAATCCTGTTGGATGTGGTTGGTCCTTCTTGGTAGTGCTGACATTACCCTGGATACCGTGGCTCTTGATACATCACAAAGACTTGCTGTCTTGGTCACAGATGCGCCAGCAAGACGTGCACCAACAATTTGTCCTCTTTTGAACTCTGGTATGTCACCCATAATGTTGTGTGCATTGCAATATTTTGAGCAAAACTGTGCTCTTACCTGCTAATTGAACCTTCACACTCTGCTCTTACTGGTGCAATTAATGAAGATTGGTCACCAGGCTGCTCCAATTTAGCCATGAAACCTCCCACACTAAAATGACAGGTGTTTCAGTTTCATTGTCCAACCCCTGTACATTTTGGAGTTATGGCCAAAAAGTTCAATCTTGGTTTCAGACCATAACACATTTTCTTACATGCTTTTAGGAGAGTTCAAAGGTGTTTTCCAAAATTTATCTATGCTTCATAGGAAAAGGCTTCCATCTTGACACTCCATAGCACAGACTTATGAGGAATACTGGAGATTGTTGTCACATGTAGTACACAGCCAGTACTTGCCAAAAATTCCTGCAGCTCCTTTAATGTCCCTGCAGGCCTCTTGGCAGCCTCCCTGAACTGTTTTATTCTTGTTTTTTTTATTATTATTATTTTGGAGGGACGTCCAATTCTTGCCAATGTCACTGTTGTGTTATATTTTCTCCACTTGACGATGTTTGTCTTCACTGTGTTTGTCTTCACCATAGTATATTTAATGCTTTGGACATTTTTATGTAATCTTCTACTGACTGATACCTTTTGACAATGAGATCACTCTGCTGCTTTTGAAGCTCTCTGCAGACAATGCAAAAAGACTGAAAACTGCTGAATTTGACCACATTACTACATACACACTTGTTGCACAGCAGCAATTTAGTCATGGCAAAGTCTCTCTTGCTAGTTAGAACTTGTCACATGATGCTGTCTGTGCCTGTGGTGTTTAACAGGTGCTTAGTCCGAGTAATGAGGGCAAGTCCATCCTGGCGCTCTCTTGACATTTACCCAAGCATGTTCTGGCTCCATACACCAATCAACCATAACATTATGATCTTGTTTCTACACTCACTGTCCATTTTATCAGCTCCTCTTAACATACAGGAGCTAAATGATCTCCAGCAGAAACCGTGCAGAAACAAATGGCCTTCTGTCTCTAACTTTACAACTACAAGGTGGACAGTGAGTGGACACAGTGTTTAAACACTCCAGCAGCACTGCTGTGTCGGTACAAAGGGCGTAGTTTTAGCATGGATGGAGGTGACGCGTCCATTTAAGAAGCCATTTAACTTGGTGAAGGACTTCTTAAGCAATACAAATTGCAGAAGGACAAAGACCTTAATGCTGGCTAATACTCACCAGTGCATACTGGGAACACCCCACAAGACCTTCTGTTTTGGAGATGTTCTCTGTTGAGCTATCACAAATATCTCGTCAAAGTTGCACAGATCTCTTGCATGCTTCCAACATATCAACTTCCAGAACTGACAATTCACTGATATCCCACCCTGTGACATATTCAGTTTACTTCACATCAGTGGTTTAATAATATGGCTAATCTGTGCACAATCACGTAAATCCACAGCAGTGTAGCTTCTGGGTGAAGATACTCAACACTGCTAATTTATTACCTCTACTGCATTGCATGCATCACTTTCTGGTGGTGCATGTACTGGGTGTGCATGTGTCATGAGGTCACACATCAAAATAAGAAACCCACTGGTGCCTTTGAGACTCTTAGTGTTCGTACAGGAGCCTGAACTTTTTGAAACATAGTGCAGAAAGGGTGTAGACATACAGTCATAGAACAACCCCAAAACCTTTTTTTAAATGTGGAACAGCTGATTTCTAATTCATTCAGAAATATTTTAAATCCTTTCCCAGACAATATATACTTTCTTTCTGAAGGCCTCAGAGAGCTTTTTGGATCTCTCCATGGTAAACCCGTTCACTTCAACAATTAAGAGCAAACTAAACTAATGTCCGAGGTTTAAAGAGTAACATCAGCAGCCTTTCAGCCCTGCCTCCTTTCCAACATTGCTACTGCTGTGTTATGGCGCAGGGCCTTTTCCAACATCAATAACACAGGCTTATCATGGTGACTACCATCTCATCGAACAACACTACTGCAGTGTTAGCATACCAACTATGGGCCTCATCCAAAAACACTACCACAGTGTTAACTTGCTGGCTATGAGCTTCACCCAACATCACTACTGCTGCATTTGGACACCGGTTACTGACCTCATCCAGCAAGTTACATTGCTCTGACTGTGATTGTTTTTCTACATTTTTCACGAATTCCACTGGTCTTGCTCTTTACAGACAGGCTCCTCCAAAATCCTAATGACGTTCCGATCATTTGCAGCTGATGTGCTGCACCGGCATTTTAAGTAGTGATAAATGTGGGGTGTCCTAACTTTTTTCTCTGCATTTCTGCATTATTTACAGAAATGATTATACAAGATTTTACAAATGCTTTTTAAAGACATTTCTGTTATTCTGTTTAGACATATTTGTTTTTCATCTCTCAATACTGATACAATTTTCTACAAAAGAGTTTCATAATTTTTTCACAACAGTAGTTACAGAAGGAAAAGTGCTCCTGTTCTGCATACAATGGACTGCACACAATGGACTTGGTTATCTGTGTTGAGAAGATTAAAAATGTATAGTCTATGCAGACCACTGGGGTCTCTGAACTCCTCGCATGCAGTATCCATGGCAACATTTGCGGAAGAAAAAAAAAACAGTGGACCTCTTTGCATCATTGCCAGTCAGGGTGGGTTTCTGGGTTGACCTGTGAGGATTATTTACTAACGCAGTCAACACATTGATTGGCTGTCAAGGGAACAGCAGCTGACCTCTATATTGAAGAGGTCTCAGTGTATCATTACAAAACCCCACGCAATCAATACAATCCTCACATATAAGCCCACATCCAATCTGTGGGGTGAGAGAGGTGAACTGTGTAGACTGGGATGAAAACAGAGGCTAGAGGAAAATTAATTACCCAGCCAGCAGCCGTTCCTTTTCCCTGAACCTCAATTACTCTTGTTAAGGGTCTTCAATTGCATTTTGGAGCTCCACTAGGTTAACACTACACAGGCAAGGGCTTCTTTTATGAGCTAATGTTAAGCAACATCATTGACTTCACTTTTAAAAAGGTGGTTCTTGGAGGGTTCTTTAGGCATTGGTTCTGTATAGAAGCAAGAATGTGTGGATCAGAACATTTCCAAAGCATCAGGCAGGTCTTGTGGGGTGTTCCTGCAATACCCACTAAATGTGGTCCAAAGAAGGACAACAAGTGAAGCAGGGACAGGGTCAGGAACAGCCAAACATACTGACGTTTGTGGTCTGATCCAATTCATTCTGATTCAATCCGACATAAATTTACAGTAGCAATGTACTGTACTGTACTGGGACCATCTGTGTTTAGTTTGAGAAGAACGTCCAGTGCGGCGGCAGATCCATTCATATAGATTACATCTACAGTGATAATAGACATACAGAATGAGCAGTATAATATGTTCCAATAGAGTGTTTCGCAATAATAGGAAGAAGTTGAGAATTTTGCGCCAACAACAGAGTTACGAGCACAGTACAAAAAGATTGGAGAAGGACGTAGCACCAAATTATGGGCCCTGACCTTGTCCCTGGGTTCTGTTCAACCTCAACTCAGCCATATACAGGCTGAGCTGTATTGGTGGCACAAGGGACAACTACACCATGTTAGGCATTAATAATTCACAATGTTAGGTTGTAAAGAAAATGCGCACAATTTCAGTTCATTATACTTGTAAAATGTTCTCTGGTCTGTGCACTGGAAAAAAGCCTGCTGTTTATGCTCAGCTTTGGCAAAGAAACAGGAAAGAAATGGAAGCATCTCAACCCAACTATTCCAGCAGGGGGAATTCCTGCTCATTCACAGGTGGAAAAGGATGGACGGAAGGGGGGGTGGGGGGCGGGGGGGCATGTGGAAGAAAACCCACTGTACTTGCACACACTAAACGTAAACCATATAGACCCATTTTGCTTGCACACAGGGCAATTTGTCCTCTGCATTTAACCCATCCACAGGAATCAAACCTGCAACCTTCCAGTCACAAGGCTGGTTCCCTAACCACCAACCCGTGGCTGCCTCTTAGTTAAACTACTTGTACTATGTTGGAAAATGTGGCATTAATAATGTGATGAACACGTTAACTTTGTTGGCCCTGTTCAACTACAGTATATACAGCATTTCTGGCTAACTCTTTTTCACACTATTGTGAAGTTATAAGGACAGTTTCAGCATTGATTATATCAACCCTAAAGGCACAATAACAATTAAGTGATAGAGGGAGTTATTAAAAGAACCACACTAATATGAATTATGACATACATACCAGCACAAACACTCTACGTGGACCTCAGGGAAAATGAAAATGATAGGAGAATATGCTATGAGCTGTTTAATTATTGCATTGTGCTTCTGTTTACAGGTGCTTTGCATGAACCACACTTTCAGGTTTCACCTTGTGCTTTTGGACTCCACTTTGGGTTTTCTACACGTTGTGGTGTTGCCATGTGTGACTTTTCAGTCCACCTCTGAGAAATTTTAGATCCATTTTCAATGGTTAAAGTTTAAGCTATGGGTCTAGATGCGTACCACCTATTTCCGTGGGCCTGCTCTACTCACACCTTGTGTGTTGCTATTCCACACGTCTTTGGCACCCCTACCAAGGCTCCAAGAATGGCCCAGTGCCAGAGATGGAAATAACGAGGCAAGAAGCCATAAAACATTATGAAGCAGCCACCCTGTGAAAACACAAACCATCACAGTGAATGCTGGAAATGAGGGTGGAGTGAGAGTGACATTCCAGATGTTTTGTTCTTGTTCTCTGGTCTTATTTTACTCATGCTTAAACACAGTCTACAAATTACAGTGCCTCATTGACATGCAAAATATGACTGCAATAATTAAATAGATACTGAATTACAGTCTGCTACCATACTGAGCTACTCTTATTAGATATGAGTAGTTAGACTAGGTTGAAGTAAATTCAAGCTGCTTTTAAGTAGAACAAATTATGTCCCTGCTGAAAACATCAGCTTGGCCAAATCAGGCTGGAAAAACTGGTTAAGCTAGTCAACCAACTTAGAGCTTAACTTTAATATATTGTTTTTTCTACAAGTATCACAAATCTGAAACTAGTCAACCAGCATGAGTAAAGCAGTTACATTACAGAAGATTGCATGAGGGGAGATGGAAGAAGGTTTGCACATTATGTTGTAATGTAAACTCTAATAGTGTGTGGAGTTTGTGGAGGTGTGTGTGTCTGTGCTCTGCTGAGAGCAGTGCTGGTTGTAGAGCCTAACAGCAGCGGGGAGGAATGACCTGTGATATCGCTCCTTAGGGTGCACACTTAGGGTGAAGCATCCTGTCACTGAAGGAGCTGCCCACTGTTGGCAGTGAGACATGCATGGGGTGGTAGTCTTTCTCCAGCATGGATACCACCTTGGCAAACATCCTTCTGTCTCCCACCACCTGTACTGCAAGGGGGACAGGACAGAACTGGCCTTTATAATGAGTATGATTCAGTCTCTTCCTGTCTGCTGTTGAAAAACTGCTGCCCCAGCAGACCACACCATAAAAGATGGTAGATGGTAGGTTGACCACTGTGTCAAAGAAGGTCCTCAGGAGTACATCCTACACTCCAAATGATCTGTTTTCACAGTAGGTGGAGTGTGCTCTGGCCTCTTTTGTAAAGTGCATTGGTGTTAACTGACCAGTCCAGTTTGGTGTTTAAGTGAACCCAGGTACTTGTAAAAGTCCACTCTCTCAATGTCCACTCCCTGGATGATCACTGGTGGAGTAGTGTGTCTGCACCTGTGGAAATCCACTACCTGTTTATCTGTGCTTATCTGGAGTTGGTTCTGCAGGCACCAGTTCACAAAGTCCTGAATCAGTCTTCTCTGTCCTCTTCATTAGTTATGAAGCAGATGATTGTGGAATATTCAGCTTATGGAGAAGACAGGTTGTTGAGCTGTACATGAAGTCAGCAGTGTACAGGGTGAAACACAACAGTGCCAGGACCGTTTCTTGAGGGGCAGCTGTGCTGCTGACCACCATGTCTGAGAGCCAGTTCCGAGCTCTTACATACTGTGGTTATTTGGTAATGTAGTCCAGTATCCAGTTTGACAAGTGACGTCCACACCAACATGTTCCAACTTGTCCCTCAGCATCCCAGGCTGTGTAGTGTTAAAGGAACTGGAGGAGTTTAAGAAGGTGATTCTCGCAGTGTTCCCAGGCTTGTCCAGGTGAGAAAGAGCTGTGTGTAGAAGACAGAGGACAGTATCATCCACCCCGACACCAGGCCGGCAGGCAAACTGAAGAGCATCCATGGATGCGTTCACCACAGGTCGGAGATGTCATCAGAGCTTTAGATGACATTGTGGAAATTGTTGTGAATCTAAAAGCTGTCTTTGAGACTCTTTTTGCAGACTGGCCTGTATCTTCACCATGAATGGATTATAAAAATATGATTAAGGTCAAAATTGTGCTTCAAAACTATTCTTAAACCCTGTTTTGGGATCCAACAGTGTATTGGTTGGTTTCTGTACAGGAGCTTTTAGAAGCATCAAACTTCTTCAACACCTGGTTCCAATCAGTACCACTGTCAACAATTCTGACTTGGCAAGTTTCTCTAAAACAGAGAATTTTACATCAAGCCACTCTGAATGACTTTGTTTACAATATAATTATACACACATGGGTACAAAAAAAGAATGGAATTTCCCATTCATTTACAGTAACTTATTAATAAACAAGTTATAACATAAGAGGAACCATCTTATAATGCTAGCATTTAAACAATGAACTGAAAATAGCTCAGTGCTGGTTTATTTGTGAAAGAAACCCATGTGTTGTAGATTCATTGAAAAAAATACACCCAGATCAAATTGCTGCAAAACACAGCATGCAGCTGTCTCAGACAGATATGTAAATGATTACAGGTGTAGCCTGATTTGACTCTGAGTCTTGGCACAAGAAGACATAAAGTGCCGGCTAGACATGCCTCTACAATGCACTCAAAGCCATTTTGCCCAGTTGACAGAGTTTGAGAGGTTGCATTATTGGAATGAGAAAAGCAGGATGGTTGTACTGACAAACTACCCACAATCTAGGCTGTTCTGACCAAGCCACCATCGCCTTCATTTGCAGTGGTGTCGTGAATGAGAAACCTAGACAGCTACCGACTGGAACTGTATCATCTTCAGTCATCAAACCAGGTTCTATTTGGGAATCAACAACCGCTGGGTTTGAGTGAGGAGGCCTTCAATCCTGCCTTTGCTGTAGAGCAACATATTGCCCTAAATGCTGGTGTGATGATCTAAGAAACCCTTGCATATGACAGTTGGTCGCCCCTAGTAGTATGAAGCTTTCCTCCCGCTTAATCTCATTGCAGATTTCGGTTGATGCCATTTTACGTCTTTATTATTTTACACCTCTTTGTGCTTTATGTCTGTGATATCAGGTGTCAACCAGAGGAGGATGGGTTCGCCTTCTGAGCCTGGGTTCCTCTCAAGGTTTCTTCCTCTTAGCCCGAGGGAGTTTTTCCTTGCCACTGCTGCCCGCTGGCTTGCTCATTTGAAGCTTGGACCCGGATTTCTGTAAAGCTGCATTGTGATAATGGCTTTGATTGAATAACATCAATAAACACCTTCAGAAATTAATTAGATATATTATATTAATATTCTATATTAATTTTTCCTGCTATTCCGTCTCCACCAGGTTGCATCACATCAATGGTCTGTGTGGTTGCCAGATTTATTGCTGATTTAGAATTTATGGGGCAAACTGGAAATTGGGACCCCAGCTTGGGCAGCCTCTGAGTGTGCAGGATCTACAGGCCCAGCTGCAACATCTGTGGACAAGTGAGATTTAGGATACCACAGGGAACCTGTTGTATCCACATTACCTATCGTCCTCACATTCGCATGTTCCATTTGGTTTACTTTCTGTGTCAGTGTCGGTGAGTGTAATAATTTGTGTAAACCCCCGCAACTGTCGTGGTTGTGATGGGTAGAGGGCCACACTGAGCAGCGCGCTATCTCACACCCGTTCTCCTCACTGCCCCGCCTCCCTATTCATGGATTGGCTGATAGTGCGGCTCGCGAGTTGCCCTTCTTCATCATGATTGGCGGACCGCTTGCCAGTGTGAATCCCCATCCACTCAGAACGCGGCAGCCCGAATTCTAGCCAATCACAGCGCGAGGGAGGCGGGACTTGCCCCAAGACAGGTGTTTTTCAAAATAATCACGCCACCCGCAATCCGCTCGTGCTCTCAGCGGAGTCGGGAGCGCGTTTCTGGGAAAGATCTCACCGGGGGAGGAAGAAGCATGGAAACTAACCGTACTGCGGGAACCCGGGTTTAGCCGCAGGAGCGAGAGGCTGTGGTTTGTGGGGAAAGTCTGAAAGCGCGGCTGGAAGGAGGAGAAGTGTTTCGACCGGCAGGGACGTTGGGGAGACTAACGTGCGCGTTTTTCTCCGCAGTGGAAGAGGCTCGATCCGCACGCGCGCGCACGCACGCACGCGCGCGCGCGCTCACACGCACAGGTCTGGGATCGGAGAGAGGAGCGAGATGCAGCTGCGCGAGCAGACGGCGGGGTTTTCTGCAGCCGAGCCGTAAAGCCCGCAAACCAGCTCCCTCCCGCTTCGGCTCGCCGCGCACTTCGCCTGACGCCATTTTCCGCCGATAAACAGTCCTGTCCTGTTCTCCCCGCGGCGCGGCGCTCGGTCTGACGGCTCGAAGTTCCCCGCGCTGCGGCTGCGGCTCGGATTCATGTCACTGGATGGCTTTTCTGTTGCCTGCGCGAGCAGCAGCTCCGGGAATGGGTGAGTTCACATGGCTCCGCGTCGCGTCTCCCGAACGCGGGGAAAAGCTCTAATGCATGACATGTGGAGGAGTGTTTACACGTCCGCGGCGTGAACCTGCCTTTACTGCGAGAGCGAAGTACAGGCTTCACTGTACTGTCAGGTCCCGGTCGGGCTGGGCTGCCCGGCCAGGCGCGCTACCAGGAGATATATGTGTGTTTATGAGTGTGTGTGTGTATGTGTGTGTATGTGTGTGTGTGTGTGTGTGTGTATGTGTAGTTAGAGGTGGAGAATCCGGCTCCGGAGTGTAGAGATCCGCTCCCGGGTTTGGTTGCAGCTGAACGGGCGGATCTGCTGCGGAGTCCCGGAGCGGAGTTTTACTTCCAGGACCTGGATTTGTCTGCTTAAATAGGTCGGATATTGTGACAGGCGAAATCACCATGTCAGAAAATGTTCCCAGCTGTAAAAGCAGGATAAAAAATGTAATTATGGTGATAAATAGTATATATTTGTTTATATTTTTTAATATATTTTATTTAAAATGTCTTTAAACTAAAAATATTATAATAGTAAAGAAGATTATTTTGAAACATTGGTTTGGCTCAACACTTTAGGACGCTGACGTTCAAAACGCACGAAAACGTTGAAAGGGATGTGCGCATGCGCAGAGGCGCTAAGCAGCACACATCGATAGGTGGCACAAGTGGACGGAACACCTGGCAGAAGTGTGTGTTGCTCCGGTCTGCTCTTGGCTGTAGTGGAGCTGTAGGCTGGGAGGCTGAGAATGGGGACGCGTTGTCTGTAACTGGAGGGAGGGAGTCTTCAGTCTGTGCACGGGTACAGACGGGCTGCTGTGCCCCGCGGAGGAGGGGGGGGCGGCCGGCCGACGCTCTATCGAACCGTGTGGGCTTCCCCTCCCCGTCTCCCCGCCTCCGGCCCTGCGTGTTTAGTCTGAGGCCAGGAGCTGCGTGGGAGCCTCCAGATAGTCTGATTCACAGTCAGAGACGGTGCGCCTCAGCTTAGGCGTCTTTACGTCGCTTAACGTGCGACTTCTGTAACAACCGCGTCCCAATCCACACACGTTCACTACATACGTGTGATGTCATAAAGACTGCACGAACAGTTTGTGACGTCACCGCCACAGCACGTCCGGTACAGTGGCTTTTGGTTTGAGTGCTTTAAATCCCGCCCATGTCGGAGTAGGCGTGGTTTATGGCAGATGAGGGTTTGATTGGGTTGCTTGTTGATCTTGATCAACAGGCAAGATAAACCAAACATTTTCCACCTCCAGCTGAAGCGCGTGGGCTTCACCTCCTCATCCTCCTCAACCTCCAGCCCTGTGAGTTTAGGCTGAGAGGAGAAACGACGCGGGAGCTTCCCGATAGTCTGATTCTCAACCAGACGTGCCATCATTATCCGACTTCAAGAGATAGTGGATAGTGTGCTTCGTTCTAATGTTAAATGTGCTGTGGGTAACATAATGATGTTACGTTAAATTGCTTTGTTTACCTTTTTAGTAAAGATTTGTCCCAAACCGCACATTTTTAAATTGCACTAGAGTAAATATTACGTCATAAAAAGTACACTAACAAGTCCTGATCTCATTACTATAGTATGTTCAGTACAGTGGTTTGTGGTTTTGAACGTGACCTTTCTTGTCTGATCAGTTTAAATCCCGCCCAGTTATAGTAGGTGTGGCTTATGGCCAGTGATGGTTTGATTGGTGCTTCTGCTTGATCTTTCACTATTGATGCAATTTTTGATAAAGATAGATGCTTGAAAGCTTTTTTTTTTTTTTTTTTTTTCCAAGAAAGTGCATCCCTGTAGAAGATCTGGGGGTTAGGGTACACTCTGCAGGTCTGCAGTAAACAGCAGTATGAGTATGGATGTTGGTAAAAATGTAAATAGAAGCAGTAGCAGTTCCTCTTCTGGCATGCCTGAGGGTTTTAGAGAATGCTTGATTGCATTAGACCCATCATTATCAGATTGGAATCAGCTGGATTTTTCAATATTGATATTGCAAATGAGAAACTGGCATCCCAGAGCAATCCTATCCACAGCACCCAGCGAGCAGGTGAGGAGTTCAGTGGAAGGGCACTTCAGTTGTGACCTGCCAGTTCAGGGAATCGAACCAGCAACCTTCCAGGCATGGCTCCCCCAATTTCTAGTTGTGTGGTATGTGTGGTGAGGTGTGGCTATAGAAATATTTTGAACATTTGAATGCGGTGGATGACCGTACACACCAGTGACATGATGGGGAAATGATGTGTAACGGAGAATTGCATATCACAGAAAAAGCTTGTATCTCAAAAATGTCAACTTTACCAAAAGATAAGCTTTCAGTGGACGTCCATGTTGATTTGATACATTTTGGAGTGTTTCTATTGGTCCATTCATCATGAAATTTTGCTACAATGTGAAGACCTATCCAGAAGCTACTGTTTAATGTGAAAAGATAGCAGGGATTAGCCCCTTATTCCCATAAAGGTCACTGTCCACAACCGCCAGATTGAAATTTTATCTGGAAAAAAATGGACATGTAAGGTTTATGCCTGGCAGCGAAAAAGTGCAATTATTAACCATGTATTAATGTGTCCTTGCACTACGATACTTTTGGGTATGTTGTGATTAGTGCATCATGTCATATTATGTGGAAATTGTTTACAAGGCGTATGAAAACCTTGGACACTTAAGGGTGTGGTCAATCAAAGAACACCTCCCCCCTTGGTTACCTCATTGAGGACCATCATGTTTGGATGGTTCACTCAGTTGAATGTACCTCAAGCTTCATAAGCCATGCTCTTCATACTCTTGGAAAGGGAGGCTAATGGTATGTATTAGCCCAGGGCAGGACTGAGGCATGCATAAAAATGACTTAACATTGTTTCCCATAACTTTAGTTGCCATGGCAACTGGACTTTCTTACTTGCATCAGGTTTGCCAGCGCTGGGACTATGCGGGGGCCATTAGTGACATTGATGACCACCCTCATATTTCTGTAGTGCTGTTTGAGGCTGAGATTTTAACCAGATGTGTTGACTTCAGCTTGCATAATGTGGTGCATGTAGAGATGCTGTGGCTGATGCACGCTCTCCAGACTGTAGGTAAGAAGAGCCACATGGCGTACCTCATCATCATCTCTGAAGAGATTGTACTTCAAAAGCCCCAAGTCAGAGTCACGATCGTCCAGAATAAATACATTCATTATGAGAACCCGGCCCATATTGCTTTCATATAGACTATATTAGCATTTTTCCACAGGAGGAAAACTATTTGCTGTTTCACTAAAACACAAATCCAAAGTGATGTTTACGTGTGTGAATAGATCTCCCTCTGTTCCTGGCTGGGGCTAGTTTTGTTGGAAGACAGCCAAGTCCTGACAGGAGACAAAGGAAGAGGGGAAGATATCCAAGGACAAATCTCATTTTTGGCAGCCGTTCCAAACGGAGTATCAGAGCAAGAACACCTTTTGGCAGCGAGACACAGAAGAGGAGGAGGTGGTGGAGGACAATTTTTTTTTTTTTACTCCAGCCATTTTGTTTTCCACACTGTGGTTGAAATTCCTGTCTCTCCTCCGATAAGAAAAATCAAGCTTGACAGTAATGCATTAGTTACTGTGCAAAAAGAAAGACAAACAAGGGAGGGAAGGAAGGCTCTGTTTATTGAATGACATTGCACTGACACCACATTGGAAACTAAAAGAACAGAAAGGGAGTGGAATCAAAATATTCATAAAAAATATGCACAGTCGATTCTGTTACAGGATAACCAGACGGTTGTGCTAAGATGGTACACTGATTGAACAAAGGTGTAATATCTGAAACTCTGGGTTTGGAGAAACCTGTTATTTGACTTTAAGGGTCTTTTTAGGAATTCAGTCGGACCCAAAACAACTCCATCAAGACCAATGAGAGGAGGCGGTCTCGGTTTAGTCGAGTTCTGGGGTGGTTTGTTTGTGGTGAGAACGTGATGGGACCTCAATCCAACTTAACTGTCAAGTGCACTCCACAAGTTCAAGTTAAACAAACCAAGGGGAAAACACACCAAGTTCACAAACTCGTCAGTTTATTCAGATCAGCGCAAACAAACTGGGTGTTTTCACACTTAGGTTTTTGGTATCGCCCTTTGGAGTTTCTGTTTTGTCCAATCCAAAATAGCAGGCTTGAACATATAGTGCCTCACAACTCTAGTTCTGGATCAAACTGAATGATGGTTTGGTTAGTTTGCAGCATGAAAACACTCTTTTTGATGGTTCGGGCAGTATATTGAGAAGGAAAGAAGGAACATAAAAAATAGCAAGTAAAAATGAACAGCAGGAACACATGGAAGATGATGGTATCGGTCAGTGAAGATACATTTGTTATATGATTAGCAAAATTCATTTGGTGGATTGGAACTAGTCTCAGGTTAGGCTCTTGAAGATGGTGCCTCTGGTAGAAATTGCTTCATTGTTGTTGTGAAAGGCTACCTGCCAAATTGGCAACATACTGACATCCCACATCACACCCATCTACAAACCAATGAGTGTCAAATATTGAGTGCTCATGTAAGGTCTGTAGATATATCAGGTTCTTTATTGCACTCAGTAAGTTGCATTGTGAAACCAAAACGGACCAGATCAAATGTTTACAGTGTAACAAAAATGTAAACCTTGGTCTGGACTTTCAGGAGTGAAAACACCCTTACAGCCAGGTTGAATTAGTAAGATTAACACCCCGACCTGAAATTCACTGGCCACACAGATGTTTTTGCTGAGTTGGCGTCCTTGAGCAGGGCCGTCATTAGCTTCCAGCATTTGGTCACTTGTGGTCGTCCGTAGACCGGACTCTAGGTCATGTCGCTATCCATGTCTCTGGTCCTGCCTCATCAGTTTCAAGCTCCAAAAACAAAATGAGGGAATATAATCATGGACAGCACCGATGGTATGTGGTGGACATGTCTAAACCAAACAACGTCATTCGCTCACACAAGCAGGAGAGGATTATGTGTTCCTTTTCGACCTCGGACATATCGTATACTGTATTTAGTTGGTCAAAGCCAGCAGTTTTGCATCTGTAATGCATCAGATTTATGGCCACTGAGGTCTGTCTCGAACAACTGTGGCTTGAGAGATGAATTGAACATGTAGTGGAGGACTTCCAGGCATTTGTTTGGCTTTTCTGAGAGAGCTGTCAACCCTGCCACTCCGGAGAGGCGGATCACTGGTGAGGGGGAATGCAGTCACTTCCCCTTCCACCCAGGGGGTGAGCTGGCTATTCTCCTGGCAGACTCCTTCCAGAAAGTTCCCTTCTATAAAGCTTCTGAATATGTTATTGGGCTTGTAATTGACAAGCCTTCCACTGGCGTCCCATTGATGCCACTTGTAGTGAATAGAATGTAATGAGACAAGCACTGAATGCATTTGTGGCTTCTTGGTTGTAAGAAAGCTTCCTGTTTTGTTTCCAGTTTTGAGTATTTGTATGTCCTTTGCGTGTCCAGTTAACAGCCATCTGCATGCATGAATGTTCATTTTTTTTGGACAATCAGCTGTTTTTGTTCCCATTGTGCACATTATGTGTAAAAAGGCTTTAGATAGGATCTTTGAATTAATAGAGAAATCCTTCTGGAGCTATTTAGAGCCATTTCAACGGCTATTTAAAGATTTACAACAGTTTCTTCATAATGGAGGAAAAACATTTAACCAGGCAGAGAACGGTTTAAGCTTTCAAATAGTTTTGAGCTGAATGGTTCTGTATATAAAAATGGATCAACCCAAGTCACACACAGCACATAATGACACGAAAAGGGGCCTGTTTAATACTGAAAAGGAACTGTACAATTCTGGAACCATTTTGGATGCAAGAAATTGTTCTGTAGAGTCATTGGTTTATTCAGAACCATAGTCTATATCAAAGAACATTTGAATTGTGGACAGCATGGGGGTCCCTGATAACTGCTTTGAGAACCTAGAGAAACTAGTGTGAGACGCACGGTCTGTGAAAACTGGTTAGAGAAGCACAGTTGTTGAAAACCACTTTGTGAACAACAGTCTCTGAGAACTGATTTGAGAACCACAGTTCCTGAAAAATGTTTTGACAGCCATAGTTGTCAAATACAGGCTTGAGAATTGCAGTCCCTCACAATGGGTTTGAGAAACACAGTCCCTGAGAACTGGTTTGAGAAACACAGTCCATGAGAACTGGTTTGAGAAACACAGTCCCTGAGAACTGGTTTGAGAAACACAGTCCCTGAGAACTGGTTTGAGAAACACAGTCAATGAGAACTGGTTTGAGAAACACAGTCCCTGAGAACTGGTTTGAGAAACCGTACATGAGATCTGTTTTTCGGGACACAGTAGCTGAAACTTGGTTTGAGAAACACAGTCCTTGAAAACTGATTTGAGAACTACATTCCCTGAGAGCTGGTTTGAAATCCACTGCTGAAGCACATATTGAACCATGAAGCACAAAACGCATTTGAATTATTAAAGAACCCATTTTAAGAGAACAGCCTCTGTAAAGGTATTTCACTTATCAGGAACTTCATAGTAAATAATTGCAAAGTTCTAGGAAGGTTATGTTGCAGTACCTCAGATATAGGATATAGGTTTGTGATGATTTAATACAGTTTTGTCAATTTTTTTCTATACTGATTTCAAGGTTATAAAATATCTACAACAAACTGTGTGATATTAACTGTCAATATTCTAGTTTTATGCTACAAATACATGTTTACATGACTATTCTATTGCTCTGCAATCTTCTAGAATCAAACACTCAGCTGTAACTTCAAAATCTGAATGTTCCTCCTATGTGAGCCTGTGTCTGTTGGGCTGGGCTAGGCTCTGTGTGTGTGTGTGTGTGTGTGTGTGTGTGTGTGTGTGTGTGTGTGTGTGTGTGTGTGTGTGTGTGTGTTCCCTTGAGCCTGCCTCATCGCACTCTGTTCATCGCCTTAAAAGGGACTGTGTTACTGGGTGGAATCTTTTCACACTCTCAGTGTGTGTGTGTGACACCCAGGCCCAGGGAGGAGTGCACCCTGCTAGTCTGCTTACCTAATGGGCCTAATTGACACTCTTCTGATGTCAAATATAGCAAAGTCAATATACAAAAATGGTGCCAGTTCCATGTTGCAATTTTCAAAAATGTCATCAAGAAATACTTTACTAATTCAAAACAGGCAAGATATGTTTATTCTCTCAAAACATTTTCCATTTGGAGACGATGAAAATTTTGGAACTGCAGATTAACCAATCCAGTTACAACTCTCCCGACACTAGGTGGGTGAAGACAAGCACATGCTTGCTCTGATCCATTGTGTCGAACATTTTCATAATTTGAGCTGATTTACAAAATGGCATGCTGTGATTTATTTGATTTGATTGATTCCGTTTTATTAACCTAGAGTTTTGTTAGGGTAAGGGAGACATTTTCACCAAGTGTATCGGAATATTTTGTTGTGGTGCCAGATTTTAAACACTGCTGTCCAAATACTATTGCATGCTTAGTACATGTAGGGATTTTTAGTCACAGTTGGCTGCAACTCCTTACTTGAACAGGACTGATTATAGTGACTGATTTTAGTCAAATCTGAAATTTAAACTGAGAAAATTCTCAGAATGTAGCAAAACAACAGCATACAATAATGACCTGTTACTGTACACCTCTAATGTAAGCACTCACTTTGTACAGTCATTTTAATTAGTGATCGACCAATCAGGATTTATTTAGACCTGATTTTGATTCCTTTATAACCTAATTGAAAACCAAATAGACTGATTTTTTATGTGTCCTTATGTGATGCACATTGTGTGGGCTAAATAACATATGGAACACACTAGGTGGTATGGCTGTTTATTGGTGAGAACCTTGTGATAAGATGTCATGCCATGGAAATTGTGAATTAAAAAATGCAACACTTTGTTTTGGTACAAATACAATTGCATGATATAATATTGTTATACTTCAGTATATTTCATTACACCCCTAATTTGCAGTATTTGTAACCAAAGACACAATAAAAATGACATGATATGCTCTTTAATGGGCCAAACTGCCCATTAATGTTTTAAGGCGAATGAAACAATGTCCATCACAGACTGAATGACTAGTGTAAGCATACAATACAGTCACGTCTGACACATTTTGTCTGTCAACATATTGCAATAAAAATATGTTGTGAAAATATCTTTAAATATCATGATATTTTGTTACGATATTGATATTACCTACCCCTACTTCAACCTGTTTCTGAACCAGTCCAAACACCTCAATACATGCATGCCTCACATTACTGAGGCAACACATATTAAATGTGGAAGTACAACACTTTGCTGCTGTAATTGTGCTACTGACTGAAAATGAACGAAACGTGACACATCTATCTACATCCTGTGTTAATGTGCTTAGTTTCCATTGGCTATTGATCCGTTCAGATTGAGTCACTGACTAGTTTACATTTATACATGTACATAACAGGACAGGCTTACTGTGCACCTGGTCTTCTATTATGTACTGTCCCTCTACCTGCATAATGTTTATGTAATAACATACTTTAATATTCATAACGGCACATTATTCCATCTGTAGCTCAATAGTTCCAGCTTTTAGTTAATTGTATTTTAATTGATCTCTTTGTGTCTTAATGTTTGAGTACTGTGATGTTTTGCTTTTTGATGTCCATTTTGCTGCTTTAATATATGACTTTAACTTAGGGGTTGATAAAGTATCTGTCTATCTATCTTTCCTGTCTCTGTCTGTCTGTCTGTCTTTCTGTCTGTCTATCTTATCTGTCCATCCGTATGTCTACATTGCTATGTTATTCTATCCATCCGTACATTACTACATTGTCCTATCCATCCATACATTACTATATTGTTCTATCCATCCATACATTTCGCTATCCAGCCGTATTTTACTACATTATTCTTTCCATCCATACATTACTATATTGTGCTCAGCATGAAAAATCAAGCATGCCCCAGCTGGTCTGAAACGCAACTGGGAAGCCAATCTGACTGACAGAAATCTGTAAACTAAAGCCAGCCAGCACAGATCTGCCAGACTGAGACTTGGAGCTAAACGTGGGGTCAAAACTGTAGTGTATCTCTGGCTGTAGGGCTTTTTTAAAGCCATACAAACTGCACTGAATGATCCACTGGATGTTTACAGTGTTGCTGCTGTCTGTACAGAATGTAGTTACCATCATAAGTCATTAAGTAGAAGTTAGTCTGGCCGTGATTATACTCTAATTACTTTACCATCCAGAAGTATATAAGCTGTTTGACAAGTCTTTGTAGAGCTTAAGTTGTATTTTATTATTGAACCTGAATCTTGATCAGGGTCATCGTAATAATACTTCACGACAACTCTTGTCTAAACATACATCACTGCCTTTTTTTTGCTGTGACTGAAGAGCTTTCTGTGGAGGCTGCTAATTGCCCAAATGGGGTTTTTGATGTCCAAACCTGTCAGAACTCCCAGGACTCCACAGGAAGCCCTCCAAAAGAATAGAGTCCTAATGATGCATCACGGCAACAGGAAGCCAGTTTCATGGAGGATTTATGAATGGCAGTGTTTGAATGATCATGAAACGGAATGAGCTTTACGCCGTTATGACTGTCAGCATATGATGGATAGATGAAGATGTTTAGTCTAGTGTGGACCCAGGCGCTCGTGTGATGGCCGTTGTTTTCAGCAGCCTCTCATCTGTCACCTGTCGGGCAGCCGAAAGGGAAAGGACACCGAGAGCTGTCTGACACCCGGCCAGCGGCAGTTAAGCAGGATGAAAGATTGAGCTTTGCCAGCAAGAGGAGTAAACTCCCCAGTCCTCAGTCAATACACATCAATGCTGACACAACATGGCCGCCGCTCAGGGAGATACCCGAGAGCGCTTTGCCCAGGCCAGTATTCTCATAGCATGGAAGTTGTGTAGTTGAAGATGTGTGTTGGGCTTGTTTATTATTTGTTTACCGGTCAAATGTTTTAGAACACTTTGTTTTTATTGCCATTTATGTAGTTCATGTCCAGTAAATGATCTGAATTGTACCAGTCCAGTGAGCTCAAATGGTACAAAGGTTTTGAGGAAAAAAATACTTTTAAAGGGGTCCTTTTGGGGCCAAAGCATTGTTTGTTTGTTTTTCTTAATGACTTTATTCCAATTTTGTGGAGAGAGCACCATTTACCCACCCATTTTGCTCTGGCAAACAGCATGACCCAGAATTCAAACCTGCCATCCTCGAATCAAAGTGCTTGAAGCCCGGCCAAAGCATTGGTTAATGACTTAGATCTGGTCTGTAACAATGGAAAGTAAATTAAGTAAAATAAACTTTGAGAATTCAGCTTATAAACCCTTCGTCTGTATTAGAGCAGTGCTTGAACAGACTGTTACTGAACTCTATCTCAGTGTTTACACATTCATATTTCTATAATAGTGTCTAGAAAAAGAATACCATCACTTTTAAAATATCACGAGTATTACAGACTCAAATCCACAACAGTTTCAGAAGGACATGTTTCTGAGTGTCAACAGCAGCTCACATGGCAACATTGTAGTTCAGATTAAGCCAGGCCCAAGTCTTAGTTTTTACTGAAATATAACAGAAGACTAGGACAGATCAAATGGTTGTACAAATTTCTGTTTGGTTTGGATTAGGAAGATTCACATGGGATGAGAAATCTTGGAAAATCGACTAAAGTGAGGGGTTGATCTAAAACCTCTGACCAGTAGTGGACTGTCTTTGAACATCTCAGGAGGTAGCCTAGTCTTGGGTTTTCACAGCTTTAATGGAACTTGATCATAAGGTTACAGATGGAAGGAAGAAAACTATATGATGCATCTGCTTGGTTTTGCGGCTGAGTGGGTGGTACCTAAACTGGCACAGGATATTTTGCATAAAATCTACTGCAGCAAATCAGCTATGAAATTTTGCATGCTGTGAGCAACTGACCCAATTAACACTGATGATAACATCCACATACGTCCACATGCAAATGCGCATTGACATTACCGACACCCACACTTCTCCAGCTCCAAGTTTACATCTTTCTTTTTTTACTGTGGGAATCAGTCTGCAAGTGTGCCAGAAAAGTGCCGTTCATTAAATCTGGGAACATTCTGATCTTTTAGATCTGTGAAGCTCAGCTGCCAATATTCCTTCCTCTGCCGACAACCTTAAATGGCCAGCCTGCCTCTCTTTTAAATAACGCTCAGTCTGTCCGTCTGTTTCCTACGAAGCAGCTCCTGCTTCATTGTATCGCTCCCTTCACTCCTGTTATAATTAGGCCAAAGGAATTGAGCTGAGTTCATTCATGCTTCCCTTTTGATGCTAAGCAGCCAGCAGCAGAGGTGTTGTGTTCGAGCCTAATTGGGCTTTTCCAGGTCTCTGACTGCACAGGTTGTGGTCTGTCTGATGTCTGAGAAGTGTTTATCACTGGGCTGGAGGTCTCATTTGTTCACTTTCACACCAGGACTGGGGTTACTCAACTGACCACCAAAGCAAATGAGCTGGTCAGTGATGTAATTATGGTGCCTGGGAGTTAGCCCGGAGCCAATGGTGTGACCGCTCCAATCGTTCTCCTCAGAGCTGGGCGCTTGCACCCCTGTTCTGATTAATCAGGAGTTAAATGCAGGGGCATTTGTCTTATTAGGCTAGCTGACGTTGCTTGGTTAATGTGAACTGATTATACAATAAGCCATTTCTGCCGCTGCACTTCAGAAGGTTTTACAGTTTAATAGTGTTCGAGAATCGAGGCCAGCCTGAGTCATTAATACATTATGTGGACAAAAGTATTCAGACACCTGCTCATTCATAGTTTCTTCTTCAACTTCAAGGGCATCCAGAGAAGGTTTTCTACTACATTTTTGAGCATCACTGTGAGGATTTAATTGCATTTAACGACAAGAGCATTAGTGAGGTCAGGATGTTGGATGATCACCACCACATCTCACCTCAAAATCCACAGCTCATCCAAATAATACTGAATGGAGCGCCATCATTCTAGGTCCACTAGCTCAATGCTGGGGGCTTTATACTCCTTTAATCTAGAAGGCATGGTGCCAAAAGTTCAGGTTTATCTGCTTCAGAAAGTCCTATTCTATTGGCAGTACTTCTTTCCAGGAACTAAACAAGCTATGCCAGCAGTGGGTGCAACTTGAAGTAGCTGAATGCGTTCATTAGAAAGGGTGTCTATAGATGTTCTTCATGTAGACATGGGGTTCTGCGATGGTTAATAATGTATTGATTTTGAGAAAAAGTATATCCAAATGGCTCATGTGGTGTTTTGTCTCTTTTTTTCCAGTTTCACTCGAGGAGATCTGCACCTTTGCGAGATTCGTACGATTCAGGAAGCAATAGAGTCAAGAGCCATCAAATCCCTCTCTGACTGAACACAACCTACTGTGACTGGTGTCTCCCTTTGTCCTCTTCGACTCCCTCCCAGTTCCTGTGTGTTGAACACGAGCCTTGGAATCGTTGATGGAGCAAAGGGATCTAACTCGCCCCGTGCAGTCCAAGGGCAACGAGGAGTTCTTCTCCACTGTTACCACCATCAACCAGGCTGACCTCAATGAAGTGGGCCTCCTGGCCGGCCCTGTAAAGGGTCTGGGCCTGACCGGAGAGCAGCAGGAACATGAGGAGGATGAGGACCTGGGCCTGGGGAAGGATGTGGACGCCACCTCCAACGCTGACAGTGAGAAATGGGTGCAGGCTGATGGGCTGGAGGAGCAGGAATTCTCCATCAAAGAGGCCAGCTTCTCTGAAGGCAGCTTGAAGCTGAAGATCCAAACCACCAAGAGGGCCAAGAAGCCCCCCAAGAACCTGGAGAACTACATCTGTCCCCCTGAGATCCGCATCACCATCAAACAGCCTGGAGAACAGAAGACCAACAAACATGCCAAGAGCAGCAAAGGGGGGAAGGAGAAGGAGGAAGAAAGAGGACCTCCTAGAAAAAGGGTGAGAGCCTAAAGCAAAATGGCCTAGTAAGGTTGGCTGATACGCTAACTACGAACAGTAAGAAGGCCCAGTAAATAATGATCTCATACGTTGGTGAGGGCACGGTTCTGCTGCCCTGTCCCTGGCCTTTGAACTGACTTAGCAATTAGCATGCTAGTTAACCTGGTTACCACAAAAACACCAAAAAAGCGAGCAGTTCAGTTCAATCTCACTACTGCAGCTCTGTGTATTTGAGGAGGTTGTTAAGCGATTAGCTGGCTTGCTAACTTGCTAGCAATATAATATTTAGCTAACTACATATTAACTACATACCATGTATTAAGTACATACTAAATATGTATTAACTACATACTATGTATTAAGTGCATACTAAATATGTATTAAGTACATATTAACTACATACTTGCTACGCATTAACTACGTACTATGTATTAAGTACATATTAACTCTGTACTAGCTATGTATTAACTACATACTAAATATGTATTACTACATATTAAGAACTTACTAAATACCTATTAACTACATACTAACAACATATTAACTACATACTAAATATATATTAACTATTTGCTAATTAACCTATGGAGGCTTAGTGTTGACACCTCATTGCCGTTGTATAACTACTCTGTTTCTGTCGTAAACAACTAACAGAATTCAAATTTGACAGGAATTTGACAAATCACAGCTCAAGCTCTCAGTTGTTTGGAATCCATGCAGCGTTATAGTGAATGAAAACAACTTGTTTCTTTTGTTCTAATCTCATTCTCCCATTTTTTCCTCAATGCCAATCACAAAGCGCTGCCTTTACCTCTTGTTCTACCTGCCTCTTTGTGTCTGGCCCTCTGCTGTGGTTGAACTCATTACAGAATGCTCGAACGCGTGGCACGTTGCCAAGGCGAGACAATTGTATTCTGCTGGCTGTCAGTCCTGTCTGTAACTGTTCAGCCGGCTGCATGTCAAATGAAGGGTGTCCGGGGCATGCTGTGGTGCAATGCAAGTCTGCCATTAACCTTTTGTGGCATTTAGACTCAATGAGTTCATCGACTTACATGTGGATCAAGTGTCTTGCTGCGCCCAAGCTTTTTCAGGAGATTTTGGCCTTTTGAAATATTTATGATGTACTGAAATGCTTTTAAAAAAACTAAACAAAAAAAAAACTGCCAGTAGAGTGTGACTCATGGCAACTCCATTGTAATATCTGTGCTCTGGGCTGGATTTTGGTCCAGATAGGATTGGGAATTTCAAACACAATCCTGATCATTCATTGTTTCTCCTGAAATCAAGGGTATTAAAAAGTTTTATCCTGCTGTTGTTGGAGTAACTGTCTCTGTGTCCAGGCTGTCTACTAGATTGTGTTAAGTCTACTAGGGTGTTAGTTCTCAGCATATTTCCTGAAGAACAAAGTTTTGGAACAAAGCCGAAAGTGTCTAGCATACTCTCTAGTGTTTTGTTTGCCTGTCGTGGACACTTGACATTTTTATGATGATTTCCATGACAAATGGAACATGATTACTGTTCTAGCTGTGGTACCTTAGCTATGTGGCCTGGCGGTTAGGGAACAAGCCTTGTGACTGTGAATTGTGCCAGTTTGATTCCCTCAACTGGCAGGACATGAATGAAGTGCCCTTGAGCAAGGCACTTAACTCCCCAGCTGTTCCCTGGCTGCCCACTGTTCCAAACACATGTGCTCACTGCCCACTAGTGTATAAATTCATTAGTGTGTATGTGTGTGTTTCACTGTGTGAATAGAGAGGACAGAGGACACATTCTATGTGCATGTTTATGTTTACGGTTAAGGTTTATGAAGGTTTTTGTCACTGGTTTTTCCAGTTTTGAGAACAAAATTTTGGATCTCTATGAAGATTTTTTCAAATTGTCCAATCTGTTTTGTAATTTCTCCATAATGAATTGCACAGATATCTCCATCCCAACTCTGAGAGCTGCTCAAAAATGTCCATGTTTGTTTTGTGCCACACTGCTTTGTCATGTAGCATCTACATCTGTGGGGATGGACTAGCTGCAATGTGCACAACAGTGTGTGAAGCGGCCACATGATGTCTGCAGTTTCTCTGCTCAAAGCATACTCAAAAAAAATAATGGTGCTTCAAATGGTTGTTGGAGCAATGCCATAGAAGAACCTTTTGGTTCCATTAAAAGTCACATTTGTATTAGAGATGTGTGGGTGACAGTGTGGAACTCTTGAAAGGTCTTGAAGCTTCACTAAAGCTTCATAAAAGTTATTCACACACGCCCATCTCCATTAAATGTGATTACACGTGTTCTGTATGCAAACAGAATGGTTCTTCTGTGGTTTCACACAAAGAACCACTTGAAGCACCTTTATTTTTAAGAATATATGGCACCAGTTGTTATGTGGCACACAGATAACTTCAGCATCAATTATGTTTATAGCTAAGATCCCAATTTAGTGCACTGTAGCATGCTCCGACAATTTTCCAAAATGTACATGTTGTTGCCTTTTCTTGTTCTTCCTTGCCAACTTCGTGGCAGTAAAACGGTAAGGATTCTGGGAGCGAAGGGGAGGAGTGGCTGGTGCTCCTAAAGCCAGAGCCTGTAATTTGACCATAATTAGGGAGAAAATGCATGCTTACTGAATCAAAGCTGAACTGCCAGCATCAGCATCTTTCAGCAAGCGTACCACAAGCTGAAATTGATTGCCTGCTTTTTTTGGGGGGGGGAGGGGGGGTGTATTGGACTACACTGAGGAATCTGGCATTGAAATGCCCTCTGACATTGCATTGTTTCTACAAATGCTCTTTGTACTCATGAAAGTGCAATATTTGATGGAGATTTATGCTACATTTCATGCTTTGTTGCGCAATCCGTCTATTTTCATCAGGCTCTTTTAGATTCTCATCAACTTGAACAACCATTGAGGTTCTTCAGCAACAGCAACCCTGGTTCATCGGTTGTTTCTGGCATATCCAAACAATCTACTCCTATCTATCTACTCCTACCCCTAACTATGTCCAGTCCATGCTTCAAACCACTGTATACCCTAGTGGACCCTAGCCATGGAGGTCTTTGAGAATTTTGAGGCCTTGAAAGCATTTTTATATGCACATAATACAAGGCAAAAAGAGTAACCATGACAGAGCGAAGGGAGTAAGAAAGAGAGAAAGGCTGTAGGAGCAACAGGAGCTAGAGGCGGGAAGCCTGAAGTGCAGCTGTCTCTTTCTGGCAATCTCCACATTGACCACAGACAGAAGGTCAAAAAGGGCAGAAGGAGGAACAGAGGAGGTGGCCCCACGCCACCCTCTAAAGGATGGCCATGTCTATAGAAAAGTGCTCCAAAAGGAGTGAAGAAAAGCCAAGCCCCAGCCCCTCCTACACACACACACACACACACACACACACACACACACACACACACACACACACACACACAGTACAGATGAAGGCCCCGGACAGCAAAGCAGAACTCATCATTTGAAAGCGCGCCATTTAAAAGTGAGTCTGAGTCTTTTCTGTTTTTTTGAAGGGGGGGGCTTTAAGCGTCAGGGCTGCCACCTCCTCTCATCTCTCAGTTACAAGCTGCGTGGGGTCAGGGGTTAGTGCGTAATTGAAACCAGTCAGGGCTTGCTGAGAATAGGGCTTACCTCAGCCCGTTCGGCCAGTGACAGCTGCTCCCCGGAACAGCCCCCTTTCCGTCCTCTCACTAATGAAATCACATCGCAAGCTAGTGCTGGGTGATATATCGCTTGTATCAGTATATACTGGTGTCCCACCGCAGTGCTGATGTTTTTTGTTTTTGCAATATTGGTATCAGTTATCTACCAGATATTGGATAAGTTAAATCTAAACAGAGCTAAATGAATGGCTTACTGAGAATTTTAGATGTTATTTGATGTAAAATTAGTAAGTAAGTTAGTAAGTATGTAAATTAGTAAGTATGTGACTTTTTGGGACGGACAATGCCCAGATCCTGTTCTATAAGCCTACACTAAATGTACAAAAGCAATGGGTCATGGGTCACACCTGCTCATTCATTCTGAAATCTGGAATTAACAAAGAGTCTACCTTTTGGTGGAATAAGTGTCTTTACTGTCCAGGGAAGGCTTTCTACTAGATTTTATTTTTTTATTTGATTGCATTCAGAGACAAGAACTTAAGTGAGGTCAGGATGTTGGATGGTCACCACCCCACCACATCTCCAACTCCACAACTCATCAAGTATTGGATGGAGAATCAATATAACAGAGGACAGAGTTCTGCTGCTCCACAGCTCAATACTGGGGGCTTTATACCCCTCTAGCCCGTGCCTGGCATTAGACTTCTCTACAGGGACTACAAAAGTGTGCATTTGCACATTTGTGTCAGCAATGGGTTCAGCTTAGATAAATGCATTCATTAGAAGGAGTACCCACAAACATTTGGACATGCTGTATTTACCAGCCCATCATTTAGCTCTTGTTGCTGAAGGCAGCCCGAATAAAACTGAGAATAAAAATGAATAGCACACCCTAGTCTAGGCTAGCCTAGTCTTACCAGATAATGTTGTGGTCCTCTCAGTGTTCTCTCTTTCTCCTTTGTGTTCTCTCAGAGCAGTGTGCAGTTAACTCCCAAAGACACTGAGACAGTCCAAAGAGTTAGCTTTTAGCCTAGACAGACTTCTCAAAAGGGTTGTTCCCTGACTTCACTCTTTCAGGCCTTCCTCCCATTTCCAGTCAAATTAAGAGTTAGGTTTCTTAGCTTCACTCCCAAATTTTCCTATTCATTCATGAGTATCTGTTGCATTTAGTTTTGGGGTTTTGGAATGATCCCAATTTACAGCCCTGTTTACATTGTTTTCTTTTGAAGAAGAAGACAGTAGTGTTTGCCATTCACAAGCGTTCACTTTCATGTATTAAACTCTCCTTATTCAACTATATTAACCAGGGGCTGGTAGTGGCACAGTGGTCCAGTGTCTTAGTACAGTGATCTAAGGATTGCAAGTTTAGTCATGCTCCTTGCCATCATCAGTCTGCAATGCTCTCTCTGGGTGTGTAGATGGTGCTCTCTAACCTCAGCACACCCAGTGCAATGCAAGTTGGCACAGGCATCTGTTAGCTGTTGCATCAGAGCTGAGCACCTGGCACTTTCCCTAAAGCTCTTTGACTGCCCAGCAATGATGCAATGGCGGCAGTTCAAAAAGAGGTGGTGGTTGGCTTCACATATATCGGCGGAAGCATGTGCTTGTCTTCTTCTTCCTAGTGTTGGGAGCATGGTATATGATAGGGGTGAAGTCCTAATAGGGTTTGGTAATTGGCACTTCCAAGGAAACAAAACAGACCAATCAAAATGAACTACATTAATTTTATAAGACACGCTTTTAGCAGCTCTCACACAGCATAGTGTCATTAGGTTATTAATGCTAACTTTATTAAGACTATTCCATATTTGGAAAATTATATGAAGATATTGAATTATATCAGCACCATCTAGCACCAGAAAAACAGATGCTTTTGATGAATCAGCTCAGCCTGTTTTATGGGGATTAACTGCGTTCCTCACACAGGCGGCTGCACGAGTGTTGCGGTGTGTCAGGGTGGGTTGGAAAATGAGTGTAATGTGACAGAAACGTTCTTCACCCACACAATAGTGCCCTGTGACCGCTCGGCCTGGAATAGAGCTCCACTCTCCTCTCCGGCTTTTGAAAAGCCCCTGCGCCTGGATGTGCAATTAGAGCGTCTGAATATGCAGAGGTCGGGGTGTGCACTGTTTGTCATTTCCATTAGCTGTCTGCAGGCTTTCACAAATAGTATCTGTATTTTTTTTCCCTTTACTCCAAAGGCTAAGGAGAAATATTCTGCAGCCCCCCAAACTGCCCTTGCATCCTGGGGGGGTTTCGAAAGCCGAATGTGGCTTTGGATAATCATCCCTCAATGACATTATTGACAAATGTTTTAAGGAAAAGAAGAAGCTATTCAGAATTAGACTCACAGATCAGCGTAATAAAAAGTGTATGCGGATGTCCATTGAGACCCACTAGTCTTGAAGTGTATCCTGTATTTGTCTCCAGTATCACCCCTGTGGTTTAACACTAGAGGGTTCATTGCGATGACAAGCCGGATAGAAACCAGATCGATGCGCGTGTGTATATGTGTGTGTGCTGTGAGAGGCAGACAGGGGAGATCTTTGCCCCGGCGCTGCTCCGTGTTTGACGACAGCACTTTGATTGTCAGCCGTTTCCGCCAGACTGGCCGTGCTCAGTGGTGTGTGTTTGTCAGGGGAGAGCGAGGGGAAGGCTCCGGCTGCTCGGCCTACAGGCCCTGCGCTCCCGAGGCCGAGGGGGTCACTTTGGAGCACAGACTGACTCGTCACTTGGGGCAGGGGGTAGATTTGTGGTACATTTTAAGGTTAAAACAATGATTTAGCCTCTCATTTACACTCATTTACCTCATACTTGCTAAGTGGACATGTCTAGACATGTTTGGTGTTTGAGTCTTTAGGGTTTGAGGTGAAAGGCGTGAATTTTGTCCAACATAGTGTTCAAAGCATTATAATGAAGACTATTTGAGATTATGTAACAACTCTGCAAGGTTAGGGGCATATATGCGATGACGAAGGTTAGCCTGATGCTAATGAGATGGCTGTGTGGGCCTCTTATTTGCTGTATTAGCATCATAACTTCAGAGCAAAACTCAAAACAGAGATCAGTTCAGGATATTTGTGTTATATGTCCTGATATGTATCCTGAGGTGGGTACCAGTTGCTAAATAGCACCTTATTCCCATAAAGGTCATTGTCTGTATGTTGTTAGTTGTGTCTGCGTCTTTTGGCGGACGCATTGTGTTACTATTTGGATGGGAAACGGTTAGGAAACAGTAGTCGTAGATCAGCACAAAGGGCATGGTCTGCTCAGGACGAAGGTAGTGGACAGAAACAGGTTAAAGAAGCAGATTTGTGTGTTGGGTTAAACGTTGCTTTTGTGCAGTAATGATTGGGGAGTCTGGCAGGGAGCAGATGGGCTAGCTCTCTTGTCTCATTGTGTCTGGCTCTCTCCTTCTCTTCCCTCTCTCTCTCTCTTTCTCTCTATCTCTCTTTTTTTCATTTTGGCTGAACTAATATGCCAGATGGTGGCAAAGAGGAAAGGCCAACAAGTGAGCCTGGGCATATGGGGAGCCTGGTTAAAATGGGACCCCACTGTGGCGGGGGATGGGCAGGAGACGTGTGATACAATAGCAGGTAATTAAGGGAAGGACTTGACTTCGCCGCCAAGCCTTTGTGCACGGAAAAATATTTTTCAGAGAACCCGCCGTCAGTATCAGACAACACTGCTGTACGTCAAATGATTCCACTGATTTTGCCCAGTCAAGCATGATTATTTTCTCAACGCTCACATCTGTGTTTGGCTTCTCATTAGAGAGATTCTCTTTTGAACTGAGAAAGGAAATGAAACAAAAAGAAGAGTGAGAAAACCAAAGCTGTACGGTCTGAAGCATAATAGTTATTTCAGCTGGCCATGTTTCGTAACCTGACACTTATGGCATTCTTATGTTTTACGTAATGATGTATCACCCAAACACCCTCTATATACAACAAGATGCATGTACAGGAAAGGCAAGTGTAAAAGGATTTTATTTCAGGTCATTTTGGAGCATTTCTTTTGGTGTGTTTATTGTGAAATTTGGACATAATGTAAAGAAAAACTGTCTGATTCAAATGATGTCAAAAAGTGAAAAATGAAAGATAAAAACGGAGACGGTTTGTGCTTGACTGCGATGATGTATGTGGTTGACTTTGATAGGTAGTCATGTGTTGACTGGCTTGACTGTATTTGACAGATACACTAGGAAGGAGTTGAGGGGGATGGGTTCTGTATGTGAGCACTCTGGCATATTGAACCAGAGGTTAAACCCCCCCCGTCACACTTTCCTCTCACACTGTTCAATATGTATCACTTCAGCGCCTCGACATCCACACACATCTGAAAAACCACGCTGACTCACACACACACATAGGCATGCACTCACACAGAGCCTCATCACTCAGGGTTACAGCCTCTCCACTCACTGTGTGTGTGTGTGTGTGTGTGTGTGTGTGTGTGTACTCAAGATCACGCTCAGTCACCCGCCAAAAGTCTGGCCTTCATTCAGCAATGCATAGCTCACTGGAGTGATCTACTGCCACGGACCAGGCCGCCTGACACATGTATCATATTTTCTCCTGGCCTGCGCATCGTCCATGCCACAGTTTGCCAGCAGTATACAGTCAACATTAATTACAGCTAAAGAAATGTAGACCCCATGTTTGCCTGTACCAGGCCTGTCATATTTCCCCTATTTATCGCCATTGTCAGCTTCAGCAGCTGTCAAGTTGGGGGTCCGTTTTTCCCCCCTCTCTTTATGTGTTCATCGACCTGCTCATCAGCAGGAGCCAAATTTGAAATCCATTTAAAGAGTGTGCAAGGTGTGATAAGGAACCCCCCTTTCAAGTGGGTCCAAGGCCCGCTGCCCTCCCAGGCCAGCTGTGTTTTGCGTCCTGATGGCGTCCAGCCACTCGCTTATCTCTCCGTCACACAACCCCTGCTCTTGAAGTGGTGCTCCTCTCGCTGCGTCCATAGAGCCGTCTTTTAATAAACGCAGCAGAATCATTAAGAGCTAGTCCAGTGTAGTCACCAGAAAATGAATTCCACCGCGCCCGCCAGAGTCGATAGGTGACTCCCACAGGCTCTGGATGTGCAGGATATTTATAACAAGCTATTTGTCTTTGAGGGAGCAGCGCTGGTGACTTGGGGAGGAAATTGTAGGCAGTTGAGGGGTCAAATAAAAGTGACCTCTGTGTGGAGGAGAGTTGGTGAGCAGGGGCAAAACTTTAGTCTATATATCTGGAGTTGACTGTAAGAAGGTGGGAGCACATGCTTCATTTGATGTGGCTCCTTATTCAGGAGCAAAAACCTTGTATCTACAAAATGGCAACTTTACAGTAGAATGAATAAACCTTAACGTCAGTGCCGAAAAGATTTTATTCCAAGTACTTTTGGAGCATTTTGAAATTTGGGCATGAGCTAAAGATTTGAACATCGAGCTGCTTTGCACTGCATGGAGCTAAAAGCTGGTTCATACCTGATGCGGATGTCCCGTAGGGCACATGGCCAAAGTGATGTAATTGCAGACAAAACGGCTGTGCATGATTGCACCTACCACTCGAAAATTGAAACGTAGCCAGTCCGCATAGTGATGCAAACGCAGCTCAATCATTCGTTGGTTAAATTCACTCTGTAGCCCTTCTCTATCTGTCAGTTCTATATGTCAACAAACGTTTTTCTTCATTGTTTAACAACAACCAGCTCCATTGGGTGTGACTATGTGCAATCAGTATGTTTTTACATGTTTTATTACTTGTTAATATGATATACCAAATTAAATCTCTATGAACTCTCTTTGTATCTTCACCTTCAACCAATTATATATGCAACTGCAAATTTCCTTACATATATACACTGCATTCTGTTTCCTTTGGTTCTCATTTGTACAGTGTGGGAAAGAGCAGCCCTAATATTATTAATTATTATATCAATATTTATATCAATATTGGCACATGAACAGAGTGCGGTATTGTTTTTAAATAACTTGTCATATCAAGTTTTTAAATAATGTTCTATTTCAATCTTCCCCAAAAACTCCCCCTGTTCTCAGATCCTCTACTCTGCTCCCTTCTACCCTCACTTGTGGTGTAATACACATAATGGATGGGGCATAGGACAGAGCTCTGATGTGTTTAAAGAAGAAATTCTGAATTAAATATGATTTATTATAGGAACAAATAGCAAAAATATGAAAAATGCTTCATATTGCATCATATATCATATATCATCATCCAGTTGAAATATGTTGGAATATGAATTTTTGTCCATATCACCCACCCCTAATTAATATCATGAGGTGTTGGATCATTGACTTCTGGAGAAGCACTCTGCACTGTCTGAGGTGGTTTAAACCAACCTTACAACAAGTTAATGTTCAGTGTAAAACACAATAATTAATCCTGATGCTTGAATTTTGTTCAGTTGAATTTTAAAAACAGAAAACTTTCATTTTGGTGCTTTTAGAAATAGGAAATAGTGACACCACAGAACCAAGTCTATTTGCAACAATTCAGCAAGGTTTCGGGCAAGCAATTTAATACATTTGGCGTGAAAGAGGATTTGTGTACATTTCCATTAAATTCCTGCATTAATTAGGAGGGTATTGTTTCATGCAAATGGATAGAGAGTAGCCTTTTGTTCAAAAAGCAAAAATGGACAAAAATGAAGATGCAGTATCTTACAGGACATCGAAAGCATGATTGTTTGACTTGGGAATTTGATTCCTTGGTTCCAAACGTTGAAGCCTGACAGTGGATCAGTGAACTGGTGTGATAGTTGCATGGCAGCAAGCTGGGTTTCCTTCCCTGTGAGCTGATATTGTCACTGTGTTTTCTTGTTGTGGTTTTTCAGTCGTAGATGAAGGCAGCTGTCTGCTCGTTCTCCTTCCTGCCTGGCAGTTAGTGGTGCCTGGCTTTGTTTTTTTGGACTATTGAGCTGGAAGGGGTGTTTTCTCTCTCTCTTTTGCTCTCTCAGATATGGGGGTTAAAGGGAAAGAGACAGAGAGAGAGAGAAACAGAGGGGGGGGGGGGGGGTGTGGAGGGGTGGTGGAAGGGGGGGTGTACTCAGTGCTGTGTGTCTATGATTTACTACCGCTGAAAGACCAGCTGTCCCTCTGTGTCTGTCCAGCCTAACCCTCCTCCACACACACACACACACACTCACACACGCACATGCACATACACACGGCCTGCCCAGGCAACCTGCCACCGCATGTGTTCCTCCCACTTGAGAGCAATGGACGGGACGCTGCCACTGCTCTCTAATAAAGCTGTATCTATCAAGCCTTCGAATTAGCATTGGCTAAGACTGTGTGTGGTGTACTATTGTGAACATGGTATCTGTGTCCTACCAGCGTAGAGGTTCTTTGGAGGCTAAGTAGATAGCCATGTTTTGACCTGGTGTGAACTGTCTGACTGCTGGTGAGAATTGCTCTCGGGGGGATTTAGAGTGTGTGTGTGGGTGTGTGGGTGTGTGTGTGTGTGTGTGTGTGTGTGTGTGTGTGTGTGTGTGTGTGTGGGTGGGTGGGTGAGAGAGAGAGAGAGAGAGAGAGAGAGACAGGGTCAGGGTTTAGACAACTGGAATCTCCCCCCTGTTGAGACCTTTAGATTTTGGGTGGTGGATTCTATAAACAGACTGTTGCTAGCCACAACCAGCCCACCGAATATTTCTGTGACAGTCCCAAAGCTTCACATAGGAAGACACACATATACAAACACACAAAGCATCATTTACCCTGCCTTGCATACAGTACTGTGCCTGAAGGCCACTCCTGGCATATACACAAGCCCTCAGTTCCTCACTGGTGTGTATGCCAGAGCCGTGGGAAGGGTGCATACATATTTTCTCCTCAAATTATAAGCTGACTCTGACTCGTAAGCAGCATTCCACCAAGCCACCGTTTCTTTTTCACTAGGCACAAGAAGTATCATCAAAATGAGCCTCATATTTCCATTGAATCAATAATTCATGGATAGCTCGGATAAAACCTGGTCTTCAGCTTGATGCGCTCTGCCACCTTTTTTTTTTTTTTACCAAGTACTCCGGATTATTTTTAGAATATTTCATCTGTTGTCACTGAATTCTGGAATATTTCATGTTCTCTGAGGCTAAGACTCCAGGAATGGACTTGTATGAAGGTTTGCGGCCTTTTTGTTGTAGAGTTTTCACCTAGCTTTCAAAGAAATTTCCAGAGAGATGTTGTTCTTTGTGGGTTGTAGGCTCGGTTTTATATTCTACACTGGCATTAATATTACCTTTCTTCAAGGTTCACCCACTTTTGAGCGGTGAGAAAAAAATGTACTGACTCAAAGCATCTGAAATATGTCAACTGGAAGCTTTATGAGCCAGATTCATAAAACTCTGTGGTAAAGGCATGATATTGAGTCCTATTCATAAAGTTACAGTGGTGGTTCTCAGCGAACCACTCTCTCGTTATGGCTGTGGTATTTTTGCACCAGGATTTACACTCTTTTACACATGATGTGCCAAAGAAAATTGACATGTTAATGAGTTAATCCATATTAATGTCTATGTTTGAGAGTCGGGTAAGACTATTACACCAATCAACCATAACATAACAGGACCACTCTGTAGTTCTAATGTTCTGAAGTTCTAATAGTTCTAGTGGAGGAAATAGGTAAGAGTGGACAGTGAATGGACACGGTGTTTAAACTCTCCTGCAGCACTGATACACTCATACTAGTGCAACACACCTCCACCATGTCAGTGTCACTTCAGTGCTGAGAATGACCCACCACCCACATAATACCTGTTCTCTGGGGTCCTACCCATCAAAGAACCGGGTGAAAGGAGGCTGTATTTATATATGGTCATGATGTTATGTATATGCATATTCACAGATTTTAATTAAAGAAGCAGGATAACAATTTATACCAAATATGGTATAAATGTGGTATCCAATGGAACAATAACTCTTTATGTCTCACCACTCTTTGAGACAGGAGTTTAAAGTAAAAGCATCCAGACCATCAAGGCATGTTGAGTATTGGAACAAACTGCATGAAACTACAGTCTGCAGTGAAGGGGTCCTGACAGCTCAAACACCACTTGATGTGTTAATGCTGCCCATGAGAAGCTCAAGTGAGCATGCTATGTCCTGTTAAGGGAAGATCAGGATGGGTGCTCACCTTCCATCCACTCAGGCCCAGCTTGGAAAGCCCTTGAGATCTTTGAATGTCTCTTGAAGAAGGCTGACATACATGAGCACCCACTGTATTGTACATTGCACAATAGCTTCCATTGAACTGTTAGTTTACTATGTCCTCCGAGCAGTATTAGGGCTCAGAAGGAGCCCGCAGTGTGCCTACCTTGTTTATTATCCGTGCTCCATGGAGCAAAAAAGCCTGTTTGGCCAGAGTCTCAGTTAATACTGCACAGATGTCAAATTACAGTTTTGGTACCAGAGAGATGCCTGAGGAATGTGGGAGTTTCACTGGTTCGTGGAATGTGATGTTATTGGTGTTTGCAGGAGGAGTGGATCTGCAGTGTTCTTACCCAGAACACACCACTTTTTGTTTTGTCTCTCAGCATGAGAAGTGGTGTTGAGCTCATTAGAGTCCAGGGAGGAAACTGTGCTGCTGCTCAGACAAGGCATGACTTGACAAGAAAACAAGCAAAAAGTGAGATAACCCTACCACATAACGGGAACTTAATCAGCCGGAGCTGTCTTAAACAAGCTGTACTTTAAAGACAAGTATTTCTTACTTGTGTTCTTGTGCTTGAGAGCGCTATGATTTGATCACTTGAAGGACTCCTGTTTGAACTGAAGGTAGAGAGTCTGGGTGCAAGAGAGCACTTCAGAACTGCAAAGCTGCCACACTCAAAAGTTCAACCCACACTTTCGTGTCACCGGCGACTTAAGTCCCTCCTCATTGATCTCGATCCCATCTTGAATCCTGTAATCTGATGTTGGCCGGCTTACTGGGCTTTCCAAATTGGACTTTGCTCTGAGGGACCTTTGCATGAGTGCACTAGTGGCACCTAGTAGAAAGGGGTTTGGATAATGTGCTCCAAAGCCCCCTTGAACCCCTTGAAGAGAGGGTCCTCACAAAACCAGCTGCAGTCTTAATAGGCACTAGAGTTGTCAGATTTGGGAACAGGCCAAAACATAAAAAGTCAGTGATGGAAATCAAGTGAAGGGCCCCTCAGAGATCTCTTGAAGGTCCCTTAGTGTTAGTAGCTTCCATCCTCTGAGGAACTTTTCTTCCTCAGATGTCCCAAACATCCTCACTTTATCATGTGAGCTTTGACCGCTTGTCGACTGCAACTGTACCTCTAAGCTCAGCACCCTGGCTCTCAAGATAGCTACTGAAAAACAAAACCGTGCCGGTATCTCAGGGTCGTCTCACAAATGTGACCTGCAGTGGCTAATGGCTTGCTGTCATCTTGAAGCCGTGGTAATCATTTGTAACAAGCCCCTGCTCTGTTTATGAGCTTGGTTTGGAGTCTAGAGAAAAAGGTTTCTTAAGTACTAATCCCTTTCTCAGTCTCTTACCTTCAACCCATTTTGATGCTGCAGTAACTGTAACTGTAGCTGTTAAATGGAACGAGAGACTGAGGAGCTCCTCCACATCACTTGCCTGATGCAGGCAAATGTTCTTGGTGGGACTGCAGCTTGTTAATTGGCTTCCCTGCAAGTGGCGAAGCCCTGCATGTTGTGTAAGTGAGCTTCCTGCCTGTGGTGCTGCCTGGAGGGCAGCTGTCTTTGCTAACCACAGGCTCTCCTGCAAGATCCTTCAGAATGAGGTTGGCGGAAGGGGGGCTAGTGATTTCAGACAGCCTCTGGTGTGCTTGGTGGTTAAGGTTTATGAAGGTCTGTGAAACCTCACATATAGGAAGAGAGGTCGGCAAGAACAACTAGCGGTTGGTGGGGTTCCACTTTTTTCTAGTGTGTGGACCATGGCAACTCCCATGAGCTTCAGGAGCAAATTGTTGAAGAACATCTCTGTTTCCTCTAATGCCAGAACATTACGAAGTTTCAAGGAATGTACTGGTCATGGTATGGTTAGACTGTACCCATACAGTAGTCTTTATAGCGCATGTACTGCTGGTGACTCTGGGGCACTGGGTTTATAAGCTGTAAAATAGTTTTACAGTACAGCTGAGTGGCTTTTCACTTGGGAATCCAAACCTGCGTGTTTGAACACATTGGAAATATAATGAATAAATGAGTGGCATCAGTGCGGCTAGATATCTGTTTGCTGCGGATGGACGCAGCAGGCACAGGGGCCATGTGGCATATTGACTTTCACTGGATCTCACTTCAAGCGCAATTGAGTTTGTCAGTGAAATGCGATCGGGCCCATCAGCTGTCTCCTGGAGATGCTCCCTGCCACCGCTGCCGAGATGTCGGCAGACCCAGATACCTTTTCACCGAGCTCGTCTCCATCTCATTCCCCAAACGAACTGCCATTGAAAAGCAGGTAATTAATTGTGCCAGACACAAAGGACGGTGCCGTCCCAGGGAGGGTGGGGACGAGGGGAGTTCTGTTACTGAAATGAAAGCTATGGGTCAGCCAAGGTAGTGGCAGCTAAGAGGAAGGTCAGCGATTGCAGAGGATGCTGAGTATAGCTGAGTCTAGCGTTCAGAGACTTTGTCTTTTGCACACCTACATGTGGTTTACTCTACTTTTTTAGTCCTGCCCACTCATACAAAAATAACCACAGCTGTATATTAATATTGGACTTGTTTTCTTAGCTGTCTTTACGCAGTAGCGTGGGCGAAGGAAGTGTGGGCGCTGGCAATAAGCTGAAGAGGTTTCACTCTGGTCTGTTTGAAGGTACTCTGTCAAGTGTAAAAGATCTGTTGTCTAGCACGTAAATCGTACACCAGCTTGGCCCTGAGGGGGTATGGTACCTATGGGTTTGTAGAAAATGAAACCTTCAGTTGAGCAAGTCCACTTAATATGCAGGATTTGTCCTCAAAGATGAACAATTACTCACCGACCCCAAGAAGGGGCAAGAGCTTCATGGACAAATGGAAAGAATTGTGTTTGCGTTGGGCATTGTGTCAGGTTGACACCAGGAGTGACCTCTCGGAGTATTCAGTGTCAGCCCAATTGTAAGGATAAGACAGTGAGCGCCAAGCAATGCAGTGGCCCTCTCAAACAGTTCAGAGCTATGAAAGAGCTCCTTTCTTCTACAGCCTGTTCTCCACTCATGAGAAACTACTACTGTGCCTGGGAATCTAGATCAAAGGTCTGGGAGAAGTTTAAGCAAGTTTTGGGTTTGCAAACAGGCCCAAAAGAAAGTATGTCACATGTTGCCATGCCATGAAGTTATGTATGAAGACATGTGTTCGCTCTTTGAACATGATATCATCTGGCCCACAAGGGAGTCTGACCACACACACCCAAACATACCGTGGGAGCCGCAGGCGGGCTGTTATCCACAGTTTTTTTTCCTTAGGGCAGTGGTTTGGTTTGTCTTTGCAAATCCGCCAGACTGTGGGATTAGGTACATGAAACCCCTTTTTCCCTCCTCTTTTCACTGCGCTGTGCGCGGCAGACACTGTGGAATGCTACTTTGCCATGACCTTTCACCCACACACTGAATGCAGTGGGGGAGGGAGTGTGCGGTTGGGATAAGTGGGGGGGGTCATAAAGATCATGTGCTCAGGTGAAAGTACAGTTACGTCCTGGTAGAGGCTGTCACTGTGCCACTATCACTCCATATTAAAAAGAAGAACAGCACAGGGGAGAGAGAGAACCAAAATCCCAGTTCTTATTAACTCTTTCAGACTGTCTAACGGTATAAAAAAATACAGGTTCCTACATTGTTCTTGGTTAGAACATGCAGTTCTGGATAACATATATATTTAATACGATTGGGCCTCATTAACTGATATCTTCCTAAGAATTAAAAATGATTCTTGTGAAAAGTCGAAGCCTCCCTAAAAAACACACATGGAAAAGCCACACTTGGAGGGTGAAGACAAGCACATGCTTCCTTCGATGCGGTGGGTCCCCTGATACAACAGACGAATGATTCCTGTGTGAGTGTGATGTGGGGAGCGAGCGCCATCTACCCACCCAGAGAGATCATGGGCAGTTTAGCTCTTGTGGACTCTGACTGCTGATGGCCATCAGCTTGAACGGGGATTGGATTCATTTTGTTAGTGCACTGAACCGCAGAGCCACTCAGAGCCCCAAGTAGCTTCAGTCAAAGGTGAAGTTTCTATAGCCATTCCTAAAACCGAAAGTCTAAGCCACAAACTATTTAGGAAACCGTTATTTTTAAGAGTGAGAGACATTCAGACGGCTAGATTTTGAAGTGTATGATAAATTATTGTTGTTATTGTTATTAGTAGTAGTAGTATTGGGATTATGTTTCTTACAAAGGGTTTACTCTTTGTTTAGTTGCTACTCCACAGTGTCTTGTATCGCCAATTTTGACCGTGTTCAACGGTTTTAGTCATGTTACACAGGTAGGTGATTGATGGGTTAGACAAGAAATATAATTGGTGTTTGGCCATGCATTTGTGAAGACAACTAGCTGTGTCGTGAACATAACTGTGCACATGCTTGTCTATGTGCTACACGTACTGCAGCCTCACCCTACAGGGCAGACCAGGGAACTCAGACCAGGTTTCCACATTGACTACAAATAATACTGATCTCTCGCCAGCGGTTCTGACAAGCACATTTGTCACTGTGTAGCAGCAAGGACACGTCAAAGACATACAGGTGATTATTAACTTGTTCACAAAGACTTTCTTTAAAACTTCACGGCGTGTCGATGCTGCCGAGTGCTTATGCTGTTATCTGTGTGGTAGCGTGACATGCAGAATCACACTGAATCTGCCATTTCCGGTTCTGATTTGGGCCGCATTCCTGTTTACTTAGTTACTGAAATCTGATACACATTCGATTTACAGCAGTGCAGCTCAGTGTGAACTGCAATGCAACTCCGCCAGATCGTGATTCACCACTGAGGAGAATGAAAAATGGACAACAGCATTGAGGGCGGTTTTCAGTGGTGGGATATCAAGGTAACAGGTGGATGATATCTCTGTTCCAACTAGATTGAAGACTAATGTCGTGACCAAATTTCTGAAGGACGTGGCGGTGGTGTCAAAGGTTTATAGAAACAATGAACTTAAACATCAGAGTGTCCATTGTCAAATAATGTAAACATAAGAAGATGTGTCCAGAATGTCTGGGATTTGACATCTTGCGCTTGGGCACGAATTGAGGAGCGTTCCACTGGCTTGGTGCTTCCCTAGTAAACACAAGGATGCTGAAACCACCTAGTGAAGTTACAGTCACCTGACTCTAAAACGATATTCCATCAGGACTGTTTAAGGTCACTAGCATGAGTCAGCTGACACCTTGTCCATCCTGTGGAAATATGTTTGTGAGATTTGCAGAATGGTTTCTTAGTCATACTTTGAAGGCACTTAAGCTATGGCATAGCAGGTTGAGCATTGATCCTCCCCCGCCTTAGTGCTCAGTGAGTCTCTCTCTAGAGTGGTCATGGTTGTTGATTCAGTGGTGATGTGGTTCTCTCACATCGTTTCAGCTCTGAAAATTTAAGAAACCACTCTGCCCTTGTAAACGTCAACTATGCACCCTGGTTTATTTTTGCATTGAGTGTAATGCGCACACCATACCCCCCCTCTTGTTCTGTATTCCGATGCACAGGTGCTTTTTTGTCCCAAGCCATTCTTTTTTAGGTTAGATCGATATCGAGTGGAAAAACAGCTGCCTGGGAGCCAAGTGCTGCCCCTCACAAAGGGGCCATTGTTCAGTTACTCAAGGATCGGAGCTAAGCAATCCTTTTTATTGGTTTAAGCTATTGTGCCCCCGGCTCTCCTCACCCTTCTAGTTTAAGCTGGAAGAGCATGGCCATCCATGTGTTTTCTCACTACAGTGTTGCGGACGTCATTTCAGCTACTGTGACAGTCAGGGTTTGTCATTGAGACTAAATGGGAGGTGTCATTGGATGACGGATCTAAGAACAGGGTCAACTCTGGTGGATATCCATCTCCCTGGTTCTGTTCCTCCGAGTGTTGTCAAATTATGCGGGCTGATTTCCCAGCTTCCAGTGGTGTAAATTCTCAGATCATTAGAGTTTATTGCTCTAGAGAGATATGACCTTGTGTCATTCTGAAATAAGTGCCTGGTGATTGCTCAAGTTCTCAGTTATGCCTAGATATACATAGCATAAGATCTTCTGTCAGGCTGTGAAGGCCCATGACGTTGTAGTTCAGAGAATGTCCACCCCTTCATATGCCACATGCTTTATCAGTGAAGCTTATGTTAATACTTTGCGAACAGATTGTTGTAAGTGCTTGTTATTGTCATTGAATAACCAGTCTGGGACTGCACACACCAAGCCACCGAATCCTCACTGGAGAATATTTCATTTCATTAATGAGGCATAAAGCGCGATAAGCCGTGATCCCAGGGCAGGGTTTTATTTCACAGGCACTTGAGAGCCACTTCCCAACTGTAAAAAAGAATCGCTCGGCGTATTCAGTGTTCGATCAGCGCCACAGTAGATCTAAGGTATCTGCATAGCTGCCATGCACAGATGAGCTTATAAAACACAAAACCCCAGGGAAGGGGTTATCATGCTGATTCAGAAGTTCATCTTTCAGGCTGACCAAAATAGATTGCTCCCTGTACCAAGAAGGAAGGCTTTTTTCCCCCTCCCCTCCAAAAATCAGCTCCTCACAGATCTCCAGCTCAAATTAGAACAGCCCCAAAGGAAGGAGGAAAGGGGGAGAGAGAAGAGGAAGGGAGAGAGAAAAGAGCGCCGACACTAAATTGCTTCCTGCAGTACTTCTGTAATCACAGTGCATTAATTACACGCAGCGTTTGGCTTGTGGTGATGCACGCATACCTTTAATACTTTGTTGTGTTTTTCTGCCTCCCGACATTTCACTGCCAGAAACGTTCTCGCAAACAGCAGTCGTCAGGAATCTCGCGGCTTTCTGATCACTTCGTTTCATGAAATGGCTTTGGCGACTTTCCACATTTCAGTCGCAAGGATGGTGTCACAATTTAGGTCCAGCTGGATTTTGTTTGGTTGTATCCACTTTCTAAACACGTAAGAAATATCGTTTAATAATCGTGTGTAAAATGTAATATAAAGAAATGCCGTTTTCTTTTGAGGTAAAAGAGTTAGAATTAGAATCAAGTGCCAGACACCAGCTGCAAACGATTAGAACATTGTTCTAATCAGCAGGTAACAGTGGCCCAATCTTTTTCATTATGTGTGACACTGTGTGGCAGTGTGAACAGCAAAAACACTGAATCTGACTTCTCATTTCTGATTTTGGCTTAATATATACTATTAATATACTGCATCTCAAAGCATTAGAATATTGTTAAAGTTTGTTTTAGTAAAGAAATTTTTACCCGTCATATATTTTAGTCACGAATAATCAAATTCAAGCTTTTCAAGATTTTGATACTGATTTGTAATTTAGTCAAACCTGAAATTAAAAACTGTAAATGTGAGATTCAGAATTTCTGGATTTTCATGAGCTTTATGCCAGTTAAACAGTTTAAAAAACGTAGAAAATGTTACTTTATATGTAATCTTTTGGTATGAAATTATGAACAAGTGAACTTTTTCACAATATTCACATTTTTGGCATTGAAATATGATCCATATCTAATATGCAGCAGTGGGACTTGCGGAACAGCCAGATTGGAATTCATGCTACTTTTACGTCATTCAATTCAATTTTATGAATTTACATTCATCATAAATGCATCCTGGAGGAGCTTGTCATGTGTTACGTGTCCTTTTATGCACTGGCATCAGTTTAGGAGCATTCTGTTCAGACGATTGTCCAATAGGTCACATTAAAAAGACAATGTAAACAGTCTAAAAATGAGGGAGCAGAAAAGGGTTTCCGCAACATTGAAACACAACGTTATTTAAACACTTTGAAACTCAATATAAATGATATTGCCCCAACCATATCACACTCTTGTTTACATCCAAATATTAATGTAAATATGAATGTCGATGTAACATAAGATTTGTAAAATGTGTAAAGAAGGTGTTTTAATTGCCACCTTTGGCAAAGGTAATGTAATTACATCACCATAACCAAAAGGTAAGGTTTTAAAACAGATCAGTTAAATATTTTATGTCCTGGTATTTTCACGACTGTATTTCTCCTACATCACTATTTCAACTGTTTTGACATGTTTTCTTTTTGTCTTGCGATACCACTTATCAGTGTGTCTGTATAATGGGTTACTCAGACTGCGTAAACTCTAATATCGTAATGAATATGCATGCATTAGTGTAAAAATCTGAAAATGAATGTCTTGATTCAGCTGTTTGGGGGCTTTGCAGTGGTCTGAACATTTGTATCTCTCTTCTAACATCTGCCTTAGTCAATTAGCTGCACAGCCATTACAGACCAAGGTGAAATCGCTAAATCACCAAGCCAAAGGTGTTATTAAGAGAAAATGGAGGTAATTTCATACACAAAAGAAATGTAGATTTTCATTGTATGGCTTGCATTTATCAATCCTGTGGGTGGGTTTGAATGGAGGCTGTTTGCGCTCATTTGGTGTAAATTGCCATTGGGAGCGCTGCCACAGAAAAAGTAATTATAGTTGTTCTCAGCCTGGTTCTTCATGAAGCTTAGATCATTTCTCTGATCACATCAATATAAAGCTGCTTCAAATGGGCATCGGATTCAGGCAGCTGACATACGTCATCAGTCTGTGAATGAAGACTGGAGATCTGGTTGTTTCTGCCGTGGTGTGTGGATGGAAATGACCAAAAGTAGACATTTCTTGTTGCCCAAATATTATTTCACTCTTTTAAGCAATATTGTAGAATATAATTGGTTTCTTAAAAAACCTCGTTTTCAAGAGTGAAGAACCTCCGTTTGATGTAAACCAGTTCCTCAGAGCATGGTAGTAATATGAGCCAGAGCATCTCAAAAATGTATTACTGTGCATTTGTTCATAGATGGAAATCCCACATGTTTAAAGGTAGATGTGCATCAGAAGATTCTTTTTTTTAATTTATTGTTTAGCCATTTTTCAATTTTCGTCCCTATTAATTTAGACATGCCAATTACCCCTCCTAATTTGGCTTCCCACTTCACGTGACTGCTCCCGGCACCAGGGGAGAGAGATCGTCGACATGTTTCCTCCGAGTCATGTGACGAATGCCTGCTGCCTCTTTTCAAACTGCCACCATTTGCATTGTTGCCAGGCAGCCATCGCGCTTGGAGGAGAGCACTGGATGCAATGGTCAGCAGACGCCTGCGCCGACCAGCAGCACACTTGTATGTTATGTGGAAAGAGCACCATCTACCCACCTCCTGAGGGACAGAAAGCCAAATTCTCTCCCTATGGACCCCCTCTGCGGGTGAGCAGCATGGTGAGCTGCTGGTGAGCAGCATGAACCTGGGTTCGAACTCACTATCCCAGGATCATAGTCATTGGGGCCATCAAAATTTTCTTTGAGTGATGCCATAGAAGAACCTCTCTTGGTTCCATGAAATAGCTCGTAATCAAACTTTTCAAAGTTCTGAAGAACCTTCACAATCTTCGCAATTGCACATCTCTATTACAAACAACATGGCATTGTTTGAGCATCTAATCACACAAAAAAAGTACAATCAAATTAGTCAATTCGCTGGTGATGTCATCACATGTGTTTCTGCACACAAAACCATAACATTGTGGAATACAGTTTTACTGGTTGTTACGTTTTACAGGAATAATGTCTCATCACATTAATACTTTGATACTCTGAGTATCAAAGATTGGAGTAAAATAATCACGTTAGGCTGATAGAATCTGCCTCAGGTCAATCTGTCATGGAAAATTAATTTTACTTTTGTTTCCAGCAGCAAAAAAGGCCCACATTGCAATGATGATGCTGAAACAAACTTGTTCCCGTCTAATTTTAAGAGTGATAAAATAGAGTTATTCTGTGATTGAAAGATTCATAATTCAAATAATCGACCATTCATGTTGCATCACTGTTGAGAAATCATTTGAATCACCATTTATTTGTAAGAGTGTGGCACAAAATAACCTTGTAATTAGATTTACAGCATTTGGCTGAGGCTCTTATCCAAAATGATCTGAATCATCTTACACAAGTAACACTTTCCCTCGAGATCAATAAAGTATCCATCTGTCTGTCCATCCATCCATCCATCCATCCATCCATTCAGCAAACTCTAGTCAGTTAATTCAAACAACTCTTTAGACCAGCTTTACTTTTTACTTTTAGCTTTAACAAATCAGGAACTTTCCATCCTCCTCCCCAAGATCTAAAATAATTGCATAAAAGATTATTTTGTCATTGAGTGGCACTAATGATAATAAACAACTCAGAATATGATAATAATACAAACAAAAGTCAATGGAAATGAAATGGAGTTTAATAGAGGAACGCATTTGTGTGATGTTCAGCTCCATGACAGTTAGACAGCAGTTCATTCTTTACTAGAATTAAAGCTTTCAGAAAAAAATATTATAAAAGCAGGCTGCAGTATTATTTTTTGCAGTATTACTATTATTGTTATATCTCAGTGATATTCAGCGATGTCACTTTAATAACAATAGGAAGGTGAGGAAGTAGGATCTGTCTGATTATAACAAAAACAGACATTGTGTTATTCCTTTATTTTACTGATACTTTTTTTCATTTAGTCATATAACTCTGGCCTCAGATTATTAATTTTTGGCCTCATTGGCAAGTGCAATTTTTACATTTGTACCAGAGATGTAGTCTGTGATGCAGCCAATCTACTAGAAAAACCTTACACTCTTACAATAAAGGTGCTTCATGGTTCTAAAGACATTTTAAAAGATCTTCATACTTTTACTGTTACAAATGTTCTTCTTTATGGAAGGTGAAAGATTTGCATATGCCCATGTATGCACTGTAATGCATTCTTGAGATTTATTTGACTACCATGCTATGAAGAATTCTGACACCAGAATGAAAAGTAACAAATTAACACGGAAACCCAATTATGAACGGCCAGGGAAATAAAGCTCCCTGACTCCTCGTCAAGCTGGCTGACAAATTGAAAACAAAACCTTTATGATGTTTTCCGAATTCGAGTCACGCAGGCATTACGACGAAGTACTTCTAGGAAAGCTTTTACTTAAAAAAATTCTTTTGACATCGCTAGTGGAAGAAAAAGGTCAGTTAGTGCCCATCAGAATCTTGATGTCCTTTATAAGATCAGAATTCTCGGATTCTCTCGGCTAGTAATTCGTACATTAATTAAATCAAATCAAAATGTATTTGTGTAAAATTAGATGTACATGAATAAAAAAAAATCATTGTACATAAATGAATACGTTGTCTAAAGTAAACCGAAGCGCATGGAGGCAGCAGTCGTGTATACTGTTATCTATATGAACTTGTCAAGACGCCACAAGCCCCCTGACCCATGTAACGTCTCACTCCTGGGGGTAGCTTTTGAATGGAGGAGTGTGGATCTGTGGAGGCGCTGAATGGAGAAGCCTGTGGGCCTGTGGAGGTGTGGTCTGCTGAATAGACTCCTAGCCTGAGAGGCCCACTCTAGGCCCAGCACTACCACCACCACCCAGACATACACATACATACACACACACATACGGCCAGGCACACCTTAAGACGCTGGAGCTTGCCGGCCCACTCAATGGACCTCTTTATTCTTGCCAAAGCTTGTGGGAGGGGAGACTCTCGGTGAGGACTGGGGGGAGCAAGTTGCTTGAGAATCAAGGAACACCACAGTTTCCCCAAACCCCCCCCCCCAACCCCCTCAGTACAGGCCTTCTCAAACCACCCAACACCCACCCCCCTTAAGTGCTGCTCGTCGGGAAGCACGCACAAAGGAGTGTTAGTATTCATTTTGTTTGTTTGCTCTGGACCTGTCAGCCGGTCACACAAAGCCGGGCCAGATCAGAGAGGGGAGCTCTGAGCTCAATGGAACCAGAGGGGGTCTGTGGAGGGAGGGCGAAGGGAGGGGGGGTGCTGCTGAGCACCGTTCCCACAGGGGAGGGTGGTCCTCTGCAGAAAAAGGGAAAGGGAGAGAAAAAGAAAAGGGGCCAGAGGCCGAGTTGGTGGAGGCAGGAGGAGGGGGTTGCACAAGGGCATGGCCAGGACGTGCTGGGGCAGAAAAAGGGGGTAAAGGGGGTAAGGGTGAGTGTTGTCTCAAAGCCTAGGGAGCTGTGTGAGGATCATATCAATCACGTTGGGGTTTTGGAGGGAACAGTTATGAAAGGAAAACTAGCTTCTACTGCGCCCCCCTCTCTCTCGTTCTTTGTGCTGAGGCCTTCCTGGACATCTGCCCAGACCTATACACAGGGAAAAATGAAACACTCAAGCCACCAGGCATCTTGCCAAATAAAGAGCTGCAGAGAACTATTTGAAGGGCAGTTTGTGTGTATATGTATGTGTGCTTGGTAGGAAAGCGAGAGAGAGAGAGTGTGTGTGTGTGTGTGTGTGTGTGTGTGTGTGTGTGTGTGTGTGTGTGTGTGTGTGTGTGTGTGTGTGATTTGTGTGTGTGTGTGTGTGTGATTTGTGTGTGTGTGTGTGTGTGTGAGAGAGAGAGAGAAAGAGAGACATGGAAGGTACTTTTAAGGCACCTTAGATTTAAGTTTCTTCTCTTTTTTGTTGTAAGGGAATGTCTCAGATTTCCAGTTTTGGAAGCAAAGAGTCAATTAAATCCAAAGTTCTCTAAAACCAAACAAGATGCCTGCCAAAAACTAAAGCCGGAGAATGTGGTGTATCATTTCAGATTTCATTTGTAAATAAGACCGTTTCGCTCTGCTTGCACTTTCTGGCACAGCTAATTCGGCAGACTGGAAGACTGGCTCGGCTAAACATTTATCCACTCTGCACTCCGAATCCCAAATCCATATGATTCCAAAACAAAGTATCACATTACACCAGCAATCTTTCCAAGTCATACACACACACACACACACACCTTTCTGTGGTTCTAATATCTATTTGGCTCTTCAGTGACTATTGTCTGAAGGCTGTAGTGGTTGATTTGCCACTGGCCCCATCTCTAATGGGACTCTGGCTAGGGTGGACTCAGGCAGGTGAGGGGGAGGTGACGAGCAGCTGCTCCAGGCTCAGTGCCCTGAGTAAGGTTTGCCCTTAAATGCTGCATCCAAGAGCAGCATTACTTTAAGCAGAACCTGCCTGAACACCTAAGGAATAGTTTGGTGAACTAAGGACTAGTTTTTTGCCTGAAGTTTGTTCCTTTGTACTGTCAGGTCCACTTAAAATGATAAAGTAACATATTGCATTTTAGAATTTAGACTATATTAGTTTAAAGTCCTGAACTGAGGGACGCAGGCACAACTTTTTATGGGATTACTGACCAAACTGAGGTGCCGAACTAAAAATGAGTTAGGGAACTTCGTGGGTTGAGTTACTCAAAAAAACACTATCATTTTAAGATGGCCTGACATTGTAGTCTTACAGGAGCTATAAGGTTAATGTAGGTAACATGTAATGGAAGATTATACCTCATTTGCATCGGGCAAACTGTTTACACACATCACAACACACTTTTCACCCTGCATATCAGTGCTCACCAACCCTCCTTTCCTCCTAACTCAAATCTTAACACACATCTTTGCATTATAGCTTATATGACTTTCAAAACTGGGCTATAAAGCCCCCAGTTTCTGAATTTGGATTTGTTATAAACAAATGCCATAAACAAATGTATCCCAGATAGCAATGAAAGTGACCCAGATTTGGCCCGACAGTGTTTGCAATCTGTGCAGCTTTTAATTGCTTTCCATTTTCCTTCCATCAAAGCAAGATATTTCAAGACGATGTCATCATCATTATGAAGTAAACCACCGTCTGGCACAATCCTAAAGTGAAGCAGAAAGTGGATTCCGTGACATTTTACAGATTTAAGACCTGCTTCTGCTGCCCTGCCTGGTGTCTGTTTACTAGTGTGGCAAAGCCAAAACAACACATGGATATAACATTAACATTAGCTACTTTAGAAAACTGCAAACCAGCTCAACACAGAACAGGGTCGGACCCTTTCAGCTATGACTGGAAGCAAATGAGAAGAAGGTCATTTGAGTCGACTACAGAATATCTCTTAACCCAAAATGAACTTTGCCTTGAAATCTGCTTCTTTAATGTGTTTAACAGCAGCCATCAAACATGACTTATGTGATTACTTTTGGAGAACCGTTACAGGGGGAACCGTTCGGTCATCCATTCTGACCGTGAATACTAGCAGTAGATACTACTGCTGTTTTCTTACATGCATTAATTTCTTAGTGTTGTTCATGTTTATGACTCCAGGTTTATGATTGGTTCAAAGAATTTTTGAGTCCAGTCACATAAATTTGCAAATTTGCAATTTGCAAATTGTAAACTCATAGGAAATGACCTATGATGCGTCAGTTGCCTAGTAGTGTGAACTCTTTAAGTGAATCCAATTCTGCCCGTCCAGTTGCAACCATTCCTTCTGCTTTTGGAGGAAGTAAGGAATGGGTTTTAGCAGCTTTGCACCCATCACCCATCCCCCCAACCCAGCCTGATGTTTCCTGGTACCTCCCTGTCCCACACACAGCCTACACACATGCACAAAGCACACTTCAGTTGTACATTCCACAAACACTGCAAATGCCATACGAGGGAATGCTCCATTTTTAGAGGTTGAGGGGCTTAGGAAAGTTGATCGATTGCAAACTGTCTGACCCTGTAACGAAATGCTTGACTTGGGGCATTCTTTGTTATGTGAAAGGTCGTGGAACACGTGTCCCAGGGAGTCATGACATCATGTGAAATACTAGCACACGTCGAGGAAAAGGAAAAGGTCCTTGTGTCTCTACTTTGAAGGTCAGAGCGGAATGTTTGACTGTGATCACCTCAAACATCTCGAAATATCAGGTTTCATTTCAGACTAGAGCGATGGACTCAGGAACAGCAATTAGGGACGATTACAGACCAATGGGGAAGTCATTTGTAAAACGAGTTTGATGATTAATTGAGTAGGACACCACGCTCCTCATAAATATGCAGGCCGTTGATGTATGAGCTAAAGCTCTGTTTATTCTCTTTAGTGGAATATTTGGCGAGCCGTCCCTACAGTTTAGTATAGTTACAAAAATCTGTCAACGCTGATAAATGCCTGGAGTATTTTGTCACTCGCTGCATTGCTTTATATCTGTCACATTTCAGATAGCAGAAGATGTTATAGGAAGGCAGGAAGATAAATCTCACAGTTGGGGCCACAAATCTGAAAAGTATTCATCACTTAAGTGTTTGACTGGAGCTAATGACCCCTGCTGAACACTGAGATTACAGCAAGGGGAGAGACATGCTTTTGCATTTAATGTGTTGACATGTTCCTTTCAAAGTAGCTTTCTGCCTGGCACCTCGCGTGAAGCTGTCTTTGTGCTGTTTCAGCATCTTTATTGTGTTCTGCATTGTAGGATTTTAAATGTTTATTTCGTAAGTGGCATCGTACTTGTGTTTTCTTCGGGCCCCTTCTGTTTCTTCCATGCCCGGCTACCTCCTCTCCAGCAGCCTCGGTTCTGTGGTTCACTGAATCTTCAGGGAGACAGGCCACAGCAGACTGGGAGTTTCAGAAAATAAACACCATTCATATGTGTGATTTGAACAGTTAACTTCACAGCAGGATCCACAGTACTCAGAGAACCCAGCCCCGGCAGTTTAACTTAACGATCAAAGCAGGAGAGTTCAGCAGAGGCAAGAGTTGAGAAGTGTAGGAGGCTCCAAGACCTTCCAAGTGGGACCGAGTATGAGAAGCAGAACTGTGGTCAAAGAGGTTCTCGTGATGGTATGAAACTGAAACCTTTTGAAGGAGAGGTTTAAGGCAGTGGTTGCCAACCAAGTGTTCTAGTTCCAGCTCTGATACATGCCACCTGACCCATGTAATCACTGCCTTTGAAAGCCCATGATTAGTTAAATGAAGTGTTTGGGTTGGAAGTGAATCCCACAAGAAGAAGAAGATGAGGATGACAAGAACGGTTGATGACAAGTGGTTTGGGTTGGCGATGGAGATTCTTTGAGCTGTGAATCAAGAGTACAGTTCATCTGTTGGTCACAGTGCACAATGACGTTGTATGAAATGGATCCATTCTGCTTTTTTGTGAGCTTTCTCAAAGGATTTTGAGGAACATTCAATTAAGACCTCGGAATAAGTAAGCACTAATCCCAACTAATCCAAAATGAATGGGTTGGAATAAGAAGATAAATAAGAGGAAGATAAATGAACATCTGAACGTCTCACCATGTGGTCTGTCATTGTTTACCAAGAGCTGTGTTCCTAACCATTCAGTTCTGTAAGATTTCTTAAGATTCTCTCTCAGACCAGAATGTCATTATAAGCTGTGAATGTCTTGAGAAAGAGTCGTTAAAAATAATGCGTTTCTACAAGAAACATGGCGCCTTTGCTTGTCTCTGCCGTGCTGTCACATGGCAGTCTGGCATCAGAGCACTGCTTTCCCTTTCATGCTCCATTCAGACACCCTTAGTGCCACAAATGCTTTATTATCCGTGCACGTATTCATGCAGCCTCCCTGGTACAAATTGGGCGCTCCATTTTGTTTGTGCCAGTCGCATTGTCGGAGCAAGGGCTTTACATTTCCTGAGCTCAGATGGTTTTAATGGGGCCTGGGGGCTCTTTTTTTTTTCTTCTCTTTTTGCCTTCCGACAGCCATCATCCAGATGTGTGTCCATTTGGGAAAAGAGGAGCTTGCCGTAGAGGCGTCATATAAGAATTCAGGTTGTGTAATCGGAAGGGCTGTGCAGTGGTCAGAGCTTTCAGGTTTACACGTTCAAAGCTCGGCTGCAAACTCTCGCCTGCCACATGTTAGCGTGGGCACATGAGCTCTGCGATTCCTGCCCACAGTCTGTTGTTAATCATTGGCTTCAGACAGGACGGATGAGTTTGGAGGGCCTGGTGGGGCAGCTCATAATTAATTAGTCTCGACACCAACAAACACCCAGCGTGAGTGGAACTTTAAAGCCAATTGCGGTGATTATGGAGGCTAATAGTATTAGGAGCTGAATGAAGTGTGGCGCGGGGGCTGGAGGTGGCGAACAATGAGGGCTCATTTGTATTTGACCCTCCTTTCGAATCAATCAAACAGATGATTAAAAGCATTAGACTAAGAGAGTAGGATTTCTCCAAACTGCAACATCCGTTAATTATTTTGTTCGTCAAATACAGATCACAGCTCGTAATGTGATTAATAGAAGTAGTGTGTAACCTGCTGATTGTGGTAGAGTACAAAAGAGTGATAATGTTGGTTAATGCATTTTATGGAAATAAGCCACCCTTGCCAACTCAGTATTGTGTTATAGAGCTCTGATCATTTGGAGGCTGAATAACGAAAATTACCAGCTTGCCAGTTTTGCCAACCGAGGCAAAAAAAAAAAACAAAACAAAACAAGACAACAGTTCAGCATTGACTGGAAAATCCCTGAACACAGTGCAGAGTAGCACATAACTAGTTTAATAGCTGATAACCTCAATATGAGTTCTGTTAGGCTCCAACAATGGCCTAACAGCTTGCATATGTCACAGCTGTCAGATCCTCTAGGAAGCTTGAGGAACCTTTCATGTTTCTGTACTTCTGGTTAATGAAGCACATTTCGCGACCCATATGGAGGCAGTGAGGGGAAGGCCTCAGACCTTGAGTACATTGAAAATGAAACTGGAATTCCTTAAGAATAGACTTAGTTTACATGTGCTTGGAGTATGGAGTTTCATCTTTGTGTGGTAGCTGTAAATTTGAGCGAACATCACTGCAGCTGAGGGTCTGAATGTGCTTATGAAGAAGTCAGGATATGTAATATGTCATTGTTAAAAGATGTTTTTTTTTTTTCATGACTGGGGTTTAATTTGGAGCTGTATCTGCGAGACCCCTTGCAAATAATTTTATGATTTTATCAAGGCTTTGAAATGAAGGAGCTGTTTGTGTGAATGTAATGATGTTGTATGTAATTACAATATTAGAGTGAAAACTACAATAGAAAGGAGGCTCTTGTGCCCTAGGCTGCCTCTAGTCTGGTGACATGTGGTTTGGCATGAGTATGACATCCTGTGCCACATTTGACCACAGATGTTGCAGCTAGCCTTGTAGGTTCTGCACACTTGTAGGCTGCTGAAGCAGGCATCCAATAAATATGGTGAACGGCCAAGCCAAGGAAGTGGTGTGATCTGGTGGAGACATTCCTGGGAAATCCTTGTTGTGTGTGGGCAAGCACTATCCTGCTGACTGTGGCTCTAGATCATCAGACCAGCAGTTATGGCAGCGTTTCACTCCACAGCAAAGGCAGGATTGACGCATTCCACATCATGAGGCCTCTATGAACCCGGTGGCCGTAAGATTCCAGACAGAACCTGAAGATGATATGGTTCCAGTCTTGTTTGCTCTGTGTGTATGCCCTCATACCACCAATGCAAAATGTGTGTATTGGAATATCTAGCTGTCAATGATCTGTAACCAAGAGGTACGCTACCCAAAAGTAGCCCGAGAGCCTTTTTTATAGGCCAACAGGGGAAGCCGTTTTATGCCCTCTTGTCATTGAGTGTATGTTTTATTGCAGTCATGCAGAAACCTTGTTTCATGTAAAAAGAGAGGAAAGGATTTTGCTCCAAGACATTCAAGAGGAAAAATACAAGGCATACAAGAAGATACTAGGTTTTTGTGCAACGGCAAGGATATGTGAGAAGTTACTTATGTTAAGGATTTAAGCTTATAATGAAATGGTTAATAATACAGTGGACTCACTTTGGATCAGTGTTACTAGATATCACAATTAGGATGTCTCTTCATTGCCACATTGATCCTCTCCATTTAAACTCTTTGGCATTTTGACTGGGTCTCGAAATGGATTAAAACTGCCACAGGTAACAAGAGCTAGCAATTCCAGATCAGGTGAATGACACTCTATCCAGGCATGTGTTGTCTTCATTTCAGCATCATATTACTGAGGGCCACAGGGGCCACGGCAGTGTAAGGGCTACTGAACAAGTCAGCACTGGCTTTCACCACGGCACTTTCTCAAACTGTTACCAGACACTGCCTTACAAATGCTGTAATTTGACCAATTAGCCCTGTGGCTTCAAGGAACGCTGCTGAGCGGCCTGAAAACAAAGCCGACCTGCAACCGTGGACTTCAGAGCAAAGGGAAGCCTCACTGTTGGTCCTGCAGACATCGCAGTATCAAATAAAGCCTCACAATCCGGTTTCTGTGCTGTGCTGGTTGTCCTAGCGTAGACATCTCCCTTCCCTCATGTCTTGTCTATATTGTCTTTGTCTGCATTGGAGGGAAAAGTGAGAATTCTGTCTGGATGCCAAGGACTGCTCATCTGTCAGTCTACAAGGCAAAAAGAGAGCACTTGCTCATGGATAGGCAGGATTTAAGGGGAAGGCAGAGCAATTTTGGCATGGCCATCAGTTGAGCAGGGTTGCAGTGATTGGCTCCTTGCGTTTCTGGCTATTTTAGGTGGCTCTGACTCATGGTATCCCTTGGTAACCAAACACACAAGAGGCCAATGAGGCTTTGGCTGGCCTATTACCATGCCGGTGGAAGGAGGGAAAGGGGGGAGGAATAAAGAGAACAACACAAACTGACAAGAAATTGGGAAGGAGGGGAACAGAGGGAGCAGCAGCAGTATGCCAAACCCAAGCTTATTATCATGCGAGCGACCGTAATCTCCGCCGCCTTCTCCCTGTCTGTTTATCTCGTCTGCGTCTGACTCGTCTCCCAGAGTTCTGGGCTTTTGAGATGAGCAGAGGCCCGCCAGGATTTTCGGAGCCTGTCGAGCCAAACTGCCCAGTGGCCCTGCCAGAACCGCCATTCTGTTTGCAGCAGATAGGAAGTCCTCATTAGAGGATGCATAAGTCACATATGATGGCAGGGCTTTCTTACTACCTTGCTTGTGAGACGCTGGAAGTCTACATTCCCTGAAGGCATCAGAAAAACACTGGACTCTGGACTCGAATTTTAGTTGAAAATGAAGATTGGGTTGGTGTTGAAACAACGTTGCACAGACATTTCATTTTGGTTCAAGTTTGAAGTCACACATCTATATGTCCAGACTGTCCGCTGACGTTAACTGAATATAACACCATGAATTAAACCCAATAACACATCGGTGTCTAATGAGGTTTGAATTTCACGTTGTGTGGATGTTAACGTTGGCATGTAACACCAAGTAAAACTGAATTTTGGTCACATTCAACCAGCTAAGGTCTATTGATACTGGTGGCCAGAACTGGAGTTCTGACACATGTAGCTCATTGAGGCTGCTGCTGAACAGGCCTTTCACAGTCGTAAGACAGCGACAAATTTGTTGTGGCTGTTTTTGCAAAACAAACATTTTTCTTCTCTAATTTTCCAGGTCAGTAGGCTACGAGAAGCGTGTCCTTCTTTTCGGATTATTAATTCCCCATCAGCTGCTTTTCCTTTTCAGCAGGCGCTCTTATCTCTTATCTTTGTGCCATATCAGTGTTATATTATGAATTAAACTGATATTGTCAGTAAGAGGAAAAGGAATAGCATGGGCGGATAATAAGGATGACTGTGACTGGCTTTGAGAAATCTGTTGTTGCTCCTCTCCTGTCGCTCTCTTCCCATTGATACAGTTTTAATGGGGTTTGAATAATAGGCCTGACATCTTCAGTGCGGAGGTTATGCAATCCCTGCGATATTGCTGTGGAGACGAGGGGCAGGAAAAAATAATGCCATTTAGGCAAATTAAAGGGCGGCCAAGAGACTTGGCACGCTGCGGCCGAGACTGTATCCTGTGGGCCAGGGGAGACCACAAATTCCTCCCAGGATTACAGGATTAAGAATTTGAAAGGTGATGCAGTTTCTCACAGATGGAGGAAATAAAAAGGACAAGGCTGGCAGAGGGGTGAAGCGCCATTAATGCACGCTCCCCTTTAATTAAAAGCTACTGATTGAATGATATTGGAGAGGATTAGGCTGAAGGATGGTTTTGGCAACACACACACACATACAACACATCCTTGGACGCTTTCCCATGGCATGCTGGGATATTTTATTATAAAGGAGTGTGATTGCCCTGGCTGCATAGGGTAGATAAAAGTCTTGCCTGTGCGCTTTTGAGGAGGGAGGATGATGATTTGCTGTGTGCTGATTACAAATGGGAGGAAGGGCAAAGAAAGTAGTTGCAGATAGCGCAAGAGGTTGACTTCTCAGGAAATATGGTTTTTCGTAGCGTTTCAGATGGCCTGCCAAGTTGCCTGTGGTAATTTTACCTGTCAAAGGCAGTTGCTGGTGTAATTCCTTTACAATCAGCACACAGAAAAGGCTGCAAGCCATGCACATTACTCACGAGCATTAGCATTTCTTTTTCTGCCAGCGGCGGCACCCTAAACACAGAGCGTCCTCCCCACACAGTAAAAGATACAGTTGTGTTTGAGTATTCTTTCTCTGCTGTTTACATTGTTCAGCCCACTTTGGCCTTGTTATTAGGAGACAGTGCTTTCGCCGCTCCAGGTTGTCAACTCTCAAGAGCACTTATATAAACAGACTTCATTTCACTGCTGCAGGCATCTCTCAAGTCAGAAAGTCTTTTCATTTACTGTGCAGGGGCTCAAACAAACCCGGCTCCGGGACAGGCCTACTAAGCGACCCTCCCTCGTTGTAACCTGAGTCACACTGCAAGTGATGATGCCAAAGATCTTAACCCGCGATGTGCACCTTCAGTTCATAAAAGAACTCTTTGTGGCTCTGTTTGTTGGCTGACAACGCCAGACATCAGGCTGGGGGTGTTTATTTTTCGGCTGCTATCATTTTCATGCCTTCGTGATTAACTCACAACATGTAGGATCATTCCGAGAACTGTTCCTCACAAGTGACACTCGTAGAAAACAAGCCGTTTGTTTGGCTTTGTTTTGAAAGGATGCTGTGAGACAGTTGAAAACAGATGTAAGCTTGTCTGTAACCACAGTACAGACTGCCTCAGCCTCAGCTACAGCGTACTAAAATGGAAGTTGACCTGTTGAAAAACAGAGCTGTGGTTAAACTTCATCACCGCCTGTAGCTGTTGGCTTTGAAAACAGGATGGCTTTACAGAACATATCCCCGTATCAAGATGCTGATCTTGCAATGCCTTATTTCTAACAGACCAAACCACAAAGTCTCAAAGGCTTGCACAATAGTGCACAGGATTTATATGCTTTTCTTTAGGTGTGTCCCTCTCATGGAGACCTTGGAAGTAATGCAATAACTTATCAATAACAATATGAACATTCTTTGGTGTAGTTTTTGGCCATGGAATGTGAATAGTTCTGCATAAGAATGCTAAGAAGGACAAATGCTGTGCAGTCTTGCACGTTGAGTATTAAGGTCTCTTTCAATTTGTTTTTGAAGGTTTGCATGAGAGTATGCACTGATCAACCTTATCACCACCTCCTTGTTTCTACATTCACCATTTTATCAGCTCCTCTTTTCGTACAGGAGCACTGTTTAGTTCTAAAATTACAGTCTGTAGTCCATCAGTTTCTCTGTATACTTTGTTAACCCTATTTTCACCCTGTTCTTCCAGGCCCACAGGGCCTCATTTTCAGCACTGCAGTGACACTGACACAGTGGTGCTGGAGTGTTTAAATGACGTGTCCACTCACTCTCCACTCTGACACTCCTACCAAGTTGCTGAGCTCTGTCTAAGACAGAAGCTCATCTGTTTCTGCACAGTTTGTTTTGGACATCCTCTAGTTCTTCATAGGTGCTCACGGGACGCTGCCTACAGGACTATTAGTAGACTATTCTCAGTCCAGCAGTGACACTGAGGGTTTTAAACACTCCAGCAGCACTGCTGTATGATCCACTCGTACCAGCATAACACACACAAACACCCACCACATCAGTGATGAGAATACAGTGCCACGTAATACCTGACCTCTTGATGTCCCGCGGGGTCCTGACCATTGAAAAACCGGGTCAAAGGAGGCTTACAAATAAACAGCAGATAAACAGATGGACTGCAGTCTGTAATCCTAGAACTTCTAGTGCTCCTGTACGATAAGAGAAGCTGATGACATGGACATGTAGAAACAAGGATGTGGTCATAAAGTTATGGTTGATTGGTGAACACTGTATACAGATGACTGTATTTCATCCTACCAGACAGGCTTTGTATGTTGAATTTATAATGAATAGTTGTTCCTTTGTTTTTCAGACCTACGAGAGGCCTTACCGACTAATGGCTCAGACTGACAGCAAAGTGACGGATGTCCTTGGGGAGAGCGCAAGACCAAAGCATGAGCCCAAAAACAATGACATTCACCAACTGGATTGGACAAAGCCAATATTAAGAGAGTCTGTGTCCCCAGGGGAACATGGGAGAGATCCAGAATCAAAACAAGAATCAACATGCATTAACAAGAGCCTTCTGTCAGAGGTCAACACCTCCTTCTCAAAGCCACAGGTTAAAAAGGTTACAGAGGGTTCATCTGGAAGTATGTTTGCCTCGGGAATGACTTGTCCAGGTTCTGACTCACAGGCAGCTTCACCAGCTGATATAACACTGAGTCCACCAGCAGACTCCAATCCACTGATTTATTCCTCTTTCAGCAAGGAGAGGGGTTTGCAAGAGGTCACTGAACAAGTTTTTGGGAACATCAAGCGGAAGTACGGCAGGAGGGATACAGCAAGAGCTGCGACCACCCATAATGCCGATCTGTTGTGGGCTAAAAAGATTGACAAGGACATTGAGAACCAAACTCAAGACAATACTAAGAATAAACAACTGTATAACACTGAGAAAAGTGAGACTCCAAGAGAAGAGGCAGAAAAATCTACAAAGAGGGCAGAGGATGGTGCCAAAACTGTGTCAAGTTGTGCTCCACATCACACGGATGAACCTAAAGGACGGAAGAAGAAAAGCAGAAGGTTAACTGAAAATAGCATCTTTTTGGAAGATGCACAAATAAATAAAGTAGAAACAAAGGATAATTGTGAACAAGCCGCTGTGAAACCTAAAGTGGCAAACAAAATGGAATCAAGTACAGTGAAGCAATTTGGAGCAGATTCACGGAAGCCAGGGGAAGAGAATGCCGTTTCAATAACGAATGTGGAGATGTCCGAGAATAGGCACAGGAAGAACCTAGTGGGGAGACCAAGATCAATGTCTGATCCAGAGAAGGAAGCAGAAGGGAGGCAATCAAAAGTCAAGGACAGATGGTCTTATTTGAAATCCAAGAGCTCTGCTGTCGCCCATAAAGACATTAATCCAGTGATGTCCATTGAAGAACCACCCTCTGCTTTCCCCATCACCCCGTCCAGCCCCTTGTACACCAACACCAACAGTCTGACAGTCATTACTCCTGTAAAGAAGAAAAGGGGAAGGCCCAAGAAACAACCATTGCTGACTGTTGAAACTATTCATGAGGGAACCGCAACCAGTCCGGTTAGTCCTATCAACCAAGACTCATCAAGCACTTCAAAGAGAAGAAGGAAGAAGCATAATCTGTCAAAACTGGTGCAATTAGCCTTAAATAAATCCCCCACTGCACAATTGAAGCTCAAGAAAACAGGCCAGATTGGTGTACTGAAAAAGAGAACAGCCAAGAAAATGAAACTGGTTAAAATGCAAAGCATTTTGAACGAACTTCTGTCCTCTTCTAGCAGTGGCAATCTGGGTCTGAAGTCTACTGTTCCAGGTACCAGTGCCATGTCAACTGTGGCATCGACAATCGAAGCCCGTTTAGGCAAGCAAATCAACGTCAGCAAGCGCGGGACTATTTATATTGGCAAAAAACGAGGAAGGAAGCCCAGAGCCGAGTTGCAGACCCAGCAAGATGAGCACAAAGCCAGTGATGAGCACTTGTTGCCTGTTTCAAGTCAATTTGAGAACCTTCTAGTGCCTTCTAATCCATCACCCATAACCAGAATGCCTTCTCCCAGGGTCATGCAGTCTCTCTCTGCTCAATCTTTAGCAGGTGGGGTGGCCCACCAAGTCACCACGGAAACCAGCCAGCACGACCTGAAGACCATGCCAAATCTACAGCCTATCAGTGCATTGCCCACAAAGACTCAGAAGGGTTTGCTCAGCAGTAATTGGAAGCTCTCTCCTCCAAGACTTATGGCCAACTCGCCATCTCATCTCTCAGAAGTGGCCTCCATCAAAGAGATCACCCTGTCTCCCGTTAGTGAGTCCCACAGTGAAGAGACAATCCCAAGTGATAGTGGCATTGGCACTGACAACAACAGCACATCAGACCAAGCTGAGAAAGGTCCAGCGTCTCGCAGGAGGTACTCCTTTGATCTTTGCAGTTTTGAGGCAACAGAGGCTGCCACACTAGAGGCTACCAGTAAAATGAATAGAGGGCACTACCAGAAGCATGCTACCACAGTTGCAATGGAAAATTTCCTTACTCAAGAGAGCCTTAAGAAGCAGAAGCATCGACGGAAGCGAAAGAGCCTTCCAAGTCGGGATGACCTTCAGTTTCTGGGTGACCTTGAGGAGCTCATTAGCAAGTTCCAGGTCTTCCGAATCTCCCACCGCAGCTACAAGTTTTACCATGAGAACTCATACCCCAGCATTTTCCGCCTGAATTTTGACCATTACTACCCCATGCCCTACTACCCCTACGATCCTGTGCACTATCTTCGCAGGAGTTCTGAAAAATCAAAGAGGAGGCGTGGCAGGCCAGCCAAATCAAATGAACCAATAACAAAGATGCCTTTCATTCAAGGGTTTGGCTACCCAGTGCCTGGTGGCAATTACTATGCACCCTACGCGATGCCTTACACATCCATGCCTCTTGCCACAAGTATGATGAACATGGGTTACTATGGGCAGTATCCCCCCCCTATATACCTGTCCCATGCACTTGGATCTTCAGGCTCTCATCTAATGCGACCGCCAGTTCCTCCACCAAAGTTCCACTCTGGTGGGCTGACCAGCCTCTCTGCAACCAGCAGACATAGGACGAAGAGCATGCCCCACGAAATGCCTTCTCCGAGGATGAGCGACAGTCACCACTCATCAAGCAGCTGCTTGGCAAGCGTCTGCCTTCACAAGCGCAAACATAAGCATAAGCACAAACACAAGGAGGATCAGCATGCAGTCCCACAGAGGGAAGATCTTGGTGGTCTCTTTAGTGGAGCACTGCCTTTGTCTAAACTGAAGGAGAAGCAGAGGAGCCAGCAAAGTGCAGATGTGTCATGCAAGACCTCCAGGAACTACTTTGAAGTAGACACACTCTCATCGCTGTCCTTATCCGACTCGCAGCACTGTAAACGTGCTAGAGGAGAGTCGCTGAACAACTTCCTTAACATCTGCAGCACTACACAATCACACGAGCGCCTGCAAGCCAGCCAGGACCGGCCACTGGACTCATTCAAGGGGCAGCACTTACAGGAGGAGGTTCCCAACTTCCGAAGCAGGAGGCACAGCTTGGAGGACTTTGCAGCATTCAGCGAGGGAAGTATGGGCCCGTTCCAGAGTGACAGAGAAGAGAGGGCGAAACAGATTTATCAACGCAGCAACTCTGCTATAGCAGGTGAGAGAATCCCAGTCGTAGATTCATTGGTCTTAAAGCAAAGGAAAGACAATATCTGTTGGAGGATCACGAAGGCACTGTTTAATTGAAGGTTTGCAGTGTTTTGGTGCGGCTTACCAAACAAGCAATCTGTGCTATTCTATAAAACGACAAGCAAAAATGCTCATTTAAGCACTTTTGTTTTTTAGTCAGAACATCTGGCAAGGCAGGCGTAATGCATGGATGGAGACAACTATAATTCACCAATTTCTCTTTCCTCCCTTTTCACCTCTGTTGCTTGCCAATGGTTTTTTTAGAGATATATTATTCACACATTTTGATTTATTTCCTACTGACATGCAATAAAAAAAAAAACTCCCTGTGTTAAAAGAGCTGGCCAGCAGCCAGCAGTTTAATGAATCCAGTCTACTCCAGTGGAGGGGAATTGCAAGCCCAAGGCTCAGTTAGATTACATTTTTGCTCCTTGGGGAAAAGAAGAGGATGAGTCACATACTGCCTAACCCGTACTACCATCTACCTCCATGAATTAATGCCATGCTTCAAAGCCCTTGGATGTCATAGTTAAATAGAGCAGCATGATACATATCACGCAAAAAGTGTACATGTGGTTTGCTTCCAAAACATGTTTCGGAGGAAGTATGTTTTGACAGATACCAGCTTATTACACCTTTTGGCCACAGTGCTCTGTGATTTGAAAAGCGTCACACGCAAGTGAAGCTGGCAGTAATTTATATGCGAAAATTTGCATCTGATGTCTCCACTCATTTATAGATAATTAGATCTGGTATTACTGCACATCTTAGGAAGGCTGTTAATCACTTTCAACAGTGTGTGAATTTATGACTCGTGTTACTACACCCAAATTAATATCATCAGTTAATGTAGCAGAGTTGGGGTTGTCCAAAGTCCAGCCTCATGTTTTAGAGCTTCTTTAGGCTAGAATACGGGTCATGCTCATGCTTAAGCTTGTATACGTTACTGAGGTTTAAGGCACCTAAGCACATTATTTAAAACCGTGTATCTCAGCAGTGTGTTTTCACTTGTTAATATAGTAATAAAAAATATAAAATACTGTACATAGGATATAATACTGCTTATATATGTCATTAAAATAGATCAGAGTGAACATACAGTAAGAAAGGGACAAGAGTTTCTCATTTTGAAGAAAGTAGTTGAGATCTTGTGAGGTAAGTCTGAAGAACCAAGCTTGGTTCTCTGAGTCAGCACGTGGATGTGTTCAATTCCATCGCCCCCTAATTAAGCTCTGATTTAGCAAACCGTGTGTTAGGGATGTATATAAAAAAGGTTCCCATGATGCTAGTCTTATATATACAACGATATATGTATATTAGACTGATATGGGCAGGATATGTTTTGAGCTACACATACAGAAGTAATGTCTCTCAGTATGGGCTTTAACACAACATGCCAGACATCTCGGTATGGAGTTGTAGAGGTTCCTAATGATGTCCTGATAATCTATCCCATGCAACTTGAATATTCTCACTCAGTTCCTGCAGATTGTGCAGTAGGGGTGGACTGTTGATACTGTGTCCAATAGCATCTGATTTTTAATCAGAATAGGTCTGGAGATGCAACCATAGCATAGTATTTGTGTCTCCAAGGCGAGCTCTTGAGATGAGAGCAGCATGCATACAAGTGTATCTTGGAATAGTGCAGCAGAGTGTGCCTTCAAAAAAGTTAGTACCACTGGTTGCAGGACCTCATCAACATAATGTAACATATATAAATCACAATGTCACACTGTTGTGTGACCAGATCCCCAGAACTGTAATCCTCCATAATTAAAAGGGTGAGAAGCAGAGTGTAGCTTTAATAGTTCGATTTCTGCCAAAGGAAAGCCAGTGGCTGTAGAAACACCTAAACGCTTCCACAAGAAATACGACCCTTTGGCAAGCTCTTTAAAGTAGCCTCTCAGTGCATCGAGCAGCACTGTGCACATATGGTCTGGATTGAGCTTTTGATGGGGCACTCAATGTAAAGATCTTTCAGTACGCTAAACCCCTTTTAGCTGAAGCGTGCTTGCTCTTTTAACTTTACCCCCTCCTGCTGATTTCCTGTGGACAAGAATTAGGCCCGTGATTAGATCCTAAGACTTTATTTTACACATTTTGATACCAAGCATGTGTATGTGTGTGTGTGTGTGTGTGTGTGTGTGTGTGTGTCTATGTGTGTATGCATGTGCGTGCCATTACTTGCTGTTTACCACAGTGCCAGATGTCAGACTGCTCTAAAACTATCAGTATTCTCTGTCAAATCTTCAGTTTTTCTCCAAAAATGCACTTTCTCCTTTATGCTGTATACATTTTCCTCCTCCCCCACTTTATAACGCAGCAAATACGAAAGCTCTTCCCTGCAAAACAGTGGAATTTAGTTGCTTTGCTGATGGGAATTGGGCTTACTCCAGAGTGTGGAGCAGAGCTGTGGGGACAGCAGCAGGGCGAGGCCATAAATTGGTCGCTCTAATGAAAACAGTGTGTGCAGGATGCAGGTAGAGCTTTCAGGGGATAAATGAGTTGTGACGATCCCTTTGAAAACAAATGTTGGGGTTTTTTTTTTCCTTTGCATGATTTGTTGGTTCTCTGAGAGACTTGCTGAGTTTCTCAGTGATAAACCATGGCTGGAGAAGGAGGAGCTATCCGCTTTGACTGGCCTACATATTACTTTATTGAAACCAAATGAGCAGCTCTTACTGATCCAGTGATGGCTTTAGTGGTCTGCTCTTCCTGGTAGTTGGTCTTATCCAGACTTTATTTCAATTAGGAAATGGATGTGGACATTCTGCTAAGATGGCTTAAACTGGGACGGAGCAGACAGGCCATGCACCTTATGGACAGAAGTATTGTGACACCTGCTCATTCAGTGTTTCTTTCAAAATCAAGGGAATTTAAAAAATGTATACTGATTTTGGAGCATTGCTGTGAGAAATTGATTGCATTCATTGAGCCCACTTCCCACAAAAGTACTGGATGGAGCACCATTACTGCAGAGAACATAGTTCCACTGTGTTCGATGTTGAGGGGCTTGCCCATATCTGGAATTAGGGAAAGTGCCAAACATTCATGTTTTTCTGCTCCACAGAGCCCAATTCTATTGGCAGAGAAGCTGAATGCATTCATTAGAACGTGTGTTCACAAACATTTGGACATATACTGTGTAGGTACTATAGTGTAGCTCCTATATCAAGGAACAGATGTCTGTCCCCTCTATACTTTTAAAAAGAAAGGTGCCACGAAGGTTCTTTGAGTGTTCCGTAAATCATAACGTTTCTGTAAAGACCCTTCAACTTCTTTATGTCTTTCATAAAATTGCTTGTTTACGGAACCAAAAATGGTTCTTCTGCGGCATTGCTCAAAGAACCCTTTGTAGCACCTCTATTTTTACGAGTGTAGAAGGAAGCTTGATGATTTCACTCCAGAAAAGCCAGCCGTCTTCCACAGTCCTCTTATTTGTTTTCTTGGATACCTAACCAGATGGAGTGGCAATCACCAAGAAGGAGCAAGAAAACGAGCAAGTTCTCCAGAGATGCAAGGGGTGCCGGAGAGATTTTTTTGATGCGGAACACACATTTTAGGCAGCTTTAGGCTGTCTGAACTCATTTTAGACGAGGCTGCCAGAAACCCAACATTTCCTCTGCTCTGGGCTTCCTTCCAGCATTCTGACGTGAAGAGGAGAGGCAGTAAATTAATCACTGATGTATCTGAGGCCTCCTAGTTTATTACTCACACTTCCAGAGCCGTCTCTTCAATGCAGAGGTGCAATGCAATGCTGGCTGTGTGCACATGGAGGGATATAAGAGGGACAGTACCACACGTACTAATTAAACGCGTGGATGTAGTTATGCACGCGTCAAAGTGTTAAGTGCTCTGTAGCACCATAATTCTTTCACTTCAGTGTGTCTTTGACCCTGCTCGTTTTGATGGAGGCTGGTAATGAAATGGCAGTTTGGAGGCTTGTCATCCTGTGATTCACCCATTGCTGTCACAGATGCACAATTGTATTTGGGTACCATTCACATTTTACCCGGTATCGGTACCGGTACTCTCTCTGTAATAGACATTTTGACAACTGTTCTTTCAGTTGTCAAAACAAAAATAGCTCGGACTTCTCAATTTCAACATTTATTTCGAACATTTTTTACACCACACAAACCCAAACCGCTCTCTGCCTCCTTTCTCCTTCCCAAACCATCCCTACAACCTCCGATCTATTCCGATAATGTTTGATTAGCAAGTGGATGCGTGTGCTAACCAGCGTCGCTCTAGTTGTGATGTGTGGAGATAGCACCATCTACCCACCCAGAGAGTGGGTGTCCAGTTTTGCTCTCTGAGTCCGTCTGCTGATGGCAAGCAACATGACCCGGGATTTGAAGTGCAATTCTCTGATCATGATGCTAGTACATTAGACTGCTGAAGCAAAATTTGGCATGTATCAGTTCTCAGAAGTACTGAGGTAACTCGGTCCAGGACCAGCATGGTACCCCAGTCAGGTGTGGGCTAGAGGGGTATATCTGCCCCCCAGCATTGAGCCGTGGAGCAGAGGAACTGGGGGATCAGGTCGGGTGGTAATCAGTCAACATCCTGACCTCACTAGGCACTGAATGCAATAAAACATTCACAGCAGTGGTCCAAAATCTAGTAGACATCCTTCCCTAGACAGTAGAGACTGTAACAAAAGCCTGTTAGGCTGAAACCCTTGCGTGGCGTGCCAATACATTTTTTTCCCATATAACATATGTGCCAATGCAGAAATCCAGTGTTGACACATCTGAATATTACATCACTCAGTACTGGGATCACATTGTCTTGTTCAGTGTGGCTGGATGCAGATCATATTGTATTTCTAACTCCGTTGAGATCATTGAGTTTGCTGAACATGAGATCCATCAGATATCAGCTGTTTATCATTTCATGCACTTTGAAACCATCTTAACCCTCGTTCGTTCTTCTCATATGTTAAACAGACCTGGGCTCCTACAAGAAGAGATTCAAGCATAAAGAGATGGAGGAGATGGAGTGTGAGGTGCGGAAGGTGCACACCTTCTCCAAGATCCTCACCAGCAAGAGAAGCCTCGACCACGTCAACAAGATCCTTAAGGTCAAGCGGCTCCAGCGACAAGCTAAGACAGGCAACAACGTGGTGAAGCGACGGAGGGGGAGGCCCCGGAAGCTGCCACTGCCTGCAGATGAGGGTTTCCTGGCTCAAATGCCCGTGCTGGAGAAGTGTGTGGACCTTCCCAGCAAGAGGAGCCTCCACACCGGTCTAGTGCCCGCCCAGCTGGAGTTCTCCAACCATGACTCCATCACGGACGCCATTGAGGCTGTGGTCCACCAGGCCCGGGCACAGCCCAAGCCGCAAGCTCCTCAAGGGTCCAAGCACTGGCCCAAAGCTCAACCGGAGGAACAGTCAGAGCGGCCAGCGCGGAAAGGCAGAGGGAGCAGGAGGGAGGACCCAGATCATTAGAGTTTCAGTGAACAGTGCACTGTGAGTTTGACTTGCACTCCCTACCTTTGGAGCATTTCTAGGCTTTCACTTTGACAGCTGAACTACTCTTCATGGGCATTCTCTGAGGATTCTGATGATGAATGTGGTCTAAAGTGCCCCACTTTCATTTTGTATATGCCATCACTGAGATATTTTATTATTGTTTTGTTCTTTCTCTCTCTCTCTCTCTCTCTCTCTCTCTCTCTCTCTCTCTCTCATGGAGAACATTGTTGCTTGATGTTGAGCTTTTATTCTCCCAAAGCCGATAACTCAAAGGATGTTGAAACTATGGCTACAGCCATGATCTTACCAGCAAGTGTAAATGAACTTTTAATATAGTACTGTGCACTTTTGGGGTTTCTTTGCCTTTTTTGGTTCTCTCAAGTCAAAGCACAGTACTTAAAATAAAGACCAGTATGATGAAATTGGTCGACAGTAAGCCCTAGACACACACACACACACACACACACACACACACACACACACACACACAAACACAAACACAAACACGCTTGCCTGCGCTCAGGTTTGTTCCGGGCATGAACTAACGGCAATACCCTTGAATGAGACCCTTCTTAAAACTGTCCTTGATGGCTATAGTTTGATTGTACATAGGAACGTATTCTACAGACATTTCAAAGTGAAAGTATTTTAGAGTTACCTGTACTGTCATCATATCAAATAGAAAACTGTACAATACTCAAATAATGTTTTTAACCAAATACTAGAAGTAGACGTGACATACAAAAAAAAGCTTGTGTTCAAATGGACATAAAAAGAATAAAACATACAGTATTTATTAATCCAATCATAACGAAGTGGACTCATCACAGATCGAAAGATTGTATTAGACGACAGACAACAGAGTGTAAAGTCGAACCTTCAGAAACCTGTAGAGCTGTAGACATACTCCACTCATCGTGTTGTATATGGATAAAAGTTGTATTCTTGCATTTAATTAAACCAACACAGCACTTAATCCAGTCGTCTTATCCTTCAGAAGATGGGTCTAAGTTCTACACAACGTCACAGATGATTTTTTTTTTTTTTTTTTCTTTTTTCAATTACCAACCATATCTGGAAGATATTTTAGTAATATCAGCTGAGCGAAGTTGTCTGTCAGTTACTCAGAAAAAGTGTAAACAAACCCAGAGTAACTGAGCTGCCTTTCCCAGAGTCTATTTGAGAATGTGCCTGCTCTTACTAATAAAGTAATAATGCTATGTTGATATACTTGTCAGTATTAGATATTCATACAACCAAAGTTTCAGTCGAGTTGTATTTCACTTCATTATTATGGGTGGATTTTGAGTTTAGGTGCTTGTAAATGGCATAAAGGTTGGAATGTGTGGATCTGAGATGTAGAATTCACTACTGTATACCGTACGGAAAGCTGCCTAGGAAAAGAACTATCAGAAATCTTAAAATATAGTACAGTTGTTCTAAGCTCTTTTAGGAACAGGGTGCTGTTTTGGTCATTCATTCATTTCAAAAACAAACAAAAGAATGAAAGCTTCTGGGTTATTTATTTTTTTTATAATATAAATACAAAGAGAGTGAGAAATAAGTCCATTCAAGGCCTGTAAAAGCAACAGATTTACTTCCAAGGTTTTTCCACTTTACTCTTATTGGCAACTTGGTTTAGTAAACAAGGGGGACTGGGTATTACATGGGCGTCTGTTTGCAACAGACATTAATTGGTGGCCTTATGTAATCGTTCCAGCCATTCCATCCATCATTCTGCATAATATATTGAATGATAATAGATTGGAAGATTTCCTATTTGGACATTTGAATTGTTGTTTCCTCCTGGACATTCCAAAAACATGGATATTAGGTGAATTGGTTACACTAAATTGCCGTGGTGTGTGAATGTAGGTCTGGATGCCCAGAAGTCCCCCCTAGTGCTGAATACAGTCTTCTAGGTGGACGGTCATTTCCTGTAGAGAGTAAGCAGGGCCAGATTGGCTGATGCTTCTCGCCGGTTTGTTGGTTGAGTGCTGCGTGTTGATCGAAAGGCACTAAATAAGTGTAACTTCGTTCATCCATTCACCAAACATTCCGTTTCAGGACTTTGGGTTATGAAATGAAAATCAGATTTTTAATTTGATCATTTCTGTGTTTTAAATGAAAGAAGAATGACCAAAACCAGTACCTAGACCTTTTAGAAATGTACATTCAGCTGGTTGTAATGCAGAAAGCTCTTCATTTTGTGGTTTATTTCTCAGTTGCTTCATATATGTGCCTTATGTTGTCGATAAGTCCATAACATTTCAGGTACCGGGAACTATGAATGGCAAGAAATCGTGCTTCAAACATATAGCATACGTAAACATATAGACTATATGTATACACACATGGTCATGAATGTACATATGCCTGCTGTCTCTCCTGGTCATTAGAGCTGTCATTGTTTAGGTGCACTTACTGATCTGGTCTTATTAGAAACAATCTTAGAACGGATCTGCACCCAGGGTCGTTGAAACAATAGTAATATGAATCCGAATCACAGAAAATAGTGTACAGTAGTGTTTAGGTGGATCAAAAACCGTACTAATCTTAACAAACAAGACCAAACTGTGCTTGCGACAATTCAGAATAAGCCCACAGCATCCGCTATCCGCTATAGCACCACTTTAGGGTTGTTATGACGATATGTAGTACATTCTTATTTACTATGCATCAGGTTATGCCTGCAAAATTTGTCAGACGTGGAATTACTTTTTAAGAATGACTACTTTTATAAGCTTTCTCTTGGTTTGGTCCATTTGACAAGAGGTCTTTATTATTGAACATTTCAAATGAAATGATAAATTCTGTTGTTGTTTTTTTTTCTCTTTTTATTTGCATACAAGTGACTATCATTTCTTTTGCAATTCTTATCACTGCATAGGACAGATAAATTAGCCATTATGCAGTTGAGCCTTAATCATTGTGCTAAATTCAACAACTGAACAACTGTAAATATTTGAATCGCCTGTCCATTATCAGACAACTGACCAGCGGATCAACTGTGCTCACTCGACTCAGAACTGCCTAAGAATAACTCCGAAAAATATGAAACCCAAAGCCTTTGTGGCTTAAATGATTACTTTACGATAGTACAACTTTAAATCTGACAGTGGCGTATGGTGCATACACGCGTCGGTATTGGCTGGCAGCTACATGCCTCAGCCGTGTGGCACTAAATTGGACATTTCAGCTTGTCTCCATTTAGGACTGGCACTTGCAGAGCACCTGGAGACGTTGCCAAAAATAAAGACAGACATTTATTCAGTGCTAAAATAGTTGAGAACGAACAGCAAATGGACAGAAATCTTGCAGTTGAAACCAAATTGTATACAGTAGCAGTATTCCTAAGTGGTACCATATATCTTCAATCGATCAAAGGAGGTGTTGATAGCAAGGTGTTTGGCAGCTCATATTTTTTGGCTTCTGATGTTTTAAAAAAAATTATAAAGAAAAACACCAGATATATTTTTCTCTACCAGCTGATAAAATGGTGCCTTGTGACGTTAAGATGTAGTTTGTTCTTTGTTTTCTTCTTCTTTCTTTTTTTTTTTTTTTTTTTTTTTTTTAATTAAATTCTGGCTCTTAAACAATGATAGTGACTCATTACATGCTGTTGTGCGTCCTGTAAATATGGTCCACCTTAACTAAAGGAAGGTTTCTTCAGACGATGACTTCACTAAAGAGAATGTCAGTTTCATCCTAATGTTCTCCACAGCATCATTTATCTGTATCTTAAACTATTGAAGAAATTCCAGTGCAGATGAAGTATTAATGGAAGGGTGACGTACTGAACAAGGGCACAACGTGAACAAAAAAAATTCAGCATATTTTGTTTTTTTTCTAGGTACTTTGACCATTTTTGATAATGCTTTGAGGTTTTCTGAACCTGCATGCCCTGATTGATTGTATGCATACAAATTTTCAAGACGTGGAATACGAAATTTCAATTTGGAAAAGATCTTATACATTGTTTGATAAGTTTTTTTAAGAACTGGTTTTTAATTCATAAAGCATTTTTGTAAATTGTATGAATATTAAAAAAAGAAAAACAGCAAATAATGGACATATATAGGAAAGAATAAATATTGAGATACATAAGCATATGCATTGTACATAAAATGTATGTAGGTATACACCCTCATGTTTTTTGTGTACCTGTGTATACACATTTAAAAGATACGTATACTGCACTGTACATATGTAGATACATTTAAGCTCGCATGTGTTTGGTCATATTTGCCGTTCATGATCTTGTAGGGATTTTTTTTTTATTATTATTATTATAATTATTATTATTGTTTCTCTTTTAAGCTCTTCTTTTTGTGCAACCATCTCAGTGCAGTATTGAGCACTTAAATACACTTGATCTTGTTCATGTCATTCATTGTGCAAAAAAAATTAAAAAGGAATTTATCGAAAGTTTGAATTTTACTGTCTTTCTTTTGCTTTTGGTCCCACGTGTTCAGTTATTCATTTTTTGGTGTGGACATATACTGCTGCTGGGTATTGTAGAATATTGGGCCAGTATCGTGAATCTCATCCAATTGGGGAACAAAACAGGCCTGAAACAGCACACGCTGACTGGATGTTTCTTCCTGTTAGCCAAATCTTAGGCATTTATCTTAAGTTGATTTAGTTTATATATATGTATCTAATTTTAAATAATTTCATTTTTACACAGATGCATTGTAGAATTTTGTTCAAAACCTGATTACTCCACACCAATGGATCAAGTCTGTCTTATTAGCTGTGTTTGCTCATTTGCATTGTTAGATACAGCTGACCAGTATTACATACATTTCTCTGATGGAAGTTCAGCCAGAGCTTTAGTTTTCCCAGCTCTCGTACTAATGAATCTTGATCTACTTCAGTAAAGGACTTACAGTGTCAACAGACATGTATAAATGTTAACTCTCATGTAGTAGGTCTTTGTTGTGATGTTTGCTGGTAGTACAATGTGTTTTTGGCCACAGTGATATAGGTTGCTTACTGGATTCCAACATGTTTTTATAGACAAAATGGTGTTCAGGAGATTGGGTGGACTGTTGGGTGTTCAGGAGATCGGGTGGAGAAATGGGGTGTTGAGGAGACAGGGTGGAGTATTTAGGTGTTGAGATGGGATGAAGCAATGTAGAGTTCTGGAAATGGAGTAATTTGGTGTTCAGGAGATAGAATGAAGTAATTGGGTGTTGGGGAGGGGTGGAGTAATTGGGTGTTCAGGAGATGGGGTGGAGTAATTGAGTGTTGAGAGGGTGGAGTAATTGGGTGTTGAGGAGGGGTGAAGTAATTGGGTGTTGAGGAGGGGGTGGAGTAATTTTCCTGCATATTTCACACATCTTCTAGGTGTTGTTTTCTGATAGTCTGTTTTGGTATCAGTATCAGGAAAACGTGGCATCGTGCCATCTTTAATAAATTGCTCTGTTGATGTTTGCATGAAAAGTAGGTGTAGCGTCATTACTCCATCACCACTCTGACAGTTCCCTCTGAATCGCTTCAAAATGTGCTATTAGTTACAGACATGCCGTCAGAAGGGCCTGATTTATGCTGAGTATGTGACTGTGATGAAATGCAAATACAAAATAAACATTACTCTGCCATTTCACCCAGTACGGCTGCCCTCCGTCAGTGCAATTTGTACTGGTGAACGATGTAGTGGAGGGAATCCCCACTCACCCCGGTCTATGCCTCACGCACTCCCCCTCATTGTATTACTCAAACGCTGCATAGGAGAGATAAATGGATTGGACCGCGTCCCAGCCATTGGTTGGTGGAGGCAAAGTGAAAAGTGCTTCACCATAGGCTTGTGCCTCTCTGTAAAATTCCTGTTGCCATGGCAGCTGGGTGAACTGCCCAAATATTCTGGTGCAGCGCTTGGCTCGTATAAAATGTCTCAACTCAATCTGGTGAATGCATAAAATTAAGGCAGCAAGACAGACATGCCAGGTGTCGTAAAATACTGCGACTGTGAGCGTTAGAGTCTGAAGCAAGAACGGGGTCAAATCCACGCACCTCAATTCGGAAAACCTACAGATAGATGGGTGATAATGAGGCGGTGGGACTGATAACGGGTAATGATTCCCATTGGTGTGACTCATCTTTTTGTAATGCATTGCTCTTGAAGTGATGAAATGGGAATTATGCTTGTTATTACATGCAGATGCACAATATTACGGAATGATTTGTTAGTTCAGGGCCATTGGGAAATGCCCACAGCAAGTTTTGACATCTGTAGTGCAAACACAGATAGAAATGTTGCAGTCTCTTACACACACACACACACACACACACACACACACACACACTGCAAACAGGCAGTATCAAGAGATCTCACATCACCATCAGAACACATATTTACTTGCCTTAATGGTCACTATAATATTTAGCTTCACTGTAGAGATCCTCACTGGCCACATATGGCTTTTCTTACAAACGATAAAATATTGCTTCTTTTTGTTTTGTGTGGATTGAGATTATAAACTGAAAAGTCATTAGATTCACTAAACCAACACAAAACCTTCACACATATCTGAATTATGTCCCAACAAAATTAGCAGACGATTCTCCTACATTGACGATGTGGTGAAACCATCTAACAGGGTTCACTGACCTCCTCCCGTGTCCACTTTGCAGCAGTAAGCCCACTGTTAGAGACTGTAGCCCATCTGCTGCCATCTTCTAGACCAAGATCTGCACTTTGAGGGCAGTTATATGCCGTATTCTAGGCATCATCACTCAGGATCAGAGTAAAAAACATGAAACACATATCATTCGTAACTACAAGACCATGTGTCATTGATGTCATTGTGTTTATCGCGATGAGTAATCCAGCTGGGAAAGAAGCTAAAATTCACTTGTTTCCAACTGAATTAAATCCCAGTTTAAATGCCAAAGGAGCTTCCAGTGTGTGTTTACTGCTCTGTCCATGTGTAGCTACTCAATGAGAAGGGGGCTGGTTACATTTCAGAATTAAAGTTCTAGTTCAGTGTCTAGACTAAATGACTCCTTATTTACAACAAACGACTCAGTATCTAGAATAAACGATTTGTTGTTTATAACAAGTGATTCAGTATCTACCGTAAATGACTCATTACTTACAACAAATGATTCAGTATCTAGAATAAACGATTTGTTGTTTATAACAAGTGATTCAGAATCTACCGTAAATGACTCATTACTTACAACAAACGATTCAGTATCTAGAATAAACGATTTGTTGTGTATAACAAGTGATTCAGTATCTACCGTGAATGACTCATTACTTACAACAAACGATTCAGTATCTATAATAAATCAATAATATTTTTTTTATTTACAATAAATGACTCCATTGTCTATAATACATGAATAGTTACAAACATGATTCAGTGTTTAGAAGAAATGATTTCTGAGTAACAATAAATGATTCAGTATCTAGAGCAAATTTGTTATTTACAATAAACCATTCAGTATCTAGAATAGACTAGGCAATAGGAAATAGACGATCTATACCAGTATACTATGATGCTGATGCACCAGTTTTGTTATCAATGCAATGCATATGATACATATTATGTTCATAATAAGCCCATAATTAAGTGCTTTACATGTAGAATATTAAATCCACACCGTAACGGTAACTGCAAAGACGGTCGTTTACATTAGCTTTACACTGTTGCAAGGAACAATATAAAATATTTTGATTAATGTTTACAAAGAAAATGTTTTGATCAGTACCAACCAGCACTCGGCGGTCCCCCAGTGAGTGTTCAAGTACAAGGCAGATGTTCTGAACCTAATGGTGTAGATCCATTTTGCCTCAATAAGCAGCCGTTCTTTAATTATGATGTCATGTGTCACCTCGCTATTCACCACTGATGAGAATGAATGCAAATGTAGTAATGGCCCCAATTACATTCAAATGAGCACATTGACCTTTTGGCCCAGACACCCTCAGAACCCAGCGTGTATCAGCTGCTGTTAAATCAGTCCTCTTTGAGCCCTTGTGTCATTATTTCAAGATACAAGTGATTTTTACATGTATTATATATATATATATATATATATATATATATATATTTTTTTTTCTGGAGTCCATATTTAATTGATAATTCACAGAATTCCCTATTATGCTCCGATTACACTCTGGTGTCAACATTCATTCTGCAGGATTTAGCCAAGTCAGAAAGGTTTAGCTGCGTAAGGCTTGTTAAATACACCTTTTTCCCAAATGGATTTTTGACACTCAACTCGAAACGAATCCCGAACACCATCGTCTCCAAGAGTAACATGATTAATCACAGTCTGAACTGCTCGGCTTGAACACAGACAGGCCTACAAGATTCTCATTCATATGCAAATATTGCATCAACCCCTGACAGGAAAAATCACTCCAGAAGAAGAAGAAATATTCCACAGCAAATCATTTCCTCTTCAACCCCCCAGCCTCAGCCCCAGCCCCCCCCTACACTCCACCCCACCTTCTTCATCTTCACTTCTCATTTCATTCCCACTCACTCAGAAAGCACCACTTACTTTTGCATGAGATCCAAGTCATCACTGACTGCTTTTGAATCCATTTTTTCTACTAAATCAATCAACCAGTTAACAGGTCCAACTATTATACATTTAACAGATAGTTTCACAATCGAAGAGACCATCTTTAAGAGGAGTTTGTTGGCCACAATTTGCTTTTAAGTACCCCTTTGAACAGCAGCTACAAAGCTAATGTAAAATAATTTGGTTCAAGAAGATCCAAGATGGTAAATCTTTTAATTTACCATCACAATGTGCTGATCACCAATAAATGCTGCATTGTGAAGACTGGAATACTGGTCAACCAGCATTAATGCAGCAAGAAGAACACTATGAAAATGGGAAATTGCACTTTGGTTGTTTCTAGAGAGCATTAATAATGCCAAAATATACAATTAGGGTTTTTTTAATCCCAGTTTTTCCCCAATTCCCCCAGTTTCCCTGAAGGACTCTCCCCCATCTCATACGATGCTCCCAACACTAGGAGAGTGAAGACAAGCACATGCCCCGTCCTCCGCCTCTTTTTAAACTGCCACTGTTGCATAATTGGCAGCCAACACACTTGGAGGAAAGCCCCGGGTCCCCAGCAGATACAACGACTAACTGGAGGGAGAGAGCACCATCTACCTACCCAGTGAGAGCATTTTCAATTTTGTTCTCTTGGATTCCAGCTGCTGATGGCGAGCAGCTTGACCCAGGATTCAAACCACTTGGAGCCACTTGGAGCCTACCATCCAGTATAGGGAGTGTGTGTAGGTTATTTATGCAGCTTAAACATTAAACATTCTCAGTACGTCTACTGCAGAAAGTTCATATGTTGAGAGAAAGTCCATGTAATTTGCTTTGAAATAAAGTCTCAAAAGGGTCTTTTCTGTACTTTTCTGTAAATAAATGCAAGCTGTTAAAATGCAGTGGATTTTCATACAAATCCGGTGAAATGAATTAAAACAGAAAGACATGGATGTTTGTCAGAAATGATGAATGGTGGTGGAGGACGCTGGGGGTATTTAGAACAAGGGTGCAGTCAGCCACGTTAGACTGTTTGGATATGAAGGCTCTACACGTCGTTCTCTATATTGTGTTAAAGGTTTCTCCACTCTTCTCGTATGTGAGGGTAACATGTCTAGAGTCATCCATCATGCTTTATGGTGCCCTGTTTGCACCACATCCCTCCCAGGAAACAATTTCAAAAATTCATAAAAAGGGAAAATGTCATATTTTAGTTTTATTACTTTGGAAGTAACTGATTTTTGTAATTTGTTCAAACTCATTTAAATATTCTGGATTCCTGATTTATGTGAGCTATAAGCCATAATGATCAAAAATAAAACCAAAAAATATATAAAAAATGTAAAATTACATTTTCCATGTATGGAAATTAGCTCTGTTCAGACCGGCTCATTTACTTTATTGTACCTCGTTAATAAAGCAGTCCAAGCTGAAACACTCCTTGTAACTTCTTTGTAAGTGGGCGGGGCTAAATACCTGTAGTTAGCTGATTACAAACCAAACTCTTTACTCCAAACAGCCTGTATTATTTTATAAATACTTTATAAGCCTATAAGTGTATTATATTTTCTTAAAGTAATCTAATGCACATTATTGACAACATTTAAGGTCGCTTGCCAAGATATTATTTAGCTGAGTAACAGGATATTGTTGCATTATTATAGTGCAATTTCTCATGTTTATAATTTTCCTCATGCTGCATTAGTGCTGGTTAACCCGTATTATATTATTCATAACACAACATATGCAGCATTTACAGCAGATTGTGATGGTAAATTTAAAATGTTTCTCATCATTTTTTCCACACCGCTCTTGTACTTCCTGACCTCAGACATGTTTTCATTTGCCAAGATATGTTTCTACAGAAAAAAAGAGAGGGAAATTCAGTTTTCCATGATATGGACACTTTATAAGCGGGATTTACTTTCACCATTCCTTGTTTCTGTATAGTAACTCCAGGTGTTTGATAGATCTTTCCAAAAGCTACTTACAGCAGAACTGTCTCCGAGGAATTCTCAGGTTACTGTTTGGTAAAAAGGTGCTTTTATTCCTTGTAATTAGTGAAGCTAACCCCAGCCTGAGAGTACAAACATAGGTTTCTCTCTCTCTCTCTCTCTCTCTCTCTCTCTCTCTCTCTCTCTCTCTCTCTCTCTCTCAACAGAAAGAGGGGATTGTCAGGTTAGGTTCTCCAGCTATGAAGTGAGACTTTTCCCTGAGACCAGCTTTTAAAAACACCATAACTACACTGTTATGGAATGCCACTTGTCAATGTTGTTTTGGAGACGCTACGCTCATTCAACATTTCTTCCATACTGGCTGGGATTTGCAGTTCACTGGAGACCGCGGTGTTGTGCCAAATAGACTGGTCGTTTTCCTCAGAGACATACATTCCTTCAAATCCACTACATGTCCAACAGTATCCAGACAGACCTTCTAAAGCTTCTAAAGCAATCAGCTACTAGAGGTGCAACTACAGGTTATATATCTCCACAGTGAAGCACTGACAGCAGAATAGGACACTTTAAAGTGGACGTTCACTTTTTGGACAAAGGTATTGGGATGTCTACAGGAGCTTTATGACATCCCATTCTAAGTCAACAGGCATTCATCTGGAGTTGTTCCTCCTTTGCAGCTCTAATCGCAGGTTTGGAACGCTGCAGTTACTGCGTCAGCAAAGTGTTGGTGACCCCACTCTGTAACTTTGGGTAGTCTGGCAGTTTGTTGCTTGTCTGTACACACATATAATTCTGGCCAGACGCCACTGGTCATGATCACTACCACCCACTGCACTGTCCATGGCCGGTGATAATGCCTTCAATGACAAATTCCCAATATCATCCCAAATGGAACATCCCATCCGTACAACACCTAATATCATGCATTGCTCAAACTCTGGGAATTCACATAACCTTGCCACCTTGTATGTCCTCCATAGTAAAGCACTGTCAATAGAATAGGACAGTTTAAAGAGGACACACTTTTTGGACAAAGGTTTTGGGATACAGGGGCTTTTATGACATCCCATTCTAAATCCATATGCTTTAATATGGAGCTGGTCCCCTTCCAGCTCTAACAGCAGGCTTGGAATGCTGCAGTTTTTGAGTCGCAGAGTGTTGGTATCCCCACTCTGTGACTTTGGGTGGTCTGTTCACATGGATAATTCTAGCCAGATGCCAATGATCATGATCACTACCACCTACTGCTCTGTCCTTGGTGGGTGGTAATGCCTTCTATGACACATTCCCAGTATATAGGGTCAAGGAATGTTAAATGTAAAACTTTGGAAATGGAACGTCCCATCCTTCTGACACCCACCATTATGCATTGTTTAATCCTCACGTCCCCCACCAAATCACACACACACACACACTGTAATGTTAGGTGGTCTGTCACTTCATCGTTCACACGGACAGTTCTACTGCTCACAATCACTGACATGTCAGGGTGCAGTATTTGTGTATGAATGAACTTTATTCATCTTATCTTGTCAAATTAACACCCATGTTCGATTGAAAGGTGCTGAAGTCACATCCAGATGTGAGCCTCGCTCTTGTTCTATTCGTTTTACATGCTGTTTGTGTCGGTGTTATTCCCTCCTCTGAGAGCAAATGTTCTTTTTTTTTCCTTTTCCTTTTTTGTTTGGAATTCAAGACCCTCTCTGAGCAAATACATTATATAACTGTTCATTTTTTCCATGTGCACTTTTTTTCCCCCTTTGAAAGCACTCTGGCACCATTAAGAACCCCAGGCAGAGGAAAGCACATAAGGACAATAATGTGGAATAAAAAAAAAAAAAGAAAAGGAAAAGAAAAGAAAAAAAGAGTAAAGATCCAAAAATGGCAATGTTAATGAAAAGAGTCTTCTGTCCTCCCCTCAGTGCCTCTGATTTTTCATCCGTACCCAAACTGGTCCTGACCATTCGCAGCTGGTTTAGCTTTTGCTCTCCTTGAGAAACTGCACCCCTGTGCCCTAGCCGCAGCACATTATTGTAAACATATAATTTCATAGTGAACACAGCTCAGGTTGTTGGCTGTTTGCCGCCGTTTCATTTGGAGCAAAGCTGGGGATGCGGCCAACATCTGGTCTGTGTCAGAGCTAAAGGTTTCTAGCCGTTGCTCGTCAAACTGGACTCGGCCGTCAAGGCAGGGATATAAAGCAGAACGGGCTTTGATTAATCAAAGGTGTAGCGTTAATAACGGGGCCCCATTTTCCAAATATCCTTAGGCAGGGTAGATTAGAAGATATGATGGTGCTGGTGGGCAGACAGATACTGTGTTGAGCTTTGTGAGGTGACCCTAATGTACACACAGAAGAAAAAAAAAAGTCCAGCTGGTCCAGCAACAGATTAATAGAGGCCTTAAATTCTCCACAGCGTTTGGTTCTTATGCACTGTTAGCTTTTTCAGAAGCTCTTTTCAAAGTGCACTTTTAAGAAAAGTGTGCTTTTTAAGAATCCTGCTGTGAAACCTTCTAGGACGGCTAAGTTCCCTGAAGCCGTGAGCTGCAGCCTTGATGAATTTGTGAATGAGAACCAACAGTAAGATATCTGAGATCAGTTAAAAGCTTGAATGTCCTTAAGAGCCTCCTGCAACAAGGAGGTGAATGACTTGTGAGGATTGTCACAACAGTGCTGAGATAATGCACATTTGTAGGCAGAGCATGGAACTGCAGTAACCCTGGGAAAACATGGGAGGTGTTACACCAACTCCACAATTCTGACAAATCCATAAATCTTTCAATTGAATGCTTATTTTGTAACACTTTCAGAAGATCCGTCACATTATCAGCTTTCTGTTCAAGAATAAAAGCTGTCATACGCTCGTCATCACTGTGTCCCAGTTGTTCACAGCAAAACCAAAATGTGTTACAGGAGAAGTTCTGTGAGGTTGGTCATAAGGAGGAAAACACACCCATTGGCTGGTATCGTTCCTGCTATCAGGAACATAGGCTGGATGTACTAAGTGTAGTTGAAAATCATACATAAAGCTTTTCATCTGCTCAAAATGAAATATTTGTTCAAAACCAAAAATTTGAAAAACATTTTTGACATGCACTGGCACAGCATGCCAAGATATACACCAAACATCCCTAACATTAAGTACTGACACGAGAAATATATAGCATTTGCATGAACACATCCACATTTTCCGTACATATGACTCAGTCCAGTGGTGGTACTGTTTTACCAAATTCACACCAAAGCCAGCCTGCAATGAACTTGAAGAAGAAAGAAGAATACAGCATTTGTCCATCATAGAGCTTGTAAAAAATAAATGTATGGAAGTAAAAGTTCGAATTGTAACATTCTACAAAATCTAGGGTTAGGATTATGCTAAAGTAAGGGTTAGGGTCAGTTTAGATTACATTTAGGTATTGATTAAGGTTAGGATTAGGGTAAGGATTAGGACCAGTTTAGGTTAAATTTAAATTATGGTTAAGAGTAAGGTTATGGTAAGGGTTAGGTTACATTTATGTTAAGTTAAGTTTAAGTTAGGTTAAGTTTAGGTCAGGGCTGCACAATATTGTGAAAAACTAGACATTATTAAAAAATACAGGAATGTTTGCCATATTTCTCCAGATGTCAATGATCCAACATGTCATAATAATAATAATAATAATAATAATAATAATAATAATAATAATAATAATAATAATAATAATAATAATAATAATAATGCAATAATTGGAGTCAATTATATTCGGCAGATTAAATAGTCATGGAAAATGATCAGATCAGTATCAACCAAGTTGTAGCGTGTACTCTTTCGCACACTTCAGCTTGTTGCTGAAGGAAATGGTGTGGAGTGTCTTAATGGGGTGAAAGTCATTCTCCAGCATGGATACTAACTTCTGGACCCCAGAACTCTAAACAACGTGAGCCTGAGTTAGGGTTAGGGTAAGTTTAGGTTTAGGTTGAGGTGTGGGTTGAGGTAAAGAAATGACACTGGTTGCTTTGTAACTGTCATTTCAATTTTTAGTCTGGATTGCACCTGTAAAAATGTGCATGAGGTAGTTTGGGGGTGCATAGCTGGTCTGAATGGTGTGGTCTGTTAATAGCATAGGTACAATTTAGATATGATTTCATGAAGACTTAAAGTATCTGCTGTGAGCTCTTGATGTCAGACATCAGGAGTCCATGCCTCACTATGGGGGACCTACATAGGCAGTTAAGCCTAGTTAATGTTATGGCTGATTGTTGTAGTTGGGTGTAAAAATGTATTGCTTGAATGCAAACCAATATAAAAATGTAACAGGTTTACTCAGAACAGAACAGAAATGTGTTAAATTAATAGTAAACCATTAACAGAAATGCAAAATGTAATTGCAGAATCATAATTAACAGTTTTCAGAATATAAAACTGACTTAAAGTGAAAGAAAAACAACAACCAATTATTGCAATCACTGATTCAGCCTCTCTCTCTCTCTCTCTCTCTCCCCCCTTCTCTCTCTTACAGGACGGCAAAGTATGTTATTATTATTATTGCAAACCTTTCTGTGTGAGTTATGGCACAGAACATTCTCTCCCTTTGAGAATTCTCTGGCTGTGTGCCACGGCGGCTGGAAGCCATCACAAACTCCAATTACTGTCTGTCTGTGTCAACATCTGGAAACCACTTCTGCTGTTTCGGCTGTCTGAATGCTAGTGTGAGGAAGGTTGTTGGCCATATATAGCCAACCTATTGTATGTGGAATGTGGAACAGTGATGTGCAGGGAGGCTACTTAGGTGTCTTTTTGCTCGGGCTCAATGGCAGCTAATGACCTCATAAGATGTGTTTATGATGAGATGTGGAGTGCAATTAGGATGGACATGCAATCCAAGTGGTGTGGTCAGCTCCCTGACTGAGCCAGTGTATGCAGGCACTACTCCCAGATGTGGATAGGTTCAGCTGTACCTTCTGGGAGCTGTGAGGTGCAGCTTGTATAAGCATGAGGTTAAGCTTATTGAGATGGTTGAATGAAAAATTCAGTTGACACACTTTTCCCGTTCTCCAAAACACAGCTCCTCAGCTCCTAACTGTAGGTAGTTTAGTTTTCCACTGGAGCTATGAGGTTAATGTAGCCAATCAATTTGTCCCAATTAATAGTGTGCAAACTGCATGCTTTAATCATCATGTGCCTGCCTCAAACTATCAATCAGTATCTAATCTGCTTCATCCTGAAAAGGGTCACAGTGGAGCTGGAATCATTGGGCACAAGACGGGAATACCCACAAGAAAGGGTGCCAGTCCATTTCAGGGTACCACACACACCTCAAACTGGAGAAGGAAACCTGTGGAGAACACACCAAACTCCTCAAAGACAGTGACCCAAAGGGGCATCAAAGCCACAACCCCCTGGATCTTTGTCAAGATAAGCTCTTGCAAATGGCATTGTAGTATAATAATCAAGTTATAAATACCTGTAGGGTGTGCGACAGGATTCCTAGATTGAGCAGCGTTGTTACAGTGCCGTGAATGTGTCGTTTGATGTGTGGAAAATTGGTCACAAATCAAATATTAATCATTGGCAAAAAGTGCTGATTGCATTTGGATGCGCCAATGGCCATATCGTGATGGACGTAGCTAAATTTGCAGGTGTATCCATTAGTATGCTCATGTGGGTCAACAAACAAAAATCCCAGTTTGCAGGAAATTCTTATCAGAATTGGGATCAAAAGACAAGGTCCAGTAGAATAGTATTGCCTAATGAGTGGGCTGGAAGAGCTATGAACTCGCACTGAACTGTTGAGCAGCTGAATTGTGAGTTCTGGAGTGATGGTGCTCCATCCAATACTTTGGGGGAGTTGGGGAGAGGAGATGAGGTGGGGTGGTGTTCATACTGCATCCTGACTTCTGTAACACTTTTGTTGCTGAATGCAATCAAATCTTAAGGGCAGTGCCCGAAAATCTAGTAGAAAGCCTTGAGTTTCAGGAAAACAATAAATGAGTGGGAGTCCCAATACTTTTGTCCCTCTAGTGTATGTATTTTGTTTACACCAATGTTTATTAATCGTGTATTGCTCCTTAGTTTCTTAGTCAACCGGTTAGCTAGGTCTTTCCAACAACATGACGTTTGTCAAATATTCCAGAAAGCTATTGAAATATATTGTTTTGGAAAGAGTTATTAAGCCATATTTTTAATGCCCTGGGAGTCCAGTAAACCACAGTGGACCATTTACTCCAACTGGAATCAGTGTGAGCCTTCCTAGAATTTCCCTTCCAAAAGGTATTTTATGAGTGTAGTGATAATTCATCTCGGACAGTGGTTCTTAATCCTGGAGTACCACCGCCCTGCTTGTATTAGTGTATTCTTGCAGTAACACACCCAGTACGGCTCAGCAAGGACTTGTCAGTTAATGTAGTAGTTTAGGTGTAGAGTCAGGTAGTTTAGGTGTGCTGGAATTAGGGAAAACTCTAAAACAAGGCAGTGGTTCTCCAGGACCAGGTTTTTTTTTTTTGTTTTTTGTTTTTTTGCACAAATCCAGGATGAAAGGAAGACACACAAAACCCGACCAAACAAGGTCATGATTACACCATGAAAAATTGATACTGAGCAAAAATGTAACACTGGGAGAACCAGAATATAAAAAGGCTTTCATCTTTTCCACAAAACACCCCAAAGACCCCCATTACATTTGAAGTAATGTTCTGTGAAGGGGAGCATTTAAAAAGCGGGCATAAAGCTAGCTCGGAATTCCAGAATAAGAACATTATGACTGCGGTCAAACATGGTGGTGGAAGGGCTGAACAATACATCATACATATCAATATATTCAAAACTGTTTTTTTCGAAGATATAAAAATAAAATCATCATGATGTAATTTTAGCACTTGTTATGCAGGTTATCATTTGTGTGCGATACAATTCCAAAACGGATCATGAATGGATCCTTTGAGTTTAAATGGTTTGTTTTCCAAATGGATGACACTCAACAGAGTATCAAAATCAAAGGTGCAGCATAATAACCCTATTTCACCACCTTAAACAACATAACCAGTGCAGTTTGCTGAGACAGTGAAAGGTCAGAGAGCCACTGTCTTATCATTGTTATTAAGAGCAGTTGTATCCAGAAGGAAGTGTTTGATTGCAATTCCATGACGACCAGAAACAATAAATTATTATAAATTTATAATATGATATGATATGTTCAATATTTATTGAGCTACACATACAGCAGTATCTCTTAATATGGCCTTAGGTCACCATATCAGCAAACTCAGAATGCCAGATGACTCGGCATGAAGTTGCAGAGGTTCTCTATGGTGTCCTGCAGTAATCTGTCTCATGCAGCTTGAATATTCACTCCTGCAGATTTTGTGGAAATTGCCTTCCCACACCATGACACAGCCTTCTGGACGTGTGCTGCATGACAAGAAATCCTTCATCTTGGCACTGACCATGGTGCCTCCACACATGGATTCATGGATTTGTTTGTCATCTCCACCAAGACCTCCAAAAGCAGGACTTGTCACTGAAGATGACCCACTGCCATTCTGAGCGACTCCATAACAGTCTGATCATCACTGCAAGCATGTAACAGAATGACTCATTGAGGCCATCACTGCTTGCTGCATGTCTGCAACTGTGTTTTGTGGCACACGCCACACCTCACAACATCAGCCGGTTCTCCCTTTTCCGTTGTTTGTGTAGATCTCCCCAATTTTTCACATGACTGGTACGTGCATTCTTCAACCCACTGCCACCAACAGCCTGCTTTGGTAATATCTGTATGCACAATATGGTGCACAGTACGTTGATAAGACCATCTTGCTTGCTGTTGCAGGGCTTAAGTGAAAATGTTGGTCCTATGATCTGAAGTTCAATAAAAATTGGTTTATAAAGCAAGACAACAATCCAAACCACAAGAGCAAGTCCAACTCTGAAGAGGCCACTGAGAGGGGAAAGGGATTTTGCACTGACAGAATGAAACCGATCAAAGCCCTCCACATCCCTCCACCTCCATGTTGGACAACATGAACGTGAGCCAGTCTGTATAATTCGCTGGAGTGGCCTATTCAACGTTCTGATTTGAACACTATTCTAAAATTGTCAACAAAAAAAAACCAACAACATAAAAAACCTTTCTGCATTTCATTTACCCACAGTTTGCTAAGCGTTTCCCATCATTACGATGAGAGTGCCCTCCTTAGAACTGCATGACTCAAATGTGTTTTTACTCATAACTCATTATTCATAATGAGGAGGCTCATATTAGTGTGACCTTCTCAATACTATTGAACAAACAAGGCATAGATATCGAAAAATGAAACAGAAAAACGAGCATTATGTCCTTTTAGCCAGAACAACGTGACGATGTTGGTAGTCGTGCTCATAAGTAGCTGAACATGATTTGTTCACGAGGCTTGGCCAAATTTCAGGCCTAAAACTATGTGGGAATAGGCGGTCCCTTGCTTTTTCGCTTCAGTCCCCTTTTTTATGGGCTTCAGAACGGATTTTCCCCCCATCGGTCTGGTTGAAGGCATTTACTTTAATGACCTGCTTTTCTCCATGCGTCAAACAAGAGGTTGAAATGATTAGGTGATAAGACTGGGAAAAAGACACAGAGAAGTAAGCAGTGGCACTGAATTATGAATCGAGTAAAGCCTCACATTGTTTGAGCTCTCTTGCTAGACGGAATAATACTGTAATTGCTACTATAGTTCCACTTCCACATGGTTATCTCATCAAGCCCTTTGCCAAAGGCCTCTGCAGCAAAAGGCAAAGTTGCATTCCAATGATCGGGAGTCATGATGTATCAAGTTGGATTGACTTTGGCAGGACAGGGAGAAACACAGATGGAGAGGGTTCTGCGCTTGCATTGTTCCGTGGCCAGCTGCGCTCGCTGGCCACAGCTCACTGCTTAATAACTTATTAAGCCCTAAAAATGACACGCCAAAGACCAGGAATAATTTACCACCAAGCTGGCCACATAGGACGAACCCTGTAAGTAATGACATTTTGACAAGGGAAATCATCTTCATCGTGAACAATATGTTTCATATTTTTCCTTATGAGACTGTTATAAGAATATTATGAGACTGTGAGATCTGCTTATAATAAAAGACCATGTCAGCGCCGTGCTTCGACCATATTTTCTGTGTTGAGTGTGAAAGCTGTGTCAGTCATTGGAGTGCTGTGAGTAGAGAATCCAGAGGGAGCAAACAGCTAACCCACCATGTTTTAAGGACTTCCACTCACACTCTCTAATTGTCCATACATAATACGTACATAACCCTAGAACATAATAAAGGTAGTGTGTGCTTTCAAGATACAAGGTCCCTTAAAGGCAGGTAGCTATCTAACACTGTTACATGCAAAAGGCTTCATGAGTCAGGATCACAGTTATGCACAGACATGATACGCATATTTATAATGTTTACCCAACACAGTGTCATCAACCTTTAACAAACGTTCAGTGCGGACTCCAACTCGGAAAAATGGCTAAACCCCAAAAGCTTTTTCAATCCCAAAACAGGCCATCCAGTTCACGTCTCCAGTCTGTCCTCAGAGTCTTGTTCAATTCCTTTCTCTCCCTTCACCAATCAATTAGAGGATATTCCAAGGAATTCCCAAGGGACTCTTATCAGGGTCTGTGAATCGACCGTAAAAATAAACAAATCTGTTGTGGTAACAACGTTAACAGGTTAAATCATTCCTTTCAGGTCACAGAGCTCTCACTATATTTAGCCTCCAATCCAGTGCTTATTCTGTTTTTAGGACAGACTCTGTCTCCCTCATTTGGCTTGCCAGCTCTCTTAAGTTGTAATTCTGTGTTTCTTTGGTTTGACAGTGAGTGAATGAGCAGATGACAGATGTTCATAGTTCGCTATTAGTGGTGCTGCAGAAGATCGCTGGATACTTTGTTCAGGAGCAGTGCATGTGACAGAAATACATGAAAGACATGATATAACCAGAAAATTCTGCAAAAATTCATCCATATAGCCATTTTTAGAAATAATAAATGATACCATGTATTAGATCATTTTGCTCCCTCCCCAACTCCCTCCTTCCCCAACTCCTTCCCTCCCCAACTACCACCCTCCCCAACTCCCTCCTTCCCCAACTCCCACCCTCCCCAACTCCCTCCCCACCCAAGAATACTTTTATTTTCAATGTAAACAAAAAATCTGAATTACTGTTTATATTTTATCAGTTTTTCCCCCTGAAATGTATTTCCAGTATCTAGACATAGGCTTCTAATGAATTAATTCAGATAAGTTGCACTCATTGCTGACACAATGTGCAATTGCACACACAGCTTACATCACTGAGCTGTGGAGCAGTGAAAATGATGCTGCTCAAGCCAATAGTCACTCACCACACTCTTTCTTTGTTCACCATAAACTTAACACAACTCACATTTCTTTACCTTACCCAGATTCATGACTGCCCACTGGCCTGGACCTGGCCTGGACTGACACAGATGGACAGCTGATCCTGGGTCCTCTTGACACCCTTTCATAGGCTGACCTCAGGCTTCCCTGCACCCTTTCAGACCAGCTGCCCACCTTACTGCCACTGTTCCTATTATGACCAACATCAAACTAAAAATCATCTAAACTTCCGTACAGCTGACTAGAATTAGAGGATCAGAAGAGGATGGGTGCTCCTCATGAGTTTGGCTCCTTCAAAGAGTTCTTCCTCCAGCTCTATGGGTTTTTTTTCCTTGCCAGTTTCCTTTGGCTCATCGAATGCTGTGTTTTTACCCTTTATGTCTATATTTTGGATTTCTGTAAAGCTGCTTTGTGACAACAATTGTAAATTGTCCTTTAAAGAACTAATGCAAATGCACTGGATTTGGTGATCATCCAACATCCTGACCTCACCAAAACTTTTATTGCTGAATGCAATCAAATCCTCACAGCAATGCTCAAATACTCTTGTATTAATACATGATTATGCAATGTGAATTTCACACCACAGACCTCTGGAACTCATAATGAGGTATTTGTCACTTATTAAACAAATTAGCTCTCAAGTAAACTAGAATTCACTTTAAAGCTACCTGGAGCCTCTGTAAATACAATGTTTCTAAATAAACACCAAACCAAAATAACTTGTGCTTATTAAACTTTATTTGTAATAACTAATTGTTCTAATTGTTAACCGTGGTTAGAATAAAGTCTTGGCTTGGCCACAGTCTGCAAACATGACTAAAGCTTTTGAGATAGGCCTCTCCTGACACCTGGTGTTCAGACTATTACCTCTAGTGGTTAAACTTGTCCAGTCTGCTCTTTAAAAACAGGACTGACACTGTAAAGCTCGGAAGGTTGAGACAAGCTGCAAAAAGGGAGCCATATAAAACTCATACTTACCATAAGCTTTGGTAAACTCATGGACTGCAACATAAAGGCTTTGCAAAAGGTATTTGGCTTTGGCTCGCATCCAGATGCGTCTTTGATAACATGGACAGACCAGGAACACATCCCGACATTAGGACTGTACTTGCCTAGATGTGAACGTGTGAATGGAACAGCGTTTGGTTGTCACTGATGACGTTTCACAAGAAAACAAGTACAGATGCAGACTGAAGAATGGAATAGAATGACCCATTCACTGACCGGAAGAGTTTAAACATATTCTTGCCAGAGGGGGAGACACTGGAACTGGAGGCCAGCAGGGTGCAGGAACTCGAGTGTCCTGGAGAGCTGGAAGTGGCCTGGCTGCCTGGAAGTGGAGAGGCCTGGGGATCTGGAAGTAGATTGGCCTGGGGATTTGGAAGTAGAGTTGCTTGACTTGGGGAGCAGGAACAGAAGCTCAGAACTCCCTAAGGGTGATCCGGGAGCGGGGACAGGAACTGGATGAGACAGTAACTGATGAGACAGTAGGGACAGGGACAGAGGAGAGTCAGAGGGATTGAAACAGACGTATTATTAGGAGCAGGAGAACTTAAACCAGTGTGGTAGACCAGGGGCCACCACAGGCAATGTAGTTTGGAGTTCAGTGTTGTTGGGAGGTGTCCCTGTGTCAGTGTTCTCTGGAGCCATGTAGATAAACATTGACACACCAACAATCTCTGGGCTGTAAATTCTTGGACAAGGCTAATCATTGTCCCCTCCAGAGATCCTGATCCTGAATGAACAGTGTATTGCTGTCCTCTGCACTGTGAGATGCCAAGTCTAAAGCAGGTCTTTGGCGCCTCCTGGTAAAGCAGGAATACAGGCTTTCGGGACAAAGCCCTGCTCTTCATCCTTGGTTGGCAAAGGCTTTTTAGACTTGGCAAGTAGATGTATTGTTTACACTTGAGGTACGCTGATCTTTTGTGCCATGGACTGAACAAGTGTACATAAGATAGCAGTCTAAAAGTACCTCTTTTAATGGTAGTTCAGATGTACTACCCCTAAGATAAAACTGATATCAGTTCTATTCTATTCTATTCTATTCTATTCTATTCTATTCTATTCTATTCTATTCTATTCTATTCTATTCTATTCTAAATGTTGTCATCCAATCAGCAAGCTGTTAGTATGCGTTTACTATACACATACAGTATACGTGTTGACAGGCTTTTCATTATTGGTCTAAATTTGTCATTTTATGGTTAATTGATGTGTTCTAGATACCATGTATAACCAAAATAACAATAATGTCATGTGGCTCACCCCTAAAACAAATTGGCTACATCTTCGGAAATGGTTATTCCAGACGATTTCAGTGAGCTTCCACTATTTATACAAGCCTTCTTCTAATGTTGTATTCATTAACGGCAGAGCTGCTTGTGATGTGTGTAAACTAGAAAGCTTTACTATCCATAATGAGCTTCTGCTGAGTCAGTCATTTGGCTTTATTACTCCTGGAGGCTGGAGAGTGTACGTTAATATCATAGTCAGAGAGGCCCCGTTAGACAAGCCTACACAGCATAATGTGTGCAATAGAGTTAGACAGTTGTAACTATGGATGGAAAATCGATTGGCTATGTATCAGTATTGGACCATTTTCAGCCCAAAAATGCAATCAGTAATCATATTTTGATGTTTCTTTAAGCCAATCCAGTCAGATCACACACAAACCGGCAGAAACCCACTAAAGTCAGTGTTGAAAGCAGAACCAGAATTACCACTTGAGAACAACCCTAACATTGAGAACAGACTAACATTAATGGGTGTTAATGGGGTATATAAACAAAAACTTTGATCATATTCACACTGAAAAAGGGTTCATTCTCTAAACACAGCACAACAGATATGTTTGTAAAGCTTTATAACTTTAGTTATAAGACTGTAAACATGCCTCGTTGGTAATGATGATATCAGCTCTTAGGAGCAGTAAAGGTGTGGTCACATTGGGCTTTTGCTAGGGATGGGCAATACCACTGATTTTCCATTCGATACCAAGTAAGAATAATATCACAATACCAATACTTTAAAGTTTGTGATTTTCAAAAATGACAGTAAATATGAACAGAATTCTAAGAGAAAGTCTGATGGCAGAGAAAGAAGGAAAAGTAGTTATTATATTACAAATATCTACAAATAATAACAAATAACCTCTTTCCTTAGAACTGTACATCCAACTCTCTGTGTGTGTGTGTGTGTGTGTGTGTGTGTGTTTAGTTGGTTAGTTAGTTAGTTAGTTAGTTAGTTAGTTCCTCTGTTTCTGAAATGGGTGTTTCATTGTTTTGACTGCTGTTGATTAATCCCAGCTGAGATATTTGACTTTGATCAGCTCCTCATAAAAAGACCTTTTCACACTATATGAGAGAGTTTTATAGTTTCACACACATCACAGATGGTGCTGAATGACTGATGATGGTATTTTTCTGCATTTAAAGCTGATGTATTAATCATGTTGTAATTGATTGATTATAGTAATCCTTTCTGACAGTGTAAATACAGCTTACTGTTTAGATAAGGGGCACAACAGTAATGAACACAAGAGGGCGTCTACAGCAATATCAGTGTTTCATCAGAGTGTTCTTTTTCTAGGGCATCACCCAGTGTAAACTGATCAAGTACAGGGTGTGATGGTTTATTTTAGGTTACATATGTTTTTAATTCTGATATTAAAAATGGTCTAATTACTGTATAAACACATGTAGTGCAGATAAATTCACATATTTTTGAAGAACAAGAATGTCTTCTATAAAATCTATAAAACTGAAACCACTTAAATATAACTGAGTTTGTTAAATTAATTGTCCAGCTGATTCTTATTGTGTTAAACAGATCACATGACCCATTGCAGCATGTGTCACAACAACAATTTCAAGACATGGGCTCTCTCTGGGTGTGTAGATGGTGCTCTCTCCCCGCCATCACAACTAGAGCAGTGCAGGTCGGCACAGGCATCTGTTAGCCATTGTATCGGAGCGGGGAACCCGAGGAACCCTGACCTGGGGGCTATTTCTGGCACATTCTTAGCCGTGAAACGATGCCGTTCTAAAAGAGGCAGTGACTGGCTTCAAAGGTGTCAGAGGGGGTATATGCTTGTCTTCACCCTCCTTGTGTTGGGAGCATCATATGTCATATGAATTAGAATAAAATTATTTTTAAAAGTATTTGAATTATTAAAAGTGTTGGAACAAACCTTCTGAACGAGCTGGTTTTGTCTCAAGCACTAAACAAACAAACTGACTTTTTGTAAATGAGATCACGTTCATGTATTCACACACGGTTCTGTGTCCTGTATATCACTGCTGTCCAATGAAAACCATGCATCTCCACTGTTGTCTCTATGGTTTGAACACTATATATATATATATAGTATAGAATTATATATACATCATTTCTATATAACTATAGAAATGCTCTAAAATAACTGTTAATTACTCTTATTTTTCCTTCACTTCCTTTCTAATTTAAGAATATTTTTGCCCTCTCCTGTAAAGTTGCCAGTTTGGAGAGACTTCTTAAGGACTTCTTAGAGACTTCTTTTCTTCTTAAAGTGAAGAACAAAGTGCTGTAATGATCACACTTCTCCGTGAACTCCAGTCACTGTATGCATTTGTTCTTTTCTGCTAAAAACTCATCTGATTTATCTAATTAGATAAAGTGTTTGTTGGATGGTGACTACAATTACAGTCACTCACTTCTGATTTGTTCGAAAATCTAAAACACCACCTCAAAATTCTGATCATTGTAGACCAACTAAAGGTCTGAAAGGGCCTGGAATTGGTCAGCCTCTAATTACACTATTATATCCGCTTAGGGTGGAATCCCAGTGCATAGCTCCAGTCCAATCTATACACGCCATCAATGGATGAGCCAATTACCCAGGGCTTATTTCAGCAGTTTATTGCAACGGAGAAACCTCCTTACCACCCCATCATTCATGGGACGATGCACGACTTAACATCAGCAGCAGCAGAAGTCATGTCCCTCAGCATCCCTGAAAGTGCAGAGTACAGTATGTTCAGAGAGCAGTGGGTTTAGAACCCTGATAACTTGTGGTGATGTGAATTGGGTACTTCCTGTAGTAGACACCATACAATCAGCTGACCTGAGTTCACGCTACTGTGTGCTCACTAGTAATAGATATAATGTGTTTCATGTCACAACCACATTCCTCCCAGGGTTCCACCATCTTCACAAGGCTAGATCTTAGTTAATGACATTCTGCTTTCTTACACACCTGAAGTTTTTTCCTGAAACCTAATTGCCCAAATACATAAATTCAACTGTTCCCAGACAGGCCTTTACAGCTACAGTCTCATAAATGCCTGCCATACATAAGAGAGGAGGTGGAGTAGATGCTCTATTCAAAGAAACATTCCCTTGCTAAGAGGTTTCATGTGGTTTAAAAATGTTTTTAATTGTTGATGTCCCTCCAAACATTTTGTTGACTCTTACATTCTGAGATCTGCACTTTGTAGGCAGTTACATGCCGTTTTTCTAGGCTTCATAACTCAGGATCAGAGTAACCTACAGGCAAGATATACATATCATAACAAACAAGAGCCTAACTAACCATTTGGTTCTCAAATCATCATGTTTGATGAATTATCAGCAAGTATTCCAGCTCAGAATTAAATTCCAGTTTAAATGCCAAATAAATATTTGAGCACATGTTTACTGCTCTGTCCACGTGTACACGATCAACATGCATGTAGTCTCCTACTGATCAGTGAGAGGGAGCAGAACTAATGACATCACAGACAGATTTTTGATTATAGAGGAAATTAATAGGGAGGGGCTGTTTGCTCACACATTGTCCAAATTAGAGAATAAAAGTCCTGAACAAGGCTAGTATTGATATATACATAGATAACATAATTAATAAAGGACATTCAGGTTGTTTTTTTTTAAATTTTATTTGGACATCTATCAAGTATTTTGATAGATATTTTGATAGAAAAACACGCCGGATGATCAATTCCCAAAAGTATTTCAAAGATGCAGATGACATGAGATACTGTACATGTGGTCAGCATTGCTCTCACTACTGTATTGATGATTGAAGTCTTGGTCATGCATACTGACACAATGAAACAGTCAGGGAAAGATAGATGGAAAAGTTTATTATTAACCCATCATACAGTATAACCCATCAGTATGTTCTACTCGCAATGTACCAATGGTTTTGTAAATGAATGGTTTCTTTTTTTTTCTGGCCAGCCCGTACCCTGTACCAATGAACTGACCCTGTCTACCCAACCCCATACCAATGAACTGACCCTGTCTACCCAACCCCATACCAATGAACTGACCCTGTCTACTCACCCCCATACCAATGAACTGACCCTGTCTACCCAACCATACCAAATGAAACCGACCCTGCCCACCCAACCCCATACCAATGAACTGACCCTGCTCCACTACCCCCATACCAATGAACTGGGACCTGTCTACCCAACCCCATACCACAATGAACTGACCCTGTCTACCCAACCCCATGGGCCAATGAACTGGACCCCGTCTACCCAACCCCATACCAATGAACTGACCCTGTCTACTCACCCCCATACCAATGAACTGACCCTGTCTACCCAACCCCATACCAATGAACTGACCCTGTCTACCCAACCCCATACCACTGAACTGACCCTGCTCCACCCAACCCCATACCACTGAACTGACCCTGTCTACCCACCCCCATACTAATGAACTACACCCTGTCTACTACCCCCATACTAATGAACTAGCCCTGTCTACATAACCCATGCCACAATTGCTCCCCTGCTCCTACCAATGAACCAGACATGTCTCGCCAACTCCATACCAGTAAACCAACCCTGGTACAGAAAACTGTAAACGTTAGCAGACCTGATGCAACTGACAAAATCTGAAAAAAGCTCACATTGTTTGGGATGGTCTGATGAAATGACTATTTAGTTTAATTTTCCACTGAGGACAGGTGTGGTCTTCAGGTTTGAATGAAGACCCATACCAATAATAATTGGTTGAAGCATTATTTGAGGCATAATGAAGTGGAAGCTAGAAATGATATCAGAATTTAAACAGAGGCCCAGCATGAAGAATACTGGCAGAACATTACGTACGTCATCTGACATATTCTTCATTGTGGTTTTTAATTATGAGTCAGGCCTCAGGCTGTATTTTATGAGACTCATAGGTATGTCACATATCCTATACATGTATATTCCTGAGAGATGATTTAGCCTGAAAGAATGCTCATCTTTGGCCACATTCAGAAATGTAAAGCAGGTTAGTGATTAACAATAAGCACGAGGTTGGATGACTTTTTAGAGGAACAGCAAACACTGGTGTGAATTTTCACAGTACTACATTGGTATCTATTTGAATAAGGATTAGAGCTTAAGACATTTGACCACCACACAGTATCACTAAACATATGTACAGCAGATGTGAAACAAAACAGATCCTATTTGACCAATGCATCAATAGTTTTCCTCTTTTGAATGTACCCAGTGCCAAATAGCACTGACCAATGTGTGCCCTCTGATTTACCGCCAGTAAATGTTATCACAGTGATATTTCAAAGGCCAGTTCTAAACTTCAGGCAAATATCCTGATATTCTACCTGTTTAACATGTATTAAGTAAACATATAGTGTGAAAAGGTCTTTTTATGAGGAGCTGATCAAAGTCAAATATCTCAGCTGGGATTAATCAACAGCAGTCAAAACAATGAAACGCCCATTTCAGAAACAGAAGAACTAACTAACTAACTAAACACACACACACACACGCACGCACGCACACACACACACACACACACACACACACACACACACACACACATATATATATATATATATATATATATATATATATATATATATATTGGAGCTATATAATTCCCACATACACACGTTATTCCCACATGCCATTCTATTCACAGGAGGAATTTGTACATATGTGACTGAAATGTCATTTAAAAAATCATAGGATCAGGTCCCCTTTCATTGGTCCAAATATTCCAGGTTATTTCATATTCCAGTTTTTCAGGAACAGCCTCTGATCTGAACCAGTGTTTTTTATTTATTTATTTTATTTATAACATAAATGCACTTGGCATAAGGATACCCTGGGGACTCTAGAGGCAGTGGGATGCAGGTTGGACTGTTGCTGAGGCATAAATTTGGGTGTGGGATGAGTTTGGTGAAGCTATGGAAAGCAACTATCGGTTGGCTCTGAGATTCCGGCAAACTGTCAATTGGCTCAGGAGGGGAAAGCAGATCCCGACCAACACTGTACATGTTGGGGATTGGGGGCTGCTGACCTCAATTCTGGACATCATCAGACGATGAAAGGAATACTTTGAGGAGCTTTTCAGTCCCACCAGCACATCTTCCATAGGGGAAGTTCAGTTTTTGTCCTGGAGTGGAGACTCACTGGGGTAGTTTTAAAACTTCTTGGTGGCAGGGACATGTGGATGAGATCTGCCCAGGGTTTCTCAAGGTTATGGATGTTGTGGGGATGTTCTGGCTGACACATCTTTGCAGCATTGTGTGGACATCAGGGACAGTGCCTCTGGATTGGCAGATGGGGATGATGGTTCCTCTTTTTAAGAAGGGGGACCAGAGAGTGTGCTCCAACTATAGGTCTATGCCGAGGTAGTGGAGAAGAGAGTCGAACTGATGTTCAGACCTCAGAGGAACAACGTGGGTTCCATCTTGGATATGGGACACTAGACCAGTGTCTTTACCTTTGCAAGGGTCCTTGAGGAGGCATGGGAGTGTGCTCAACCAGTCCACATGTGTTTTGTGGACCTGAAGAAGGCATTTGACCATTCCCTTGGGGTATCCTGTGGGAGGTGTTCTGAGAGTATGGAGTACTGGGCTCGGAGTAGAGCTGCTGTTTGTACACATCAAGAGAAGCCAACTCTGGTGGTTAGAGTGTCTGGTTTGGATGCCTCCTGGTCACCTCCTTGATGAGGTGTTCTGGGCATGTCTGACTGGGAGGAGCCCCCGGGGAAGATCCAGGACATACTGGAGAGAATATATCTCTCAGCTGGCCTGGGAATCCCCCCAGAAGAGCTGTAAGAGGTGACTGGGGAAAAGGAGGTCTGGGCCTCTTTGTTTAGGCTGCTGCCCCCATGGTCCAAACCCCGGATAAGTGCTAGATGGTAGATGGATGGATGGATGGATGGTACTGGTAACCTTTATTTACCTGAATAGCATTGCAATACCACACTTCCTTCTGGGAGAACTTTATTTTGAGAAGTTTAAATGAAAGAATCTGAATTTGGTGTATATCTTTAGCAGATTTGAACGGACACATAAACTCAATTCCCTTTCTGGCCTTAATTTGGTTAAAACTCTTTGCTCTATCTACATTCTTATATATATATATATATATATATATATATATATAGAAACAAATTCAGATTTTTTTATCTGCACTGGCAAATCAGTTGCAAAAACCAATGACACACTTTCTGCAGAATGAGACAGAATTCTCATTGCTATGTAGGTCATTTATCAGACTGATAAGATGAGATAAAGCCCAGGTTAGATGTCTTGGCATCCCTCCATACACGCACATACCAGTAATTTCCCCACATACAGGAGAACGACGTGCATTAAGTTCAGGAAATTTCCACTCTCGTGTAGAACGTCTTAATACTTTTAGAAAATGCTGTAAATACGTTGTTCTGTGTGTAATTCTCAGCAAAGTGTATGAAGAGTGCATCACAGGGAAGTAGAGTAAAACTTAACCGATTCTATTCTTTACGCATAGAGTGTAATATTTCAATCCTTTTGTTTGCTTTACCTTTGATTAGTAAAGCTTATAGCTCATGAAAAGCAGAAATGTCCCAACTTCTGACAATCACTGATGCATCTCAGAAAATTAGAATATTGTAAAAACAAAATGCATGTTCATCATTTCAAACAAAAAGTCAGATTTTATATTCATTACACATAAAGTCACATATTTCAAACTTTTCTTCTGCTGATGGCTTATAGCTCATGAAAATTGGATATTACAGTATTTTCATTCAGGTTTGACTAAATTACTAATCAGTATCAGTTTTTTTTTAAATCATGAATTTAACCATAAACCCAACCAGAACCATCCATAACCTAAACATAACCAAAACTTAACCTAACCCTTACCGTGCACTTAGCTTAACTCTAATCTTTACTCTTACCCTTAACCATCTGTAGCCTAAACACAACCAAAACTCAACCTAATTCCTAAATTCCTCCAGTTTCTGCCATATGGAAGGAGTTTCCTTCCATTAATGAGAAGCTTCATATCAGGGAAAAGCGACATGTTCTGAACTCTATTATGGATTGTTCTTCCTGTACATGGCAGGTTTATGTGTATTTGGCAAAACTGCTCCAGCAGTGGATGGAAGCTTGCTGTGAATCCTAATACATGTATGAAGTCTTATAAATTATGAAACTGCAACGATAACTGCCTGTTCACATATGATAGTATATAAATTATATAAAACAATTAACGTAAAAAGAAGAATGGAATAGCAAAAGTTATATTAAAAAACTCCTACTTTATGAGATAAAGAAATAAACTGAAGAGACACTAGACTTTAGATTGACTGAGATCTGACCACAAACAAGTGGCATTGTGGTCAGTGCCAAGATCAACAGTTTGTTGTCTTATGTTCAGAAGGCCTGGTGTCATGGTGTGGAGTACAATTTTGAATTTTATAGAATTGCAAGTCACCTTTGGTCTTCAATATAGGAAATATAACTGCTGAATGTTAATGAGGCCCTGCAACCAGTGGCTCAGTGTACTATTCTAACGGGACAAAGCTGCTGCTGTATCTAGAACTTGCCTTGAAGACACAGACCTGTCCCTGATTGAAAATGTGTGGGATGCTTTTGGACGCTCTATCAACACTCCACCCCTGCTGCAAAATCTGCAAGATCCCAGTGAGAATATTTAAGATGGATGGGATGGATTATGGCAGGACACCATTAGGAACCTTTACAACTCCATTCCGAGATGTCTGCCATGTTGCTTTATACCCAAAGCCATAATGAGAGACATTATATCTGTATGTGTAGCTCAATTAAAAAAAATAATTTATTGGTCCTGGTAACCTTTATCTACCTTCTGAATAACATTGCAATGCCACACTTCCTTCTGGGGGCAACTGTTTTTCTGACAAGTTAACATGAGATGATCTGAATTTGGAGTACAATCTTAAGGTGTCACGTATTTGTCCTGGTTATCCCATCCTGTCCTTGTTTACCTCCCATATGGGTCTTGTTTTGGTCTTGTCTCTGCCCAATACCAGCTGTGTCTCATTTGTAGCCCTGCTCTCTCATGATTGTATTCCAGGTGTGTCCAATGTCCCCTTGTATTTAAAGCCCTTTGTCACAGTCTGCATTGTGAGTCCATGTTAGTGTAACAGTGTATGTTTTCATATACTTATGAAATATTCAAATATTTCATAAGATCAAACATAAATGTCTAATAAATGTTCTAATATGTACTAGTGCATCACTGTTGATCAGGATGGCTTATAGTTCAGAAATCCAGAATCTCACATTATTACAATATTTAAATTCAGATTTGACTAAATAACAAATCAGTATTGTTTTTTTTTTATTTTGAAAAGCTTGAAATATATCATTTTAAATGTAATGAACATAAAATGTATGATAGTTAATTGATTGAATTAAATGATGAAAAAAAAAATCATATATGTGTAAATATTTGTGTCAGTTCATGTGTTTATACAACATGTTATCTCACAAATAACACCAATCCCTATTAAAGGCCACGTACCTAATCCAGTATTAAACACAATACTTTAGTATTTAGTGAGCTTTTAAAATGATTTTAAAATGCTGGAAAAGACAAGCAAGTGATCCCCACATGGCTACCAATAATCTGCAGATCTGTCTAGCTGAGCTAAGAGTGGTGGTGCACTTTAATCAACAGCAGTGTGCAGCATGCACAAGCATAATTTTCACCAAAAACGCAGGACACCTTACCTGTGAGCTCAACACAAAGCTGAATTCTTGTAAAGTATGTTAGAGAACACCTAGAAAACAAGATGTGTTTTGGAAAAATCTACACAATAAAAAAAGTACAGATTTATACTTAAAGAATACAAAAAACAATAAAATGTACAATAAAATCCCCTGCTTTATGTACCAAAATATTGTACTTCTGAGGGGACACTTCTGAAAATACAAAACAGTACTTACACCTCTGTTTGTAGTGCATATTCTATAGAGTTTGATCAAATCTATGTCTTTTAAGTTCTGGGTTTGTGTTGCCACCAGTGGCACTGGCAGTACTGCGTGTTGAAGAACAGTATTCAACAGATCCAGTACATTTTAAAGCATCTGTGAAAAGGCTCACGCTCTAAAGAAGATAAGAGAGAGAGAGAGAGAGAGAGAGAGAGAGAGAGGGAGAGAGGGAGGGAGAGAGAGACAGGGGTGGAGATTTGCCTTCAATACTCTACTATAAAACATTCACTCGGATTCTTCTGCACATTGTTGGTTACTGGGGGAACTTGCAGAAAACAAACTGGCCCTGTTTATGCCTGCAACACAAATCTCAGAGGTAAATTCATTTTTTTATAAATTCCATTCTGTTCCCACAATTTCTTTTACCTTTCATTCGTGTATTTTATTGCAGCCTTTCATAATAAGCAGATCACTATTCAAGATTCACCTTCACCTGCCTCAATTCTTCTACAGGGTATTCCAGCGAATATCACTAATCTGTTCACCACAGCTGTTCCAAAGCACTCGAAGGTAAGAGGACTAATCAGCAAAGCCTTTTGCACCAATAAATAAACCAGGTTATGAGAGATTATGAGAAGATGCTGAACTTGAGAGACTAAATCTTGTACATTCATACATCAGTTGTTTTTCCACATGTTTCTTCTACTGGGTGCACAGAAGCAAGAACTGGGCTCTGGGATGGATTTGTTCATTTATTATTTATTTATTATTTATCCGGATGTTATTTAGGTAACAGTTAGAGCTCGATTATGCCACACTTGGTGTTGCACAATTTATTTAAAGAGCCTGTGTGGAGGAGAGATTACATAGAGATTACATAGATTACAACACAGCCACACGGGTGAAGCACAATAAACACAACATGCAGCAAAAACAGATAAAAGACTCACATTAAGAATAGCTGTTATTTTTTTATGAGCTACCCAGAAACAATATTTGATTATTCTTTTTCCTTAAATATCTTAATTGCTTTCTACAGATCACTTGAAATTTGTTTATATTGTTCTGATGTCAAATGTTTATGGCAGTGTAGTTGGGCACACAGCATGATATGAAATGCATTTAACTCATTACTGTCCAGCAACTATATTCAAGCATAAATATGCCACAGAAATTCTCCTTTTAAATGATTATTATTCAATTACCCAAACCCACTAGACTCTCACCCTATCACATATACAGGCAGGTGAACATAAGCACATGTCTCCTGGGTCACACTGGATGTGGGGAGAGAGCACCATCTACCCACCCAGAAAAAACATGGCCAATTTTGCATTCTCAGACTCCAGATACCAATGGCAAGCAGCATGACCTTGGATTCCAAACCATGATCAGCCTCAGTCCACTTTGTGTGAAGCTTTCTCAAGCTCTTGAATTAACTTTTCTTGACAATCCTCTCCAGGCTGTAGTCATTCCTGTTGTTTGTGCACCTTTTCCCACCACATTTTCCCTTCTAAATCAAATTTCCATTAATGTGCTTTGATACAGAACTCTGAGAACAACCACCAATGACCTTCTGTGGCTCACCCTCTTGTAAGGGAGACCCCCTGCCCTGCACATTTTAGTGCACTCCCTGTCCAAATACACCTCATTCAACTGATTAGCTCATTAACAAGCACTTTCAGAGCTGCATGGGCAGTGATAAAACAGGGAATCCACTAGAATGGCAGGACAGGAGGTCATCAGTACCATGGTTAAGAAACACTGATTCAATTATGTCTCAAGCTCAGGGAACACAGAGTCCAGAAGTCTTTGTAGATCTTCACCACCCTTGGTGATGGAGTTTCTAATGCCCTACACTGTCTTGTCTTTTCCAGGAGCTACAACCACTCATGGCCAATACAGTTCCCCAGATGGGGCAGAAAAAGGCACAGGCCCCTGAGAAGCCTGAGCAGCGGCCTTCAGCAGGAGCCTCATCCAGGGCCAAGGTGAAGGTGAACCTTGCCCAGCTAGTGTCCTACTTCGCTGGAGACATGCCTCAATTTGCCGAGTGGATGAAACGTAAGGTTAAATTATGGGACAAACCCCTTCAGCCAGGGGTCTACATTTTTTTTACCTCACACATCACATTATTACACAGCTGAAGAACCTCAATCGAGCAGCTAATGATGAATCATTTTTATTGTGGGCGGCATGGTGGGTTGGTGGTTAGAATGTTCACCTCCCAGCACTGTTTTTTTTGTGCAGATTCAAACCTGCAATTCTTGGATTATAGTGCTAACGCATTAGACCACCGCACCACTTGGAAGCAACAAGTGCACAGTACAGCAAAACTAACACTATGCATTCAGACGGGACTCAAATCACAGAGAACGTCTGGTAAAAATATCCTCACATCCCTATGTAAAATTTATTTGATCATAGGGCTTTAGATGCATAATAATGATAATCTTGTTTTTGACTTTAAAATGTTGAAATGTAAAATATAATCTATATTTTTATAATCTACTCAGGGAACTCAGTGTGTTCTTTGCACCCATATAACACTGATAATGACAGCAGATCTGAGTGACAAGTAAAGTGAGTGAAACAAAAATTTCATAACAAACAGATATTCTGCATTTTTAAAATTTTTTTTAGAAAGTTTGGCATTTCGAGTTTTAAAATGTGTCATTCATTCTATAGTCTGTACAGTTTAAATATCAGAGCCAAGAAGAGCCAGAATTTGAATGAGGTGTAACATTAGGCCAATTAGATTAGTAACAAAAATACCATAGAAATACTCCTAAATCCACTACATTTCCCACAATACCATGCAAAGCTAAGCTGTACTTGTTAAATTTAAGGTGTACATGTCTCATCAATCTTCGTTCACTCGGTGAACACATAGCTTAATGTATAGCTCAAGTTAAGGGTTACCACTCAGACCCTACAAATAAATGTTCTATTTGGTATATACAAATAAAAATAAACTAAATGTTCGCATTTCCTCCTCCAACTGAAATAACTTCAATTTCACATTTCCTATAACTGTCTACCCGTCTCTGACTTCGACTGGAAGAAAGATTTTATATAGATGGTTTCATCTAGATTTCATAGTGGTTTATAGAAAGAGATCTCTTGAGGCGCTGCTGCAGCAAAGCAGCCCCAAACCATGACACTACCACCACCACGTTTCACAGTTGGTGTGGGTCACTTTCTCAAATGCGGTGTTTGGTTTGTGCCAGAAATGTCTTCTGTTACTGTGCACAAATAATTGGATTTATCTGTCCAAAGCACATTGTTCCAGAAGCCCTGCTCTTTGTCTCAGTATTGATGATTTTTCTTTGACAACACTTTGACTTCAACTTTAGCGAGAGCTACCTGTAGATCCTGTGATGACATTTTATTTTGCTAGGATGGCCTGACCTGGCCATGCTGACCGTTGTTTGACTTGTAAATCACTTTCCAGACAGGGGAGTGGCTGATTTCTAATTGTTCTGAGATCTTTTTTAATCCCTTCCCAGACTCATTTGCATCTATGACCTTCTTTTTATGAAGGTCTCAGAAAGTCTCGTGGGATTTGGCCACTTTACCTCTCACTTTAACAATCAAGAGCAAACCAAACTAATGTCTGAGGTTGAAATAACAGGCTCCTCCAAACTCCTCTTTAACAGTGGTCTAATCATTTGCAGCTGATCTGCTGCACCTGATTCTAATGTTAGGCATTTTAATTAGTAATATATTTTTACGTAATTATACATTTTACAAATTATGTTTACATTTCTTAGTTTTAAGTGTTTAGCTATATCACCTCCATCTCTCAATAAAGTTCAAATGAAGATCAAATGTCCATAAGGAATTTTTGGGGTGTCTAACTCACATGATTTATATATATATATATATATGTGACGTTATGTTTACCTGCTCAGATATAAGTTAGCTTATTACATATCTCTGATGCAAAGCATTTTCTTCTCTTCTGAGATGAGTGTAATTTGTGCACGATCCCTGACTAATAATAAACAGACCCTACGCACAATTACAAATGACCATAAAAGCATTCCAGTGCTTAGACTAAATAGGACTGGTAAACCACTATTTTAAATAAAATAATAAAGTTTAGTCCAAATTTAGGATTAATTGAGCTTGAGCTTTTAGTGTCAACCCAGGCTTTCAGTTGCACACAGTTAATCAGATAATCTCTACAATAAATCTCTGTCAATACAATGGGACACCCTGAAGCAGATCTACAGATCTATATCTCTAAAGCAGTTCAGCACTACCTTGGGGAGAAGTGTAGCAACAATTGTGGCTGAATGCAATCACATACAGTTCAGTCGTACCACACTGTTCCATTACATTGTGTCATCAGTGTAACATCATCCCCATCATTACCCATAATATAGTCCTGCAGTGACTCTTTCTTTTATATAGTGTGAGGACAGATACGGATCAGTAACAGTTGAACAGTCGGTTCATAATGTCCCCAGTGTGAGTCATGCCTAGTGATTTACTGCAGGAATGCCGTTCGTTACCTGCTATTCAGTTCTTTCATGTCAGACCAGCACCCCAGACCAGTCACCGTCTGAGTGTAGGTAGTGTAAGTGTAGTCAGATGCAATCTTTGAAGCCTTTCTAGAGGTGAAGTGTGTTGAGTGCATTCAGGGAGAAGCTGTCTGGTTTCAATATTAACTTTGGTATTTGGGCTAATCTTATAAAAGCTTGAACAAAGCCCTGGCTGAGGTGTGGGGAGGCAATCAGTGTAAACCAGAAAAAAATCAGTAATGTTGCTTTTTCTGATTTAATTACACTCTTCCTGTGCTCATCAGTGCACTTCTGATAGCACTTCCTCTCCTGGGGATTGTGTTTGTTTGCGCTAAGATCCACACCCAGCTCCAAAACAATAAATGCATTCAGGGGAAAAAAAGGCCTACAAATGTTTATAAAACTATAATGGGAATGCTTTTATAATGCTCTCATTGCTGCATAAGAAGGGTGGTGGAATTATGCAGTATAACCAGAGTTCGGTAATGCAATACTTAGAAAAATAAGTGACAGATCAATATGAAATACATTCTCTATATCCCGTTATAGTACATGTGAAGTGATATATTTACAATTCATTTTACAACCACGTGGGATAGTAAGCACCTGAGCTCAGTAACACTGAGATAAATAACTGATCAGCACAGTGATTTATCATTTTCCTCAGTAGAGTACTCATGCTTCAGTAGAGTTAGTAACACTTAACATTGCATAAAAAATATTTAAACTAATTCGCTTATTTAAGCCATGCAAATATCTGACGATGCCAATGACTTACGTAGGATTTAAGTATAATAATATAAAACTATAATAATATAAAACATCTTTTTTCATTTTCCACTTTGTCATAATGGGAATTTAGCAGTTGTGCTTTAGGTTGTTCAAACATTTCCTGATGAATTGACCAATAGAAATGTTCCAAAATGACTTGGATCAAAATATTTACACTATATATACACAATATATACACCGACCTCCAATCAAAGTTATAAAGGTTTTTTCCCTCTCAGTGGTTTCCCTTTACAGTGACATTACATGGTATCAGGCCAGCATTTTTGTGACAAGCACATTTGCTAAAATCTATCTTACATTCCTAGAGCATGCTAGATTGCAATCTTTTGTGACCTACTCTGAAGCTTAGAGGCTTAGTTACCTCAGCACATACCACCCACTGAAGGCCATTTTCCTCCAGTTCAGTCCAGTTAAACATAATTCATTTAAACCTTGTGATTTGTAATTTCCTAAAACATTAACCCCATAAATCCTTTGTGCCTTTTGTCTACTGAATTATTCCATTTCAATTGATAATTACCTAATAAGTTATGCTCAAAGAAAACATTAAACACCCAAACTGTCTTCCAGGTACAATGTTTGGTAGCTGTGGATTTTATTGGGAGTATATTTTATTAAAAGGTTCTAATCAGGAGTGTCCATGTAAAATGTGTTGTGTCCAGGTCAGTTCATCCTCATCCAGATTTTGGACTGGGTGTTGCGAGGGGCAGCGCAAGTCATGTTTGTAAACAACCCCCTTAGTGGACTAATCATCTTCGCTGGACTCATCCTCCAGAGCAGATGGGTGGCTCTCAATGGCTTTGTTGGCACCTTATTCTCCACCATCGCGGCCCTCATCCTGAAACAAAACAGGTACTCCCACTCTTCAATTTAAGGGAGCATTCAGATGATTCTTTGAGTGATTTATCAGTCTACTCATGCTTTAGTAAACTGATGCTTTACTCATGCTTTACTCATGCTTTACTCATGCTTTACTCATGCTTTACTCATGCTTTACTCATGCTCTAATTACAAAGTTGGTCCTTTGTTTGGTAAGTGAAGTACACATGTCCCATTTCTCTCAGGGGAGCAATAGCAGCAGGCCTGTATGGATACAATGGAATCCTGGTGGGCCTTTTGATGGCCGTCTTCTCCAATGCAGGTGACTGGTACTGGTGGCTTCTGCTCCCCAACATCTTCATGTCAATGGCGTGGTGAGTTCCACAGGCCTTTGCAGTAGTGCTCTTGCCTAAGGGCTTTTTAATGGAGGACACTGCCCTTCTGTAGGTTTGACATTTAAAGCAATGAAAAACAAGACAAAGGAGGTCACACTGACATGTCTTGACAGCTGTGTCAAGAACAAATAGATAAGATTCATCGTGAAATCTTTTCTCTTTAGCAGTCATATGATCTTCAGGCAGAAAGAAATAAAAATGTGAGGAATGTGTCACTGGTCATGCTCAAGGCAAGGTGGTGGTTGTCAAACCCATAGGTCTGGCTTTAAGAGTATGCTTGCCTAGATCAGAAATTAGATTGCAATGATCACCTTTTATACACTATATGGGCAAAGGTATTGGGACACCTGTGCAAGCATCATGTTTCTTCTGAATTCAAGGGGATTAAAAATAGTTTATCCTGATTTTGTTGGATTAACTTTCTATTGTCCATGGAAGGCTTTAAGGTTTTTACTAGATTTTGGAGCATTGTAGTGAGAATCTGATTGCATTCAGTATTAGTGAGGTCAAGATGTTAACTCACCCCAAAGTATTGGGATGAACACTTCCGCCACTCCACAACTCATTGCTGGGGGCTTTATACTGTACATCTTTAGTCCACAACTGGGAATGACCGCAGTGCCAACAGGTTCATGTTTAAGATCTATTCAAAGTAGTACGTCTTAACAAGGACTAGGCAAACTGCGTGTGCCTTTGCACATCTGTGTCCGCAATGGATGCAACTTAAAATAGCTTGGTGTCCACAAAAATTTGGACAAATAATCACAAGGACTTTAATGGACTTCCAAAAGACGAATGAAAAGAAACCAAAAGAATTGTAGGAAGATAAGATTAGATAAGCAAACAATGTTGCTTTTCCAATGTGGGTGACTGGTATTGGTGGTGTAGGGAACACTGTGGATAACAGGTTTAGGATTAATTGCATTCACTGGAAAACACCCCCCCCACACACACACATACATACACATACACACACCCTCACCAGTCAGCCTTGAAATAGAGAAAAGCATCTTCACTTGCTCTGTACTACACATACAAAAGTGAAAACTGACCAGCATGTGGCCCATAAGGCTCAAAACAATGTCTCAAGCTGAGAACCTCCCGAGTTTCCTCACACTTGTAAACAACATGAATATTTCATGTCCTGCAGTCCGATACTCTCCAGTGCTCTGGCCTCAATCAACAGTCGCTGGGATCTGCCTGTGTTCACTCTGCCTTTCAACTTGCTGGTGTGCCTACACATGGTTGCTACAGGCCACTACAACCTGCACTTCCCTCAGGTTCTGATCCAGCCACGCACCTCCTTCCCCAACATCACATGGAGTGAACTGCATTATGCTCAGGTACCAATGGCCCTTTGTCTTTTTCTGCTGAGCAGAGAACAGATTTCATGTTGTTTTACTTCTGTTAACGTCTAACTTCTGACCTAAAAGCTTCTCACGTTTTTTGGTATAGTGTGTAAACTCTGTAAAGGTTCTGGCTCCTTTATGGCCAGTTTGGCTAAAATACGCCAAAGAAGGCTAAACAATCTCCAAAACATCAGGCAGGCCTTACTGGATGTTCCTGGTATGCAGTGGTCAGTACCTACCAAAAAGTGTTCCATCAACTCTGATGTAGTCCATAAAGGCCCAATCTCACAACTTACAGGACTTATACCACGGGTCTCCAACCCTTCTCCTAGAGAGCTGTCTTTCAGCAGATTTGAACTCCAACCTAAATTTAACGCACCCAATTCAACCAATCAAGATACCACAGGACATCTGTAGAGGTCTTGTGGAACCCATGTCTCATGGACTAAGACCAATTTTGGTGACATGGGTGGGATCTACACGGTATCAGGCTGAAATGTTAGGGCAGATTGGTGTCTTGCAGGTTTTTAAGCGACAGGCTTTTAAGACATATATCGAGATGAAGGACATTTGGGTTATTTAAGGAAGGCATCCAGTTACACAAGTGGTGCCAGTCTAGAACCATCTGAACTGATAATAGGATCACAGGTTTAACTTATTATTCAGAAGATGCTGGTACTATAAGCATGGAATTTGAGCGAGCTGGAATTGCCACATTTTCTGACATTCAGCATTTTTCATAAAGCACCAGACCAGATCAAACCCCACATAAACATATCAGTGTGCATAACCATGTCAACCTAACTTCAGAAAATGAATCCATGTTCCAACTATTGTGTTTTCCACAGCTCTTCCAATCCATTCCAGTGGGCATTGGGCAGGTCTATGGCTGTGACAATCCTTGGACAGGAGGAATATTTATCATTGCCCTGTTTATCTCTTCCCCAATCACATGTGCACATGCAGTTATTGGTTCAGCTGTTGGTATGGTGTCAGGTAGGCATGCCTCATTTATTTCTGGGTAGTCTGACTGTAATCATAATGGTCTATGGAGGACTATTTGACAGCTCTACTGGACATACATGAAGGTCCAGAGCCAAGCTGTTTGTCATAAAAGCACTAATTGACCTATCCGTGTTCTGGCCACAAATTCATTTCTTTGTAACAACTATTGGCTATATGTCAGACAAGCTGTTCAAAATGCAGGAGTTCAATCTAATGAGAAATCAGTGATATTTTTGGACATCAAATGCTTATCTATCAAAGCTGGACTTTGTTGATGGAGCTCAAAAAAGCAGGCTGAAAAAGATGACACATCAGCTTGACTACAAAACAAAAAAGTGTTTAGCATTCTCCTCAAAGCATGTTGATCTGTCCAAAAGTGTCAAATGGTCAGTTGGTCCCAAATGTTCGTGGACACCCCTTCTAAGGATTGCATTCAGCAACTTTTAAATTGCACCCATTGCTGACACATATGTGCAAATGCCCTCTAGAGAAATACTGCCAAAAGAATAGGACACTTGGACTAGCGTAGCAGAATTGAGCAATGGAACTGTGTTCTCTGGGATGATTTGAGTAGTTGGCCATGGCTTGAATGTAAGAGTTGCAGCCTTGTGACTTGAAGGTTGCTGGGTCAAGTCCCTGAAGAGACAGGATGTGACTGAAGTGTCCTTGAGCAAGGCACCCGGGTTCTGTAACTGAGGCCACCCACTGCCCCAGCCATGTGTGCTCACATGTGTCTACTCAATAGCTCATATGTGTGTATTCATTGCACTAATGGGTTAAATGTGGAGGAAAAATACCACCTTGGTCCTCTTTGTCTTTGAGGATGGTGGTGATCATCCAACATCCTGACTTGTTGCTGAATACAATCAATTCTTCACAGCAATGCTCTAGTAGAAAGCCAAAAGGAGGATGAACTCTTCTTAATAGTCTTGATTTCAGAAGAAACAATGAATGAGCATGTCCCAATACTTTTTTGCTGTTTGCTTGGGATCAACTGATCTTCAAACACCACCAAAAAGGTTTTAATCTACAATGAACTGACTCTTGCCATGTGTGTCGTTTCAGGTCTCGCTCTTGCTGCACCATTTGAGAACATCTACTTTGGCCTTTGGGGTTACAACTGTGTTTTAGCTTGCATTGCAATTGGTGGAATGTTCTATGCTCTTACATGGCAGGCTCATCTCTTGGCTGTAGCCTGTGGTATGCTCCCTATCTCAAACTAATTTTATTCCCTCAACCCTAAATGATTCTGGTTATGTAAGAGCCATTTTCCGTGTTATCAGCACCACTGTAATGACCTCCATTTCATTTCTCATTTCCTCAGCATTTTTCTGTGCCTACCTCGGTTCTGCTATTTCTAACGTGATGGCTACTGTAAGTACTGTTTACCGACAACACAACTGCACTAGATGATGTTAAACTTCTAATTGCTCATTCCTCTGATGTTCTCATCCTCAGTTTGGCCTCCCGGCATTCACCTGGCCCTTCTGCCTGTCCGCCCTCACCTTCCTGTTGATCACTACGGAGATGAAAACCATCCACAAGCTGCCGCTGGACAAAGTGGCCTACCCTGAAAAAAACCTAATGTACTACCTGAAGATGAAAAGGGAAGAGAGAATGGAGAAGCTAAAGAAGGCCCAAGATGAGGAACAACTGCAGAAGAAGGAAGTGCAAAATGCAAAGGAGGAGGTGAAGATTGCCATTGAGAGGCAAGAGAAGGAGCAGCAGGACACCATTGCTGCAGAACCTCCACCATATAATCCAGCTGTTACGGTCAGCACAGAGACAAGCACTGTAGAACTGTCTGTACTATGAATCAGCACTTCTTTGAGCTACTAAAACGTATCCACCCACATGCCTCAACAAACTATCAGCACACGATCTCACTCTAGCTCAAATGAACACTTCCTTAACAGAGACACGCTTGCAAGCGGTGAGAAGTTGCCATCAGATGAGGAAGCAGTCAGGAGATGATGATGAGGGAAGAGAAGATTCTTTATTTCATTCTCGTGTGTGCTCTGTTCTCTTTTCGCCCCAGTCACCAAACTACACCAGTCTCACCATTCTGATCTAGACTGGTCACCATCATTAGTCTGGTCTCCCCCCAGCAGTCTCAATTTCATTCTGCCTGTTCCAAATTTTACAGTCCTGGCCCAACTCCCAAAGAGAAAACTGGAACAGGACAAGATTACCATTTGGTGTTTGACCTTTCATCTAATGTAAATGTATGTAAATATTGACTCATCAGTTCCCCCTTTTAATATTTTAAAATAAAACAATAATAAACAAAAACCTCCTCTCTCCTTCCACGGATGCTGTTTAAAACATGCAAATGACAGATGTCAAATATAATGGGTTATTGTAGGTGTTTGAAAGGTACTTATCTTTACCAACATGAGCCAAATGTAAAATGTGCATTGTGCCAAGATCCAAACCAAGTATCTGGCCAGTTGGTATCAATCCGATCTATGTGTTCAACATGATCACATAAATCCTCTAGTTCTTAAATATGCTCTTCTAGTCTAGAGCCACTCTGTTTTGCAATATCATCAGCCTATGCAATTGTTGTAACATTTACAGGTCCAGGGAATCTGGAACCAGCAAATTTCTTTACTGCACCATGTAAATAATTGTCGATCACAGTTGACAGGACTGTATGTACCAGGTATATTTAATATAATTAACTTATTTGTGGCAGGACTATGAATAAAGATTACATGACTACACTCACCATCCTTATTATTCAATACTATGGGTTGTAGCCTTGGTTTGGTCACACTTTGTCAACTTCTTATGGCTTCATTCCTGGTAAGAGATAAATAAGTAAAACATCATAACATCATAACACAGACCATTGAATTTAGCAGATAATTCACTAAAAATCGTACGTCCTCATTTCCAATATGTTCCTGTGGATGCAGGAATGTAAACTAATTAGTATCATGTTCCATGATATCATGGTCCATGATCCAGTGTCATAAATACAATCCTGGTTTGTTTTTCCCAAAGAAATGATTTTTTTTTATGACTATGGATACTATCTATTGTCCTCGGTTGAACCAAAATATAGTGAGTTTTTCAAAATATAGTGAGTTTTTTTCACAGTGTTCTACACACCAAGGAAACCTAAATTTTGCATTATTAATACTATGGTTTGAGTCATATAAGAGCTTACATTCACTGACAAAACAGCTGTTTGTAACAGAACACAGGTATCACAATCAGAAATTACAGAATGTCTAGTTCACACTAATCCATTTGGTGTCTGCCAAATGCCATAAACTCCAGCTCGTATCCTGACTGGATGGGGGCTACAGCCGTATCTTGGAAGCTAAATCTGCTTTTTCAGATCGAATAGTGCTTGAAATGAATTATCACTATCTTCATTGTTAACAGGATAGATACAGGGGTTGGACAATGAAACTGAAACACCTGGTTTTAGATCACAGTAATTTATTAGTATGGTGTACTAGGGCCTCCTTTTGCAGCCAATACAGCATCAATTTGTCTTGGGAATGACATTTTTTGGATACAATCCGGATTAGAACCCGAACATCCCTTTCAGACAGCTTCCTCTTGCGTCCACAGTTAATCCTGTTGGATGTGGTTGGTCCGTCTTGGTGGTGCTGACGTTACCCTGGATACAGTGGCTCTTGATACATCACAAAGACTTGCTGTCTTGGTCACAGATGCACCAGCAAGACGTGCACCAACAGTTTGTCCTCTTTTGAACTCTGGTATGTCCCCCATAATGTTGTGTTCATTGCAATATTTTGAGCAAACCTGTGCTCTTACTTGCTAATTGAACCTTCACACTCTGCTCTTACTGGTCCAATGTGCAATTAATGAAGATTGGCCACCAGGCTGCTCCAATTTAGCCATGAAACCTCCCACACTAAAATGACAGTTGTCCCAGTTTCATTGTCCAACCCCTGTAGACATTCTACTCATAGGTTAAAACCTATGAACCTATGGATTCCTGCTCATGATAAAAGCTGTCACTGCACTTCTGTCGATGGAATCCAGATGTCTTCAAAGTTGAGATCTTCAGATAGTGTTCTCTATGATTCTGCTGTAATTTGTTAGAAATCCTTCCTTCATGTTAATCCAGCAGAAGGTTGTCAGTGAAGGTTGGTTAACACCATCCTTAAAACTTTCTTTGCTTAATCAGTCTGTTTAGCAATGAGTTTTGCCTTGAGAGAAACCTATTCTCTGACATGATATGCAAAACAGAAACTGATGCCTCAGATGTGTGCCTAATAGCATACAAACAACTGGCCAAAAACATATCAGCCACAACTATGGCCAAAATTGGACACGGCCAAAACTATTCAGATAAATCTTGGCAGTAAAGCCACATTCTAGATATATAGACCTCAGTCAGGCCTCTGAGCTTCAGCAATTTAAACTGAAAGGTGATGAAACACGGATCACTTATAGCAAACAGTCCACTCAGCTGTCCATCTGTGTTCTGATCATAAAATACAGATCTGAATTAACCAGAACTTAAAAATTACAAAGGCAATGTGTTAGTTAACATTGGCCCAAATATTCAAATCTCATCAGATGATCAATTATCAGACAGTTTTTCATTTTTAAGATGAGAACAAATAAATACCCTTAAGACGAATTTACAAAAATTAGGAACTACAGTGAAGCTGTGAGAGCAGAAAACCTCTTTATATCATTCATGGACATGTATCACAACTCCTCAATAATGCACTGTGTTAGCTTGTAAACAATAATTGCTGTAATAGCCAGATATGCTGATTCATTGAATGCAACTCAGCTCAGGTTACACAGACCCCAAAAACTGCACCACAGCAAACCAAAGGACGTCCAGTTAAACTTCATCAAGATCTTTAACCCTCATTTCACCTACAGTCCTACTTCTGTGCATTTGTCCAAAACTTGTAATAGCTTTTCTACAGGAAACACGTTTAGTTTGATTTTTCCACCTCGATAGGAGTGTAAACTGGAAAAATTCATCAAGATTGACTGCAAACTTTGTAGATTTTTTCCCCCAGTTCCTTTCCCTGACTTTATCAACTGCTCCTTTGATCTGTGCTATTGTACACTGAATAAAAATGCACATTAGTGTCTGTTTGATACTCTATCTCAATTAGGGACAGCTCATCTGGTGTGCTTCTAGGCTGTAGCAAATTTAATTCCTTGTGCACTTTAGGAATCAACCTCTTCGCCATTTTAACTTTTTGTTTTTATGGAAATATTGATTCTCAACACAGGAAATAGATGCTCATCTTGGTACATACACATATATGTATTTGCTTGATAATCAACTTATTGCAATGTAGGACAGCAATGGTGTCATGTAAGTCCCCAATTTGCACTGTGGTCAACAACAAGATCAACGGTCGGTTGTCATGCTGTGGGGTGCAATTTTGTACAAAGCCACATTTCCTTTGGTCTTCATCACAGGCACTTTAACATACAGTGGTCCTAACTTTTCAGAACGCACACACCGGTGCATTATTCAAACAGGCCTATGCCCGTCCACATAGTGTTGTCTTAAGAGCTTGGCTTGAAGATATAGATACTATGCCATCTGTCACATCACCAAACCTCAGTAACTCCATTCCAACACATCTGGCATGTAGCATTATACCCAACACCACACTGAGAGACTCTACTTCTGTCTGTGTAGCTCAATAAATATTACCCATATCTTTATTTTTTCTGGTAACCTTTATCTTTCTTCCAAACAGCACTGCAATCAGACACTCCTTTCTTGGTGCAACAATTTCAAAAAGTCATCTAATCAGCCAATCATGTGACCGCAGGGCAAAGCATTAAACCATGCAGTCCAGGTATTCTCAGGGAATTTGAGAACAAATGTTTGACAATCTTCACGGGGTTTTCCTGGTCTGGTCAGAATGTCCCTTCAAGGTCAATGCCATTTCTTGGGTTGTAATTTTTTGTAGTTAACTCTGAATCGTTTCACATTTCACATATTTGTTTCTGTAATATGTGAACGTGGCTATTTTCTGTGTCTGTATTTGTTTAGAAACTTACTGGGCCAAATGCAAAGAACGGTATTCAACAAATGATGTATATTTTATATATAAAGTATTAAACATACTTGTGGTCTGTAAAGTCATAAGTATATATTATAAAATAAATGAAAAGACCTCACTGGTCTACCGTTTTGTATGTGCATCTCAGGGAATTAAACTGTACTTATTACATACTGTACATATGACATATATAAGGTCATAGTTCAATCCTTTTGACTTATAGCTCATGAAAATCAATACCTAATTTTACCACCATATAAACAGAAAAGGATGTACAATATAAAAATGTCCAAATATGTTCATTTATACACTCAAAACTGCATCAATGTGCCACAGCATGGGAGGCAGTCAGCTGAGATGTTATTGAAGCCCAGTTTTTTTGATAATGGCCTTCAGCTGACCTGTATGGCAGGTGCAGGGTTGCGTGTTTCTGATCTTTCTCTTGACAATAACTAACAGATTCTCTCTGGGGTTGAGGTCCGGAGAGTTGGTTGACCAATCAAGCTCAGTAATATCATGATCAGCAAACCATCTGGCAGTAGTTTTGCCACTGTGGGCAGTTCTACTGGAAAATGAAATCTGCATCTCCATAGAGTTTGTCAGCAGATCTGTGCTGTACATTCTCCAGACATTTAGCTGCAGTGACTGAATAAAGCATAGTGAACAGAGGGCACATGATGCAATCAGGGTGAGTGGAGTGTTCGTGGCGTTAGAAATGACTTCCGGAACTGTCGGGTCACCTAGGAATGACCACAGACTTGGTGGACTGGGAGGATTTGTTTCTTCCATAATTTTTGGTAATATTCTTGTTTCAATGCTGCTGATTATTCTGGGTTCTGTGTTTCCTCACCTCTTTACTGGTGCCATGTTACTGCTCATGTAGCCCCTCTTACTATTTTGACGTTCAAGTGAAGGAATACGGGATGGAGAAGCTGGAGTCACATGTGCTCTTCTCTGTGTTGCACAAGTAGGTTATGGTCCGATATGTATTTATTTTTGCTCATAAACTGTTACATCACAACAGCACAACCCACTGCATCCTAATACATATGCCAGGTCATAAACTCTGTGCCACATTTCACTGTGAACAGACAAGTTCCTATTCATGAAACACTGCTTTTCTGCGATGATAAGGATCAGTTTAAATGTACTGTTAAAAAAAAAGAGATGAAAACGATCACTGTTTTAGATTATGTGTCGAGAGATTCACGTGGATGAAACTGCAGATGAATGTGTCCAGATAAAAGTGAAAGCATACATTATGCTTTACAGAGCAGTAACAGTACACATGGCAACACAGAGGAACACAGTGCTACATGTAGTATCTGCTGAGGGCACAGTAATACTCCAAGTACTGAATTACACACCTAGTATATATTTAAAATATTACTTTTCTTTAAAATGAGTCTGATTAAGACAGGTTTGACACCTAGATATAAGAATAGAACCTGTCTGCTCTAAATGAAGATGTCTCGCAGTGCTCTCATATCAACCCAAACTAACCTAAAATGACCTTGTTTCTAAATAAGCACTGGTACAATATGTCCTCATTACTGTGAAACTGCACTCATGATAAGATCATCTGAGTATACTGTGTGCTCAGGAACACCGTGAAAAATCCCAGTGGGATGTTACGGGTGTGGGCTGCTGAGGTGGTGAAAGGGCCAGTCAACAAAATTAAATGGATCAAAAGGGACCCCAACCATACCCCCACACCTCCACCCAACAAACCCCCCCAACCTGATAAAACGAAACTTCAAAAAAGAAAAGAAACTGGTCAGAAATCCAGGGCTGAATTTTGGACTGGAAAGTTCCCAGTCTATCCCTGACAGAAGAGGTCTGGCAATGGAGCAAAGGGTTTAGCTGGGTTTAAAGCCTCAGTATAGGGGTGGAGACAATGTTCACCTGGCTTCGGTGAATAATTAGACGTAACTGCGAAGAAAGCAAACAACCACAGATGTGAGGCTTTTCACAGAGGCTTCACATATGATGCACATGGTAGTTGGGCAAACTCTGTTGACGTTATCACTACACGACAAAGTCTGTGATTGGTTGGTAAAAAAGCCATGTCATGACAGCAGCGGAGGAGAGATTAAAAAACACTCAGACTGTTATAAACTCATCACTCAGAAAAATCTAAAGATCTATTTTTGCCATCTAAAGTGGGAAAAACCTCAAATCAGTTGGAAGTCAGTGGGAAAATCAGTTGCCTCATGGCTGTCTGACTTCACAAAGCACCATAGAAATGTGAATCATTTTCACTGATCTTAACATCAATATGTCAGTGACACCAGCAGTTATGAAGCATATCATCTCTGTCCAATGAAAAACGTCTCTAAAATGGTGACTTTACAGAAGGCAAAAATGTTCTTTACTTTAGACGTTAATGTAAAGTAAGAGTATATGAATAAAAGTAAACAAGAGTTATTGTAAAGCATTTCTATTGGTCTATTCATCCAGAATTAATGACACAGTGTGTAGAGCATCTACAGAGAAAACACTAAAAATCACAGAGAAAAGACTACAGTGGACCAAAATGGAGATACATGGTTTTCACTGGACATCAACGATATGCAACAGGCAAAACAAAACCTTAGAGTGTATGAGAGCTTATAATTCTAGATTATTTATTCATCAGTTTGGTGAGATGGAAATATAAAGCAGAATCTGAGATTTTAGATGGAACATTAGGGCTGGTGGAAGTAACCAGAAAACCAGGGTAGTTTAGTTTTACCGGCTCACCTTCAACTACATAGTGATCCGTCTTACAGGTGTCCCTGGCACCGCAACAGTGGGAAGGTAGGGTCCAAAACACATGTCCTTCCTACTTTAAAAACAGCTTTGTGTCTTTGTTTACATACAGTTTATATTGTGTGATATTGTGAAACAGGAAATTGTAGGGAAGAGCTAATAAATCCTCATTTAAAGCATCCAGAATGTGTGAATCAGCTGTTAGCCATTAGAACCCGAGGCCAATTTTGTGTGATTTTTTGTAGTTTGACATAATTTTATTTGCCAAAACATTATTAGTCATACACGCTAGATATTATTATTTCCAGTTATGTCCTGAAATTCGTCTTCATTTGTAAATAATAACAATTTAAATATTTGTATGAAATTGCCATTGTTTTGATAAACAATTTTACTTGTACCTTTGTTTTGCTTATAAGAATTAAACACCACATTACATCTTAGAAATCCGGTTGGAAGTTGATCATCCAGAGTGTTTTTGAATTATTAGTAATGAGCAGATCAATAGAATAGTCATAACACTTGACAGTGGTCCAAATAAAGTAAAAAACAACTTAATATCCTTTATTATATTTGTATCAGTATAATTCAGTCTCAGGACATTAATTCTGAAATTTAAACACTGTGTGAGCAAAGAAAGAGAGCAAACAGCCCCTCCTACTGATCAGTCCGAGTGTGTATGCAGGTTGAGTATGTACACGCGGACAGGGCAGTAAACAGTAAACAGTGTAAGTGCACTGCTTACAACACAACAGTGACAGCATTTCTAACCAACATCTGCCAAATTTAATGACTTCAGTTCAGACAGTTTGGGTGGAGGGACTAGTATTTCACACCTGACATGGGGGAGAGGGAGTGTTTTTTGTGTGAAAAAAGAAGGAAGCTGTTTCATGAATTAAACTTTAGGAGAGCTTCTTACTTTAGGTAGCATAAAGCTAATGTAAATTACTTCTAGAAGATCTTGAATGTGGTTTGTGAAATGGGTTAATTAAGCTACCATGGAAATGCAGTGCTCTGGAACAGCTTAATTTCACTAGTGATAAGTAGTCTCTACCGAAGACAGATAATATTCCACGGCCAGACGCATCACCAGACCTATCCCTGATTGAAAATGCGTGGAATTCTATTGGACACGATCAACACTCCACCCTTACTGCAGAATCTGCAGGAACTGAGTGGGAATATTCAAGATGGATGGGCTGGATTATTGCAGGACACTATTAGGAAGCTCCATTACAAGACATCTGGGATGTTAGGACGCCACACTGAGAGACACTATTCTGTATATATTGCTCAATATTTGGTCATATCAGTCTGAATGTTTAATCATTTATTGTTCCTGGAAACCTTTATCTTCCTTCCACATACCACTGCAATCCAACACTTCATTCGGGTTGCAGCTATTTTTTGGACTGTAAGTGGATCAGAGTGGACCACAGCATCTACTGTGTAGCTCAAATCATGTCAGACTTTCTTCCTCTGGACACCAAACGTCATGTGAGAGATCTAAAATAAAAACTGGTTGCAGGTTTATTAGATCTAGACCACTGGTTTAATGTACAGGTATGAAAACACAGGCTGCGTGGTGTACGCTGCACAGCTTCCAGGGCCTGGGTATAACCCTCACACAGGTCTGTGAGAAGTTTGGGGTTTCCTGTGGGTGCTCCAGAGTTTTGTACCCCATAAGACACAAGCCAGGTAGACTGACTACAATAACGTGGTGTGAGTGAATAGGTGTGGTGGTGAAATTCCTGCCCTGTGTCCAATGATTCCGGAAGGACTCTGGATCAACCATGACCCCGAGTAAGAGGAAGTGGATAAAATGATGGATGTATGAAAACAGTGGCTTCCAACAGAAGAAACTGGCACGCTATTCTTTTGTCATTTATAAATTCTGCCAGAGTAGGAGTTCTGATTGAGGACCTGTTCCTTTCCATGAGGTTACAGTAAATAAGAGGAATCTGACCCCACATCAGCACTTATACTTGTACACCAGCTGTGTGAACACAGGACAAGCTTGCTCCATGAAGAAAAACAGTGCCACCTAGTGTGACTTTAAAGGCAACTGTAAATTAAAGGCAATTTATTTATTTATATATATTTCCTTTTCTTCCAGTGTAAAGCTCGTGAGGGAAGGAAAAAAAAAAGAATTTAAATATCACATTCCAGAACAACAAACACTGCACGCCAATGGCATCTCTAAGGGTTTGAACAGATGACCTTTCTCAGAAATTCAACCAACCTCGAGACCAATCAGTTTCAAAGAAAAAAAAAAAAAAAAAAAAAAAAAAAAAAAGGGAAAATAAACACAGGACAAATGTGTGTCTCAGTCTTTAACAAGAAGGGAAAAAAGAAACTGGCTGGTTAAGCAAAACATAAACATTATTTTTTCCATTCAGTGTCTGTATATAGATATCTAAACATCGGAAAGTGCGGAGGAGCTCATTATTGGAACAGGAGCTAAAGAGCAAACAGCAAACACCACACGTCTCTCAGCCCTACCTGACATTTTCAGGAGGAAAGACAGAAAAAATAGAAAAAAGGAAGAAAATAAAGTTGAATGTGATGCACAAAATTCCTTGAGCAAAAAGCAACAAGTTAACAGGTGAATTTCTCAATGTGTTAAAGACTGAAACAAGGTTACGTTAATAGCCACACATATACAGTAAAACGTATGATACATAAACACATGACTTTTTATATGACAATCTGTACTGAACACAAGGGTGCACCAATACCAGCTTGTGGTACCTGTTCACTAGTTCCAAACCCAAAATGTGTAAAACCATAGGTTTAACAGGCTTCAAAGGTGAAGTCTCCCCATCCCCAATTTCTCCTTTAAAAAGTAACAGTTAAACGACTGGAAAGGAACTTCTGCAGAAACCTGCTGCCCTCATGTGCTCACTATATGTTTATTTCTCTGTAGTCCTACGTACAGAGTCTTTGCTTTCAGGCTGTTTGAACTCAAAAACAGTGTTAGCTGGCTATAGTTATATATTAATGACAGATGCCTCAATCATTCAGAAAACATTCCTTCAAACCTTCCATCAATCACTGAACCCCATCCTTCTCACCACAACAAAGAAGTTGATAGTACAATCAATTGTACTCCACAGAACTCAGCAAAGTATGATTCACATTTGAGCTGCAAAATATTGGGAAAATACTGACACTGCAATATATATATTGAAATATTAAAAAATACAATACTTTTCACCAAATCTCATCAGACATCAGTGATCTAACATGACATTAATAAAGCCCTCTGTTATCAAAGACTGGAGTAAAATAAATGATATTGGGCAAATAGATTCTGCTTCAGGTCACTTATTAAAATCAAGTTTTGTATCAAACAGCAAAAATATAAACACTTAATTACATTTGCCTTACATGACATTACATTTCTTGCAATGTGAATATTGTGCAAGCCCACAATGTGATGATGCTGAAATGATATACCGTGCAACCCTAACTCAATTTGTACAGAACATGCCAGTGAACCTGGAATTCCTATTTGGAAACCTGGACAAGATCCACGGTACTCAGTACTCAACTTTAGTACGCCTAACGTCACTGCAATAATGGTAGAGGGAACAGAAAACATGCTGGAATTGTCCCAGTTCCCATGTTTCAAGTTCTCAAACATTTTCCACTGTGGAGTCCCTCAAGTTCCTTGGCACCACTGTAGCCAGGGACCTGAAGTGAGAGGGAAATATAGCCAGAATGGTCTCCATTGTTTTCTGTTCTGTGAGAGAAATTTCTGAGGAAACGCTAAACCTCAGAATATGTAACAATCAGAAACTAGTGTAAAAAAATTTTTTTCAGACATTACTGTCTGTAATTACAATATTTGCTATTTGTATAACAATTCTAATGAAGCACATGAAGGCAGCATTTAAGTCAAGCAAAAGAACATCCAAAGATTCCAATAATTGCATGATACTGTAAATATGTATCTTAAATAAATGTATCATTGGTATTGATGGTATTGGTGCACCCACACATTGTAACCAGATGCAATGGAGTTACAATCATAAAGCTTGCCACTGGTGGTTTCCCATGCAAAATGAGAACTGTTTATACATTCAGTAGGAACCATAACTTCACCTCTAACCTGACAAAAGAACATTTTTAAAGTACCATTTCAGATTTCTTTGCACAAGAATAAGATGCAGAACCATCACAACAGTCCCATCTCATCAACAGTAGTTAGCAATTTGCATTATTACTAATACAGTCTACTGGAGTAGAATTTTATCTAAGACTATATCTAGGTTCTCCCCGTCTGTTTCTCTTGGATTTCAAACTAAAACTGACTCCAGAATTATTGGCACCCCTTCTTTAAGCACTAATATTAACAAATTCCTTTACAAATTACTTCTGTTTAAATGTCCCATATCTACATTCTTCTCCTTTTATATTTGGACTGTTTGAAGTCAACTGTTTGCGGTTTATTTACAAAATCCGTTTGAATTCATTTTTACATGATCATTTCATCACAACCCGCCCCCTCCCTTTATCCCTTACAACTGAATATGGAAATAACCTGTGTTTTGATTGGATATCCTGTAGTCCATCTTTTTCAGATGTTAAACCAAGACTGAAAGACTGGAAGACTGCCATCGTACTAGGGCTATGTTCACGCAGCAGGTAAAAGTGGCCCAAATCTGACCTTTATCGTCATGTGACATGTTATCCAAGTGGCAGCTTGAACAGCAAAAACCCAATGGAACTGATCTTTGCGGTTCTGAGTTTGGCCCACTTTCATCCATGGTATTGAAATCCAATACATATCCAATTCACAGCAAACAACCAGATCAGAATGTGTGCAACTTTTCCATCAATCCAACATTTTTCTTAAATATACAAAGAGGAGAAGGGAAAATAGACAACAGCCATGAAGGAGATTTTCAGTGGGATAGTGAGGTAACAGACCTCATAAATATTTGGGGGAATGCCTCTGTTCCAACAAAATTAGAAGGCACATACTGCAACATCTCTGTGGTTTAATAAAACGGACAAATGTGGCCACAGGAGGACATGGCTGAGTTAAAGGGAAACCAAGGAGTGTCTGTGGGTGAATAATCCCAGCTGTAAACCACTAGAGCTCTGTGTTCTGCTGGTGAAAGATATTTCTGGGGATGGAGTGTTCATGTATGCATCTCAGTTTAGATAAATGTTTAGACAAATATCAGGTTACATAAAAAAAAAAACAGTGTGAACGGCTTAGAAAAAGAACTGGATTTGGTGAGAAAACTTTCCTCACTACTTTTCCTGCTGTGTGAGTGTAGCTTAGGAACAGTCTCCATTTATTTGACATAACTTGCACATAAAGCCTAAACATGTTTACACAGATAATCAAAACTCTATTTGGAAAAAACACAGAAAGATAGACTTAAAATTCACACTTATAAGTCAAATAAGTCCCACATTAAACACTAGCATTAAAAGCATTCTGGTATAATCTCCCTTGACAAGGATGGCAGTAATAAAGGAGTTTAAGGGGTTTGTAAGCATGCAGTTGTGGACAGTTCTCAGGTCCCAGGTTTTCAAAAGGTTGTAACTAAGGTTCTTGGTTCTTTTTATTTTGAAAAATAAAGTTTTTGATCATTATCCATCAATTCCATCTATTTAAATTCCCAGACATATTCCAGAGAATTTTGATAGTGTCAATCATTTTGGCACATTAAAACATCCTCATGGATATATTTTAAGTAGAGCTGGTAGGATATATATCAATATTTATATCTATACTGGTATATAAACAGAGCATGATCTGGGCTGGAGCGATATTGCTTATTTTGAGTTTTTACTTTTGTAACATTCATTTCAATCTTGTGGAAAACATTTTTTTTTTCTTTGCTCTGATCTGTGCTCGCAACTCCTCGTCTACTCTTCTCCCCTTTGCCCCCATTCGTGATCTCATATACATACTATGAAGGGAGTATAACACAAAGCTCTTGCATGAAGACGATTTACTCAAATTTGATGTTACACTTCTTATTAGATATTATGTTTACATATAGCAAAGACAAAGGATTTAAGGGGGTGTCAATTTTTCACATTGTATTTTGCGTGTCATATATTGCATTGTATATCAGCATTCAGCTAAAATATATTGGGATATCCTATTATTGTTCACATTGCCCAGCCCTATTTTAACGGGTACCAACAACTCTAAAGTCGACTGTATACATCCCATTTGAATCCTGATGCATTTTAAGTTAATAAGCTACTTTCATGTCCATTAGATGTGCGTAGCAAAACGTAAAACAACACCCACACTTTTTTCCTATGATTTAACTTAAACTCTGTCAAGGAAAAGCTTCTGCCTCAACTACGTGCAAGTCTGCACAAACATATAAAACACAGTATATACATCACCAAACTGAAACACACTGTCAAACTTAAATTAAAGGATAATTGGGAAAACAGCTAAGGCAAGAGTATTTACACAGTACCGGCTACAGGCATTGCAAATTCCAGATGACTTTGCACTTTACAAATTGTATGTGGTGGGGGGGCAATGAGAGGCAAATGCCTTTACAAAAACTGATTGTCTGCACATAACCAGACAGATACACTATCTAAGCACCACAGGTGCGTGACTCCTGTTGATACAAGGAGTTCTATTGTCACAAATCCAACATCGCAGAATTTCAGAAATCATATTCCACTTTTTAAAATGTTTTTTTTTTTTTTTTGGCAACGTAGGCAAAAGGCATGTTGAAAAGATACTGCTGACAGGTTTGGTCTGTATCCATCGACAGCAGTGGGAAGCAAATCAGTTCAAATGCGTCATCGTTCATAGACCAACCAGAGTAGACCTGAGCAAGCTGGACCTCCTAATAGTGCAAACAGATTTGGAGGCCAGAGCCACAAATGAGCAGAGATGGGCTGGAAAGTGAAGCTACAAAGTAGCAAGTTTCCCACATGACCTGAAATTGGCTACCAATGCTTATAGGCCAAAGCATACATGCCTGCATCTCCTGCATCTACATCTCTACCCAACAAACAGGAAGCCCATAAACAACACAGTGCTGATATCTACACATAACGTTCTAAACCACAAAGCTGCTACTGTCTTCATAAGACAATGACTCATTTTGTAACTTTTTCATGGGACAATTTAGAATCTAGCCAGCTAGTCAGTTTAGTCCTCAAAAAGAGAAAAAAGCACTGGAGAAAATTATAATCTGAAAATACAAATAAAAAAAACCCCCTGAATCTTCCCAGTCCACGGCCCATCTCTGCACTGTAAGGCCCAGGCTGTGTGTTACGGTAACATCACTCACAGGTGCTTGGCCACATCACTTGAGGGGCTCTGTGCACAAGAGGGAGGTGGCTGCAGGCCACTGAGACTACAGCCATGTCCTGAGCGTGGCCAAGTTGCGGTCCATCCATTGCATGTTCAGTTTGATGGTCTCAGTGGCCTCCTGAATGCTTCTCATTTGAGATCCTCTCTCCTTTAAGGAACCAAAGAATCTCTCAACCTGAGGGAACAAAGTAACCATGGTGATTAAGTGATAGCTGAGCTAAACGAATTATTGAATGAAGATCCAAATACCGTCAATCAGCCAAAGACATAATTTAAACAGTTGTAGCAGATATCTTGAAACCTGAATTCTGGTTGCCTACACCAAAATATGTTGTTAAATAATTTCCTTTTTATAGATACTTTCATATATACACACACTGGTCGGTCTTCTGATCCCACACTCCATGAAAGCTTCAAAAATGCTGCCCTGACCTATATGATATGCACGTGGGGCTCCTGCATTGTGCACATCTGCAATGTGGCTGGGATTTCTGACAGTCACTTGTCTGTTTGCACGAACAATTCTAGTCAGATGCCACCAGTGCACTGTCCACTATGGGTGGTAATGCCTTATAAGACGTATTCCTGGTACATGTAACACTGTGGACTGTGGAATACTAGCACAAATTCAGAAAAGGAGTGTCCCATCCATCTGGCACCCACTACAATACCTTGCTTAATCTGACGGTACCTTGCCACAACTTCTTGCGTGGCAATGTAAAAACGCAAGTAGTCTGCATTGCATTTGTTCACATCTCGGACTTCAGAAGAAAATTAAAATAGTTCAGACATCAAACGTGTATTAGCTGATCTACATTTTATGGTAAGGGGATTTCATTTTTGCTAAACTATTGCTTTTAGATCGACCTATTCACAGTGATCCCAAAAGTAGTGAGCATTTCAACAATAATCTAATCTAAATCTAAAATAATCTTACCACTCTGATGGTTTTGGGGAAACTTCCAGATATACATAAAAGAACTCACCTCTTCAAGACGCGTCTTTGTAGAAAACTGACTAGTTGTTGACATGATGATGCTTTGCAAGGCAAAGCTACCAATGGGAAATCTTAAACAGAAATGAGAAAAAGTGTCTCGAAACTATGCAAAAGTTGTTTAAACATTTTAAATTGCTCCCTGGATACATACTGTCATTAACATACTACAACCACTTACTTTTCGGTAAGTTTATCCCAGTTCTCCTTCACAAAATCCCAGGCATAGAGATAGCCTGCAAAATGTCTACAGACTGTGCTGATCACAAGAGGAAGTTCAGGAGTCTGAATTATGCTTCCTTCAAGACCAGCTCTGAGGATCCTGTAAGGGAAAAAAGCTCGTCATTAACACAACAATGACGTGTCCAAGTTTCTGAGGGGATGACATTCTGGACACAAGTCATACCATACAATTTTTCGCACATCTTGTGTGCTGGACAAAGCCTCCAGTGTCTTGCGTTTCTCCGAGTCATAGATGGAGTGCGTGTAAGTATCAATTAACTCCTTCCAACCTTCTTCGGTCTGGGCTGCCACGGACAGAACTGCCCTCAGGAGGTCTCCAGGAATACTGAGGAAAGAAAACAAATTGCAGGAATGTGATGGAAAGCATGTCTCTCTCACAGATGATGGATATTTGCCAAATGCTACAGACAAAATCAGAATGTCACCATCTCCAAATAACAGTCATAAGATCTGGACTATAGTTCTATAGTTCACTGGAATTTCAGCAAACAAACGGAAATCATGAGGAGTCAATTATGCTCTATACAGCTATCTTGCTTTTGTTGGAGCGACTGTCTCAAATGTCCTGGCTTTCTACTTTTTGATTTTGATAATAGAAAGCCCCCTCCTTGGCTCACAGCACACCAAATTCAACTAATCAGCTTATTAACAAGCCCTTTCAGTGTTGCAAATGTATTTTAAAGCAGGGAAGCCTCAGAAATTTGCAGAGCAGGGGGTGTTAAGACCGGGTTTGGAAAACGCTGGTGTACAGGTTCATATTTATTTGCGGCAGAAAGTTCTATTCTATTGGCACTTCTCTACAGGGACTGGACAAAGCTGTGTGTGCATTTGTAAATCTGCGTCAGCAATGGGTGCAATTTAAAGTAGCTAAGTGCATTCATTAGAATGGGTTTCCACAATTCAGCATGTTAAAATGATCCATTCAGTCCATTCTTTGAACCTCAAGTACAGCAAAATGTAGACAGTCTGAAGTGTAGTTTAGATTGAAGCTAATTTAATTTATTAGTTCAATATTTTTTTAATTCATCAACACAATATAAGCAGTATTGAAAAAGTGTTATTATACCTTGAACACTGAATTGTTGCACAATATAGATGTGTGCTTTAAAAAAGTCAAAGTGCTTTTGCTACACTTTAATTGGAGCTTAAATTTAATAAAAATGCATTATTATATGAATATAAACAGCATAAACCTACTGATTAGTTTTATTGGAAGCAATCCACTGAACAAACAGGGTTTTGGCCTGCTTTGTGCAGTTAGGTCTGTTGAGGCTGCAGGCTGTCTCGAGCAGTGCAGACCTAAGAGCTTGCTTAGATACAGAAGTCTCCACCCCCCAAGACTGTCTGTCCATCAGATCACCAAAATGATCAGAAATGAATGTCTGTAGGAAGGAAAACAAAATAAATCATATCGGGTAAGCCAGTCTGGGATTAAGAGTGGGGGTCACGATTCTTTGAAACAAACATTCATTAGTGTCCCTAGTTCTTGTCTTGGGATTTTCCAGGACTTTTTTTACTTCCACACTTAAAATGTCTCACTGAAAGCCACATTAAAATAAGCTGCATTAGACAACAGTATTAACATGGTCGTGTTTAAGCACTAAGAGATCAAGTCCAAATTTCCAAACATAGACACTGTTCTATGAGAAAGGGTCTTTAAAATTTGAAAATAAATTCATCAGATTAACTAAACTACACTTGGGCTAAATCAGGCTAATAAATATGGTATATCTCGTGACGTGAAAAAATCAAACAGCATCCAGACTGCATGCACACATAAGACCCTGGCATGTCAAGTTTTGAAAACTAACATATATTAAATTAACTCCTTCACACAGAGTCTGAAACTGATGGACTGCAATGCTGCATCAATTTTTCCCCAATCAGAGCCAGTTTGATTTTCTGCAATACTGGATGCCCTAAAATCAAACTGACCAATCAGAGCTCCATTATTGTGGTTGCAGACCTAGCAAATCAAGAACAAGGCAGAAAAGCTCCTCTTGTTTGTAGCAAAACATAGCTTAGAGGACCAGCAACAGGCTGACACTAAAATATGGAGGATAAAGAAAATAGTGGAGCAAAGCTGAAAGGCTGAGGAATGAGGGTGAGAAATTACAGTGACGGGGAGCAGAGAAAATGAAAGGGTGTTTTCTAGCCCCATATACAGAACACAAAACATGTGTCAGACTTGGAGTGAAGGTTCCATTGCGTTAGAAACTGCATGAAAACAAAACATATACTCTGTGTGAAAGGGCCTTTACTCATCTTTAAAGTGAAAAAGAAAACATGGCAGTGTTAATGGGAAGAACACAGGAGATTATTGAATACAGTGCATCTGGAAAGTATTCACAGCACTTCACTTTTTGCACATTTTGTTATGTTGCACCCAAAAACTCTCGATGACAAAGTGAGTAAAGTTTGTTTGAAATATTTGCTGGTTTATTATAAATAAAACAACACAGCAATTACAGCCTCGTGTCTTTTTGAGTGTGATGCTACAAGCTTGGCACACCTGGTTTTGGAAGTTTCCTCCCATTCTTCTTTGCAGAACCTCTTTAACTCCATCAGATCGAATAGGAAGCATCAGTGCACAGCCATATTTAGATACCTCCAGAGATGTTCAATCAAGTTCAAGTCAGGGTTCTGGCTGGGCCACTCAAGGACATTCACAGAGTTGTTCCAAAGCAACCCCTTTGTTATTGTTTCGTTTCTCATGGTCTGAGAGTCCTTTGGGTGCCTTTAGCCACTCTGCATGCCTGATTGTTGGAGTGCTGCAAAACGATTGTCATTATGGAAGGTTTTCCTCTCTCCACTGAGCAACGTTGGAGTTCTGTCAGACTGAGCACTGGGTTCTTGGTCACATCCTTCTACACATATTGGCAGCCAGCTCTAGTATGATGGAGGCCACTGTGCACAATCTACAATGCATCAGAAATGTTTCTGTACCATTCCCCAGATCTGTCTCTCAATACAATCCTGTCTGGGAGGTCTACAGACAATTAATATGGGACCTTATATAAACAGGTGTGTGCCTTTCCAAATCATCTCCAATCAATTGAATTTACCACGGGTGTACTCCACTCAAGCTGTAGAAATATCTGAAGGATGATCAGTGGAAACAAAACACAGCTGAGCTCAATTTTGAGTGTTATAGCAAAGGCTGTGAATACTTATGTACATGTTTTATTTTTGTGTTTTGTTTTTAATAAATTTGCAAAGATTTCAAACAAACTCAAGTTGTCATCTTGGGGTATTGTGTCTAGAATTGTGAGTGGAAAATGAATTTAATCAACTTTTTGGTAAATGGCTATAACATAAAATATGCAAAAGTGAAGCACTGTGAATACTTTACAGATGCACTGTAAATCAGTGGTTCAGTTATCACTAAATATCCAGCAAATCCAATTCATGCACATTTTAACACACTACTATAGTTTAAAGATAAACCTACTGCCATGCTCGACGCCAATAACAAATCAGATCTTTTCTCCAGAAGCCTGAAGATGTGATTGAGCTGGGTCAGAGCTTCAGTTAGTGGAGCAGTTTCAGTCTCATTCTTTAGGTAGTCAAACATATTTAGCACCTGTCTGAAGGACACCTTGCCCAACCTACACAAAAGAAGAAACAAAAAACAAAAACAGAAATGAGAGAATGTCTTATTAGGAATGTAGAAGCATTGATTTTGAAAATGAGCGATGGCTCTCTTTAAAAGAAAAAGAAAATTAAGTTTGAAGAATGAAATGAACTACCTGGACAAAGCAAAGAGGTTATTGATAAGAGATGCCCGGTCCTCATGACGAAGAACATTAACGTTTGTTCTTAAGGCCTGAATCAAGTCTCCCCAGCCATTCTCTCCATAGTTCACTATGTAGAAGCCATCACTCTTGTAGTTAAACTTTAGCCATTTCACACTCTCAGGAAGCTCAAGAGTGGCTAAAAAAAGATGTCAAAAATTAAAGAACAAAAAACTTCCGTGCAATAAGTATCTTACCAAGTAAAATCCTCTTAAATATTGTATACATATCAAATGTTTTTCATTTTTAGATTGTAGTAATCTTTTAAATTAACTTCTGACTTTTTAAATGGGATTTTATTTATTCTACAACAATAGTCTTTTGGCACAAGATTTTGCTTAATTCAGGAAATAATAATTAATGTTTTATTCTCAAGAAAATGACTGCCCACTGGCCCAAGTGGACACCAATGGAAAGCTAACCTCCCAATTATCTGCTATTGTTACTATTATGACCACCATCAAACAATTATCACTCCACTACTTGTGGTACAGTGTTATCATTTTAGAAAGATCACAGGAGGATGGGTAGCTTCCATGGGAGCCTGTTTCTGATAATTCTTTCTCCAACTCTGAGGGAGTTTGCCATTATCGCCTTCTGGCTTGATCACTGTGGGATTCTGTCCACCTCCAATGCAATAGCTAAAAGATGCCTGTGCTGCACTGAGTGTGATGTAAAGAAAAAGCACCATCTACCCACCCAGAGAGAGTGCACGGGCAAATTTGGGCTCCAATGGCAAGCAGCATGAATACTGAGCCACTCTGACTATCAATTACTACACTTTTCACTTCACAATTACTTGCTACTGTGTTTGTCTATCACACAAAATCTCACTAAAATAAATTTGAAAAGTTGAAAAGAAAAGTTTGTGAATATGTGTATGAAGGTCAGTGACTTTTACAAGGCACTGTATTTAGGCTACATTTACTGTATATGGATTTCACTTTGCAGTGTCCTCAATTGATAAGAGCCCTTGGGTTTACTGTGCTCATTCAACAGAGCCTACATTAGACCTGGAAGATTAGATTTTGCCCCCTCCCAGCAAACTGTATCCTGGCAACAAACTCAAAACTATTCACATGTGTACCATTACAAGAATAAATCTGGACTTCACTTACCATTTTTGTCTTTGAAAAGAAACACTTGCTTACAGGCGCTGGAACGGCTACAAGTGTCATTGACATATGTGAGGGGGATGTGCCACAGGTTGCTGGGAAGGAAACAAAGCCATGATTGAGTTGAACCTCAGCTGATTTTGATTGAGTCTAATTAGATTTTTTTTCTGACATGTTTGGTGAAACTCCTGGTCACCATGGTAGAACCTAACAAAGCTGGTTTGACTTATTGACTCACTGCAATAAAAGGACCATTATGGCTTGCAAGGCTATACACGCAAGGATAAGACCATGATCTTATGATCAGCATACTAAGGTCACACTCAGGTCATTATGCTCAATGGCAGGTATCAGATAGAGGGGATTATAGCAGTGGATCTACATTACTGGGGAGCAAGGGAACTACACTATATGTTAGGTGATGCCTCTGATGCTCCATCCAGTGATGGATTGTAAATCAGGTGGGGTGGAAATCACCCAACATTCTGTCTTCACTGTTGTCAATGACTTCAATCAAATCATCACAACTATACAATCTAGTAGTAAGAATTCCCTAGACAACAGAAACAGTTACTGAAACAAAAGCACAATAATACCCTTTTTGTCAGATGAATGGAGTGATGGAGCTCCAGGTCCTTTGGGATGAGTTTGTGACATCCCAGAACCTTACCTCACTAATGCCCTTGATTCAAAATGCAATCAAATCCTCACAGCAATATTCTAGTAAATAGTGTAAAGTTGTTTTTTAGAAGAGGAATTATCACAGTGATAATACTGAAGCAATATTTCATAGCACAAATAATTCCAACATATACTGCCATATTCCACACCATTCCAAGTAGGTACGTAAGCAAGTTTTCCATTACAACATGTTCGACTATATAAACGTCAAACAATTCCTCAGGCTAAAAACGGATACCTGCTATCCTTGGTGTTGTCAGCATTCAGGCGGAAATGTTCCTGGGTCAGATTCACTTGCTTGCCTGTTCTGCTCACAGTGACCAATGGAAAGCCTTTCTGTACAGTCCAAGTATTCATCATCTGTGATGCGTTGATGGGTTGTTTTGACACCTATGAAACCAAGAAGAAAAACAAGGATCAGTGATGCTTCAGTACAAAGGTTTCTCACAGCAGGAGAAGTACGTTCAAGTTCTGTGCCTTTCATGGAACGATTCTTATGTTGCTTACAAACATAATCCTCCCGTTAATGTTCCATGGGAAACATCTGAACTATCACTGTCTAACACATTCCATGGTGTTGCTTAGTAAAGAGAGTCTCAGTTGTATTCTGGTCCAAATTCAGCTCAAGTAGTGAGTGATGATGTTTACTATAAAAAAACAGTGAATTGTGGGAGATTACAATGCCCTCAAAATCATGTTCAAATTCCACTTTACGGTTCAGACTAAATGGCCGATGTGCTCATTAGCGCCCTACAATGTTTCATTACAAAATTACATCTAATTTATATAAGTGGTATGTCCAACTCTGCAGTACAATCACCTACAAACTTATGCCTTGTTTCTGAATATAGTGTTGTTTAGTTTATTGTTATTTGGAAGGACAGACTTAAGTTCACATGTCTTTTCCTCTCATAATTGGCAAACTTATAGACAAGCTGTTGCTTTGCTTAAAAATTCTTTGGGGTACTGTCAGGTTCTGAGTTTAGCACTCAGTGCTGTGTTTCTTAATGCCATTGATGAACCCAAAGAAACCTTGTTCCCACACTAAAAACTGTGATGTACATGCACAAAGGCATATGTAGCAAACTCAGGTGTTCATTTTCATCTTTATATACAAAATCTGTTTTTATGCCTCAGTTCTGCAGTTCCATCCACATTCCCTGTATCACAGAGGGCTCAAGAGAGGATTTACCTGTGAAAGGCTGCTCCACAAGTCTTCGTTCTCTGTGTTTCCACCCTTGTAATTTCTTAAATACTCAATCACACCTTTTCGGAATGCTTCCTCACTAAGCGTTGCATTGAGCATGAGAAGAATGGAGGCACCCTGAGTGGGAAAAGAGATACGAGATGTTGATTAGACAGGTTAAATGGGCTGAAGGACAACCAAATAAATTATCTTGGAACATAGTACAGTACCTTTTCGTAAGACACAGAATCAAACATCTCTTCCACTTGCTCTGGAGTGGTCACTTTGGAAGACACAGGATGGGATGAATTCAGAGAGTCTTTGGCCATTGCTCTGAAGCGCACACTCAGGAATTCATTGTCCTGTATAAGAGGAACAGAGTAAACTGAAACTTGCAACTGTGCAGATTCAGAGATAAATGTCTTTGACCTAGTCAGACATTTTCACTGAAGACATCCATTTAACCCTTTCCTTATCCACACTGAATGCTAATCTGATGGAAAGGACAGTCATGCAGATTTTGAGAACACTCAATTTTGAGAAGCTAAACCATCATGCCTGCAAAGGTTCAGTTAATGCTTAAGGTACTTAATCACACTTACAATATCAAGTTCTGGAAACACCTTCTCAATAGACATGTACTGCATATAGGTTGCAAACCCTTCATTCAGCCAAAGATCATTCCACCAGCGCATAGTGACTAGGTTTCCAAACCACTAAAAACAAAACATACAAAATTTTAATTGTCATTTCTGCAAATAAATGCTGTAAATTGCAATATGTGTATTTGGAATTTGAGAGAAATGTGGTCAATGCTTTACAAAATAAAACACAGGCCTGTAAATAGTAAAACCAGAGAAACTAATGTGTAGTGGTTGCTTAATTTTCCAGAGATGCAGAAGTCAAACAATGCAACAGAATCCATATGCATGTTCATATCTAAAAAAAAAATACTAATATTAATTATTTAGTATACTATTTATTAATAGTATACTAAAATATACTAAAGGCCGAAAATGTTCAGCTTTCATGTTTTTGCATGCCAGTGCTGTTATGCCATTTCTGGCATAGAAATTGAAGAAGCTTAGCTTTGTATCATGGAATGGCTGTTGGGAAATTTCAGCTATGTGTGTAGAGAAACTGATTTAGCAAAAAGGTTGTGGTCTCTTATTTATTCCCCAAAGTGTATGCAGATAAGTGTAGCCAAGAACACAATATCCATGATGAAATTCAGAAAATTTCAAACAACACATTACAGGTATTGAAAATGTATATGTATATGCAATGTAAGACTCATGTAAAATCATACAGTGAATTTCTGTACCTGATGTGCCAGTTCATGTGCAATGACAGAGGTCACTACTTGTCTATCAATGGGGGAGGAATGGTTGCCCACGAGTAGAGTTGTCTCCCGGAATGTGATGAGTCCCCAGTTCTCCATTGCTCCAGCAAGGAAGTCGGGAATGCCTACTAAGTCTATTGAAACATAAAAGTCATACGAAGTCACAAAGCCACACAGAAAATATAAGTCTAATCAACACCACATCAGTTATGGGTGACGGCATTATCACAGGAATAATATAGTGCAGTGTGTACACAAGAACCTTTAAGTGGAGTTACATTAAACAAGGCCTGTCTCACCCAATTTACTCAGAGGGTACTTGATTTCAAAGAAATTATTGTAGAATTCCAGCAACTTGGTTGCAGTGTCCAGTGCATAAAGAACTTGGTCCTTTTTGTCTGGAACTGCATATACAGAGACCTGTGGAAAATAAGAGACCATTTTAAACACTTTTTAAAATTGCTAAAGACTCATCACAGATCATCTCATCATGAAGATCATCTCATCACAAACTGACTTACAGGAATAGTGAAATAATTGTCACATTAAAGCAACATTATGTAGCCTTTGAAACTTAACACCTTCAAAAACAACACAGAAAAACATTTCTATTTTTGCCAAACAGGGCTCAGCATGACATGTAGAATGTGTGGCCGCAACCTCCACAATAATTTTAAGCTCAGGAGAAGACAGTAGTGAGAAATTTAAAATGAGGAAGGAGCAAAAACAACACTTCTGTATCCCTCAGTTCAAAAATGCACATATAAAGCATGTCCTTTAGTTCAAGCTCAAAGCTAGAATTACACTTCCCAACTGTAGGGGGAGCTCAGGAGCAAGAAATACCAATTCTCCATAAAGCTGCTTTAATGTACATTAAAAGAATGAAGTTTCCTGTGAGGTGAACCATACTGGAGGCCCAAGGTTGTGTTAGGACGCAGACAATAAGTAATTTCGGAACACATGCTGACAGTTCGTATTTTGATTATTTTCTGATCATCTGTGCAGAGTTTTAGAAGGCTGCCAACAGCCATAAACAATAGCATACATGCTTTTTGGCCAGAGTGGGCTGAAGGTAATAAAAATCTGCTTGAAATAAGAAAGAGACACATACCACAGTGTTTGAGACATTCTTACTGAAGCTGCTGAAGTTGGCCACAATAAATGCAACAAGATAGGTGCTCATATTCACACTTTTCTCAAACTCATCTTCAAAAAGCCCATCAGATAATTCAGTAGTTTTGGCCTGGAAAATAAAACATGATTAAATTTCATATTACAGTATGATCATTAGTGTGGATTTCACTGCACATAGATCTTAATTATCTTAGCAGGGTTGTTGTAATATCAGTTTCTTACCTTAGGCATATTTGAAAGACTGATGTACCCTGCTTTTCTCTTTATCTTAATTAGAAAACTGGCTTTAAAGGCAGGTTCATCAAAGCAAGGAAAAGCCTTGCGGGCAGCCAAAGGCTCAAACTGAGTAGCAGCCAAAACTCTAAAAACAAGCAGAATGAGAGAAACAGGAAGAAAAGATCAAAACTTACAATCAGAGCATTAAAGTAGTGATTAACAAGTAATACATAAAAAACAAAAGTCATATACAGTCAAGTAAAAAAAAAATCAGGACACTCCAAGAAAATCTTTTTTTTTAATATAAGATTTTCAATTTAGATTGTTGATCTTTATTTTAACATCATTAAGAAATGTAAGTAATATACATAAAACAAATAGAGGTGAATAAATACCTTAAAATCATCTGTAAACTACTTCATAATTATAATAATAAATTAAAAATATGCAAATATAAGTTAGGATACCTCCACATTTATTACTACTTAAAATGCCAAGTGCGCCACATCAGCTGCAAATAATTAGACCCTTATTACAGAGAACTTTGGAGGAACTTGTCTTATTTAAACCTTAAACATTAGTTTGGTTTGCTCTTGATTGTAGAAGAGAGTGGTATAATCATGGCCAGATTGAAAGAGCTCTCTGAGGCCTTCAGAAAGTTAATTATTGTACAGCCAGTAGAACTGCTTATCTCTAATTGTTTTTAGATCGTTTTAAATCCCTTACCAGACTCATATTTCTACAATCTTCTTTATCTCAGGCAGTTCTTCGGATCTTTGGAAATCGCTCATTCCAATAACCAAACTAAGGTGTTGTCCACACATACACTGGCACTTTTATAAACAGACATTTCCCTGTCTCTGTTTTTGAACATATTTCCACATATACAAAGGTGAAAACAATTGCATGAGCATGCTCGCCCTGAATAATGTAGCAGTACATCATAAAATAAATATATATCAAAGCACCATGAAAGAGAAGAAAACACAGAGGTTTAATGCCAGATTAAACACTAGCCTCTATGTCGTGAACCACAAAATTTAAATAGAGCATTATATATTTGTAGAGAATAGAACAGTGTTTACATTTTTGTATATATCAAAATCTGAACTCTATTACTATGTCTGTGTAGGCATTGTAGTTTGATGATTTACGTTGTTATATAAGGAGTAAGAAAATATTGAAGACTCAGCCAGGAAGTTCCTGAATATCTTCAGCCTGGAAAGACCAAAAAAGCCTGAGTATTAAGAAGAGAGGCTCCTGGAGCTGATGACCTGTATTTTAGGCATAAGTAGTAATGATTGGAGGTGTACAAACTTTGTCTGCAAACATGCAATGACTAAAGATATTTTTTCAGCTTCATTTGTTTAGATATATCACCTCAATCTCTCAAAATGGTTCAAATTAACATCTAAAGGTCTAAGTGTCCTAATTTTTGTCCTTGTCCTAATAGGAAATACCTTCTTTTCCCAGCTGTGTCAGTGTAAGAGCTATTGTAGAAGCCATCATAACTGTTGGAGAAGTTTGCTGTGTAGACAATATTCAAGGTGTATTCTTGTCCCTTTTTGAGTTCTTCTGAAAACTTGATTGCAATCTGTTGCCATGGCTTATACTCCAATAAATCTACCTCTTTACCCTGGAAAGTAGCTTTGAGGATGTTAATTTCATAGCTGTGTAAAACAATCTTCTTTGTTTCCTGGAAAACTGCCATGGTGATGTTCACATTCCCTTGGAAAGTCATTGTGGTCAGGTTGGGATGGAGCGAGAGTTCATAATGAACTGGACGCACACTGTTGGGGAGCCTCAGATCAGTCCATGGGAAAAGCTCTTTATTCGATGCGAAAGGGTAGATGTTTTCCATGGAGGAGTTGGCCTTGTGACAGCCATCTTTGGAAAAGGTGCACCGTGGTAGGAAGTAGATGACCATGGCAATCGAGGCAAATACAATTAAGAGCAAGATCCCCACCACTGTTTTCTTAGCAGAAGGAATGGAGCAGGAGCCGGAGGGCTGCTGACGGGTGTAGGAGGAAGAGGCGCTGCGCTGGTTGGAGCTTCGGTTCATAAAGGACATTCCCAGGAGCCTGGCGGACGACTCGTAGTCCTCCTCCTCTTCATCCATGTCGTTCTCCCCAAGGCCTCGCACCAACAGTCTGGAGCTTCGTGGCTCATAGACCACATCATCTGAGTCGATGGGATAGGAGGGGGACTCCTTCGCAAGGTCCACCACATCAGGCTCCTCCTCAAACATGCTGTTCTCAATCATGTTCCTGGGGAGTGGGGCTCGCTCTGTGAGTTAAGATCAGAGATTAAGAAAATGTCACAATTAAGCCCTTTTGCTGGATAACAGCAGCACAGTTGTTGGTGGTATTAAGTTATTTCCTGTTGTCATGTGGACTGATGTCACGCAAGCTAACCTAGTGTTCTGTGAAAGCACATGATTTTGTCTTTAGCCTACACTTTGGCCTAAAAAGTTAAGAGTGAATGGCGTCAACTTATTTTTTAAAAACTGAACATGGGTATTTTCAACATACCCTCTGGAAACCCTAGGCCTACTTTGGCTGAACCGACTAAAGCAGGTCTGAACAACTGAAGTCTGCATGTAGGTTTACCAGCCTCCTTCATATGTGACTGACCACAGTCTTCCTTGTTTCGTTTCCTCCTCTAACAAACAAACTGTGTGAGAACAAAGCAGCTGCTGCTAAAGCAGATTTCACAGTGTGCAGTATCGCTACAGACATAATGAAAAGTAAACTGCTTTAGATTTTGTGTTTTCATTGCCCAGTTCTGTTCACAAACCTAAAAGCCATGCGGTGATCTAGAAATCCCCCTTTCTACTGCTTGTAAAAGGTCCAAGGCTTTGCACAAACAGACCACAAACCCATGTTTGTGTAAACACAACCAATAGGCCTACATTATTATTATAAGTCTTATACCACACACCATTGTCTCATGTTTCAAGGCTTTCAGGGGCCACCATTTATTATCTTGGAGGCACGGCACTGCTGCAGCAATCCCATATCTGTAATGTAAATTTACAAATCATATCTGACTGAGCAATAAACTCTCAACCTCTAGCCACAAATCCAGTCATTATAGACTTCCCACTTACTGAACAGGTCCAGCCTTCTCTCCAGAAAATCTTTAACAGTGCACTTTTAGGAGTCTGTTTATCAATGACGAATGCTGTTGTTAGTTATACAAATTATAAATGATTCCTTTTTGATTAACCCTAATGACTTTAGGCAACAAGTGAACTAATTAACATAAGGGAGGATATTATCTGACCACAGTTTACTTCACTAATACAGGACTGCCAATAAAGTGAGTGAATAACTAAGGTCTTGTTTACTTGGATTACTTTAAATGTGAGGGAAACTAGTAATTCCAGTCATCTGAGACTGAATGAAGCTTGATGGAAACCACCTGTTAAGGCCAACATCTGTGCAGCTATGCAATAAAAGAATTACAAACAGCTTGCCTTGAACAGCTAGCTTACATCTATGGTCAGGTGCTAACAAACATATGGAGACTCTAAAGTATCAATGTCAATAAAGAATATATGGTTACTGTCACTAATGTGTCTCTACGTTATGTCTCAGGCAGATATGTAAATAATTAGAAGCGTGTTCTTATTAGACAGGTCTTGGCACAAGAGGACATAAGGTGCTTCACCTGCTGCCCTATAAAGGCTCTCAGAGACTACTTTTGGGTAGAGTACCTCATAGTGAGAGATCATTCACTGTTAGACATGCCTCTACAACACACTTAAAGACATTTTGCCCAGCTGTCAGACTTTGAGAATCAGTGAACATTTGGACTGAAAAAAGCATGCTGGTAATTTCATCAAACTTTCTGACATCTTCTGACATTTTGTTTTATCAACACACCTTTTCTTTGCATTGCTAGGCAATATAGCAAGGATTTTCCAGAAATGTTTATGTCAGATTGCAAAACTTCCAATCAAGCATTTATTGGACCAGCTTCACCAACCTATGAGTGTGCAGGATCTCCGGGCCTAATTGTAGCTCGTATCATATCCAGGTTTTCCCCAATAAACCTCTTTTCACTTACATATATCACATGCATATCAATATATGCAATATGTGTGTTAGTTAGAGCTGTGTGTGTGTGTGTTAGTTAGAGCTGTGTGTGTATGTTTTAGATGTCTGTGTGTTAGTTAGAGCTGTGTGCGTGTGTTAGAGCTGTGTGTGTGTTAGAGCTGTGTGTGTGTGTGTGTGTGTTAGAGCTGTGTGTGTGTGTGTGTGTGTGTGTTAGAGCTCTGTGTGTGTGTGTGTGTGTGTGTAGTTTAATAAACAAGAGTTCAGAGCTGTATGACAGTACAGCAGCTAACGACGCTTCTCTTCCTCTTACCACTTTCAAACGATTCCATCTTAATAAACACAGGAAACCCGCTCCTCTTCACCAACACGAGCACAGCACAGCACTCCTCCTCCTCCTCCTTCTCCTCTTCCTCCCCCGAATGAAGGGCAGAATAAGAGCAGAGCTGCCAGATCAACACCACGGAGCCTGTTAGCTTAGCTTAGCCTAGCTGCACTTTCAGCAGCCTGTTACTGCAGCGACTCGCCCTGAACCCCATCAGCACGCACACACACCTAAACATACACACACTTCTGAACAAATACAGCCCTCACTGTCCCTCTGCGAGCTAACTCTGACTCGAGTCTCCCTCCCCTTTCTCCTCTGACTCACAGCCTCCTCTAAAGCAGGAACCACAGAGGAGCAGCTCTGCCCCAGCGCAGCAGAACAGCACCACCACTGCTTTTCTCCACCCAAACTTATTTCAGCACCACATTTGTTGACATCAGCACTTTTGGCCTCAGACGTTGCAGCAGGGCCTGTAGGTCCTGCATACTATAAGGTGCCCAGACTGGAGATCCACCAGCTCCTATTAAAGCCCAGCTGGTGACAAATCTTCTGCACTCTGGACGGTACTAACATCCTGCTGAAACAAGCTGAACCGTCAACGGAGGTGACATGTCCCCGGCAATATCCAGGGGTAATTGAAATGCCTTCCCCCAACTTGTCCTCCATCCCCACCAGTGGTAAGATCAATTCTGTGCCACTGACTGTTGAGATGGACAGGAGCGTTGACTTACTTCTGGGGTTGTAAAGTACCCTCTGCCCCAGTCAAAGGAGCGAAAACTGACCTCCCCCAGGGATAAAAACCCCCTCTTGGCCTGAGCCCTGGTACTCCACCCTTTCAGAAAACCCCCTGGTGACCTACTGTCATATGGATCTCACCAGCATTTGGGGCAGGATATTAGAACTCACCACAAGGCCTCCATACTTAAACCTGGCCATTGCTGGGTCCCAAACAGTGCCTGGAGTCATCACTAAAGACAATACATCTGATATCGGATGTATGCAGGACACCATGCAACCACAGTGTTGCCTCTCATGGCAGGACTTCCAGCTGATATTTTTCACCAGAGCTTCATGAGCTTCCATTCAGTGGGAAGGAAACCGACAACCAACCGTTTCCTTTTTTATGTTAGCTCAACTGACTGCAGTTTACTGCAGTGACTGTCGAGAATAAGTAGTTTATTGTGATCTTGTTTACTTGTGTTACTGTCAAAACTATGTAATGGTCCTACATGGAAATCATCTGACAAGACTAACAGCTGTGAAAGGCAATAAAAACACAACCAAATCACCCTGAACAGCTGGCACACATTCATTACTAGAGCAGCTTACATCTTATTATCTTAAATGCCAATCAAGCCTAATCTAACATGTCTGTCAGGAAAAGAAGAGCTGAAGGTCAGAGTAAGGTTAGAAATGACTCTGGTTAGAATAAACAGGTCAAAAGAAGTAGAAGTCATACCCATGGATCCATATTCCAGCTGGCCAAAGTTGCAGACTGATTCCATAGAGCAGACCTGGGCCAGAGCAAAGTGCCATTCTACTGCGCAAACTTAGCAGAGGAAAGCTTAGTGTCCCTCTTCAGCAATTTGAGCTATCACATGCTGACAATTTCTTTGCCAATGCCTCAGTTTCAGTATGTGCTGTTCTTCAGTATGTCTCTCACAATAGCCTGGTGTTCTCTCATGTGATTGTAGTACCTTGCCTGTTTGTCTTCATGGCTCCTTAAGGCCTACAGAAAGCAGGCACTGCTTCTTCTGCTGTCACTTAAATGTGACATTACTGATGGGCATTTCAGTCAGATAGAAACATATATAGTGTTGAATTCTCAAAAGTCATTTCAAAGTTATAGAAAATCATATTGAAAGAACTTGTAGTAATTTATTGTTTGTGTAGAGGCAGTCAATATGAAAATATTTGTTATGATAGTAAATAGTGAACAATCACTGTTGAAATTCAATACCTTAGTGTCATAACATTGATTCAACAATTAAGTGGGGGGAGCTGTTGTGTATCAGCTCTGAGGCCCTTACCTAAAGGTTAGACTACTTGATTGGGACTGCAAGGTCACTGGTTTAATCCGCTTGGGCTGACAGGAAGTTGGGGGGTAGGTGAAGTGAAGGAACAGTCTATTCTCCTCCCTCAGCATTCACAGCTGAGATGCCCTTGTGCAAGCCCGTCCCTCAATTGCTCCCTGGGCACTGAGGTGACTGACCTGCATTCCAGGTTTGTGTTCTTTCTGCCCTATTCACTAGTGTGAGTGGTCAGAGATATGGACAACGGTTAAATGTGGAAGTAATATTCCACTGTGCTTTCTTTCTAAAAGTTTGCTAAAGCTGGTACTGACCGATTATGGTAAAAGCTGTCAAAAAATAAAAGAGAATTGTGCGAACAAGCTCTAATATCTGCCGGCATTTTGTGTTCTTTTTCTTCAGTAAATGGAACTGTTCTAGAAAACATCTATCCATGGACTACTTCTAAATGATCAGCAACTAATTTCTAATGACAGTTCATTGCCTGCCTGACTATTTACATCACCTCAATCTTGACCTAACCATTTGTAAAGGTTAGAAACTTTACAGTTTACATGCTGCAGCTACTACAAAATTTAGCAAACATAAATTATTAGCATTCATTTGACTTTTTATCACCTAAAAATAAAAATATATATATTTTGGGGCGGGGCTCCCAAAAGTATGCATGCGCAAATATTAGTGTTTGTCATAATACAATTTTGGGAACCGATCATAAATCACGATAAAATGTTATAATGGTAATTATTATGACATTACATTTTTGGATTGGCCACAATATGCTTTTCTGAGCATTGATTTCAATAGGGAACTGCATTTTACATTCAGTGTGTTCAGTGTGTCAGTATTCACTAACATTTAAACATGATAGTGTTTTAAATGTACCAGTACTTGTGTGTTTAACTTATTAAAGCTTAGAAATTTTTTTTTTATCATGTTATAACATGTCATTCTGCCCCCAGTAGTGTGGAGCATTGTCTGTTATCTGATGCAGTTGAACCTGTAAGAACCTGCAATAACCTGATTCTGGGTATAGAAAATCAGGATCAGAGTTATTCATTGATTCATAAATATCATAGATTTATAAATATGCAATTTAAAACAAAGAATCTCTGTTCACGTACAAGAGTAAAAGCAGACCACTCATAAATCAACAAAGGCCCTCAATGGTTTAGATCTCATTTTATGAAAGAAATTAGAAACCATTCAACCATACTTGAACCATTTTTTAGAAAACCTATTAAAAATTAAGCACACTCATCATTGCTGAGACTATGTCTCGCTTCTGTCCCATTATGCTTCCCTGTCTTTCCTTTACCTGTCCTTTACATGTGCTCTCCTCCCTTGCTCCGCCCCATCTTTAGCTGTTCCACCTTTGTCTCAATTGTTGTCCCCAATGTCAGAGTGTAAGCTAAAGTCATTTTTGTGTATTTTGGATTGTCTCTTGCCTCCGAGTAAGTCTGCCTTCTTGCACACCCTAACTACTTGTTTCACCATATGTCCTTTTACCCTGGAACACAAAACCACTCAAAGCATGCTTAATGTATTTAAAGCATTTAAAGCATGAAACATCCCCAGAAAGTATCTTAAAAGCGGCACTGAGTTATGAAATCTATGTTGAACCTGTTAAACAATCTGCATTTCTTATAAAACTGGAAAATGTAATTTTACATACATTCACCTCCACTTTCCTGAACCCTGTGTTAATGTGTTTATGATGGCTGTTATTTGTTATGCTCTAAAAAGTTCAGGAAAGACTGTTCTGTTTAGTTCAGTCTCTGCTGAAGCCATGTCCTGAGAGCTTCTAAATTCCTCTCCAACCACAGGATATTCTTCTCCACGTTTTCGACAGCCACCTGAGTGACGCGGAGCTGAGAGGACTGGTCCCTGATGGAGTCAAAAAACTCCTTGATCTGGAAATACAACACACACTTCAGTTTCAGTTGTTCGTAAGCATAACGAATAACCTGGTTTAAAGCATGTGAAGAGTGTTACATTAACCATCTTAAATACACAAAATAAAACTCACATTAACAAGCTCCTCTTTAGATGAGAACTGTCCTGTTGTACCAATGATGATATTTCTCATACTGAATGATCCCAGCTGGAATCTGACAAAAGAAAAAACATAGATTTATGTGAGCAAACGATGGCATGGTATACTGTCATACTTTATTACGGCAAATTAAATTAACAGCACTTACTTTTCCACTAGTTCATTCCAGTTCTTTTTCACAAAATTCCAAGCTAGGAAATGACCTATTGGATTTCGTGCCACACTATATATTAGTGTAGATAAGTCCTGTGTTCTTATCACTGATCCCTCCATTCCAAGATCCAAAAGTCTGAAATCACATGCATCATATAAAGGTTACAAAGAAACCTCCTCTAAAATAAATTAAGTGGGTTTTTATAACAATTTGTAAATATTATTGGTGTACTATTATATAACTTGGCAGTATAATTGTTTATAATTATTTTTACAAATTGAAACTAAATATTTTTACAAAATAGAACAACAAATAAAGCATTTTATTGCTTCCCTCCATCAAAACCAAATCAAACAATCATGGTACATACAGTCATATCTAATGAACCAAATTAAATGTTTACAAAAACATACAATAGATTATTCCATACCTTAGTAGCTTACTGGAATCCTTGCTGCTTGCTAAAGCTGAGATGATTTTGCATTTCTCTGCCTCAGACATGGAAACCCTATACTTCTCCAACAGGTAGTGCCAGCCACTGTCATCCTGAGCTCCAACCATGTAGATGGTTTCAGTCACATCACTGGGTAAACTGTGGAATCCATTTCATTTAGTACATCATGATAAATGATTAATGATCAATAAGCAAAATTTACTGGTGATAATTGATATCAAACACAAATCAAAAGTATGTAATTTTAGAATATGCAAATGTTTTAGGCAGCTAATCACATTATTTAAACTTCTGTTTTTGATCAGTAAGAGAATTTAGTGTAGAAACTCCAGAACCCTTTAGAACAGGTGCAGGTAAAGAGAAATACAGTAAAGAGGAAGAAGAATTTCTCATTCTGAAGAAAGTAGTTGAGATCTTGTGAGCTAGATTGAAGAACAAAGCTTGGTTCCAGATTTCTCCTGGATGCCTCCAGCAAGTGACTGGAAGTGATCAAATCTATCAACCGATTTAACATGACTAAGCACTGATTTAGCAAACCAAGTGTAGGATAAGAATATAAATAATACTAGACTTCCATGAGGAGAGCTTTGGAGATGTTTAAAGAACACAGTGATGGAGAACCATGACTTTCTGTAGGAATGTTATTAGTGTTTATTCTAATATTAGTGTGGTATAATAATACTGAGGTAATAAACACTCACTGCCCAGATAAGAAGATTTTCATTCTCATTTACACATGGTGCCCAAAACCTTTGCAAAGGTTCACTGTATATGTAAATAAATCTCCAACAACCTTAAAATGTCATAATGGGACCAACAGATAGCTCTTATCAGAAGTACAGCATCTCCCATTAGAAGAAATGTTCAAAGTTTGAGTTTCTTTGAAAGGAAACCTTTCTTGTCAAAAAACATCAGGGCAAAACAAAAGTTAACCAAATAACAGCTAAACAAAACCCAGGACAGAGAAATCTTGAGTCTGATGTTTTGTTTTTTTTGCTCCATGCCTTGATATTTTCCAATATATGAAATTACCTGGTTGTGCTATTAGACTGCACCCATGTTTGGAAGAAACTTTTGGCTCTTTCCAGACAGGGAGTGTATCCAAGAACACATGCCAGCGACAGAAGTTCAGAGCGTAGCCTCCTATCGGAGACCATGCCCTCATTGCTCCAGGTCTGCTTGTCTATCACATCTCTGAAATACTGCAGGATGTAAGTCTGTAACACAGAAGCACACACACACAAGGGCTCACTGTCCACCCAATATTAATACAACCCAGTAAGTAAGCAGAAAGGAGGAGGAAGACTCACATTTCAACATTAAGATTAAACTAATTCTTGCCTAGGGATGTGTGGAGGAACCTCAGCTGCAGTTAAATTATCTGAAATGAAAGCCTCTTTGATCGAGGTACAATAGAATGAGGGATAGAAAATTAGATTGGCTCCAATATCCTGTGATGGGTTTGCTCAGGAAAGTCTGGCACGTTACGTTAATCCTGTGCATGCTGTAAAGCCAATTCAAGTCTTATTTTATTTAACCGTGGCAGGCCTACTGTGCACATGTTTCTATTTTTTAAGATCAACAAACAACTCCAACTACAGGGGTGGAACCAGTCTAGCCTGCTAATAACACTGATGTAATAAGTAAGTAACTACCTTGAGATTTTGCATGATGTCAGCTAGGTTTCTCTTCTCTATCATCTTGTAAAACAATTCTAAATATCCAATTCCTTGCAAAAGGGGAACGTTGTGGGTTTCAGACTTCAAGTAGGTGATCAGATCCAAAGCCCGGTCCAGTGTCAATCGCCCAGCACTAAAGAGATCAGACAGCAAAGAGAAAATAGAAAAAAGATGTCACCACAAGGATTTGCCTAATAGCTACTGCCTATATTCAGATTTAACCAAAACAACAATTAGGCTAAAAATAAAATGTGTCTAAAGGTTCAAACTGCTGTTGCACTGATGCAACACGGCTAATGTAGGTAACAAGTAATGGAGGATTTCGACACTAGTTAACAATGGGCCTAAACTGTTATCACACAGTTTATTTGGGTCAAGTTGTAAAGGAATTTCTAATATACTTACTTTGTAGTTTTGAGACTTCTATCATGCTCTTGACCCACAGCTGCTCAGAAATAAGTGCTGTCTCTCTTACAACACTGGGTAAACTCTAGTTTCTAACATGCTACTTGTGTAAGCATGATTTCTACTCCATTTATAAGTTGATGATCTGGCATGTGTTACAGCCCCAAAGCTCCAGCTCAATGTTTAAAAACTATAGGCATTTTATCTACCAACCTAAACTATCATAAAATATGACTCATTAGGCAGTTCATTGGTAACTGCACTCGTTGTCCAAAAAATATCACAAATAGCAGAAGGACGCGTCACGTAAAATAGTGTAATTTGGGCAATATGAATTGAGAGGCACAGACAGAAGTGTCTCTCAGTATGGCTTCAAGTATAACGCCATACATCTTGAAATGATTGTAGAGGTTCATGATAGTGTCCTATGATAATCCACCTCATGCATCTTGAATATTCTCACTCAGTTGCAGCAGATTTTGCGGTGATTTGACTGACCAAGACATAGTAACTGTGTCTTCAAGGCAAGCTTGAGATGGAAGCAGTAAGCAGACGTGCATTGTCCTGTTGAATAGCATACTGGAGTGTACATTCAGAAACGTTAGGGCACTGGTTGCAAGACCTCATTAACATAATGTTGGGTTGTCAAAGTGTCTGTAATGAAGACCAATGGTGATCTAGCATTGTACAGAATTACACTTCACACCATGACACCAGGCCTTCAACATGACAACACAATGCTGAGCTAGGTCTATAGACTTTTGGATCCTCTCACCGCTGCTAAAAATATCTGGCAAGTTCTTCTGGAACTAAACATTTAATTATGCAGAATGTCCACAGAATGCCCTTTAACAACTCTTCACAAACTCTGACAAAGAAAGCCAAGACTGTAAACCCACAATTAACAATTGGTCAGGACAACTTCAACAGCTTCTATTGATTTTCATTTCATTTGTAGTTGAGCTATTCATGCCACCGCCACTTGATTTTATGCCATTTAATGTGTTTCTGTACAGTGGTTGTAACAGAATTACTGGCAAACCAGCTGATTGAAGCACAACCACTCTAAATTCAACTCATAAAGGCTCTGCTAATAAACTAATGACTATTACATTAAACAAACCAGATTAAATAATCAAGTTAGTTTAACAGGGAGCTGCAATATGGTCAAACACAATTGGAGTCACACACCAAACAGACATTAAAGCAACAACTTCACCTTGTCACCTTGCAACTGGGATTTTATTTACCAAAAAAGGCTTCTATAAAGTACTTTTAGTAAAAAATCCCTTGAACAATTCTTTTATTTACAATATGTTGAACAATGTCAAAGCTTGCATAAGCAAGTGTATTTGCACAATGCTACTAGCTGGCCATAAGCACCCATTACAAAAATGCCTAAACATCTCTCTGTTCTATGGTATTATTGCATTTGTAACTTACCTGACCAGCTGGAAGGCGTTGTGAATAAGGTTTGCTCTGTCTTTGAAGCTCATAGCACTGTGGTTGACTCTCAAGAGCTCAATCAGGGCACTCCATCCCTTAGCGTCATAATGAATGATATAGTAGCCATTCATGTCTGTGTTAAACTTCACCCAGTCTACATCTCCATCCAGAAGCAGAACGTCTGAGAAGTGGTTTAACATGTTATTCAACAGCATTACTGCTTGTAAGTTAAACAGATTCTTGGGAAAGCTCATACCTGATTTTGTCTGAAGTATATGCCTCATCTCGTTGCTGGAGTGGCTTGTTTTGTAGGTCAAAGGAATGTGCCACAGAAAACTATTTTATAGAAATTGGGAGAAGTTAAGATTAAGAAAGATGAAAAGATGTTATTAATAAGTACATTAAGTAAAGTTAAGGTACATTAAGTAAAGCCTGCAAGATGTGGTGAACTAAATCTGCAGTGCAGGGCTGTCTCTGTGGAAGCTTTCAGAAATTCAGCCACAAGGGGGGGCCCAAGAGACCAGCTATTGTGCTCAGACAGTACGACAGAGGGAAACAATGAATTTAATGCTCCTCAAAGAGAAAACTTTAGCCCGGATGTTCAAAAATTTTAGTTAATCAGAGAAGATTCTGGCATATTTTTAAGGATATGTTACGTGTAATCTTCTGTTAAATATAGTCTTAAAAATGATCTGGTTATTTACAAAAAAGGCCAAATAACAGACAAGATTAGAGTTCACTGTATACCACTATACACATATCAAAAATAAAATTAATAATTTTACTGCAGTGTTTTAAAGTTCCTCAATGAAGATTATTCAAATCTGAGTCAAATATTCACCTCAACCACTTAGATCATCTTAAAGACGCTAAAAAAGGGGAAGTAGAAGAAAAAAGGATTTACTGTAAATCTTTAAATAAATAACAGACTAAAACATCTAAGTTCAATTGATACAAATTTGAATGCAATCTCTGTGTTTAGTCAAGTCCTTTTGTTTAGCCTGAGACAGTGATGGACTGGCCACCGGAAGAACTGGGAAAAAGCAGAGGGTGATGTAACCCCCCAACATCACCAATAAAACGAATGAGGGTCAATGTGTATAAAATTCCACGACTGAATTAAATTACCAGTCCAGCTCTGGTTTGAGATAAACAAAGATGGATTTAATAGAATCTCATGGTCCCAGACTCATCTTTGTGCAGACCTGAGTACATATGAGGGATTTAGGTTATTACCCAGTTTGCATTGCTTGCCACTGTGGGTCACTGGGATGGACTGTCTTTAGAAACAGCTCTTGTTCAATGTAAAGCTTGGTGCCCTGGCGTGTCACTGTCACCAAAGGGATGCCTTTCTGTAGAGTCCATGTGTACATCATCTTCTTCAGGTCTATATGTTCCCCAGCAAACCGATACTGCAGAATCAACAATTCAGAAAGCTGAGTGTTTCATTTTCACCATCAGAATTTCTACATATGTTGCATTTGTGTAGACAAATAATGTCCAAATAATGTCCAATATAGGATGTGTAGTAAGTGCGGACCAAACCATACTGCATTTTTGGTGGCCTGTGTGTCGCTATAGCAGTATTCTCCTGATGTGAAATCCTCTTCAGAGCATGTCTGTAGAATATAAGTTACTGCACATTAGAAATCTGCCACTGTCCTTTTTCCCAAATATGAATGAAAACAGAGAACGCTTCAGAGTAATTACATTGACAAGGCTGTCCCACAGATCCTCATTTTTGGCATTCTTGTATCTGAACTTTCTCAGATACCTGACTATGCCACTCTGGAACACATCATCTGTCAGGAAATGCCTCAGCATGTGCAGAATATAAGCGCCCTAAAACATTTAAAATAGATAATAGGTAGAAAAACTAAATGAAAATTAGGCAAAATAAACATTTTCACAACAATATTTTGCTCAAAAATCAGCTCCAGTTCACAGCTGGCATTAACATGCATCCTGGGTGATCTGATCATAAATGACCAGCACAACATACTGGTGTGAAGGAGGTACAATGCGCTTCAAGGGCAATCTGATCACTAAAACCACTTTCCAAAATATTTAAAAATGCAAATGACCACATTATTCTTGCAGTGTGAAAAGTGTCTTGATGTGTCCCCAATTTATTTATTTTAATTTTATTCCAACTGCCCCATCCAATTTGGAAATGCCTATTACCCAACCTTGTTAGGACTCTCCCGCTATTATATACATGATGCTCCCAACATTAGATGGGTGAAGACAAGCACATACTTCCTCCAATACATGTGATGCCAGCCACTGCCTCTTTTCGAACTGCCACCATTGCATCATTGCTGGGAAGCCAACGTAGTTGGAGCAAAGTGCCCAGTCCCCAGCTCCAATGCAACGCTAATAGATGCCTATGCTGTCCAGCATCCCTCAAGTTGTAATGTGGGGAGAGTGTGCCATCTTCCCACCCAGAGAGAGCATGTCCAATTTTAATCTCTCAGATTCCAGCTGCCAATAGCAAGCAACATGACCCGGGATTCCACACTGCGATCCTTGGATCTCAGCGGTAGAGCATTAGAGCCACTCATAGACCCATATGTATAATTTTATTTAAAAAGTTTAAGTGATATTTGATATAAATTTCATGTAAAGTCAAATATTTCAACTTCTGATTAGAATAACTTGTAAAAAATATAAAAGAATTAGAAAAGAAATTCAAAATTAGAGTTTGAATAATAAGTGTAAACTGAATTGACCGTATCAACAATAAAAACAAAAGGGTTTGAAATAATCTATTTTAAATGTAACAAATATATGACCATTTACTTCTTTCAATTAAATCATGAACAAAATGTCCCTCATAATATTTGTCATCAATGACAGTAATTGTGAACTTTATTCTAAGAGAAAGTTATAATTAGTAAAACTTAATAAAACTCAGTAATGTTCAAATTTTATGTTCAGTATGTTCAGGTAGACTTCACATGTCAAATGAAAAATCTATAGAAATAGGACTTTTCAGTCCACAGCAGACTGAAATGGCTCCCTCTGCTGGCCTCAGGTCTGATAGCACATGCACAAGCTAAGCCCCTCCCCTCATCTGAGGCCCATCTGATCAACATAGCTGACTGGTACTCTTTTTCGGCACCTCAGTTTAAGGCACTCTCTGCAATTTCTGTTTACCTGTCTGTGCTTTGACCTGGATTCTGATATGCTATCACTGTTCCTGTCTGCCTGTCTTAATGATGAGACAGCGAAGGCCCCAAATAAAAGCTGGCTGCTTACAATACTTATTACTAGTGTGACGTGAGAATGGAGGAAAAGAAAGAAGGAAAAGTAGTTCCTATACTACATCAATATTTATGGATGTATTAATTATTGAGAGATAGGATACACATCCAGCCAACTACATAAATCAATGATTTGATATTATGAGCTGGTTTTGGTTCTTAAAAGTAAGCACAATAGATCGAAAGTATCAATATTTAGGCATCGATCCACCCACTCCTAATGTAAACCCTGCCTGGTAAACAAGTCCATCTGCTCCAGTTTATCTACTCGAATATCTGTCAAACCAGGTCAGAAACGGCCGAAGTGGCTGTGGTTTTCTTTCTAAACAACCAGCAGCAACACTTAATTCATTCACTTAATCAGCAAAGCTTCAAACAGCAGATCACATGAGCTTCCATTTGGCTGCAGTGAAAACCTGCAGCCACACCAGGCCTTTGCTGATCCGATTTGACTTCAAACAGTCAGAAGAATGAATCTATTAAAGTAGAATTGAGACTCAGAAGTTCTGAATAGCTGATAATCAGACTATTGAAGGCTCACTCTTTCTCATTGGAATAATGTGTTTTCTTTGGTGTCCAGTTTTTGTTGGGTTTGGACGGAATGTTTGATGGCTATGTTTGAGTAAAGCAGAATTCTCACCTTATCATAAGACACCGTGTCAAACATCTCCTTTATCTGAGTTGGGTTTTCTGCCGAGTAGGATATTGCTCTGGAGGAATTTAGGGAATCCCGTCCAATAGCTGCAAAGCAGGTGTCCAACAGATATTCCTCCTGTAATTCAGACCACAAATCGCAAAAGCTGACATCTTACAATAAGTTAGATGTAATAACAATAAAGTCTGTAATAAGAGTTTAAGAATGGGAACATACCACTTTTAGTTCAGGGAATGTAGCCTCAACTGACACAAACTCCATATATCTTGCAAAGCCCTCATTCAGCCATATATCATTCCACCACTCCATAGTGACCAGGTTTCCAAACCACTGTGAAAGAGGATATGAGCATTGCATAGAATAAATAGCCTCCTAACGAGAATGTTAAGGGTCCAGTTATTATTGTCCCAGCTGTACAGCTTGTATACTCTGAGCAGTGTAGATGTAGTCTAATTTTGGCTGCTTGACTTTTTCTCTTCCTGGCTTTGAGTCAAAATTCCAAATGAAGCTTTATTCCGCCAGGGGAAAATAAGAACTAATGAACACACATTCGTCCCAGTTTTACACTGATGCTTAAAATGTCATCACCAATGTGGACACTGCATTGTTAGTGCACATGTACATTCTTGGCCCAATTTAACCTCTAGTCATTGGATCGTCTCGGATTCTTGGCTCACCTTCAGCAGGGCACATGCAAAATGAACCAAAGCTGCTCACTGGCACCATCTATGGTTGTCCAGCAAAAAAACAAAAACGATGCCTAGACTTTTTAATTAAGTAGGAAAAATAACTGAAAGGGTTTTACTAATGAGCTGTTTACTAATATATTTACGAGCATATTTTTGCTTCATGTTCATTACAAAGTGTCAGAAAAAGCTTTGGTGAGAATTGAATTTTTGGAAAAAAGCCACATCTAAACATCTCTAAATTAGGATGAATTTCTTGAAATGTTGATGTTGAAATATTGCATATGAGCAGAAATAGCCTGTTCATTCAAAATATTCTGAAAAGTAAATCTCAACTGAGCATCTTCAGCAATATGAATGAATGAATTTACATTTATATAGTGCACTTCTACAACCACTCTCAAATATTATGGAATCACCATTCTTGGAGGAATATTTCAATTGTTTAGTTTTGTAGAAAAAGGCTTGTCACAGAGACAAGCCACAAAAAGCTATTTTCAAAATTCCAACCTTCTGTCAATAAACAATAAAATAAATGAATATAACTGATGTAGTCGGTCACAACTGTGTTTTTAGATCAAGTAGAGGAAAAAAAATTGAAATCACTAAATTCTGACTCTTCAGTTAAAAAAGTGCTCACACTCAGGAGAGCTGATGCACAAAGCAGATTGACATGAATCATGGCTCCTAAATGTCAGCTGAAACAAAGGAAAATAGTATAAACTTTCTTCAAGAAGGAGAATCATCAAGGAAGGTAAATCATCATGGAATGTTGCAAAAGATGTTGGTTGTTCCCAGGCAGCTGTGTGTAAAATCTGAATGGGAAAGATTGTGTCAAGATAGTAAACTTAATGCAGTATGTCTTAAAATAGAAAACACACAACAAAACAAATGAGAAACAAGAGAGAAGAAACTGGAGTCAATGTCTGTGACCAAACTGTAAGGAGTTTCCTAAAAGAAATGGGATTTACATGCAGAAAAGACAAATGAAAGCCATCATTAAGACCTACACAGAAAAGAACAAGGTTACAGTGTCCTAAAGCAACCATGGACTGTGGATGGACTGTAATCTTCAGTGATGAATTGTGAATCTGCATTGGCCAAAGTGATGATGCTGGAACTTTGGTTTGGTGTCGGCCAAATGAAATTTAAAGATGACTGCCTGAAGAAAACATGACCATTCATACACTGATGATCTGGGGCTGCGTGTCAGGTAAACCACGGGGGAGATGAGTCATTACATCTTCAATACATTCAAAAAAGTCTACATAGAAATTTTGGACACTTTTCTTTTTCCATTAGCTGACAGGGTGCTGGGTGGTGATGACTTCATTTTTCAAGACGATGATGCATCTTGCCAAAGAACATGAAAACCTTTCCTCGAGAAGGACAAATAAATAAATAGAGAAATAAACAAATAGTTCAGATCTCAATCCAGTTGAAGAAGAAAATTATCAGTGATAAGGATCCAACCTGCAAAACTGATTTGACAACAGCAGCAAGAGACAGTCGGAGATGGATGATGAAAAAAGTGCTTGTCATTAGTTAAGTTAAGAAAGAACTTCCTCCAAGAGTGGTGATTCCATATTTTTGACTATTGTAGATAGTCAAGGATGCTTTACAATCAACACTCTTCCAGCACTCAATAGCAGCAGCCAATTGTGCTCAGCGTACTCTCTACTGGAAATGATCATTCACCTGGAGGACTCCATCGAGCACTGGAGGTTTCACCAAGGACATAGTGCCAATCTGTATCTTGGCATCCATGTTTTTGGAATGTGGGAGCCAGAGTCCCCAGAGGAAACCCACACAGACAAGGTTAGAACATGGAAACTTGACCCAGATAGGGCTTTGAGCCCAACACTGGAAGGCGAACATGATGACCACCAAGCCACCACTCTGCCCACAAACATGGAGTAAATAACATTGTCTAACAGAAGACACATGTTTATGTTGGCAATTTTTTATTGAATTTTAGAATATGCTAGACTAACCTGATGGGCCAACTCATGTCCGATCACCATGGTAACCCAGAGTTTGTCTGAGGTGGATGAGACTTCAGGTTCGTAGAGCAGAGATGTTTCTCTATAGGTGGTCAAGCCCCAGTTCTCCATGGCTCCAGACTGGAAATCTGGAATGGCCACTAAATCTATGCAAAAAAATTGAAAAGTACAATAAATGTAAAGAACATCATCAGCATCTTCAGAATTTAATATTCTTTTCATCTACACATTTACCTAGTTTGGGCAAAGGATAATAAATGTTGAAATACGTCTCATAAAACTCCAGCAGTTTTATTGCAGCTTCAAGAGCATAGTGGGTTTGGTCCCACTTGTGCGGAACAGCATAAATTGATACCTGTGAAAAAATGAATCCTCGGCATTAGAACATAACAGAGGCATGCGGCTTAAACTAGGAGACAACTAGAAATCTTGGCAAACACTTTTAAGGTTCTTGAAAGGTTTTATAAAGACTGTGGTTCTTTTTAGCTGTGACATCTGAAAGAACCATTTAATGCACTGGAAATATCTTGGTTCTTAGGGTATTTTAGAAATGGCTTCATATAACACCAAAAAGGTTCCAACAACTGTTACAAGTCCTTTTTCAATACCACACATAGAACCCTTTATAGCTTTGCATGTACAAAATAAACAAACTGATTACATCAATCCCTGTAACGGTTCTCCTGCTGACAAACTTGAAGTCACAGACGATAAAGGCCACGAGGTAGGTGCTCATCTGCACACTTGCTTCAAATCGATCCTCAAACAGACCGTCATCTAACTCCACTGTGTGCTCCTGAAAAAGAGAGAACACATGAGTTCAAATGAATTCAGCCTCAGTTTAAAGCTGAATAATATCTGAATGCTCTGGCTCTTAATCCAAACACCACTCTTTGTACACCTCTGGAGTAGGAGTACTGATACAGAATCAGATTTTGTGAGCTTGACCATCAAACAGTTGTCAAACATTGTTGCATGTTGGATTTGTGTGTGGAGCCACCGTGGTTAGCACCTAGATCAATGGTTTGTTCCTTTAGAGCATGGAAGGCTTGCTCAACAGAGGCTTGGAGATGGATTTCTGTAAAGCTGCTTTGTGACAACTTTGTTGTATAAAGTTCTATAAGTTCTATATAAACAAACTGAGTGATTGGTTGTCGTGTCATACATTCAGAAAGCCTGGTGTCATGATGTGGGGGTGAAATTTTGTACAATGCTAAATCAGCTTTTTGTGCAACTAGATTATTCTTAATTATACAGAATAATCTGACCAGAGATCAATCTTCTAACTGACTGATGAGATGTAGCCCTGGTAATGTGTTTACTTCAACAAGCTCTTTGTTCTTTATGTGTAGCTAATTAAACTTTATTAAGTCATATTATTTCCATCTACACTATAAAAGGCTAAGATTCATCAATAGTGCACCAAGTATCTGTATATTAAGGTACATTAAAGTCAAGAACATTTATAAATTCCTAGATAAAAATACACAATTATGTAACAACAGAGATACTATGAGGATGAAAAAGTCTTACTACTGGCATATTGGACAGAGCAATATGCGATGGTCCCCTTCTGATGCGGACAGAGTAGTTGGCCTTGAAGATGGGCTCATCAAAACACGGAAAGGCCATTCGCGCAGAGGTAGGTTCAAAGTGAGTAGAAGCCAAGACCCTGAGTTTGGCATAGAAGCACAATACAGTTACTACATAATCATTCTCCATTTCTTTATTATTCTGCATTCCATAAAACAGCAGGGATGGAATCTCTCGTAAACAAACCTTGTTTCTCCATCTTTTGTTCTGTATGTACTCTTGTAAAAGCCAAAAAAGCCATCACTCAGTGCAGCACTAAATTCCAAGTACAGAAAGTACTTTTCTCCAGAGGTCAGAATCTTCGGGGAGAAGATGGCAATCTGCTCGTGAGGAGGATACTCCAGAACGGGAAGAGCTTTGTCAAATAGGTGGTCCTCGCTCTCGTCTAGCACAGTTGCTGCAGTGATCTCAAGGTTCTTGCTGTGGAGAACCACCCAGTTGGTGTTGTTCTTCACATCAATCTCAATCTTGACGGACCCGTTGAATCTCAGGGTGGTGAGGTTGGGATGGATTAACAGATGGTAATGGATGGGAATAATGTAATTCGGAAGGCGCAACTTGCTCCAAGGGAACGGGAGGTCATTGGTCGCCTCATGGATGTTTTCAGGAGCAGTATTGCTGCTTTCAGAAGGCAAACATGTACCAGGCAATGTCAGTGAGAATACAGCTAAAAGTAAAAAAAGAATACTGGGAAGACTGGACATCATGTCTTTTGAATGGAATACTGCTGTTTTTTTGTATGGTCAAAGGTTGTTTGTGCTTGGCAGCTCTTTCCACATTCTTAGCTTGATGTCTTCTCATGAACTGAAATCAGACCAACCTGAAGAAAGAGGAAAAATTTAGAGGGTTCCTAGGCTACATTTGATCAGAACTGATTTACAGTAAATCTAAACAATCTCATGTGGGCTGAAACTGCGTGTCAGACAAAATGGACCCAGGCAAATTCTTTGGATGACACAGTAGAACCCTGAGGTCATGTCATGCCCATTTTATGAAGTCAGTGAAAAAAAAACACTACTTTGTACTGTATGAAAGAACAATGCTCCAAAGTGAATCCTCTGAATTAATGTAGTCCTATTGTCATGCTTACTTTGTCTCTTGTGGATGTGTTTGAGGCAACGATGCCAAACACAGTCAGAGAAGCGGAGAGATAAAAGTGGTCTCAAATGTGGTTACATTTTTAAAAGCTTGCAGGCAATGCTCTCTGCACTACCTGTAACACAAAACGCAAAACTGGCAACACTTCTAACCTGAGTAAATAAGTGGTCAAACACAAAATATTCCTTAAAGCTGAAAGCTGAAAGTTTTATTACGTTAGCAGCATGTCTGTAGGCACTGCCAGTGAAGCACGAATTTAACTGCAAAATTTAATCTTAATGGTGTGGAATACAGTTTTACCACTGTTGTCGTTTTTTACATAGTCCTTTTAACCCTTGTGTTGTCTTAATATTCTGTATACACCTGGTGTCTGAAGGGTAAAAAATGACCTGCCTTCACTAAACCCTAAGATGGATTCAGACAAGATTCAGCCCACTGAACAGCTTTCACAACTAGTAGTAACTCACAATGTGTGATTTTGTAGCCTTTGAGGAAGGTAAATTATTTTATAACTGGCAAAAATGACCCTGAGCTGCGATCTTTGTACCCTGGAGGCTTACAGATTCCAACAATCTTGGAGATACTTTAGGAAAAGTAATCAATTGTTGAAAAATGAACATTAAGGGTGACACCGGGACATTTGTAACTTCTAATCCAATGCAAGACAAACAGAAGGTTACCAGGAACAATACACAATTCAAAATTTACATATGGACTACATTTACTGAGCTACACACACAGAAGGAGTGTCTTTCACCGTGGTGTTGGTATAATTCAACACGCCTGACATCTCAGCATGGCACTAAGGTTCCTAATGGTGTCCAGCAATAAACCATCCCATGCAGGAGGAGGAGCAACAGGTAGGAGTGTTTAAAAACTCCAGCAGCACTGCTGTTCCCGGTTCACTCTGAGAACTAGACCCACCACTCACACAAGACCTGCTCTGTGGTGGTCCTGCAGGGTCTTGACCATTGAAGATCAGGGAGAAAGGAAGAGAATACAGCATGAAGGGAAACAGGGGGACTGCAGTGTGGTTACTGGGCGGTGAAGTGCAGTGGGGCTGAAAATGGACAGTGTTCTGACAGAGCTGCTAAAGGAGATGTTCTGCTCATGGCACGTGCTGGAAACGCTGACAGTGAGAAGAACAGCAGACAAGCCAACCCCCAGCCGGCATAGGAGAGACGGTCCCACCGCCATGACCGTGCGGAGGGACGAACAGGGGAAGAGTGAAGGACAGCTCGTCTCTCCAGCTCGGGGGCGACGTCACGGACCGTCTGCCGGCACGCGCGGGTGTCTGCAGAGCCCTACATGACGCCACAGGGCGACAAACAAAAACACACAGTGAGCTGCGCGTGCAGGATGAAGGTGAGGAGAGAGCTTTACCTGGAGTTCAGCTTCCGCAGCGTCGCGCGAGCAGAGCGGCTTTCATTTTCCCTTTCACGCGTCCGGCCCACGACAGGCGCGCGCGCAGCAGCGAGCCCCGCCCCCCACAGTGTTACACAGCCCACCTGGCTTGGGGCGTGTCCGGGGGGCTCTGTCTGCTGGCAAACAGCAATAACCACAGACAATACATTCTACCCCCACAGTTGACCCCTTCATTACAGACTGATGAAGATAAAACCTTTAAAACATAGAAAGACTCATGATGTCAATGATGTCTGACTGCGGTCCCTCACCGGTCTGTGAAGGTCAGGTTTTGGACGCACTGCACAGTAGAACAGTGCACCCCCAGTCTCCCAGATCAGGGGGTCTTGGCCTTTTCCACCTCATGGTCCACCTGTTTACAGTCAGACAGCATAACTGTCCACAAGAGACTTGTTATGTCAAATTATTTTGGACTTTATCATTGCTTCCCTCAGTATGGACATGGTTGTCCAGTCACCCCTCCAGCAAGTGTCACAGACAGTAAATGCTTTTTGTTGCCAGTTAATAGTCTTTCAAGTCTTTTATCTTCATCTTCAGCTTTATAAATGGCAAGAACCTAAAACTGCCAGAAACCCCTGGTATTTAAATTGAATTTATTTTTCTTTCTACTAGTGAAAAGTTTTTTGTACCACTGGCTGCAACACAAGCCCATATCGCGATCAATCCACCCCAGTGATTAACAGTTGGAAAGGTGTTCTTTACAAGAATGTCTGCACCCTACACACTTTTGCTCAGAAAGTTCTAATTGTTTCCAACATGCATGAGACTTGTTAAGATGTTCCTTTGTAAATGTCTGATATTCAGTATTGTGGTGAGAACACAGGAAAGGTTTTCTTCTGATGTCTTATCCATGAAGGTCACATTTGTGAATGTGCCACTACATAGTAGAATAGTGCACCCCCACTACTGAGTCTACCAAATCTTCTTGAATGCTTTAGGCTGTCAAAGGGGAGTCTTGATCTGCCTTTCCAACAATCGTATGGGCAGTTTTATGAGTTTTGTTTATTCAATTATTTTTGAGAGCTCAAATCATTCGGTTAACTCAAACATTTGAATGGTCCTCCTCCTTTACAGCAAAACAAAACTAATACATTCAATACAATCTTGAGTTAAAAGTTTTATTCTTAACTTTTTGTGTTTTGTAGATCAGTTCATCTTCAAAATTTGGCCAGCTTAGCCCAAACCTTTGCATGCCATTGTATGTGATATATAAAATAAACACATATGGATTCCCAGATGTTCAAAAGCCGTTGGGGTTTGTATCATCCTTTAACCACAAACCATCATACAACAGGTGTGGTTCTACTAAACAGTCATAGAGAAAAATGACAGATCACTTATTAACAATTGTGTCCTACTGATAACAGAAAAATAATTGGTTTATGTAGTTTTAACAAATTAGCGTGGATTGTGTGGAACCCCCCCCCCCCCCTTTTTTTTTATTTTATTCCATGACAAACAATGCACAAGGACATTAATATTTAAGTGCTATAAAGCTCCAATAGGAGCTGCTGCCAGAAAAAGCCTGTGTGAGATGTAGGTGAGATGAATGTAGGTATTTCTGTTGGCATATGAGGCAAGTTGTGCACGTCTCTCCAGTGAGGCCCAAGAGGAAAGAACAACAACCCAGTGGAAAGATTCCATGGCGGGTGCAAAGTCACATGACTGAAAGTTGATAATCCCCTGTGCTGATGGGCAGAGCATAGTGAACAGCACTGTCAGCATCATGCTCTGCAGCTTCCTCACCGTCCTGCTCATTACCAGTGAGTAAGACCACTTTGAATGGTTTGAAAGGTTTGAATGGTTTAAAGGGATGGATTACAGTAAAAACAACAGAAAAAGCAGAAATTCTATCTACTTTATGCAAACTTTAGTTTATTTTTCTTTAGTTTTACACCGAAGCTAAGATGTTAATATTTGTTTGCTTGTTTTGGCCAATTTTGTGGGATGTTTTTGTAGTTTGACATACTTTTATTTATTTATAAATATATGAAAAAGTAATGTATTTATAGGAGACAGTCATACACACCAGTTATGTTATTTTCATTCAAAATTAAATTCTATGAATTTGACCATGTTTTGATCACAAACTGTATGTGCCTACATTTTTTATGTTGTTTATAAGGATTTATAAGGGTCTATAAGGACTTTATAAGAACTAAAAGACTTTTGTTAATTGTAATGATTAGATTGATAAGAGTATTCATAATTTTAGGTTCAAATATTTGATGTTACATTATATATTGTACATTATTATATTGTTACTGTAATTGCAACAACATTGTTTCTCCAGTTTTGCAAGAGAAAGGAAAAAATCTTAACTTTCAGTGGAAGTTAGTGTAAAAAGATTTTAATTTAAAAGTCATTTTGAGTACTTTTATTTGTCCATTCATAATGAAATGGTGACACAGTACAATCAGATTTACATTATGTCAAAAAATGAAAAATGCCAAAAAGGCAAAAAATAATAAATTAATTTTGCATGACAATTATATATTTCCCTGGAAATATATTGAATTGCACTGTTAAAAGTGTATTCCAAAAGATAAATAGGATATTTGGGTCCATGTGTCCATATTTTTATTGTGATGTACTTTTAACATAATATTTTTTCTTGTTATCATTCTTTTGTTTATATATTGTTCACATGTAATAAATGTTTCTGATATTTGATCTGGCAGTAGATAACATGGTGGGCATGGAGGCCACTCCTTATGCTACGCTGTCCCCCTTTTTTCACATCCCAATGGACTCTGGAGGTTTGACCATCCTGGTATGTGTGGTCAATGATGTTCTAAACAGCGATGGAAGAATATCTTGGCTTTCGAGAGGCAGCAGCAGCAGCAGCTCAGGGCCTGTTATCTACAATGTATTGGAACATGAAGGCAGCACTGAGAGAGCAATGTCTGTTCAGTCTTCAGTTTTTCTGCAGGGGGAGACTTACACCTGCTTTGTGAGTCACAGAACCTCTATTCCATTCATACACAGAGACTTTGGTGGATTCCGAAGGAAGAGAATAGGTAAATAATGACTTCATTTCTCACAAGTAATCACTCACAAGCTCAGCCTGGAAATACCAGTGTTTTCTCTAACATGTCTGAGTCCACTCAGTGAGTAATCACAACCTGAATCAGGGATAAAGTAAGAGAACAGTAAGCTACAATGCAGATAAAGTGAGGGTTGACGAACACTGCTAGAACTCTAAAGTGTTTCTCAACCCTGGTCCAGGAGGCACCCCTGCCCTACACATTTTAGAACTTTCCCTGCTCCCAACACACCTGATTCAACTAATTAGCTCATTAACATGTCCCAGGGTTGCAGGGGGTGTTAAAGCTAAAATGTGCCCCCAAGACTACTGTTGATGAATACTGCTCTATAAAGTAGGTTGCTTATAGTGTATTTTTCCATTTTGTCTTTTTATGTAGACAATGAGGACATAGAGGATGAGTGTTCAGAGCATGAATATGACTTCACTAAAGGTCAGTGGTCTCTCAGAAGCATTCAAATGCCCAGTTTTGAGTTTGTCCAGTATTGTCATGGTGGTTTAGAGGCACGAGAACCTGTGTTTAATATTTATCTAAAGTTTAATGTGTTGGTATGTGGGTCCTTTTTATTTCTCATGGTATTATAGAACTGGGATTGCGTCAAAGTAACCATGTTTTCCATTCCCCAGACATCAAATTTCACACTGATCTTCTGATCATACCGGCTCTTAGAATTCTCCTCCTGAAGATCACCATTTTCAACATCTTGATTACAACACAAGCTGTCATAAAATGGTAAATTCTCTATTCTTTTACTGTTCTGTGTGTAACCCCCCCCCAACATGCCATCCCTTATTTTCTCTTCTTTTAAAATGCTAGGGCCTAATGTAATCTCAGTACTTTTACTGAAGGTGGTCCAGGTAGTTGTGAAATTTTATCTGGATCAGTGCATTTAGAGACTGGGAATTTATTCCTGCAGAAACCTTTTTGGGGTCAGTTGATGCCGTTTTCATCACTAGAGCTGTAACTAGAATTCACTACAGAGCAATATCAGTGGCCTTTTAACACAGCCATTCCAGAGGAATGGTTCATTTCATAGAATGCTATCTAGCTTCAGCATGATCATTGATCATGGCCAACATTAAAACATCAGTAGCAGGCCATTAACATGCTTTCATCCAGAATCACCAGCATGAGGTTAGCATGCTGGTTATTGGCCTTATTAGCACTGATTTTAAGCCATTTTGAGATTACATCATGTCACATGAATTACAATCTATGCTATCCTGAGACTTTATTCTGAGATTTCTTTGTGTATAAATTCATATATTATCAGAAGACACACAACCTGCTACCAGAATGTGCTTCTGCCTAATTTGTCCAGGATTTTCTTTAATGAACATTTTAGTCCTATTTTTGAAAACAGAATTAACTACCATTAAATATAACAATTTAATATAAGTATTTAACTACTGGATCAAATATTATTGTCCAATTTACCCTCTAATAATGCATTGATTAATGTATCATACTCATCATTCTGTACATAATGATCATTTACAAATAACTGTATTTTCCTTAAGGGGGTCCCCAATTTCCCCCTGTATTGCCTCATATATTGCTGTTAGAACAGTGTGTACTCTTATACTGTAGTGTTCTCCTCAGTAACAGAGTGAGGGCTTTCTTAATCATCACTAATACCCCTTTTCTCTGTCAGAACACCATGCAGTCGTGATAACCTAGAAGAATTGGTGTCTAAGACAGCAGATGAGCATGCTCCCTTGGATGTAGCCCACTCCAGGCAAAAGAGACCCACCAGTCTGGAGTTCTGAAAGAGCTGGATGGTTGTTTTGAATGTTGGGGTTTTCCTCATGCTTTCTGATCAGATAATGACGCAGGTGTTGCTGCATTGTGTGGCGTGAGAATGAGGAGTTATCTGATCACAATCTAACCTCAAACTCTGAAAAACACAGCAGGTGAAGTGCACTACCCACAGCTTTGTATTGTTCTTTCACTAATGGGTGCTTTCTACCTATTGTCATCACTCTGCACATATCATGCATTTTTGTCTCACTCAAGTAATGTCAGTGTTACAAATGCTTCAGAATCTTTATGGAACCAAAAGCAGTTCTTCTATGATGTCACCAAAAATACATTTGATGCATCCTTATTTTAAAGGGTGTTGTGTTTAAAGTATGAGAGATATTTGTGGAAAGACTCCTGTACAGTGTATGATTTACTCTGCATGCTAATGAACTGTCATATATAGTAAGCAACTCCAGCCCACAACATTTATGTATTTTCATTTAATGTTTTAAATAAAACACATTTTTTTTTGTTTTTCCTTGTTTTTAAGTCACCGCATCCAGTACAATACTAAAACACTGATGTAACAATGGTGGTCCACTAGGTGGCAGTACAATCACATCTGAAACTTTTTTTTTCCAAACAGCAAGAATATGGAGCTCAACTTCTCTAACAAGACACTATATTTTATAAATAATTTAAGTATAAACATTGAGAAGTCACTCTTCACAAAACAGAATTCACTCATGACAAAAAATAAAAACTGAAAAAAAAAAAAAAAAATTAATAATAATAAAAATAAAAATCACAAATTTAAACACAACAGAGCAAAAACACAGGATGAAGGCTTACCTTTGCAATTAATTGCACTCTGATGCCTTGCTCTCTAAAATTTCCATCATACATTGAAATAAAGCCCATCTAATATTTGGCCAATCATGACAGCCCATCTAAGGATTCGGCCAATGAACACAGACCATCTAGGATTTGGCCAATCACCGCTCCCAGTGTTCCAAATACAATCTATTACACTTGTCACAGTATGGTAGCAGCTCTTCGGCACTGGCAGTAGTTGCAAATAAAAGTACAAACATGAGTCTACAGTAGCAAGTCTTTAAAAAGAAAGAGGATGGTGGTACAGGAGAGAAAAAAGGGGAAAAATGCAGGATAGCATTTCTATGGGCTTCCATGTTCTGGATGCGTCGTAAGGCAATCACCATACAGTATGAGATTTAAGACTGCTGGCATAATCAGTTCAATACAAACTCTAAAGCACAGCAAAGAGCAAGTGTGAATATTTCATCAAATCCACTCCTGCATTTGGGAGAAGATTAAGGACTTAAATGTACTTCAAACATTTTCTGGAGGAAAGTCCTTAAAGACACTCTAAAGACACGCATAAGCATTCTTCTTTCTAAGGGGAAAAACTATGTCAAACACATTTTGCACCTCTTAGATAAGCAGGCCCACTGTTTTGAAATCAGACCTTAGGAAAACTTATACTAATAGTGCCAAGAGCTTGCTAACAAGGAAATGCCATGTATTTTTATGACTGTGAAAGAGGCTCATGCAATTGTTTTTGGCAAAATAAAGTATTTTATCATCACTGTCACACAAGCCTTATATCGCTTCTTGACAAAATGTTGAGAGGTTTATCCTTCTACTGTGAACTTGGCATTTTGGAGCTCTGTTTATCAACCCTGGTCCCCTATGCTGCCCATTTTAAGCTTTGCTCACAAATAACATTTTTTTTTTGCCTCAATGTGACCAAGATCTGATTTTTTCAAGGCTATGTGGATATCTAATCTTATCTGAACCACTTTCATATATAATTCTACATTGGATATGTAATCTGATATGTAGGCATGTGATATGAATGTGAATCGTCAGATTTCATTCGTCTTTTGGCCTGCATGAGCTTAGTGCCGACAGAAGCCAAGTCCTAATGAAATATGAGGCCAAAATACTCAAAACTGAAACTCAAATTACAATTAAAAAACATATTTTAAATAACTTACAAAACCATAAAGTTTAATAGTTTGTAGAATTTGGCTCCATAATGCACAAAAAACTGTTCCATTTGTTCTGGCACTGCCCTTGAACAGATTTCCATTTTGGGATGGGGTTGTCCCACATACACATGGACCCTCCTTTGATCAGAGAATAAACAGACAGCTGACTGGCTCTTTTTGTTGAAGGGCAGGAATTTTTTGGTAAACAAAGGCCATGGTGAAGGCTATTAGAACTCTAATGAGTATTTCCACCAGTGACCGACTTCCTCAAGTATGTCTCCATAGAGGCAAAGTGCAAAAAGACGTGAATGTGCACATGTGCCATTTCGGAGATTGAAGGTACAGGTCACTTACTTTGTGAATGTGAAAAGTCAAGATCCAAGCTGAACAAAAAGCCTGAATGTAATCAGGACTGTAATTAATCTATTCTTAGTGAATTCTGCTTTAACACACCTCTTGCGATTATGACTAGTCATATTAATGAGCTGTTTAGTTGAATTAGGTGTGTTTGGGAGCAGGGAAGGTTCTAAAATATGCCTCAAGGACCAGGGCTGAGAAACACTGTGTAAGAGGAAGGTTTTTTTGTGTGACAAAGACGATACTGAATATTTCTTAAAAAAACAACTCTGGTTTGACAGCAGTTCTAAATGTTTAACAGCTTCCACTGGCCACAATGCTGTAATTGCAAAAACATGTACGAGATCTTTGGTTGGAGAGCCTTACTGAACTGATGGTTCACCTTGTTTGGCAACAGAGTGATACTAAAGACAAGACATTAGTACATTAGTAGTGAGCCTGAAAGTCAAGTAGAAAGCTAGGCAATGGCTCACTTTCGCAATGGAGAATCACTACCTTCCAGTTTCCTCAGTGAACATAGTGCTGGGTTTGGAGTGGAACCTTAATCCAATCAGACTGAATCTATGCTGAAATGCTTTGCCTTATTCATGCTGTCCATGACTGTTCAATGCACATCCATACTTATCTGATATCTGAGTAAGAAAAAACACAAAATATCTGATTGTCACTGATGATGAAACGCAGGGCTGGAATTAAATGCAAATGAAATTGGATTTGCCCTGTTTGGTGGGCAACAAGCCACTGAAGGACAGTGAAATCCCTGTTTTCTGAAGTCCTTGAGGATTAGGTTTACTTCAGCCTATGTCTGCTGTTTGCTTGAATTCTTCATATATATGTATTAAAGTCTACACTTTAACTACGATACTGATGTGTTCTAGCCTACAGAAATGAAGAAAGATGTACAGACTGATACTGTTACTGTGTCACAATTCTCTCTAATCCTTCCAACGTCAACCACATTACTAGGGCAGCTGCGCCCTTCAACAAAACTACTGTCACATGGTTCTGTGGAGTTAAATGGTGAGGTAAGTCCTATGTAAGTAATCTATATACAGATATGGGTAGAGAATTTCACTGAAAAACAAGCAAACAAACCAATAAAAAAGCGCTTGCGGGTACCAAGAAAAGCTCTGGTTCTATGGAACACTGTTCTGTATTTGCAACATAAAAAATAAAGTGCTTCCATTAAGACTTCCTCTCCTGAGGAACAACGACAAAACAAAATCACCAAAAATTTCACACATAAAAAAAATCCAAGCCCCACCCCCTCCCTGCTCCACCCCACCCCGGAAATGGCATGTACACAAAATTTACAGTCATAGAAAGAAAGGAGGAAACTCGTATTTCCTCCATAGGCGTATACACAGTATATACATGTACCGCTTTGATTGTTTACAAACAGTGTCTTCTCACTTTTTTTGCGCAAGTTTCAAAAGTCATGAAAGTTTACAATTGTGAAAGCACAGCTGTGAGTATGCAGAGCAGAACTAAGCTTATGGCCACTGGGGAACATTTATGGGCTCCTGATCGTGGGAAAATGTGCCATTGCTCCCTCTTGGGGTGCAGCATCTCCACGTCCTTTAGCGCATTGTAGGCGGCTGATGTGAAGTTAGCGTCCCCGGTGGTCAGGAGGTCGAAAACGCAAGAGTGGAAGTAAATGTCTTTGACCTCCAGCTGCTCCCTGCACTTGCTGGAAGCGGTCTCCAGGCTGAAGGTAGAGGCCCGCTGGGCCGTGGCCCTACCGGGCCTGACCTGCTGCTGCTGCTGCTGCTGGAGGCCCAGCACAGGCAACTGCAAACGGCCCTCCTGGTCGATGCGCTCGGAGCTGGGGCAGCCGTTCATGCACAGCTGCAGGTCCTGCGTCTCATCAAAGGCCATGGCCAGCTCCTCAGGCATTCGCACAGCCAGAGTCAGGTAGTGGCCCAGCTGCCGCACCACCACCGTCACGCCGATGTATGCAGCATGTAGCTCCACGTGACGGCCCGGAGACTTCTCCACCACCAACAGGCTGCGCATCTCGCTGGGGCCACCAATTACTGTACCATCCACAAAGGCTGCTGGCAGGTCATCTGTCACTGCCTGGTACACCTTCTGATCCGTGCACTCCTGGTACGGCTTGAATATTATTGTTATCTGAGGGGAAGAACGCAGAGGAGGGTTAGAGTTTCAATGGGTTTGGAATCAGGATATTTGATTACATATAATATAAACTAAGTAGATTTTAACAAAGCACTGCATTCTATTTGTTATGTCAGGTTTTATGTAAACACTGTAAACATTTTATATAATAATTATGCTCTCTTTGTACTGAAACATGCAGCTACCAGGGCCTGACCAATAATCTAATATGGGCTGATAAAATCAACCTCATTTAAAGTTCACTTCATTTACTGGTACCAATGATGTCTCATTAACTGTTATATCACATATAGGTAATATGATGTAACCATTACAAAATAACAGCAATGTGATGTTTTTTAAACCAGAAAACATTCTGTCAAAGTTGTGGAATTATGTGAATGTTTGATGTCAAAGTTTAATAAGAGTAGAACCCTTTTTGTTCCTATCTACAGCCTAAAGAACCTCTTCACAATGCTAAGACCCCTTTAAATCATTTTCTTTACTGAAGAACCCAAATTTTTAAGTGTGTATGATAACTGTCAGAAAAATATTGTGGATTTATGCTTTCACAGTATTTCACAATTCTTCTTGCTGTAGATGTTGGTCTGCTTCATCTTCTACTCACTATTATCACACAGTTTTTTTTGTTTGGAACCAACACTACTATAGATAAAACTAAGGCTGGTGGGTATGTACAAAAAATCATCTCCTGATATATGGTGATATACAATACATGTGAAAAATACAAAGTGAAAAAATTAGGACACTCTAAGTTTTATGCCCCCTCCATAGTGTGTATATGAGAGCGCAAATGGGGCGGAGCAGAGCAGGATGGAGAAAAGAGCACAGGGCGAAGCAGAGCAAGGGAGCAGAGAAAAGGTTTATGCACAATTGAAACAGAATGTTACTGAAAACCTTTAAAACCCAATATAAATGATATCTCCTCAGACCATATCCTGCTCTGTTTATATCCCAGTATCAATATAAATATTGATATATCACCCAGCCCTAGAAAAAACTTGAAACAATTTAGTAATAGAAGTGTATGTACAATGTCTCCCTGAAAATTAATAAGTTCTTTTCAATTATTTTGTTTTCAGTTCATGATAATTTTATTTATGGATTAATCTGATTTATAAATCCACAATAAAGAAAAGAAACCTAGATAAGCCTTATGCATTTGGGTATTTTTTGATGCTTTTTTTTAACTTCAACTATCAAACTTGGGGTCAAAAATGCAATATAAATCAAACAGAATTCCGTGTACCATTACACTCTGACAATACTGTCAATATTTTATCTAGTAGTAGTGATATAAGTATTGTGGTATGATCTTCATATTAGTTCTACCTTAACACATTTTAATTCTAGATTCTAAAGCCAGCCAATGTTTAAAGCATCTTTAAAAATATACTAAAAAAAACATAAAATCAATTTACTCTTTCAGTTCTACTCAACATTACACATGTATGTGTGGTCTACTAAACACACAAACAGTGTACAGGTTTCAAACCATGCTGTTCCACAACACTGAAAAGCAGGGAAAGGCCTGCTGACTAACAAGATGTGTGGCGTTACATTAGTGAAGGATGAATGCAAGCTTTGTTCACATGACATGGATGAAAAATGACCACTAGCTGGCCATTAGGTGAGGCAGCTGAAAGGGCCTCAGTTGAGCAGTGTGTGCTAATAATTACGGGCAAACAGTTAATAATGCGCCCCCACCTCCAAAGTTACAAGGTCAGAAATGAGCGGTAGTTAGCATTAGCCTAGTCCAGTTGACTGTTATCCCCTTCACTCTGCCTCAGATGACCTTAACCTTTTATTGTTTGAAGAAAAACAGAGCTACCTGTCAGATTTCTGAAACATTACATATTTACTGTCATTTAAAGACAGAATGACATTCAGTACATAGCAGTCAACATACTGCTGTGATGTGTGTGTGTGTGTGTTTTGGTGTTCAAAAGTGTGTGTGGCAGAGAGAGAGAGAGAGAGAGAGAGAGAGAGAGAGTTGGGGGACAGAGGTCTTATAGTCATGCACTTGGAAAAACAGAGACAGAGCCTTCTTTCAAGGCTACCTTAATAAGGGCTGCGGTACAGCCCAGACTATATCCAGTCATTAACTACATTAGACATACATTTCACGGCTGCATTAGTCACAAGTGTTAGTCACAAGACCGCAGCGCCCTGCTTTGTCTGACCAGCACCTGTGAACACTTGGTCAAAGCTGAAATAGTTTGTCAGACTTATCAGCCATCTGTGTGTCCGGCTGATAAGCTCCTTCTGAAACTTCATTAGAATACGTTCCTCAAATTGGATATATTTAGTGCCATGATTAAAAGAGCTGCTGCATTTGGTAGAGCTGGTAGGACTGAGCAATATGGATGAAACAATCATATCCTGCTATATTTTATCTGAATGGCAATATGTGCTACAATCCATGATGTGAAAAACACAGTGTGAAAAAAAAATAGGTATTCGTATATTCACAATAAATCTTATGCACCCTCCATAGTGTGAACATCTGAGTGCAAATAGGGGAGGAGGGGAGCAGAGCAGAGGAGGAGGTTTAAAACAGAACATTATTTAAAAACCTTACAACGTGATATAAGCCATAATCCATGTTGTTCTGTTTATATATTTATATTGATATTTAAATTGATATAAATATTACATTGTGTGTGTTACATAAAAAAAAAGATTGTTCCACCATCAGTGACACATATATACATATGCATAGCTTGCACATCCTGGTTAAAGTGTTTTAAAACTTAAATATGAACAATTTCTGAACCTTTTAGAGCACAATTTATGAATATAAAATACTGAGGGACCTGTCATGATAACGTTTTCATGAAACTCATGAGAGAAATCTGAAGAAATGAGATCTATTTTTGCCGCTTGAAGTGGAAAAATCTTTGTGACATATGTACAATCAAAAAAACTAAAATCACATGAGTCGGATGCTCATGTCAACAATATCCCTCCACTGTACACAGCTCTGTCCTGGCTGTCTGGCTTCATTAAGCACCACAGCTAGAACTGTGATAATTGAATTCATTCATCTTAACATCAAACACCAGCAGTTATGAAATCTAATCAAGAGGTAACAGAATTATACCCCTTCTAATGACCCACCTTGTTGGTTGCTGTAGCGCTTGATCCTTGCACCACTGGCACATTTGTCACCTGCACTGACAGGTAATTGTTATCAATTAGAGGCCACGCCCCCTCCACCTTACAGGTCTGAAACTGGTCCTTAAAAGTTCTGAGATGAGGGTCACCAAACAGGCCGCAAAACAGGTAGCTGGGGCGCGGAAGCTCTGGCCCCGTCCCGGGCAGGGTGGCCTGGTGCTGGTAGCGGCTGTGGTAGTTACAGGGTTCGATTGGTGCCGCGGGGTGTGTGGAGGACGTGGGGCCGTCCTTGGAGCAGTTCCTCTGGCTCATGAGGTCGCTGATGCCGAGCATGGCTGAGTGGAAGACCAGGTTCCCGCGGCAGCTCTTGGATGTGCGATGGGTGCAGCCAGAATAAGCCCGCAGAGCCTTGCAAAACTCAGCATCGAAGCCATCCAGCGAGGGGTTCAGGTGTGAAGTGAGTGAGACAAAATCTGTGGTGCACTTCTGGATCCGGCACTGAGGAGTCTGCACCTGGCCCTCCCCTGGACAGAACAAGAAGACAGGGATGAGTCTTAAACGTCAGGATTATTCTTCATACATCTAATTTATAAACACAGTACTTAATAAACCAACCATTGAAGGGTGTTTTTTACAGTATCACTATATTACATTCCTCCTAACTACTCTGTTTATATAGTTTTGAGACTGAAGGATGGAAGTCTAAACTCCTTGACTTCTTAATGATTAAGAAGTCTGCTGTCGAGTGAAAACCACATGATGGGCCACGAAAAACCTACAGGCAGCATCAGTGAAAATACGGAAGATAAAGAAATCTATCATGACTGTCTATATGATATGTGGTTCTGATTGAAGGGATGACTGATTTCTTGTAGTTTAGATCTTGAAGTTCAACTTACCAAGAAGATGAACAGATAACAAGGCCTACTGGAAACATCAGTGAGAACAGAGAAGAACATCATTACTGTTCTAGCAGTATTCAGCTGTGACTGGAAAGAATGATTCTTTTATTGAAAACCTTAAAGAACAACCTACGGGCGATGTCACTGACAATAAAGGAGAGGATCGCGGCTTTTCTAAGAAATCTTGCTATCATCTCAGGAATGTTTCAGATGTGGTTTTGAACAAACGAGCAACTGACTTTTTTTATTTGACAACTTAAAATGCAGCTGTCCTCAGATATACAGACATAAACACATTCTATTAAAATGATCCTACACAGGACGAACTGGACGATGACTAAAAAACTCCAATACAATATGATTATTTATATTTATAATGTTAGCTCAATTTCTCCCCTAATTTGGAAGTGCCAATTACCCAATCCTATTAGGACTCTCCCCCTATCACATACATCACATACATGCCTCCTCCAATCCCACAGCCTCTTTTCAAACTGATGCCACGGCATCTTTGCTGGGCAGCCAACCATATAACCCTATATCCACTGTTATCAAACTCCCAGGCCAGTTCAACTGAATTTATAAGACATGTAGGCTTGGTTTCCCAAACATTAAACCTAGTCCTAGACAGCTTTCTGAATGCATTTTAGAACACATGTTATTTAGAAATATGTATATTCTATATGTATATGTAAATTCTGTATATCCTCTACGGTTCAATACCAAGAAGAGTGTGCATAGCACAAGTTCAGCTTTTCAGAAAATGTAAATGTGGTGACAACGTCTCTCAAAAGATTAAAATTCCACAATTTGTAGAGTGTGATTAAGCGGATTATCTGATTTGGTGTAATAAGACATAATTATGTCATTATTATCAGGTTTTGTCAGCTTGCCAATGATTAAAACAGCATGAAAAGAACTACAATCTGTGCCATTAGAACAAAAGCAAAAAGCAAAAAGCTCAAACCTTAATGCTGTGCATGTGTGTGCAAACTTTTCCCTATGTCTTGGATCGGTCCAAACTGGAATTTCCTAAGCGAGGGTGTGTCTTGTGTAAGCGTTTCTTCAAGGTCAGTCTCTATGCCTTGTTTTACACCATGGGGCAAAAGACAGGACGAGCAAGCGTGTAAAATCTCTTGTTATCACTGGAGAAGCTTGTTTATTGCACCAATAATATCAAATAAATCGGCACCTCAAAGGTGAAATGGTAGAGAACAGTGGAGGCTTCTATAGAGGTGGGATCAGGCCCTCCTCTCCTGCCTGGAACTACAAAAGAGTAACTCATCATAATGTCAACTTTAGCCACTTACTCTAGGCTAATATTCAACCAAATTCACTTCAAATGGAGCATAAATGTTAGTGTTAATCCACTTTCGGCCACAGACTGAAGGCCACTTATGGGTTTTTTCTGGTTCCTCGGCCAGTCGTGCCTGGCGTTGGTAAAGAACCTCCTGCATACTAAGTCACAATGCTTTTTGCTTGTTTAAAAATTATAAGAGGCTCTGTTTCATTATTGATTTCACACACAGAGCACTCCACTCCATTATCAAGCAATGACATAGCACAAAATAAAACGCCTGAGCGTACGCGAGAGTGAGCGTGCGCGAGAGAAAACAACACTCATACACCATTAGTTGTGACTTGCTCAAGTGTGGTCCGACTGCATTACCTCAGAGAGAGAGAAAGGGAGAGTGAGTGAGTGAGTGAGTGAGCGAGAGATATAAAGAAAAAGAGTGAGTGTCAAAGAATAAGAGAGTGAGAGAGAGCAAAAGAAAGAGAGTGAGAGAGAGCTAGAGGGAGAGAGGCCTCTCATAATCTGATATGAGCTGCAGCCTCTCCATTAACACGCCTGTAATGACTCAATCTTCCACAGTAAGGGCCTCCCACTGCAGGCCGCGCTGCCAAGAGCTCCCAACCACAGCCTATTCAAATGCATCTGATTTGATTATCAGATGATGGCATACTGCAGGCAGCAGCGGAAGATCGGCCCACCGTGCCCCACTGCAGCCAGCAGAGGAGGCATGACGAAGCACGGCCAGATTGGGTTTCACTAACAAGCTGTAAAACAATATGGAGGCCCAGCTGAAGCCATGTTGTGGTACAAAAGGCAAGGCTCTGAAAATGCCAGGAGAAAGGGCTTAATGAACTCCCACATGCTGGTGGGTTTTCTGAATTTCAAAGGCTTTGTTCTGTTAACCCTACATAACTTTAACCCTGTGTGTTTTGAGTTTATTATGCAGTTATTAAGCTTATTATTCAGTAGGTAGTAAAAGTATTCCATTTCTCACATGCTTATTCTTTGATGCACTCTCTCTTCTACTCTCTCTGACTCACTCTCTCTTTCACTTTTCGAGTCCACAGGTGAATCCCATTCACTCTTTTGTCCATATAGTCCAGCTGTAAAAATAACCTGTTTAAAACATTTAACCTTAAACCTCAAGATTTACATATACCAGCATATAACCTCATGGAGGTGCAATCATTAGGTTTGGAACAGCAAAAATGTTTTATTAATTATAAGTATAACTATGCATAACTAGTATAACCATTGAGACACACTCAAACAGCCAATTCATGCTGAGGCACCGTAATTTACATATAACAGTCTTAAGCCTGTTTTTATTCAAAGGAAAGAGGTTGGAAAATGGCCACGTCAAAACAAATTATGTCCATATTTGATATGTAACACCATGCCACAGTCATAAACGGCCCTCTTGGACATAAGGAAGACATAGAATATGGGCTCTTTAACTGACACGTTCACCAAACTGGACTGGAACCAGTATTTTTTTTGGATTAAATACATGACAGTGTGATCTACAAATACTCGTAAGGCCACGCCCACACATTTATAAAGCATGAATTCATTAAAGACTTGAAGAAGACTGTTTGGAGCAAAGGCTCCAAAATGACAAAAGGGCTGGCTGCAGATGTAACCACATTAGGTAGGCATGCCCTGCTTCTCACCCACGAACAGAGAGGCTTTTCATGGAGGCCCCGTGTGACCTTGTCACCCACCAAACTCATGCGCCTCCAGCACTTTGTGCAGCTGCATGTGTGGGGTGGTGGCAAAGATGTTGCCCTCCAAAGCTGATCAAAGTTTGCCACGTTTGTTATTGAGCTAGGGACAGGAACTCTATGCTGATCTTAGATCAGCTTTGAGGGTGGGTGCCAATATAGAGGACACAGTGCAAGATATGTATTACAGTAAGGGTTTTTAACATCTAAAGAACTGGAAAGGAGTTCTTGTGTTTTAAGAAAGTGATGGAATGTTTTAAACCCAACAATTAAGATAACAATCTTTTATTAGTCCAGCAGTGGGGAACATCATAGTGCTACAGCAGTAAAGGGAAAGGAAGGCACTCAGTACAAGAAATAGATAAAATAAACAGTACATTATATATAATATAAACATTATAAATAATAAAAGTAAGAAAAAAAACCTGTCTGTATATTCTAACAGAAGCAGGGAGGAAAGAGTCCAGCATGGAAGCCTGTCTCCCACCACCTGCACTGGGTCTAAGGAGCTTCTCAGGACAGAACTGAGTTTATTCAGTCTCTTCCTGTCTACCATCGAAATACTGCTGGCCCAGCAGACCACTACATAAAAGATGGCAGATGCCACCACTGTGTCAAAGACGGTCCTTAGGAGTGCTCCCTGAACTCCTCTGTAGGTCTTATCTGGCCTCTTTTGTAAAGTCCAGTTTGGTGTTTAACCCAAAAATATATCTCAGAAGGAATATGAGAAAAAATCGAACTTGGTAAAATAATCAGATATCGATCAGCGACTTGTTAACATGTAATTACTATACACTGGTCACAGGTGCTCTATCCCTGCTGGCCACAAAGGTCTTCCAAACATCATATGACAATAATCAAATTCACATAAAACCAACAATTAGTTGTGAGATGTGACCAGATATTGATGGCCTGGACGGGAAGGAGCAGTAACCTTGACCACCACAACACAACCCAGACTACATGCAGTAATAGTTACACAAAGTGCAATAATGTGCCATCCATCCATCCATCCATCCATCCATCCATCCATCCATCCAGCCATCCAATTTAAGAGTGACAAAACAAATCATACTAATAATACATGTAATAATATGTAATAATACATAAAAATAAACAGATATAAATTATGTGGAATATTTCCATCTCAAACACAGTGCAAGTGTATTTAACTTTGGAATAATGTATGTTATAAAACACTATAAAATAGTGTTTTGCTTGACATGTGTATTTACAATATTTCACTGTATTTGACCTTTTAAGAGTTTACAATCTTTGACTGCTATGGTTTGACAGTTTTCATTATAGACATTATTATTCATAATGCAGTATTTTATCATACAGTTTACAGACAGGTCTGTCACAACAACTAAATTTGTGGAAGATAAATTACATTAAACAATATTATTGCCATTTAAAGTTAATTTAATGCCACAGAAATAATGAAAATATAAATGGATAATTACATAATCACACCCTAAAGGATGTTTAACCATTACAAATATTCAGAAATTAAAATCTGAATATATAATTTTTCAAATATTCTATATTTTTTTAACATAATAGAGAATTAACCTGTCTTTAAACAAAGTTGATTTACCGGCTTATTAATGTTAATGTGCTCCTTGCACATTAACATGGAAAAGGTCAGCAAAAATGACTGTACAGTTTTGTATGCACTAAATTGATCAAATTCATTTTAGAAACGTCTGTCTGACATGACATTATAGCTAGATTAACATCTGGTGCCAGCTGAGGTAATTGGTCTGATGCATGCACTGTTTCAGTCCTATACAAGCATATATATATATATATATATATATATATATATATATACTGTGATTTATTACAAAAACAATAACACTGCATTATACTGACCACCCCTAATTAGCAGGTGAGTTTATTCCCTGTCCTGCTGTCACATGTGGGATGAGTGCATGATCAGGGCAAACAGCGAGGCCTTTATCTGAGATCTGTCCTAATCCAATTCACAGCAGTCATAGACACAAGCTGTTTTTCACGGCTAGGTAGCTGAAACACAATTAGCCTGTCACCTGACACTCCTGTTTCAAAAACGCTGTTGTGAGGGAGCCGTGCAATTGGATCCACAGTCATACCAATAACAATAATGACACCGGGACACTTTATAAGCAGAGGAACGAAGGAACACGGGAGAAAGTAGGGCGGTCTTTCTCCAGACTCTTCAAGCAGAAGGCTGTTTGTAATTTCAGAGCGAGTGAGAGAGGAATGGAATGTCTTTGGGGGTCCCCCAGGTGGGGGCAGCAGATCATAAACTATTACGAGCAGCAGAGGGTGAACAAATCAAACTATCACAGTCTGTGGTAGAATGTCTCAGTGTGCTGCCAAAGAGTGACGCTAA